>JAWNNJ010002265.1:0-600000 GCA_035045125.1 Hypselothyrea guttata
ATATTATAGAATTTCCTTTCAATTGCAATTAAAATTTATACCAAACAACCTTTATTTTCAACCTTTATCAACCAAAATCTTGATTATGTTAAGTGTTGATGTTAAGATCTATTTTTCTTAAGAATATTGTAAAATTCCCTTTCATCTCCAATTAAAATTTATACCAAAAAACCCTTATTTGCATTTTTGAATCAAACATTCGAAAGCACCAAAAATCTTGTCAACTTTAACACCGCTAAAATCAAAGTTTCTTACAAAATTCAAAGCCTTTAGTGGGGATTATTATTGACACATATCCAAGCTTTATAGAGCATCTAATATCAAACTTCTCTTTCAATATTCGCAACATTCAAAAACATTTTTTAAAAACGCAACAAACTAATTAAAGCAATATAAATTAAAGTAATTACAAAACACAATAAAATAAAGTAAATAATAAATTACCATATGACGCCAGGCCCTCAAAATCATGTGCAAAATCCACCGAGAAATCATCGGATATAGTCAGACTGGGATAATCGAGACCGGAGACAGTGTCACGTGCACTCAATGCATTCGTTTGCCCACCGATGCTGACGGTGCCGCTGACTATGGAAGCGGAACGCTCCGAGCACGCTGAACAACAGCAATCAAAATCAAACAAAGTAAAATGTAAAATATATAAAATTAAACAAATAATCCAAATCAAATAGATAATAGTGGGATATATGGATAAGCGAATAGGAAGCAGAATCTACCTGAACTAAGTAGATTCTCCTCGTGATGCTGTCCAGCAGCTGCAGCTAAATTCTCAGCGCCTCCCAGCTCAGTCTCCTCAAATGTGACCGCATCCTGAACGCAGAGCAGCAATCCTCCCAATAACATATGCGTGTTCTGAGCATCGATCTCCACTTGCAGCGCATTCATCAGTATGTTCATCAAGCGCCCCTTGAGTTGTATGAAAGACACCGATCTGATAGGAAAGAAATACAATCAATATTCATTAGTAAAATTAAAAAAATCAGACAAGCCCGACTGTCATATACCCTATACCACAGCATGGTATACAAAATTTGAAATAAACATCATTTGCGTATTGTATGGCCTTTTAAAAATGACCAAAAACGGCTACTCTAGCTCTTATAGTTGCTGAGATCGACGCGTTCAAACATACGGACAGACGGACAGACAGGGCTAAATCGACTCAGCTCGTCACCCTGATCAAGAATATATGTATGTATATACTTTGTGGGGTCTAACACGCCTCCTTCTGCCTGTTACATACATTCTGACAAAGTTAATAACCCTGTATTTCCCATTTTATAATGGGTACAGGGTATAAATCTGATTTAAAAACTCACTTCTCGCTTGATTCATTCGTCAAGTTGCGAATGGGCAACGCGTGATAATGCAAAGGTAACACCATGATGGACAGCAGAATGTTGATTGCCGATCGACGCAGCTCGGTGCGATTGAAGGCGATTGCCTGAGTCTTGAGCTTCAGATCCTTGTCGGGTAATACGATTTCCAGCGCAGCGATGAAGCCAGGCAGCAACACATTAATCCCATCCAGATCCAGGCGAAATAGATCCGAGGAGTGCAACAGAATACTCGCCAAAGTCTCGTCGCATTCCTTGGACTCGGTGATCTTCAGGCATTGCTGCAGCGCCATATAAAATCGCGCCAGATATACTGGCAATATCTCCTCGCCAGTTTTCTTAGCGCAGAATATTTTGCACAGTGTACCAATGGCCTCGGCGCGACCCGATTCATACTTGTCGATGGTCAAAGTGGGCGGCAGCGATGAGGGATCGTTCAGGGAGTTCGGCTGCGATAACGATATAGAACCTATGAATAGAGATGGTAAAATTAATAATTATCGAATATTTACCAATAACTAAGATATGAAATGAGTTTATTGATTTATATCGATAATATCGATCGTTGAATAATTGTTTTGCAATGAACTTTGAAATCGTGAGTTCACGATATATGACAAATATGTAAAATTATCGATTTATATGGATAGTATCGATATTTGCATAAATATTATAATAAAATTCGAGAAGATATGAGTTAACAAATATTATAAAAAATTGGCATGCAAAAACTATATATTTATATCGATAATAATACTTGATAGTTTTTTTTACCGATACATCAATGCTTTAACTTTAAATGTATTGTAAACGTGATTTAATTATTTTGAGGTGTTTAAAGCAATAACTTATAAATTTGTATACTATTAGGATCTTAAATAAATAAATAAATAAAATATTTTCGATTTCGATTACCTTTTCGATTTTCCATGATCATTGACGATGGTCGCTTGCTCGCCTCGCATGCTTGCTCTGAAAATATATGTATATGTTTACTACTAATTTTAACCAATTAATACTATTAATTACGGTGCTTACTTTTGCGGTTCTGGAGCCACGTGTCGCCTCCTATGTGCGCTGCCTCGAACAACCATTCGCCGAATAAGTGCAGAATGCTGTTGCACTTGGGCCGTGCCACGGAGAGCGAGGGACGCAGCTCGGCTCCGATGGAGGGCAGCGCTGTTGGGAGAATGAAGATAGGAGAATTAGAGAGAGCGAGCGAAAGAGGGAGGGAGAGAGAGAGCAGACAGTTCTCACGACACACTCACAGTTGATGCTGTTGGATGAGGGCGGGCCTGAGGTGGGCGTGGTGGGGGCGTTCGTCGCATTCGCCGAACTGCGTGTTAGGCTGATAAGCGCTGTTTTGCTCAAGCCTGCAAAGCGTGAGTGGGGCAGCGAGGGGAGCAGAGAGAGAGAGGGGAGAGAGCGTGTGAGTAATTAGTTAGGAGCGCAGATCGGAGGGCACTGAAACATGCAGCGGCATGCGAAGCTTTTTAATTGTGGGTGTACAATAGAGAAAATAACTTTTAACTGTTGTATTATGCATTAGAGAACGTACATACAGTGAACACTCGATTTATTGAATATTTAAATAAATAAATATTATTACAAATTTAATTTCGTATACCTATTAAGTACACTCATAACCTATTATTGTGTCGAGTGAAAATTTGCGCATTGAAGAAAATAATTTATATTTTTTATTTTTTATAATAAAACAAAATAATCCATTAAACCATCTTTCTATCGAGTGTTCACTGTATGTAAGCAGCAAACTCAAAATCAGGCTGGAAAATAAATATATATAAATAATTATACGTTTGCCTTGGGCATTATTAGGTGCGGGTGAAAACAATACACAGAGTGAATACACTGAAAACAATTAAAATCAATCAGCAACTCAAGGTGACTTTAGTAGGCAGAGTAATCTTAGACATGGCTCTATTAAGGACAGAAACCGCACCCTTTTGCTGGGTTATCGAAGGCGCCACGCTGAAGCTCTTGGCCAGTCGACGCTGCAGGGGCGGAGTGGGCGTGACGCTGCTGCTGCCAATCGAAGCTCCCAACGCCGTCATCGGTTCAGCGGTGCTGAAGGAAATGGAACCGACAACACCTGCCGAATGGCTGCCCCCTGCGCTAATGCTGCCCACAGGAACTCCACCCGAGAGCTGGCAGAGGGACGTCGGAGTGCCTGATTGCAACATCTGCTGCTGCTGCTGATGCTGATGATGATGATGATGCCCCATGATGGCGTTTAGCGCCGAGCTGGCCGAGTTGCTGACAAAGTTATCGCGCAGAAAGTTGCCAGCGCCGTGTAAATGCAAATGCGGATAGTGATGATGATGATGCGGATGCTGCGGCTGCTGCTGTTGCTGCTGCTGCTGAGATGCCCCAGTTTGTTGCAAGCTTATGTTCGAGACGCTGCTCGAGTGCATGAACTGCTGCAGCGTCGATGACGTTGCCTCGTTTAACGAGTGCCTGATCTCGAGCAGGTTCGTAACGATGTTATCCTGCTGATTGAGCCCTGGCCGATAAATGCCTGCACGGCAACGGGTTAAAGGTATTTAAGAAATATCGATTTATATCGATAATATCAATAATTGCATAATTCATACGAAGTATATCGATAATATTGATAGTTTCACGGTATATCACAAAAATAAGAACGTAAAAATATCGATGTAATTCGATAATCAATTATAGCTTTCCAATTTGCTATAATACGAGTTCATGATAAATTAAAAATAGGTACTTAAAACGATAATATCGATAATTGCACATTTTTCGAATAAAGTCCATAAATCAATATTCCATACCGATATCTTGTCGTTTTGAATCGCCAACAGGTTACAGTTTTAGTTAACAAAGTGTTATAGAATGTATAAAATACCAATAACAAATAATACCAATAATAAGGAAACAAAGCGGGTTTATTGTCTGTAACTTACCCAAAAATGCATCCACCTGACTGGAAATGCCCCGCATGGCATTCAGGAAGATCTGTGGCAGCAGCTGCAGACACGGATGCTGATGCGTCTCAGCTCCCTTCTCATGGGTCAACGCCCACTGCACGAAATGCGAGGATTTGCTGATGATATGAGGGGAACACAGCGCCGTGGGATTCCCAATCATGCGTAGAAACCGGTACCAGGTCTGAGCCACGCAGTCGTTGCTCATGCCAGCAGGGATCAGCTGAGTGTCTTCCTCGCCTGCAAAACAGAAATTTATTTATTTTATTAATTTGGACTAAGATCAATTGACAGAGAAATTTTTAAAACAATTTAAAGTTAAGCATAAAATTAAATAAAGTAAAGAACCAATTTATATTAAATTAAATTAAAGGTAAAATATAAAAATAAAATATAAGTTAGTGCAGACAGTAACATTACTGAACTAGAGAAAAAAGCTTAGGTATTTTATATTCCTAAATGTATAAAAATAAACTTTCTATACCATTTTTAAGCTGCGTGAAATCTGGGCCATAGCTGAATTCAAGCAGGCGAGCTGTTAAGGCCAAGTTAACACGATTCCACTGATCGACGAGCGCCACGCGATGTCGCCACATGGCGCAGGACTCCTGCAGGGTCTTCCAGAGGGAGGGCGAGGGGAAGCAGCGCACGCAGGCCAACAACCACACCTCGAAGAGCACGGAGAGCACGCGCTCACAAAGCTGATCTCCGACGTCATCCTTGACGGTTGGCGGCGCCAGCAGAATCTCGTTGATGGCCAGCAGGAAGAGCAGCAGTGTGTCCCACGTCTGTCGATCCATGATCTGGGAAATCTGCGCCGTCTGCTGCAGCGTACGCAGCACCCGATGACATAATACCGCCTGGCGTTTGATCGTATCGGCACCTATAAGAAATATAGTTATTAGAATCGTTGGAACTACGCGAAATGATTCAAACCCAGCACCTACCAAGACTCGTTTGGTATAGAAATGGTAAGACTTGAAATTCAGAAGGTTTTGTTTAAATATAGTTAGTTAAAGTGTCATTACTGCATACCGATTAATAGATCTATAAACTATATATATTTAAGAGTTATTTAATTGTTTTACAAAACAATAATATTAAATATGCTGCCTAATTCTTGTTGGCTCAACTCTCGCAAGCCCAACTTAATAACATTAAAGTTTCCTTACTTTCTCCTTGTCTGGGCACGAAGAGATTGTGGAAGTGATTGATGATCTGCCTGGCATAGAGATTGGCGTCCTCGCATATGGGCTTGGGCACGCTGATCCTGGGCTGTGGATGCAACGCCGTCAACCACTCGCAGTAGACATTGACGCAGTCCTTGATGGTCTCGTGCTCCTGCAGTGGCAGCGAGAGTCCAAAGCAGATGACATCCATGCACCACTTGACCTATTAATGATAATTCATGAATTCCAGAATTTATTTATTTATGTAACAGACAAAAAGACACATAGATCTCAGCAACTATAAAAACTAGAGGTACCATTTTTGGTATATAGGTTTTCTATGCAGCACGCAGCTAAAGTTTGTTTAAATTTTTTGATATCTTCACACCTTGCCCCGCAAATCGCAAAAAACCCCAGCTGCCATAATATTAAAGCTACAAACTTGTAATTTGGCATATATGTAGCTTAACGTATTCCTTATCGATGCTGCGAGTTGCATTACGATCGGATAAGAAACAGCGAAGATATTCAGACAAATTTCTCACAAATCACAGGAAAAGTTACTGCCCGACTGATCTGACCCGTACTTACTGATTTTAAGCTATATTTAGTTAAAATATTTAAAAGAAAGGGTACAGGGCATGTTACAGTCGGGTGCGCCCGACTGATATGCTGCGCCCGTTGTTTATTTTTGAAATTTCGTACCTCCTCATCCTTGACCAAATGGCTGGGCTCCGCGTTCTGGGTTATCCCTAGGTTGGTGCCCAGCTGCCTGACCACCGAGGTTACCACTTCCCTTCCCGCGGAGGCGGGGAATTTGTTGAGCACGCTGAAACACTGCGCCCCGCAGCTGTTGGCGCTGATTTGGGCGGATAGGGACGCCCACTCGGAGTACATGATTTGTTTATGGGCGACGAAGATGAAGTGGGGCAAACAGAAGACGCAGACGAAGGGGAAGACGAAGAAGACACAAGTTAACTTTCCACTGTGCCACTTTGTCCATCAAGTTCAATGCAAATCGATTCTGTGGCCTTGCTTTGCTTCTATCATCACAGTTTGTTTTAAAAGCAATTAATTTGCAATTTAATTATTGCAGTTTCACATGAATTGGCCAATAATTAACAAATTTTATTTTGCTGTTTTTCTTTTTCTGTTTTTCCTTTGCTCGCGAGCAAAGTGTTCGTCAGCGACAAGTGTTGCCAGTGTTGCAGAACAGCGAAAACATAGTTATCGATAGACAGCTAGGCGGCAAGTTCAAATTGTCAGAAAGTTAACTAAATTTGATGCGGTATTTGTTTTAATAATTTGAGGCTAAGGCATAGCTTGTATATAAAATAACATTATTTAGAGTGCACAGCATTTTGTAATTTAAATACTTTTAACATAAATAATTCAACAATTCAGAATTTTATTGCCTTCTTTTATTCAGCAGCAACAAGTGCTGGCAGTGCTGATAACCAACGTAAATAAATTTATCGATAAGCAGCAGGGCGCCAATTTCAAATAATCAGCAACTTAGCTGATATTTAATATTTATATTTGTTTAAGATAATGAAACTTACGCATGATTCGCAGATTAACAGAAATTTGACTTTTCTCTTAACTGTACCAAATCCAAAGCAAAATCATGCCACCCGTTGCACCCCCAGATAATCTCAGATAAACAAAAGATTAGATAGAGCTCAATTTGTAGATTTCACACTGAATTTATTATTATATCAGAAGCGCATGCTCTGACAATGGATGGCCTAGAACACAATAAAAACACACGCACGAATTACAACTAAAAAATATGTCTTCGCTATTACAGGCTTGTCTTACTATTTATACTGAAAGTGATTAGAGTATATAATGATAATTCATTAATTTAAATTACTCCACTAGAGTAATGATGCTTCTTTCTTTGTTCAATTGTTCTAATGCATACGATAATCTCCCAGAATGGAATCCCAGAGATATGTTGTTTACCGCTATCTAATCCTGTTTCTTTTGTGCAGCCGTCTTCTTCTTGGGCGTCGCATTTGGTTTAGTGTCTCCTGCGGGAGCTTCAATAGCTTTCGGAGGAGTTTCATTGGTATCTTTAACTTCCTTGGTGCCCAGCTTCTCGGCCATTTCACCCGAGAATCCGAACTCGTTGACCCGCTTGAAGTCGACGCGATACTGCCAGCGCTGATAGAGGAATACAAAGAAGATAATATCATCCCGGAAGCAACCGATGCGGTACATCGTCGGCATCTTGATCACAAAGGCGAAGATGTCGTCGATGAAGGTGTTGAGGAACTTGTAGGTCATCATGCGCCACGGCAGATGGGCGACCGACTTCAGCTTATAGTTGATGAACAGCTGCGGCGTCATCAGAATGAACCCAAAGGTCAGCAGGTAGCTGTAGAGCATGCTCAGCACAAAGGAGTACCAACCCTTGTGCTCGTTATAGATCAGCGAATAGATAAAGTAACCGATCAGCAGTGGGAAACACGCCCATCCCAGATACTTGAAGGCCAGCTTGTCGTACTCCTTGGTGGCGCTCTCTGAATAAGAACCCTTGTCCTTAAAGCTGATCCGAGGAAATATCCCCAAAATCTTATCCTGATTGTTATACTTAACATCCACCACCTTGTGTATCTTCCAGACCTCAATGCCCAGACCCACAAAGCAGGAGATGCGTATCATAAAATTGGTCTCATTGTCCAACACATAGAGCAGTATGATCAAAGATTGGAACACCGCAAAGAAGACGGAACGAACGGATAAACCCTCCAGGGACTGACGATTGTTCCAGAACTGTATATCGTTCTTAAAAGCGAGCAGTTCGAATACGGAATGCAGTATGGAGACCGCAATGGTAATACCAAGCAGATAAATGTTCGTGTCCAGTAGGGTTTCCTTGAGCGAATCCTGATCCTCGTCGGTTTCCTCGACGGCGCTTGCGGCCATCAGCTCACCCAGCATGTTCCCAGCCCATTTGCTCTTCATCTGCTTGGCGGCATAAAGTTGCCACTTGAACATGCCCAGAGGTTGAAAGGTCAGTTGAAGTTCCAGCTCCGGGGTGGTCTGATTTATAGGGAAATACTCCCGCTGCAGATTCCAGTAATCGTTGACGAAAACAATAGGCAAATAGGTTTTCCCGCCATCCACAAACTTGACGAATTCATCGAGGGGGGCGGGAACGCTGCCCTGTGCCCAGTTGGTCTGATCCACAACGAGATTAACGGTCAGATTGGGATGCCAGTGGGAGACGATCTGATCCTTGAGATTGGCATGTTTCAGTTCATGCTCCAACTTCTCCTTTTCGCTAGCCAGCAGATTATAGTTTCTATTGACCTTCAGCTTTTTGAACTTGTTCAGCTGATGCTGCTGATGACCCATGTGCCCGTTTGGAGCATATTTCGGGGACTTTGGATCGGGACTTTCCCCTGCCCGGGTGACAAAAGCATGAAGATAAATGCTGCCGTTGTTCATTAAATGCGGGCTCGTTTTGATCTTGAGATTGTGCGTGTAAATGCCGTCACCGGTGGGTCCCGATATCCAGTCCCCATAGGTGAGATCCTCCTGTAGCCACAGCAGATTCGCCTTCTGCTGAAAGTTCACCACATCCGGCTCCTCTGACAGCCAGACGTGTAGATCGAAATCGGTGCCGTTCTCAAAGTAATTCCAGGCGGTGATTTTGGGACCCGCATTCGCCACGGATTTGTCCTGATTCGCATTCGGCTGTGGGCGTCGGAAGAACGAGCTCACAAAATAGATGATCAGAGCTCGTAGTATCAGCGATTTCGTCATCGCAAAGAACGATTCCATTCTCGTGGGCTGCTGTTGCTGCTGTTCTCCCTCCGCAGCCGCCACCTGATCAGTAGAAATTACAACAGATTAGTATTATTATTGAATTACAAGTTACGCCTAACTTGGGTTTGAAAGCTATAGCTAGAGGTCTTAAGCTTATGGGTAATATCGATCTATAATTAACCCATTTTTATAAAATTAGTATTATTACTATTGAGAGGGAATATTGAACCGAGATTTAATGTATACCCTGTACTCATTGAAAATGGATAAATGGTTATTATAGCCTGTACCCAGACAATGTATGAATGGGAGAATGTATGCAACAGATAGAAGGGGGCGTGACAGACCCCATGAAGTATATATATTTTTGATCAGGACGACGAGCAGAGTCAATATAGCCAGGTCCGTCAGTCCGTCCGTCCCTTTGTATGAATGCTGAGTTCTCCGAGACTATCAAAGCTAGAGCAGTCTTTTTTGGCACAGGCGTTCCCTCGTTTTTTCTGAGAAAAGGAGCTGGATTTTGGATATGGTATCCGAAGTAGCTGTGGATAATGTTAGTGGGTTCTAATCTTAAACCGATTAAATTTAACAAGGATAATCGGAATCGAGGGTAGTAAATGTTGTTCTAATTAATGTAATGGGATTAATAGAATATGCAGAATATATAGAATTTCGATTTGGTATCCTTTACATACCGGTGTGGCTGCAGCCGGCGGAACAGCGACGTCGTTGTCGGTCATGTTGTGTACGTGTACTTGCGATAATACACGTTTTTATACCCTGCTTTTTTACACAACTTTTTATTCGGTTGCCTGGATTTGCGATACCGATGAGCGACAAGTATCGCCACTGCCGTCTATCGCCAATGTTATCGAGTCACTGATAGTGCCCAAGTCACTGCTATCAATTCCAGCTGTTTTGAACATCGATAAAATAAATAAACACACATAAACTACTTGCACGAATTTAAAAACGATATCTAAAATTCATTATATGTTATTATTTGTTTAATGAATTTGTCAACAATTGCCAAGTATGTTTATGTTGAGCAACCCTGCCTGCAATCGATAAAGTTGTACTGAAAGCTGAATGCAAATTACTGAATAATTAATATACCTAATTTTATTAAATTATGAATTTAAAAGCAAAATATACAAAAAAAGCAATTATAATATATGTTTTTAAATACATTTTATTTTAATTTCAGCTATATTTGTGATTTGAACAACCCTAGCGACAATCGATATGTGTAGTTTGTGAGTGTGCAAAGCTGACTGCTACGAAGAGCAAATTACTGCTGTGGCTAATATCCATTAAAAATGCAAAATAGTTCCACGAATTAAAAAGCGAAATCATCTTAAATGTGTAACATTTGAATTAAAAAAAAAAAGTTAAACATTTCCGTAGAAATTTGTTATTTGAACAGCCCTGCCGACAATCGATATGTGCTGTTGGTGCGTGTAAGAGGCTGACTGCTGCGAAAGTGCTGCAGTGTTGCTCTACCACAAACCGCACGCGCTGTGTACACACTCTTTTCCTCTGTGAAGTTGCATTTGACGCACGTTTCTTTTGGTAAGTTGCTAAAAATAGGTGAAATAATTGTTAAAAAGTGAAAGCGCTGCGATAATAATATTAGCAAAGCGTGTGCGTTTTGCGATTGCATTGAATTATTAGTTTTTACGCGGTTTTTGCAAAAGGTGCTGCTGCCTTCGTGCCTAACCTCACTGTTGATATATACGTAGCCAAAAATTTCGATCCAATCATATTAAAGATGTTTTTGTAATCTGTTTCTTGCAGCAACTGTACGACAATGCAGATCTTTGTGAAGACCTTGACGGGCAAGACCATCACCTTGGAGGTGGAGCCCTCGGACACGATCGAGAATGTTAAGGCCAAGATCCAGGATAAGGAGGGAATCCCCCCAGATCAGCAGCGTCTGATCTTTGCCGGCAAGCAGCTGGAGGACGGCCGCACCCTGTCCGACTACAACATCCAGAAGGAGTCCACCCTCCATCTGGTGCTCCGCCTCCGGGGCGGTATCATCGAGCCCTCGCTCCGCATCCTCGCCCAGAAGTACAACTGCGACAAGATGATCTGCCGCAAGTGCTACGCCCGCCTCCACCCCAGGGCCACCAACTGCCGCAAGAAGAAGTGCGGACACACCAACAACCTGCGCCCCAAGAAGAAGTTGAAGTAGACGATGCTTCGCCACGCCCCTCTGTTATTGAGCGCCTTTTCGACCGAGCAAATCTATATCCATATGTACACTGAGATCTGTAAAAACCAATTGTTTTAACGACCAAATGTATCTACTGCTGCAAGGCGCCTCGTAATCTGTGTTTTGCTTGTAGTTCACTGCATACCCTGTAGTCGAACCGTGGGTGGCAGAGGGTATAACAAACTGGTGATAGTGCTTGCCCATTTCTAGGCGTGGCGGAGCCCACCAAGTGCTATTTACATTCCTTATTAGCATGAAGAGCGGTGTAAACTATACCCTGTACCTGAAGAATGGTGGGGAGAGGGTATGACAAACTTGTGCAAGTGCATGCCTATCTCTAGGCGTGCCAGAGCCCACCAAGTATAGAATATAGTACTAGATTCCTGATGAGCATGAAGAGTAGCTTCTATACCCTGTAATCGAAGAGTGGGTGGGAGAGGATATAGCAAACTTGTGATGGTGCATGGTAGAAACAGGCGTGGCAGAGCCCACAAACTACTCTAAGTGTAGATTCCTGATCAGCATGAAGAGCGGTGTAAACTCTATACCCTGTACCCAAACAAGGGTTAGGAGAGTGTATGACAAACGTGAAAATTTCAATTTTTGTTTTCTTTGATTTCTTATAAACATTTTAATTTCAAACTCAAATGATTAACAAAAAACTAAACCGCTTGAATATCGGTCAAGTTTTGGAAAAGCTATGCGCAGTCAAAGTTATACACAAATTGCGTTTTTCGTTTAAAGGGTGATTGTCTTTTATAAACATTTTTGGAAGTTTTTGTTTGTTCAACAAACTTTGTTGTAATAATTGAGAAATGATACAGGGTATCTGTTTTGAAAACAATAAAAAATATAACAATTGGTTTTGAATAAATCTGTTAGCAATTTATTGTACTGGTGAAAAATGAGAAATTTTAAGAAATCTCATTATAAATATTACTCGTAATCTGTATCCGAAATTAACAATGGAATTTTCCGTACTTTTTTCCATCTAGGGGTGTTACTCGTAATCGGTTTCCGACATGAACCCTGGCATTTTCCGTTCTCTCCTGAAGTTTTGATACTCGGCGCGCTTCTCCGGATCGGCTGGAGTCCAATCTAGGGGTTTCAGTCGCCTCTTGAGGTTTTCGCGAACTCTGCCTCGCTTGCTGATCGTCAGATAAACTATATAGCCAGGTATACAGATCATGGAAGATACTGCACTTAGCCAGCCGATGATAATGGCCCATTGGGGATATTTCACATCGTTATACGTGACTTCGCGTAAAAAACAAAAGCTTGTGATTAAAATAAACTACAGGAAAAATTTATGAAAAATTGTTAGTTGATAATAACTAAAGTCTTACGATTAATACTAAGGGAGTTACAATTTTCCAGGATATTTTCCAGAATAGCGACGGACGTTTTCGCAGCATGAATTCATTATCGGTCAGGAAATTATTTACCCCATAGATATAGGCGACCATTAGGACCTCCATAAAGCAAATAACAATGACAGATATAGTCGCGGAATACCAATCAAACAGTTGCAATATATACATACCACCCTAGGGAAAAGTATAGTTCGATTAGATGATATAATCAATAACTGTAAAAATTAACAACTGATTTTGAAAAATTGTTTTGGAAATCGATTGTTTGTTTTTTAAGCAGGTAGAAATTAAATCGATATACGATACTCACCCTAGTACACATGATAATCGATAAGCCAAAGAACGCGATGCATGTGAGTATGGTTACTTTACATTTATGGGGTCGGAGATATTTAAGCTCATCCAAAAGGGATGAAATTATAGCTTCAATCTGCACAAACTAGATTTCGAAAGAGAAGAACAAGTATATAGTCTATAGATTTTCCTTGATTGCTTACCACACTATCAATACCCAGCAGGAATAACATGAGGAAAAACAGAACCCCCCAGAGTTGTGGCAAGGGCAATAGACCTAGCGCCTGGGGATATGTGACAAACGCCAGACCTGCACCCGATGTGGCAACTGTGTCCACGGGCATACCCGATTTCGCTATAAAGACAAAAGTAGATTGCAATGATAAACCATAAATAAATTAAACTCTATATATTTACTTGATAAAAATCCCAAAACAGAAAATATAGCAATGCCGGCATACAAACTGGTTAAAACATTAATGGATATTACAAATATCGAATCGTATTTGGCATTATTTTCGAATTTATTGAAGCTTGCCATATTGACAATTCCACCCCAACCGGGACCAAGGCCAAAAAACATTTGAGAGGCAGCATCAGCCCAGACTTTCAGATCCATTAGACGTTCCCATTTCGGATAAAACAAGTACTTAATGCCAGTTACAGCACCCTCTAGGGTAACACCCCGCACAAATATAATCGTCATGAGCACATACGGGAACGGTACCGTAAAGTAAATCACTTTACCCACCTGTAGGAAAATTTGCAATTAATGGAAAACTGGGTTACCTTGTAATTCTCTAAACATACCGATTTAATGCCCCGGGCAACACAGAGATATATCAATATCCATACTATAAACAAGCTAAGCAACTGTTGCCAGATCACTCCGCCTAGATCTTCTATACCACTCGAGATACGCAGTACTTCCAAGCTATGAAATATAAAAAAAAAATTATTTTTCCGAAAGACTCAAGTCGATCGCAACCGACAAATGAATATCCTGCACCCTACATTTCAAAATATGGGTGCAGGGTTTACAAACTTTATAAAAAGTAGACTTACTGAAAGAACTCATCCGATGCGCTGGTCCAATTTTGATAACCTTTGACTTTATGCAACTATATTTGAATATCGGTTATTATGATTATATATTATATTACATTATTTTATATTATACAATCGAAAGTTTAGCAATCGTACTTACGTCCTCGAGTGTGGTACATTGTTCTGTATTCCAGGTATTATCACAGTTCTTCCAGGGCACAGCGGACATAAAGCAGTAATAGAGCATGCGTATGGGATAGGAAATAACCACGGAATAATAACAAATGCAGTAGAAATTCACGACACACATGCTAATTCCAGTTCCCTTGAGAATCGGTGCCATTCGGAACATGCCCGTACATCCGGTGCTGGAGAATTGTCCAATTAATATTTCCATATAGAATAACGGTATGCCGCAGAAGACTACCAAGATTATATACGGCACCAAAAAAGCTCCTGAAATTCGATACAAAAATATTTATATAACCTACCGATATAAAAAAATATTTATCTAAACACAAATTAAAATATTCAAGATTAATACTAATTTAAGATTGATATTATAAATGGAAATTTTAATTACTTAAGGTTATGGAAATATGTAGTATTAAAAAAAATATAGAGAAGAAAAAAAAGATATTCCTTCGAGCCGGATTTGAACCAGCGACCTATGGATCTCAATGTTTTTGATGTAAATTCAATGGCGTCTGTTGGTACCAATGCAAGATTGAGAAGTATACCTCTGGGTCAGGAGTTTTATTTGATCCAGATCATATATCTACTCAAATCCCTTGCTTGCCCGCTATCCAGAAATCAACTGAACAACAACTCTACAGTCCACCGCTCTACCAACTGAGCTATCGAAGGCAGACGCCGCCTGCTGTCGAATGTCTCAACAAAAGCCAAATCCATTTCACCCCATCAGCTTTCACTCAACTCAAAAAAATAAAAAAAAATTCGCTAAAAATAGACATTGCACTCGCTCAATTGTCGGTGATGTCATTGCATGCGCCATTTATGATGAGGCAAGCAGAGAAAGAGACGCACATAGAGAAAGAGACGCAATTGAGCAAGAGCTCAATTTATGTTCACTCAGCAATTGTTGAAGGGGAAAGAGTAGTCAAAATAGGAATAGACTAGCAGATGCCCTGTAAATGGCATACTCTATTATTCCCTTCAGCTGTTTAATATAAATGAATGGAAGATCAGATTAAATATGAATAAATTACAATTAAAAATTTATATATTGTAAATATTGTAGAATGAAAAATACATAAATTTTTAAAATTGAAATTATATAATAATATTTTGTAAATATTACCGAATGTAAATTATAAATTTTAAAAACTTTGAATTGAAAAATTGAGAAAAGTAAATGACAAATTTTAAAACTTTAAATAGAGCACAATAGATCTTTTAGGCTGTTAAGATAGATAATCAAAAAACTTACTTAAAATATTATATAATAATATTTTGTAAATATTACCGAAAGTAAATTATAAATTTTAAAAACTTTAAATTGAAAAATTGAGAAAAGTAAATTACAAATTTTAAAACTTTAATATAGCACAATAGATCTTTTAGGCACTTAAGATAAATAACCCAAAAACTGTATATAGATCTAGTTTTAATTTTATTTCTCGATTCGGACTTACCGCCACCGCTGCGATAACATAGATAGGGAAATCGCCAGACATTACCAATGCCAATCGCATATCCTAATAGGGACAGCAAAAACGCAGATTTTGATTTCCATTTTCCTCGGTTTTCATCACGATTAATTCGCGACTCTCTGCGTTTACGTGCAGATTCTGGTTTTTCCATTTCGAAACAGCCAGGAACTTACACAAAATTTCAACTGAAAATTTTGTGTGCCTGTAATTTTGCTTAATTATTAAACAAATTCTATGGCGTACAATTTTTGAAATAAATTGTGTAACTGTCATAAAAAACTACAATAATTTCTAGGCATTTAAGACAAGGTAATTTTTGAATATTTGGCTGAATTCACTTTTGTTTTCGAAATAAACCTATTTTTAAGTATTTGCTGTAAAATAATTATATTTCATCCAATTTTTCATACATGGAAATATTTTTTTAGATTTTTTTTAGATGAATACCTCTTAACCCTATAGTTGACCAGGCATTTTTCTGGAGAACTGAAACTAAAATACAATTATGGGAAATAATATTCCATTCCATGTATACTCAGAAAACTTTATCTTTTCATCTTGTAAATAAAAACATGTTTTAAATTTGTTTCGTTTTAGTAATTGTTAAAAATATTTATACAGTTTTATTGGCAACTTTTAGCATCGTTAAAGTTAAACGTTTTTAGTTCACGGGTTTCATTAAACTAGCTTATGAATTAGTTGAGTGGTATTTTGTTAAAGCTTCGTTTCGTCACGTTATTCTCGTTTTATTTCCTTCGAATACTTTTGTTTCTAAAGTCGTAGTATAACAGTTAGTATTAACAGTCCCATCATAGATATTGCTGCCCGACTCCCAGCTGCATTATGCCCTGCAATGGCAGTATAGTCATCGGGTCTTCTGGATTCCCGTTTCTCTGCCTTTTCGCAGATATCACCGCAGTTGGCGTGCTCGCAAATATCGCAGATATTCGACTTGGGCGCACGATAGAACTGCCGAGCACGACGAGCTGTAAAATATAGAGTTATAAAATTTATAGTGTAAATATATAAATAAATAATAAAATAAATAAATATATATATTTTTTTAAGTGTACTTACCATTGTCGTAGTAATCATACATGACAACTGGCACTGGTCGATGCTTGGTGACCTTCACCGTCTTGTAGGCGTGCAACGTGGGGCATACCTCACGCCTATCCAGATAATCGAAGTAGATGACGACCTTGGTATCCCGCTGCTGCGTCTCCACCTTCTTGATGCGTTCACTAGACTCCAGAGTGGGCAGTGTATCCGTATCCACCACAAAGCCACTGGGCAGATGTACCTCCATTACAGCCATATTTGACCGCTCGGCATCTCCTGGCACAGAGACGAAGCTGGCACAGGCCGAGAGATGCAGATAATCCGCATGGGAGTTACGATTTACGGTGGGATCCAGCACGAATCGAGGCCAGGCACTCGTCACATTCGTGTTGTATCTGTAGCTGATCTCGGCCAGAGCCATGCCACGTCCGGTGGCCGAAACGCTGACGTTCTTGGTATTGCTGGGAAGCTGAAAAATGAATAATATAATATTTAATTCATCAATAACTTTTGTGTTTATCAACCGATTGCAATGCGCTTTTCAGCATAGTTTAATATGATAGTAAAGAATATATATTTCATATATAGTCCCTTTACGTTTCAAACTCTTCAATTGACGGGTTTTATTTATTTAAGGATAAATTGAGCTCTTAAAGTTACTGAGTAATGTGCATATTGGTAATTTAAATCATGCTAAAACTTACCTCCACACTTTGCACTGCCAGCGAATTCTCCGCATTCACATTGAGTATGGTCTCGGCGCCCTCTCCGTAGTGGAAACCGATCTGCACATTGTTCCCTTGGCTGGAAAAACGTTCGGCAAAAACGAGCAGCGCCTGCAGACCCACAACAGTATCCTGAGAGCCCACAAAACCCCCGTGGGCATTACGCTGATCCATCAACCAATTGAGCACCGGAAGAGCGTCTCCTACCAGATTATTCTCGAGCAGTATCAGGGCTGCATAGGCAGAGATCTCGATGTTGACGCTACGCGTGGCGTTGTACCAGGGCGAAGGTTGTTCATTAGAGGGTGCCGTCTTATTCCACCATTTGCGACCATCGCCATTGATGGCCATGGAGTCCAGACGCTGCAGGAAAGCTGCCTTGGCGTTGTGATTGGCACGGGAGAGCACATAGGTGCCCAGAGCCATGGCATGCAGATTATTGGAGCCATCCAGGCCACGAGTAATAAAGTCTAGGGCCTTGTTAATGTTATTCTTGTACTCGGGATGCAGATCCTGAAAATATGATATATTTTATATAATATCGTCATCTTTAAATACTCAAATTTTAAGACTGGGTTATATTTTTCAAAGATATTCAATGACTATAAATTATTTTCCCTCTTACCGCATTTTCCATCATTGCGAGCGTAACAAAAGCCGTCAAGCTGATACCTCCATCATCAAACTGCTCAAAGATATCTCCATGCTCCTCGTAACCCCCATTTCCAGACTGAACACTAGCCAAATAAGCCAAGGCGCTCTGCAGCACATGCTGATCCACTTGAATATAAGGAGCGGCTTGACGCAAAGATTTGGCCACGTAGGCCGTTAGCCAGGTTGAGCTCTGCTTGGAGGACAGGCCAAAGGCGCTGAAGGCTCCGTTCTCATGACGATAGTAGAGCAGACGCTGATAACCCACAGCCAGATTGCCCAGGGCTTGCTGCTCCAGCTCAGGACTTAGTTGACGTAGGCGCTGCGAGAGGAAAATAGTTGTGAAGTTTGAAACATAAGATACACAGAGAGAACAAGGCTGATTGTATGTATAAGCTGTACAGCAGCTCGCGCTGCGCGCTCTTCGTCATTACTTCAAGTTCGCATTAATTTTAAACTAAAATCTGGTTTCTCTTAATTCAATATTTAGTTAATGAATATTTTATTTAAAGATATAGATCGGAAATTTCTATAATTTTGCGTTGAGATTGGATATTCTTAACTTATGTTCTCAATTTTGTTGATGTTTTCTTTCACTTACCCCTAGATAGCGCAGCACCATCAGATTGGGCACAAAGTGGACCATGGTCTGCTCTCCACAGCCCGTGGGTAGGGTTATTAGCTGCTGAAGATTGCCCACAATGCTGCCCACCAGATCTCCCACAGCTCTCACTTCGATGCTGGTGGAGTCTGGAATGGCATTCCGTGGCACCTTAATGCTGACATTTTGTTTGCGCTGAGCGTTGGAGTTCAATTCAAACAGGAATCCCCGATTTACACGCTCTGTAGCCCCCGGATGCTCTACCATCAAAGTGCGCTCCACGGTATCTCCAGCTTGGGAAGTTGTAGCCACAGCCTTGACCGTTAAAGCTCCCACTCGTCTAGGAGTGACGATGAAGGAGATGGAGCGAGCGGACTTGGCGGGCACTTGGATTGTGCGACGACTATAGAGCTCCAATTCTGTCAAGGAAAACCTTTCATTAATCCACTAAATATAGACCTCTACAACTCTCCACCTACTGGGTTTATTTGTCTGCTTTGAATCCAGCTGAGGGAAGTCAAAGTCCTGCGCCGTGTTGTAAAAAGTCACATCCACACTTAGATCCCGCTCTCGATTGTTGTGCACCACAAAAGGTATGGCAATCAGCTCATCTGTAAAGTAGAAAGCTTCAATATCAGCACACTTAGAGAAAAATCGTACCTCAATAACAAATTTTTGTAGTCAAAGGTTTTATTACTTAATTAATTTTATATTTTATTTAAGCTAAATTTAAGAGTTTAATTTTGTAGCATGATTTATTCTTAATTTTTTTCTCTTCAAGTACTTACCTTTTCTAATGGAATAAGGCAGCTCTGTGGCTATATAGAACTCCTTGTAGGTCTCCAGTTTGTTTGTATTGGGTGTATTTATGCCCAGACCATTCACGGGATCCAGCGAGAAGGCTGATAGAGCCCATGAGGTCATATCACTTGGAATGCGTCTATGCAAAGTATTGCGTCCATCGCTGCTGGCGGAGATGTTGAGGAAGAGCCAAGTGGGACTTGGATCACGCATGACATGGACACGGGGATTATGCCAGTAGGGCTTTGGGGTATAGGAGAAAGCATAGCGACCTTTGCCAGGGGGTAAGGTATTGACCTCTATCTTATGGGCTGGACCGATATCCGTCTTACGCACTGCAGTTAATCTATCATCATCCTGGATCTCATCACGATCTAAGCTGGGCGTGGTTTCAGCCTCTGTGGGTAATTATTAATTAATTCATTATTATATAAACTAAATATTATTTAAGATTACCATGCTCCACAAAGTAATCCGTATTGGACATGGTTATAACACCCGATTCCTTGCCGGGAGATCCAACTGGGGTATTGACATCGCTGAGCTCATAGGCATTTAAAGCATCCATCAGACGATCGTGGGTGAGATCGTGGCCTATAAAAGTTATTAACTGAGTTAGGAATCAAGAGGAATTTAGACAATTCTTGGCTTACCACTGCGCAGCCCTGCGGCATTTTGATCGACCACCATGAGACCCACATAGGAGTAGGGCTTAGTGCTGATGCCTATGTCAATATCCTGACCAGGTGGAGCTCTGATAGGCGCCTCTATTTGCACCTAGATAGGGAAAAAGATGCGAGAAATATATGAATTCAAATGATTGATTAAAAACCGCAACGTTTGAAAATCGCTTGAGTTTTAATGAAGTTATGCGCATTCAAAGTGCAACGAAAACTGAGAAGAGTTCGATATGCATAGTTTTAAGAACGGAATTTTTAATTTATTGTTTCAGTGTACTTACAGCATTTAACAGGTTCTCCTCGAAGCGTATAACCTGCTCATCGTAGACGAATTCGCCATTGACCACCATATAGACCAAGAGCTTGGCACGTGGCATCATGGCAAAGGAGGCCAGGAACTTGATGGTGTGATAAGTGTTATCTGCCACCTAAAAATATGAAATTATACCATATTAAAGGTATGTTTAACAGTTATATATATACGTTACTCACATCCACAGTGCGGGAGAGAATTATATCGCCACGTCCCACAATCTGATACATAAAGTATTTCATGGGCGCATTGGCCGTGACAGCGACAGCAATTTCCTGATTCACCATGGGTCTAAAGATAAAATAATATATTAAATTTAAAGAGTGATTGATTGATTGATTGACTGATTGAGCTGTTCTTACTTGTCATTTAGCACCTTGGCTGTGATAAAGTTCTTGCTGTGCAGATGCTTTCTAGGCACTTTGCCCACATCGGTAATCACGCCCAGATAATCCACAATTATCGAATGATACTCATCCCGATCAGTCGGAGGCACCGTGAACTTCATCTTGAACTCCCCTCGCGCATCCAGGCTGTAACTGGTGCGATTATACATCTCACTGCTGCCATACACATTGGTCAGATAAGCGGTAATCTCGGGATTAAAGTCCCGTAGAAGACTGCCATCATTACGCACAATGCGGGCCTAGAAGAAAGGGAGAAATCATTGCTACCCGAATTTCCGAAATAAAGTTTTTGCATTTAATTTTTCATTAACTCTTCAAGCTTTTCTTTTATTTTGCTTTGTCTTGTTCGGATCGTTTGTAAACACAGAGTTGCATGAGAGTAAGCACAGGGCTGCATGCGACCAATTAGTTATCGATAAGCACATATCGATATTTTATCTAATAATTATGCAGTTTTCTGCTCAAATTTACGATATTAAAAAATAGTAACTGATTTTAGATAATTTTTAAGTACGAATTTCTTGTTTTTCTTCTTCTTAGTCTACCCTCTACTCACCGTGGCTTCAAAGGGTATGCCTGGTATGTAATTACTGGGTAGTTTAACAGGCTCCACTCGGAAGTGATTGAGGTACAAAGTGAGCACCGTGGAGTAGTTTTGCACAGATCCCGTGGAGCGTTCCTCAACGAGGGCATCCAGTAGATACTGCCGCTCGTAGTCCTGTTTTAGATGCAGTTCCTGTTGAATGTCGAACTCAAAGTAAGCATTGCCATCAATGGGCACCACTTTGCGTGTGATCAGATCATTCACAAAAGGTTGCAGGGAGCCGAAGAAAGTGGGGTATATGGAGAGCGTGGCCTCGCCCACAATGGGCTGTCCAAAGGCGTAGCTGAAAAAATTTTTTTATAGAAAGTTGAGTTAAAGAAAATGAATTTATTTGATAGATATGTAATTTATGGGTATATAATTCAGTTTATAAAAAATCCATTTACAGAAATTAGATTTAAAGAAATTTATTTTTGAAGAAATTTGATTTACAGAAATAAATTTTTGTGGAAACTGAATTTATAATGTATTTTTAGGAATCTAAATTACAGAAATTTAATTTCTTACTTACTGCGCTTTTACTGTGGCTGCAATTTTGCCATCCTTATAGATGGCCTTGCGGGGTGTATCAATGTCCACCACGAACTTGGGTAGAATATGATCCAGTATCTCAAAGGTTTGTCTGTGCTGCTGCTCTGCAACCTCCACATTGATGCTCCAGTCCCCGAAACGTGGATAATCCGCCAACTGCAGCTCGTTGGAGTAAATCGAGTTGGTCAGGCGTATGTCCTGATAACTTCTGATGATATTATTGCCAGAGTCCCTGATCTCCACGTGCACACGTCCATAACCTCGAGCGGGCTTCAGGTTGGGATCGAGCAACAATATGCGATAATGCACCAGATCTCCAGGCTTATAGATACTCTTATCGGTCTGCACCAGCACCGTGTGCTGCTTGGGCTCAAAATGTAGCTGAGTCTCGTTTGTGAAGATAATGCCGCTCAGACCCTCCGATGTCAGCCGATAACGATCAGCTTTGAGCGCAGGAATCTGCCAGATATTAAAGATATAAAGACTATAACTTATAAGGAAAGCTGTACTACCTCAAAGTGCAGCAATTGCGTGGAATATGGTCGCAATTCGACGGTTTTGAAATCCGTATAAGTACTGCTCAGTATTCCCACTTTGATCCGAACGGGCTCCAGGGCCTGGTGTATGCTGACTGCCACATGGTACTGAGAGTTGGGTCTCACGGTGTTGGGGGCAATTATGGAATACAGGCTAAAAGGTAATCATAAACAAAACAATTAGCATTACAAAACAGCACTGAGAGTTACAGTAGGGAGTACACGACACTTTGTAATAAATAAGTAAATAGGAAATTACTAAATAATAGACATATAACATCATAAAATAAATAATAAATAAGCTTAATATCTTACACCTAAATAAAAAATTTGAGCTTAAAAATGATGTACATTTCTAATTATATTTTATATAAATTTCTGTAGAGAATATAACAGTGTCTGTGCATGTCAAATTTAAGATCCCTTATTCTTAAAGTTACCGAGATTAACTAAATTAACACAATCAGTTTAATAATTTCATATAAATTATTAGTTAATTCAAATTCATAAATAATTCTCTGTAGGGCATTTAACAAACTGTTGCTATACCAAATTTATTAGATTTAGATTTATAGTTCTAGCAATTACAGAGACGCTTTGAAAAAAGTGTAAAATTTATTTGTTAAATTTTAATTCAATAATTTAAATAAATTCCCTTTGAAGTATTTGATAAACTGTTGCTGTAACAATTTTTAGCTTTCTAGTTCTAGCAATTACAGAGATCTTTAAAAAATAGTTAAGACTGCAGATTATATTTACTGTAAATTATTTGTCTTTAATTTGTTTTTTACGTATTTCCTTCAAATTCAGCATACCCACTTTAAACTTATTCGTATGCTGGGCATAAAAAAATGTACTTAATTCAGCAGCACAATGAAATCGAGACAATGTTCCGCAAGTAGTTGAGTTGTTATTTGGATAGCTCTATTGTTGTTGTTTCAGTTTCGGTTGCTGTTGTTTTTGGGGTATTACACCTATGCTGACATGGTATCTGAATCTCTATTTCGTTTTCTATACACACACGCGCTTAACGGAAGATCAACAATACTACGTGAGACCTACGGAGGTAAATGGACTTTACTTCGACTACTTTGAGCTCTGGTTGTGGGTTATAGTTAAATAGTTGGGGTCGGGGACTCAGCCGAGAGTTATGGTTTGATTCAAGTCGGAAATGGAAATAGCAGAAGCCACGGTTTAGCGTGGGGGTTAGAGGCATTTGTGATTGTTATTGTTGCGGTTTTCTTTCCGCAATTTGAAGTGCAACATTTTATGCGAATAGTTTGAACAATTACGAACAAAACTCCATTTTGCAGCTGTCGTTCGATGAGTCAGAATTGGAATGATTTCATTTACATAGTTTTCGTAGTAGACAAATTTAAAATAGACAGATGTATTGTTGGATTTTTTAAATATTTTTTTTACCGTATATTAAAAAAGTTTTAGAATTTGTATGAATTTCCATCGATGTTGTGAATTACATTACAGATATCGGATACGAAACAGCGAATATATGTGACAGACAATTTGCTAAGGAGTTGTTTTGTGTAATGATGGTAAGTTGGTAAGATGGTAAGTACAGGGTCTCCGACTGATCTACCCGTCCCTACGGTTTCTATATTAATTTTACTGAAACTATAACTATTTTCGATAATGACAACTATTTATGTAAATAAGTTAATTAGTTTAGAAAGTTAACATATTTTAAATTTAAATGATCAGGTCTATGGCTGATTTTTCTTTGTTTTATTTTTTAAAATTTAAATTTGTTTATTTATTTTCCGCGGTATCGGTTTGGCTTTTTAGATTTTAAAATAAACTGTTAGGAAAAGTGAAAAGCCAATTTTGTAAGTTGAACGGGAAAATTGTTTGATCGATAAAAAAAATTTAAATAAAATTGCAGTAAAAGACCTAGATTGGAATATTTTTATTAATTAATTAATTAATTGTATAAATAAAAAAATAAATAAAATTACGTAAATATTTTTAAAAATATACTGAGATACTTTTTAAATATACTACATAATTCAGTGGACTTGCAAGCTGCAAAAGCTTCATAATACCTATGCCATATAAGGTATAACTTGTACAAGTCTTGACCAATATATTACGAGAGTATGAATGAGTCTCTCTCTCTATATATTTGCTGCACGACTTGCATAATTATTTGCAGTCAATTCATTTAAAAATTAATTATGAGGCTGAGATTCGTGCTGATGTTCAGTTGTTGCTTCTTTGCTCTTTCGCTTTTTACTTCTTTTTTACTGACTTGGAGGGGATTAAAAAGAGTTGGAATATTCGTTTCGGGTGCTGATTTTTTTTTTTTTGGCATTGCGAAACCCATAGACAAGCCTAACTGTGCCGACTTTGTCCGTCCGTCCGTCTGTCCGTTTGTCGGTCTACCTGTTTTTTATCGTAATGCACAGAGTTAAGAGTTGTTTTTTTTTTTTTACTTTGTTGAGCTTGTTCTAATTTCAATTGTTGCCGCCTAACCTGTTCCCACATTTGCCGTTGTGTTTATGTCACGTTTTAGTTGAGGCCCAAACAGGTTCGCTAACTCTTGGTAGGAAAAACTCTTGATAAATGGCAAAAACGATTTCGCTTTTGTTTTTTTCTGCACTGCAATTGTGTTAAGCGACTTTCCACATGATTGGTTGCAACACAAATTGTTGTAAATATCGATTTTAAATATTTATTCAGATATATATATGTATCTCTTGCCTTGAATTCTTGCACCTTATAAGGCAAGAGCGCGTGAACTTGTATAACCAATGACAACACTCACAGTTTTGGCTATAAACCTAAGCCTTATATGGCTTAAGCGGGAGAGGGGGATGAGGAGGTAGATGGACAGCGGATTAAATCTGGGAAGCAGACGCCAACGTTCTCTTTTAATTACAAATCAATCAGAATTCTGCGAATCCGAAACATTGCTGTCTCTATCTCTATTCGCATTCGCATTCGCATTCTGATTCGTGAGTGTATTCATTTAGTGTCGCGTCGGGTACTCAAGGTGAGCCATCGGAAATCAGGCAGTAAATAACAGACAAGATGTTGTCCGAGTTTATGTGTCACCTGCGCTACAGGGTGACTCACGTCGAGCAATGTTTAACTCTAATTAACTAAGTGACTTGGCAAATAACTGCGTTTACTTAGGCAAATTGTTTATATTGATGAGTAAATTTATATTTAAATAAATATTTAAAGAACTTTAGTAAATACTATATAAATATTTATTTTGTTTAATTTAAATAATTTCAATAGATATGCAAATATTTATTTTATTATAAGTATAAAACAATATAAACTAGAGTTATGAAGTTATCCTAGAGTTTTAAAAATGAATCTTACATAATTTTCTAATAAAAGCCATTTTATATTATTCTATAATCTCAATAAACTAATACAAAATAACAAATAAAATAAAGTACAAATTAAATACATCTTAAAATTAAAATAAAATAAAAGAAATGCAGTATACGAAAAGACACCCTGTATTTCAGTTCATGTTTATACTGTGCGTAGGTCGTCAGAAATCTCGCCAACCTCAGCTTAGCGTTAAGTTATCTCATGCATTCGATGAGGTTTTTGCTATTTGTACCCTGTAAATGTCGCTAAACAGGGCGTACTTGGCATACTATTATCTAAAGAAATTCGCAAAAATATTGTGTATTAGAAAAAGTTAAAATAAATGTTATAGATTATCGATTATCAAATAATAAAATTAATTAATAAATCAGAATTATTTAAAGAAAAGTAAAAATATGCGATTAAAACTCAATTAAAAATATTTCTGCACCTAGAAAACTATTAATATTCAAAGAAAAATAATAAAGATGAATTCCATAATTATATTTTTTAATCCAGGATATCTCAAAATTCAGCTCATATATTGTTTCCAGCTTAGTTATAACAAGTTATGTGGAAGCTGTTGTTGTCGATGCTAATTTCTTGATTACACCCTGTAAATTATATGGCCGAAGGGATCGCTTGAATAATGAGTGTTTGCCGAGTGTTTCATCTGCCGGCCAAAATGTCAAAAAAAGCGAAAGAAAGAGGGAGAGAGAGAAAAAAAAGCAAATTGGAGACAAAAACCAATTTGGTTCGTTGCTCAAGTCTTTTGTTTTCCTCTTATTTCGACTCGCTTAAGTGGCGTGATGTCATTTCATTATTTCTGTTTGTTATGATTGTTGTTTGCTTTATTAATATTTGTGCAGCTCGTCACCTGTGCGAATATTTGTCACACTCAGTGTGGGAGTGCACGCTGATATAGTTACTGAACACACTGTAGTTATGCCACACAGCGAGAAAAATTGTGTTCTAAAATTGAGATCGATTGAATCTCAACGAAAATAACTAGAAATAAATAACAAAATAATAAATAAAAAAACCTCTAAAATCTGGTATTTTGGTATAAGAAATAAATAAACTTAAATCTTAAAATAATAAATAAAAAAAAAAAACAAAAATAATTTGTAACAAATATAAACAAAATATATAATATAAAATATTGTAATCTAAAATAATGTAAGAAAAATATTCTAAACGAAAATAATATAAGAAAAATAATGTAACAAAAAATACACTGAACA
The DNA here is from genome assembly GCA_035045125.1 of Hypselothyrea guttata. Lineage (NCBI taxonomy): Eukaryota > Metazoa > Arthropoda > Insecta > Diptera > Drosophilidae > Hypselothyrea > Hypselothyrea guttata. The sequence continues at coordinate 27,382 of JAWNNJ010002265.1, forward strand.
AAATAAAAATTTGTATACTATTTGTTTTTTAAGTTTCCGTAAACTTGAATCTAGAATATTTTTAGTATTTGATATAAGTTCTGTCTGCTTAATTTTACTATTTTCGCGCTTAGTGAGGTAACAAGTTTTCTCTCAGTGTATAGTTTGTACTAACCTCTGAGCAGCTGTGCCAGTTGCCACTAGAAAAAGTAAACAACTTAGCACTCTGAGCACCCAGTTGACTCCCATCGTCATCATGATGATTTTTGTTGTAATTTGTTGCTAATGATAATCAAGTTTAAACACGTTTCACAATTAAATTGCCAAAATTATTGGCGCACACATAATTCACGAGCTCAATTTAATTTTATTTCATTTTGCTTTATTTTATCTTGTTTTCCATTCGCCTTTGCTAATGTCTTTCCGTGTGGGTCGACAAATATTATTATTATTTTTTATTTTTATTTTGCTTGCTCTTTGCTGCACCGACAAAAACAACTTGTTTTTTTTTTTTTTTGTTGCTGTTGTTGCTTCACTTGTTCAAACAGACGCTGGAGATTGCGCCAACAAACATTCACGTTTATTTCGTTGTTTTTTTGTATTGCCAATTTTTTCACTTTCGATTCGCGGCGGCAGAATCGCGCGTTGTTGCCCCTTTGAACGCTCGCTTTGAACTGACTGCGAGCTGACTTAGTTTTGGCTAAGATCAGAGAGCGAATGAGAGCTTACCGTTTGCTCGAAGCTCCAAGCGTCTCGAACGCAACATGTTCGAGCTAGCGTGGGCAGCGCTCTCAATCGGTTGGTTGTTGTCTCGGCTAACAGCTGCAGCGCGTTTAATTTTAATTAGCTCTGATTTTACCCATTATTAATGGGTACAGTGTGTACAATTTTTAGACCCTGTATTTTAAAAAAATAAAAGGGTCTATTAATTTAGTGCAAATGACAGCTGTGTGTAACAGGCAGAAGGAAGCGTGGTAGACCCCACAAACTATATATATTCTGACTCAGGACGACGAGCTGAGTTGATATAGCCATGTCCGTCTGTCCGTCTGTCCGTCTGTCCGTCCGTATGAAAATCTAGATCTCAGCAACTATAAGAGTTAGAGATACCATTTTCGGTATGTAGATTCTCCTATGCTGCAAGCAGATCAAGTTTGTTTTAGATTTTTGATATCTCTCCCCATTCACCCGCTAACCGCGAAAAACAAAAAACAGCCAACGAGATCTTGGAAACTAGAAGTGCTAGCAATACAATTTTTTGGTATTTAGGTTCTCCAATGCAGCAATTACATCAAATATGTTTAAGTTTTTTGATAACTCTTCGCATTGGACCGCTAATTGAAAAATAATTTTCCAACAGTTTTCGGTTTTAAAGCTATGATTTTAATGGTAAAGATACGAGATTTGACATGAACGTAGTCTATGGCCTTCTCCATCAATGCTATGAATTGCATTACAATCGGACAAGAAACAGCGAAGATATTCAGAGATAATATATTTAAAAATATAATCACCTAGATCTTCCAAAGTATAAAACCTAAAAATACCATTTTTTGCTTTTTAGGTTCCCCTATGCGGCAATCAGATCAAGTTTGTTTTAGTTTTTTTATAACTCTTCACATTGGTCCGCTAATTGATAAAAACAATTTTGCAACAGTTTTAGGTTTTAAAGCTATGATTTTAATGGAAACTATACGGGATATGGCATGCACGTAGTCTATGGCCTTCTCCATCAATGCTGTGAATTGCATTACGATCGGATAAAAAACAGCGAAGAAAACACAAAATACAGGGTCTACTACTACTACTAGCACCGTCCTTACTGGTTATAAAAGTGATAGAGCATGCTATTTTATTGTTCAACTTATAATTAAAATATAATAACTACGTTCAACAAAACTGAAAATTTGCGTGTAAATTATGTATTAAATAATAACTAATTAAAACGACAAAATTTCATCTGAAAACTTTATCAGCTTTGGAAATATAGACAGTTTGGCATATGTGGATAAAAGAAGTGAAAAGTACCCCTATGACTACAATATTACACCTTAAATCTACAATTATTGACCATGTTTGGTTTTTTGTGCATTCTACTATAGAATTTGTTGTAGAAAAAATTAAAGCTATCTTCACTAATTACAATTTTTTCAAAATATAAAAAATTTATTTAAAAAAGCTTAACATTTTTGGAACAACAAATTTTTTCATTTATTGATTTATGATATTTTACTTAAGCTTTCAAATAACTAACAAAAAATTTATTAACCCTGTTTTTCCCATTTTTCAATGGGTACAGGGTATAACAAGCAGTTTGAAAATCGTTTGAGCTTTGGAAAAGTTATGCAGATTTAAACTTCAACAAAAATGATGATTTTTTTTGTTTATTTATCGTTTAAGAACTGTTATTGAAAGTTTTGTTTTAATTTGTTTTTGCTGTGCCTGCGCAAGTGGGAATTTTTAATTAGTTAATAATGAATTTCCTGCGAAATTTGTTTTTGGTAACAAACGAAATAACAAATGACGTCAAGATGTGAAATATTAACTTGAAAGCTTAAATATTATTGTTGAAATATTTATGTATTATTTTGCTTATTAAATTTTATTAATTTTTTTAAGTAACACTTTTCAAATTAATTTGGTACATTTAGTTTGTTTTAATTTATTTTATAAAGTATTTATTTTACTATTTTCACAATGGCCCGCTAGTCACGTTTGCCGATTACAAACCCTAACAACTGAACCGATCCCAGCAAGATCAAACAAATTAATTCGAGCATCTATGACGTAGAAAGAATAAACAATAAAATCCATTCGGCATGTGCCAGACTCCACCAAGAGATAATGAACCGCGGGGAATTTCTCAAGAGCCGAGTCTATACTACAAATGCAGTTCGTATCTCTCTCTTCGTGTGTGTCTCTTCGGGTGCCCTATTCGTAACTCCCGAGTCGGCAGAGTCGAGCCTATAAAAGCAAACATCAGGCTGAACCGAGCTCAGTTTAGAGCTGAGCGTCGTTAGGTTTACGTCGGTTCTTGGATGGTAAACGCTGAAGCCGGGCTTTGTGTCGTGTTCGTGTTCGTGTTCATGCATGTTTATTCGTGTTTGTATGCTGATAATATAATAATAACCCAATAAATAGAGCGCTTGGAATCGCTTATCAACAATAAGGAATCTTAGTTATTTCTATTTATACCATAACAAACCAATTGAAATTAATTAAAATTAAAACCTTTGATTAAATTTCGCGAAAATGTCGCGTAATTTAATTACTTGTTTCTGCCTGCTGCAATTGTGGATGCTCATAAGTGCCGCCGGGTGAGTAATACCCATAGTAATAATCTGAGGTTATCACTCTAAATCTAGTATAGTTTATTCTACGGAATATATACCAGATGTGGGCAGCTTATTTTCAAATAGGCAAAGTTAAGGTCGAGCTAGGGTCATCTTTTTGTTTGTCTTCGTTCAGATTGTGTAATTGTTTAAAGTGGAAAATGTTCTTCACGTAGACATACATTTGTTGTTATGGGAAATTCCAGGAATTATTCATTGTACATTATTTTTTATTACTTTTCTTCTTTTGTTTTTATTGTTTACGTTTTGCATCTGAAACCGGTTGACGAGCTTAAACAGCTAGGGTATATGCATAGGAGATGACTTTTTCATGTTACGTCAACCTTATCGATCGTCAGGTTGCGCTGATAATACTACATTAAAAATCTCTTAATTATGCTTGACTGAAAGCAGACGAACAACGTCATAAATTTAGGGGAAACACCTTATCGAATCATTACAACTGATAACTGCATAAGATATACATTAGGTACTGAGATACTCTTTTAGTTATCGACTGAAAAACATCAGAATTTAATATAATTAAGCGAAATGGCTATTGAAATAAATCATACGACTTTTATAGTTTCGTTTTTTTTTTTTTATAAAACATTTGTAGGATTAAAGGTAATTAAATTTTTATGTTCTACAATTTGTGATGGATGATCTGAAATTTAAAAAATACTATAATAGAATAAGAACATAAAAATTGCATTAAATTTATACAAAATTTCGCGTCGGATGATTGATGTGCCAGCTAGAATCCGGTTTTGCCTAATAGAAAAGAAATTTGATTAGCAAATGCAAAGTACTTATGGACAGGTACTCGAAAAACAATTAGCACTATGTCTATATATTTACATAGTTACTGAATTGATTTGTCATACGTTTCAGCCTCTATACGGTTTCTGGTCCGGGCACCATACGTTCCAACTCCAAGTACAACGTTGTGGTAACGGTGCACAAAACAGATTCGAAGAGCGTGATAAATGTGGGCATTACTGGACCATCCTACAATGAGACCAAGAAAGTGGAGCTGGCACCGATGTCGACGGTGAATTTAGAATTCAATGTGCCCAAACTTGTGACTGGGGATTATAATCTGACGGCGTCTGGCGTCGAGGGCATTATCTTCGAAAATTCGACCAAGTTGAACTATGCCGATGTGAAACCCTCGGTATTTATACAAACCGATAAGGCGACCTATAAGCCATCGGATTTGCTGCAATACCGTGTGATAGTGCTCGACGAGAACACACGTCCCGCAGCCATCGACAAGCCGATAACGATAGCCATTAGCGATGGTGCCCAGAATCGCATCAAACAAATGACGGACGTGAAATTAACCAAAGGTGTTTACGCCGGAGAGTTGCAGTTATCGGAACAACCCGTGTTGGGAACTTGGAAGTTGGAGGTTACTGTGGGAGATGAAAGTACTGTAACCAAAAACTTTGAGGTTGCCAGATATGTCTTGCCCAAATTCGAGGTAAAGATCGAAACACCCAAAGACGTTGCCATAGAGGACGGTGTTGTCAAGGCAACCATACGTGCCAAGTATACCTATGGAAAACCTTTGAAGGGCAAGGCAACAGTCTCCATCTCACGCAACTATGATTACTACAATTCCTTCCAAAACGATAATCTCAATCAAAAGAAAACCATCGATGTGGACGGCAAGGGTCACGTAGAGTTTGAAATCTCTATGCCTGGAGGAAGAAATGTTTATACGCCTCCGTTGAAGATGTTTGCTGAGGTTACTGAGGATTTGACGGGCAATAAAATGAATGCCACGACTGTTATCAATTTGCATTCACAACGTTATCGTCTAGCCTCTCAAGAGGCCCCTAACAGCTATCATCCTTTAAAATCCTTTACCTATAAGATGACCATTGTGAATGTAGATGGTTCTCCAGTACGAGATGCTACCAAAAAGGCCACTATTCGTTTTGGAGATAGTTATAGGACTTTCCCGTACGCAATGCCAGGAATGCAACCCGAAAGCACAAATCCACAGTTCAATTTCGAAGCACCCGTGAATGAGCATGGTGTCGCCATATTTAACGTTACCTTGCCAGATATTCCAACGAATTACTTTACCATCAATGGATACTATGACAACGTAGAGAGTTATCTGGGTTCCATATCAAAATTCCAGAAGAGTATACCTTCCGTAGAAGTGCCAGAAAAACTCAAGATTGAACTGAAAACCAAGACGTAAGTTTTAGCGCATTTCAGCTTCCATCAGTTATAGTGTAACCTTTATTTTATTGCAGTCCCAAATTGGGTAATACTGTTTCCGTTGAGGTTAAATCAAAGGACCCTCTAACTTACTTTGTTTATCAAATAATCGCTCGGGGAAATATTTTGCAAACCGAGCTCGTTGATGTGCCGGAAAATCGTCTAACGCACACATTTAAGTTCAATCCGACTTTCGAAATGGTGCCAGAGGCTTCGGTATTTGTGTACTTTGTATTCGAAAATGAATTGTTCTTCGACGAGAAGAAGATCAACTTCGAGAAGGTCTTCGAGAACTCTGTAAGGCTGTGTCAAATTATGCAAAGCAACTTTTAAATAAATGGTTTAATAAATTAAATTCCAGATTGAAATCTCTGCTCCAGTCGATGCCAAGCCCAGCGAAGAAGTGAAGTTAAAGGTAAAAACCGCGGCTGATTCCTATGTGGGTCTACTTGGTGTGGATCAGAGCGTGCTCTTGTTGAAGTCAGGCAATGATTTCAATCGTGATGAGATCTTCAATAGTCTCGACCAGTATAAGACCTCTACTCCCTGGCAACGTGGTTATGGACGTTATCCCGGCGAGAGTTCCGGATTGGTAACGCTTACAAACGCCGATTACCCGTATAATACAGGTAAGTTGGGGACAACACTTGAAACACCCGATGGAACTATTATTGGTAAATTTATAAAGCTTAAGACTCTCAGCGAATAGTAGGGCCTAAAGATAGTTACGATTTTTAGCTACACGTTCAGATGATTACGACGTGCTTGATGGCTTACCAGTATACCTAGAAGAAGCTGTCGAAGATGAAGAAGTTTCCTTCCATGAAAGTGAACCAATTGAAAAAGAAGAAACTGTTCCATTGATACGTCATAATTTTGCTGAAATTTGGATATTTGAAACGGGCAATATGAGGTGCGTTCGAACAGGAGAATCGACTGCTTGCTAAACTAGCTTAGTTTGAAATGACACTAAATTTTGTACATAACTTTATCTTACCTTACACTTGAGAGTTGTGGTGAGGTTTATCTATCCCCAAACTAGAACTAATGGTAGTGCTTTGTGGTTTCCCATCTATGCAGAGAGATTACCCTATGTTTCATACTATATGTTCGATGATCTGCAAATTGCAGAACAAATACCAGTCCGTTTGGAGTTCCACGAATCCTGGATATTTTCTCAAGTCGAAAAGTATGATGAGTTTTCTTAAGCTAATGCTAATTTCGGGATATTAACTTTCATTAATTACTTTCAATATCTATATATTAAATACTAATACACTTGTGTTTAGCTCAACCTTCGCGTAGGGGTAGGGGAAGGTCTCGTTATCGGGGTAGGTCTAAGTCAAGGATAACAGTAGATTTACCTGAGCTTCAGATTCGTAAAGATTTTGCCGAAGTTTGGATATATCAGCATAATATCAGGTAACTTATGCTCTGAACTAGAACTTTAAAAGCATGCTGCATATTTATATTAAATAGCTTGATACAATTTTCTTAACTCCCAGCTTGCAGCACTTAAGTAACTTAGTATACAAAATTAAACCTGTTATTTATCTCTTCCCATTTTTTTTTTTTAAATAATAATATTATCTTACTTCCGTACAGATGAATTTGTCTTCTATACTACTCATGCGACAGAAGTTTTTGAACTGACAACATTATATGCAAGTGACGAACTTGAACAAGAGGCTTCTCCTCGAATTCGTCAAAATTTTCAGGAGACTTGGGTTTTTCTAGCCGATATAACGTAAAGCATAATTTCTAAACTCTTGTAGAGGGTAAAAGACTTGAATGTAGCGAATTGATTCATAAATATGTGACTAATGGTATTTTATCTTCTTCTATTCTTCATTCATATATTCCCACACTATAATAGCGTGTGAAATAGTTAAAGTAGATAATGAACTATATCGATCAATCTGTTCATCCTTATCTAGAATACATATTCCTGTCAAACGTACAAACTTAATCTGGCTTTTCCTTTTTTAAAGGACGTTCTAAATATCATTTCATTAGAAATCGTGGTGGCACTAGAGCTAGATTCCCTGCATATAAGTATAGAATTGGGTCACGAATGAGGTTTTCAAATAATCACATGTCCCGTGCACATAGTGCCACTACGAGCGTTGCCAGACCATTACCTGTAATTTTGCCCGAAATTCGTAAGGAGTTTCCCGAAACTTGGCTGTTCACTGATAATATGACGTAAATGAATTTTTTTCTATTGGAATGTTTATGGTTTTTGTGTCGTGAGAAATGCATAACTCAACATTAACTCTTATCGATTTCCATATAGAAAATGCTTTTGTGATGCGCTAAATATTCTTTAATTAGCTTTTAAATTTAACGTTTATGTTTAGGTAGACGCAGAATATTACTTCAAGACGTACCGTTTGCACGTTTTCCGATTCCAGCTATTAACGCCTTCCCGTTTACTACTACACCTATGTATCCAAGTACTTTCGCACCAATTTTAACAAGCCGATCTCCGGTTACTGTTCGATCGGAGGCTCCTCCTCAAATTCGTAAAGAATTCCCAGAAACCTGGATTTATCTAAGCAACATAACGTAATTGGCTCTATTTGATTTCTATTAACATTTATGTCGTTTAACGACATTGAAATAAGTTAAACATTTGCAACAAGTGTAACTAACATCATTACTCATACCATTCTAATAGGCTTACGAGGAAACTTTGTCTTTGTTATAAAACGCTTGGTAGGAAACTATAATACATATATCTAAAAATTTGTTTTCTTTAGGCTTTAATTATCCCGCAGGAGCTCTGCCTTTGTTCAGTCCTGGGCTGGTGCTATATTCGATGGCATCTAGCTTAGCTTCGTCAGTTTCTGATAAAATTTCTGGATCAGCTTCATTTGTTCCAATAGCTGTTTCGCCAAATATTCGACAGGATTTCTCGGAAACATGGCTATTTGTGGACAAACTTAAGTAATTTCAACGTTCATTTCTTACTACGAGATTATTAATCTAGGTTTTGGCATAATATCTAACCAAAGGTATATTGAATATTTGTGGAAAATAATACTGGGAAAATTATATTTGGTTCTTTTTAAAGTCTTGGAAATATTTTGTGTAGGTAGCTTAAAAATTTTACTAAATTAATTTCAGCTATTAAAATTGTAGATGCTCGTTTTGGAATTTTTTGATAAATTATAATTTTTAAGGTATATAATATTCAGGTTTTCATCGTTATGATAACTGGCGTACGATGATTTTAAGGGGACCTTACATACCGATGCCAAGGATTGGTGGGTAGGCGCACGCGGTATGCTTGTGGCGCCACCTGCTGTTCGTAAAGAATTTCCGGAAACTTGGATGTTTGCAAGCAATATTAAGTAATTGGGAAATACTAGATTTCATACATGTGGGCAACGCGTTGTGTTTTGTGTCTAAGAAATTTTTTGTCTCAGTGGCTTAAAAGTTTGTACTATTTAAACATCAACTTTGAAAATTATAGATGTTAGTTTTGGTATTTCTTAACAATTATAATTTATATTGCATATAATATTTAGGTTTTCGTCATTATTACCAACATTCCTGGAATGTGGGGGTTTATTTGAGGGGACCTGCTATGCCCATGGGCATGAACGTTTACTCAGCGATGCCAATGGTGGGAGCTGGAATGGCGGGTGGATTAGTTCCCGGCGCCGCTTCTGCAGGGGTTGGCTTTGGTGCACCCATTATGCCTATGGCGCCACCTACAATTCGTAAAGAATTTCCCGAAACTTGGATGTTTGCAAACGATATTAAGTAATTTTGATATTTTAGATGACATTCGTGTGGGCAACGTATTGTGTTTTGTGTCTTGTATCAATGTTTGTACTATTTTAACCTCAACTATTAAAACTCTAGGTATTCGTTTTGGGATTTGCTTAAAAATTGTAATTTATATCGCATAAATTATTTAGGTTTACGTAATTATTACCACGATTCCTGGGATATGAGGCTATTTATGACAGGACCTGCAATGCCCATGGGCATGGGGTTTTCGCAGTTTAATGCAGCAATACCGTTGATATCCCCTGGAATTCCTGGTCCAATGGGTTCAGTCGCCGCTTCCGCAAGGGTTGGCTTTGGTGTAGCCCGTATGCCTGTAGCGCCACCTACAATTCGTAAAGAATTTCCCGAAACTTGGATGTTTGCAAGCAATATTAAGTAATTTGGAAATATTAGATTTCATTCATCTGGGCAACGTGTCGTGACTTCATATAAGTATCTAATATCAGACAAAAAATCGTATTAAAAGCTAAGCCACATTTCATATACTTATTCCATATATTCATTATTTATTTTTGAGAATCTAGTGCATGAACTGAAAGCATATTGGTAAATTGGGTCAGGGTTTCAGGGTTTTCTCTACAACCTTTTATCTTTATGCCAATCAGAAATATGTGATAATAATGATAAAAATTATTGACATTTGAAAATCAGCGTTAATAATTTTTAATAAATTTTTTTATATGTTCTTACGAAATGTAGCAAAGCCGATAGTTTATAGGCGTGTTGTATACATGATGGCATCTCCAGAAGAGGATCTAATAAGTGACAGAAGCGCGTTCATGCCAAAGCTTAGAACAGCCATTGTGCCTGTGGCGCCATCTACAATACGTAAAGAATTTCCCGAAACTTGGCTGTTTGAGCAGCAACTGAAGTAATTGCTTAATGTTTTCTATAGCATAGAAATCCCATGATTGCTTGAAATCGTATATAATATTATAATCAACATATGCCGCACTTTTGCTGAATTTCATTATCATAAAAAGCACGTCTTTTTAGGTGGAATATACTATTTTGATAGACCTATGCCACTTTTGGGTGGTGAACTCTATGATCGATTGGAGCCTATCGGTATATCGCTTCAGTCTATAAATATGCCCGCAATGGCGTTTTCTGCCGTGGCAGCAACATCATTCCCTAGACCTTCGCCAGTTCAGCCTCAGATACGTAAGGAGTTTCCCGAAACATGGATGTTTGTGAATCAGCTAAAGTAATTGATCTTGCCTTTTTTCTGCTACGCTTTTGTGTCTCTAACTAACTACGTCGGAGCTTATGGTATAAGTGTTTTAAATAGCTTAAGATAAACTAAAATGGATTAGAGGTTTAGGATATATTGAAGTTTCCATCCAAGGTTATTTAGTTTAATTATAATTGGCCAAAAAAAATTTCAAAATTTAATACAATTGTTTACAGATGTTGTGATATTGCATGAGATTTCGCTAGATAGCTTTGGACTTGCGGAAAGAGAATTAATTACAATTCCGGAAGCTGCAGATATTAAAGTTCGTCAAGAGTTTCCTGAAACCTGGATATTTGATTACACGGAGAAGTATGCGCGGTTTTGAGGCTTATGTGTATTATTTGTTGTTTTTGGGGACTTCTGTTCATTTATACAAATCATACAGAATACAGACATTCTCTCTTCTACTCCTTCTGCTCTTTTTCTTCTACACTTCTTCTTCTTTTATACATACCTTTCTTTCCTTTTGGTTATTCTAATTTATATTTAAGATCTCATCATAGCAGGTTCGGTTATTCTTAAGCATATTTCCTTTTCTTACTGTGGTTATTATTTTTCTGTGCGCGTAGATTATTATCCCGCAGTGTATTTTGAACGTTATCCAGAGGATCGGATTTTTAAATCTGGGTTTTCTGGGCTGCCAGAACCCTTACCTCCAACGCTAGGAATATCTGAGTCAGCTTTTATACCAGCTGCTGGGTCATTGTCTACAGTCACGCCTCAGATTCGTCAAGAATTCCCAGAGACTTGGATATTTTCTAGCGAATTAAAGTAATTCTTGAGCTATTTTTTGTGGGCTTCAAAGGCTGAAGGTTGTCTCTAATTTAGCAAAGTTTCAACTGCACACAAACACATAAACACACACACCTGCATAAAAATATTAACTAACTAACTAACGAACTAATTTTGAAATTTATTTGAAACTTTTCAAGTAAATTATGGTAATAACCAGGAATCGGGTATAGTTCCCATAATGAAAGTTAGTGGGGATAGACTAAATACCAACAAAATTCGAAAGTCTACAACAACCACAGCACCGAGCACCACAACAGAAATATCAACTATAACTTCCACTTTTGGCATACGCAAAAATTTTGTTGACACTTGGATTTTCTATGGAAACTATACGAAAAAGTACTCTAAATATATTTATTTGGTTTATTAGCAACTACTAAAACTAATACAAATGTTAATGGTATTGCTTGTTGTAATATAAATCATTTAGAAATGGTATCATGCTAAAAACAACCATCAAATCTAGCTCCATTATTTAGAATTTCTGCATGTATATGTTATATGTTCTATGTGAATCTCGATTCTCTTCATGAATTGAAAGTTTAATAGTTGTTTACGATCTATTTCTCATCCAGTGCTGATGGAGATGGCTTTTCCGTATCTAAGAAAATACCGGATACGATTACTTCCTGGGTTGTCACTGGCTTCTCACTAAGTCCCCAAAAGGGCTTTGCCTTAACGGAAAATCCCAGCAAGATTCGCGTTTTCCAGCCCTTCTTCGTGTCAACTAATCTGCCCTATTCGGTCAAGCGCGGTGAGTGTTTAATAATTTTCTCAAATCTCTTCGAGCGGAATTAATATTTAAAGCACACCTTCGTTTGGAGCTATGAAGATCTTTGTATCCTTACTCAAAATCTCATTATGTAAATCTTAGGTGAGGTCTTTGCCGTGCCTGTTATTATATTCAACTACTTGGAGAAGACACTGGAAGCCGAGGTTACCATGGATAATGCCGATAATGAGTTCGAGTTCACCGAAGCCACCAATGAGGTCGAGGAGAAAACCAGCGATGAGGTACGTCGGGTGAAACGACTTACCATACCCTCCAATAGCGGACAGACGGTTTCCTTTATGATACGCCCCAAGAAGGTGGGCTATATCACCTTGAAGATCACTGCAGTTAGCCCCTTGGCAGGAGATACCATTCATCAAAAGCTAAAGGTTGATCCAGAGGGTGTTACAAAGTACGAAAATCGCGCTGTGTTTGTCAATCTAAAAGATCAGCAAGAACTGAAGCAAGATCTGAATGTGGATATACCCAATGAAGCTGTTAAGGATTCCGAGTTTATAGAATTCTCCGTAGTGGGAGATCTTTTGGGTCCTACAATTAAGAACCTCGATAATCTAGTGCGCATGCCATACGGATGCGGTGAACAGAACATGGTGAACTTTGTTCCCAACATACTGGTGATCAAATACCTGGAGGTAACGAATCGTAAGATGCCCAATATAGAAACCAAGGCCAAGAAGTTCCTCGAGATTGGATACCAACGTGAGCTGACCTACAAGCATGACGACGGTTCCTACAGTGCTTTTGGCAAATCCGATCCCTCCGGCAGTACCTGGCTAACAGCCTACGTAGTGCGCTCTTTCCATCAGGCGGCCAAGTTCACAACCGTGGATCCTAAGGTTATAGAGCAAGGTCTTGACTTCTTGGTCTCCAAGCAGAAGGAGAGCGGAGAGTTCCCTGAGGTGGGCAAACTCTTCGATAATGCCAATCAAAATGCCCTCGGTCTGACATCCTTTGTGCTGCTAGCGTTCTTTGAGAATGATGTAAGTAAAAGTGACATAGAAATTTCACCATAAGCTCTAGATGATATAGAATTATTAATTTGTTTGCTTTATAGGAGGTTATCACAAAGTACAAACCCCACATCGATAAGGCTTTGGATTATGTTGCTCAAGAGGTGGACAAGTCCGACGATCAGTACTCGCTATCGATTGCCGCTGTTGCTCTACAGCTGGCGAAGCATCCCCAGGCGGAGAAGGTGCTGGATAAAATGCAGACCCTTGCCAAACAGGAGGATGGTCGCAAATGGTGGTCGAAGTCCAAGGACAACAGCGGTGCCACATCTCGCTCCTATTGGCATCCACGCAGCAATGATGTGGAGATCACTTCCTATATGCTGATGGCTCTGCTTGAGGAAGAAGCCGCAGAGGAAGCCCTACCCATCATCAAATGGCTGATTTCTCAACGTAATAGCCAAGGTGGTTTCTCCTCCACACAGGATACGGTCATTGGTCTGCAGGCGCTGACCAAGTTTGCCTATAAAACCGGTTCCGGCACCGGAAATATTGATATTGATTTCGCCAGCGAGGATACCAAGGACACTATCAAGGTTAATCCCGAGAATTCGTTGGTGCTGCAGAGCCATGTGCTGCCCAAGAGCACAAGAAAGTTGAACTTTACCGCCAAGGGTCAGGGTTCGGCTATGGTTCAACTATCCTATCGCTATAATCTGGCAGATAAGGACAAGAAACCCAGCTTCAAGGTAACACCGACTGTGAAAGACACGCCCTTACAACAACTCAGCATGGAGGTTTGCGCCGAGTTTGTGCCCCTTGAATCAGAAGATGCCCATAAGGACTCCAACATGGCTGTTATGGAGATTGCCCTACCCTCTGGTTACGTTGGAGATTCCGATAGCTTTGGCAAGATCGAGTCTGTGGATCGCGTGAAACGCATCGAAACCAAGAACCAAGATTCCACGGTGATTGTCTACTTCGACAGCCTAACACCTGGAGATGTCAAGTGTCTTCCGGTGGAGGCCACGCGTGCTCATGCCGTCGCCAAGCAGAAGCCAGCTGCGGTTTCCCTCTACGATTACTACGACACGGAACGTAGGGCTACCGAGTACTACCAGGTCAAGTCCTCACTGTGCGATATCTGCGAGGGCTCCGACTGCGGCGAGGGTTGCCAGAAGCAGGCATAAATAACCATTGAGTTGAAACTAAATAATTTGTTTGCTCAATAAAATTCCAAATGCATTGTATCTGTTTTATTTTATTATACCCATGATGTTCAAAATTAGGGTACAGGGTATTCTCTTGTCAGTTGCGGTCAGGGTGTGTTAATGAGAAGGCGTGCTTTAGCCAGGCGTTCACCATCGATTAGTCTGAAATATTTAAAAATTATAGCATAACACAAAGGTATTAACCCTATTTTTCCCATTTGTCAATAGGTACATGTAATATTTATTTACTTACTCCTGCACATTTGGTATAAGCAGCTCCACTTCTATATTTTTCGCTTGCATGATTCTCTTGAAATTTTTGACCTCGTTCGGATGCACCATAATTTGCATTGCTCGTTGACCATCGCGCCAGAGATTGTACTGAGTTGGATATGAGATAAGTAAATTTTAGACCTTGAAAACTTTAGCTCATTTACTTAAACTTAACGTAATTTGCATGTAATTCAAATTTTTCCGGCAAATCAAAAGATATGCTATGGAAAATTAGCTTAAATTGTAATGGACATGACATGAAGCCATGGTTCACGAAGCGTTTTTGTAGCAAGAATAGGGTTAATATTCTGGAATAATGGCAGAAGGAGGCGTGTCAAACCCCACAAAGTTTATATATTCTTAATCAGGAAGGCAAGCTAATTTAGCCCTGTCTATCTCTCTGTCTGTCTGTTCGTCCGTCTGACATTTTTGGAAACAGTTTTTGACAACATTTTTTGGAAACACTTTTTTCGAAACCACCTTTGGGAACAGTTTTGGGAAACAGTTTTCTTAAAAACTCACCTCATTACGACGTTTTAGTAATTTATTAATCGTGCGACGCTGATTCGTATTCTGTATAATAACTTTGTATACTGAATAGTTATCGTAACGCACCGGCTGCGGAGGTTCAGAGGTTTGCGAGAACACCTGTAGACCTGTTACTAAAACCAGTGCTAGGGCCAGTTGCATTGCTCTTGACAAGTGAAGAACGAATAATGAGAATAATACAAAAACTCAGGCTTTTTAAAGCTTCATCAATAGCAAGTAAGTAGAGCAAAAGGTTTATTGTCTTCGTCATGACAATAAAACTTGACTCTGTAAACACTTTAAACTGTTCCCAGTAACAGTTTCGCTAATTGCACAAAAAGCTCTAAATAAACAAAATTAAAGTTATATGAAACTTAATTTATATATTTTTTTTATTTATATTTTTATTTTTATTTGATTTATTTCTTAATTCATTGTAATAAAACTTGACTCGCTTCAAACTGTTCCCAGTAACAGTTTTGCTAATTTACAAAAAACCCTTAATAAAACTCAATTAAATTTATGTGAAACTTTTTATTTTATTTCATTTTCATATATTTGTTTTTTTTTTGTAGTTTTTTCGTTTGTTTTTGGTTTGTTTTTTTAAGTTTAAATACTTATTAAAATTGTTTTTGTTGCGGTGTGTTAGCTTCTGCATTTACTTGTTGTTCGTTTGTTTGTATGTGTGTGTGTGTTTGTGTGTGTATGTGTGAGTCATGTTGTGTGTGTGAATTTTTTTTAATATTTTTTACTAAATGAAGTTTTGCCATTTTTTTGTGATTTTTTGTATCTGTATGCGACGGCAGCTAACTGTTAATCTATTATATATATTATATGTATATGTAAGTATCTATAATACGTAGGTGTACATAAGTATGTGTGTGTGTGTGTATGCGTGTGAATAAGTTTGAGTGTGTGTGTAAGTGTGTGAGAGAGTTTTTATCATTTACCATATCATTTTCATCAAAAGTTGATCGAGTTAGGAATGGAAAAGATACAAGCAATAATCGACAAAAAACTTTACAAATTCCATTTAAAAAGTACAAAGAGAGAGCTTGGTATGAATGTTGGCAAAACAATCAATAGAACTATCGATATTATTGATAATTAGGAAATTCAACGATCATCACAATCGATTAATCGAGGCAAACAATTTTGACTGTCCAAAACCTAATGTAGAAATATAATTTTGAAGGCGTTGGCCGAGAGAAATAAAAGTTTTGATTATTAATTAATAGTTAGAATTTAATATAAAATTAAGAAATTAGTTTTATTAGCGGATCACAACTTTACCTTAAAATTTTTTACTGGTTACAAAAAGATTTCTATCTCTGTATTTAATCGATAACTATCAATAACTGAATTTATCGAAAGTGCTCACAATCGATGTTTTGCCAACACTGCTTGATATATTTGTATCTGTATGGCAGAGATAGAGATAGTCTAAGAGATAGCACGATACTGACAGAGAGAGATAGAGCGAGGGGCGATTTGAGTTGAGTTTGCTTATTTACAAAAGTATTTATCCTCGTAGCTCTGACACAAGTCACAGATCAGCTGACAGCAGCGTCCGTTGTTGAAGCGACAGCGACACTTCTCCACCTGCTTGAAGACCCGGGTGGTATACCCCCGACCACAGCACAGGTTCGAACAGTTGTCCGGATGCAGACACTGACGATCCTTGGTGACCGAGCAGTAGGTGGGCGAGGTCTCCAGATAGTATAGTGTCGTGTACTGCGATTGTTGTTGCTGCAAATAAATCAGTTTTGTTAATATAGATGTGAATATAAATATCTAGATTTTAGGATAAATATTTAAAAATTAGGTCAAGAAAAATTAGTTTTAATAATAAACATATGAATGGGGTAGCGTCTTATCTCCGCGCGACATATCTCCGCCGAGCCCAAAACGACATAGCTCCGCGCGGAGATATGTCGTTTTCAAAGCGACATGTCTCCGCGCGGAGCTATGTCGCTTAAAAACGTCAGTCGTTTTCGCGCGGAGATATTACGCTATGCCCATATGAATATCTATTCTCAAAATATATCATTATTCCAAAATTTAGGAAAAATATTCAAAACTAAAGCCAAGAAAAAAATATCTCTATAAGCACTCAATTTCCATTAAGTAAGTTTATCTTCCAGATTTAAGGATATTATTTCAAAAGAAGCAAGGAATATATTGTTTATTTTAGAACATAAATTTCCATTATCATTTAGGTCGATTGCTACCTAAGTTTTAGATAATAAACCATTGTTTGTCATTGTCAGTACTAATGTGAGCGAACTTCCTAAAATATTATTTTATTTCAACTCACTTTCTTGCGTCGTTGCTTGGGTTTTTTCAAGCGACTCGAGGGTGCTTGGCGCATGGTGCGCTGATTGGGCGCCTTGCGTATGGCCTGATTGTACTTCTGACGCAACAGTGTGGCCGTAGCATTGAAATCCGCCATTTTCTTCCAGCAGGTCTTCATCGAACAGGAGCCGGAGACGCCATGGCACTTGCACTTGTCCTTCATCAGCGTGGAGACGGCCTCGATGCCAACCTGTTTTTAATTTAAAGAAAAAAATAATTTAATAATAATTATAAATAATTAAAGTTTCGAAGTTTAATATATTAATTCAGTTTAATTATAATTTATAGTTAACATAGTTATTAAACTGGATAATAAATTAGAAAAATTTAAGTTTGATTATCTATTTTAATAATTACTGTAAATTAATATAACTATATAGTTTTACTGAATTATAATTATAATTAATTATTATTTTTGAGTTAATTTTTTTAATAATAATGTTAAAGTTATTTTATTAACTATTCCATTTAATTATAAATAATTATTGAACGCACCTCAGAGTCATGTCGCAATATTTCGGTGACCTCGTCCCCATCGCCGCCGCGCAGATCGAGAAAGCTGCGCGTCACCCGCTTGCCGTGCTTCAGATTGTCGTTGCATCCGCCCCACTGGAAGTCCTGATCCACCCGATTCTGCTTCCGGGGTCCGCAGCTGCACTTCGTCATCCGCCCCTCCGCGCAGGCCCGGGCTATGGAGTGCGTCATGGCCGCCGCCGTGAGGGCGTGGACGAAGGCCGTCTCCTTGTAGAGCTTCTTGAAGACGTTCCGCTTGCCGCGCGTCTCCACCGAGCAGTTCCAGCGATCGTAACGGAACTGATCCTCGCAGTGCGTGGTCGCCAGACGTCGGGCCTCGCTCAGAGTGCCGGGCAGACCCGATTCCTTCCGGCACTGATGGTTCTGGCGACGCGTGGCGGGCATGTAGCGGCAGGGCCCGCCCACCTGACCTTGCGACGTGAACACCGCCATCACTGTGTGCTCCGATATGAAATGTTCGCTGCAAGGTAAAAATATTTTAAAATAAATTAATTTTTATATTTCTTGTAATTTTCAAAATTTTAATAATTCATATAAGTAATATATTATATATTATATAGGTAGTTAAATAATTCCTAATTACTCTATTTTATTTTATTAGACCCTTTACTTTAAAAAAGTAAAAAGGACTATTAACTTAGTGCAAAGAGGAAATGTGTGTAACACCTAGAAGGAGGCGTGCCACGCCCCATAAAGTATATATATTCTTGATCACGACGACAAGCCGAGTCGATATAGCCATGTCCGTCCGTCTGTCCGTCTGTATGAACAACTGGATCTCAGCAACTATAAGAGCTAGAGACACCATATTCGGGATCTAGGTTTACACTTGCATGGCGCCAATCAAATTGTTTACAGTCTCTCACAAATCCCCGCTCTGCTCCTTAAATAAACAGACAGATTCAAAAACACGACATAGCCTCCCCCATCCACAGCAACTGCCTTCCTAATGCAGACTGACAGCAGCGAGCTTAAATTTGCATATTTATGCACAATTGCTCGCCTACCGCTGCTCAGCCGCCGGACCAACAACAAATGCAGGCAGAGTGGCAGAGCGGCAAAGCAGCAGAGCAACAACAAATGCATGCAGAGCAGCAGAGAATGCAAAGCGAGAGCAGCGGAACAACAACAATTGCAGGCAGAGCGGCAGAGCAGCGCAGCGACAGAGCGGGAGAGCATGCAAAGCGAGAGCAGCGGAGCAACAACAAATGCAGGCAGTGCGGCGGAGCAGCAGAGCAACAACTAATGTAGGCAGAGCGGCAGAGCAGCAGAGCGGGAGACCATGCAATGCGAACGCAGCAGCAACAAATGCTGGCAGAGCGGCAGAGCAACAACAAATGCATGCAGAGCAGCAGAGCGGGAGAGCATGCAAAGCGTGAGCAGCGGAGCAACAACAATTGCAGGCTGTCGATCAGCCTCTGATTGTGTTTTGTAAGTACATATAGACAAAGTAAAGTGTCTCCTACTGTCGGTTACGTCCGACTGTAGCCTCCGTCCCACTGATCTGCCCCGTCCATATATTTTATAATTTAAAACTAAATTGTTTTACTTAAAATATGTATATTATTAATTTATCCAAATTCCCAAAGAAATTCAATAAGTAATATATCTGGTAAATGTCTTGGCTGATACATGTTTTGTGCGTGTCTTGGCTCAGTCTGCACTCAAATCGCTTTATGCGTTCGGTGTGTGTCTTGGCTAAGCGTGATAAGCGTGTTCGTGTGTCTTGGCTTAGCCTGCACTCAAACCACTAGTATAAGTGTAGGTATGAGTTCGTTTGCTGGCTTCCTACAAGTTTGAGTTCGCTAGCATGAGAAAACTTTATTTTGGCGCCATTTATTTCTGGCCCAAGAAAATAAATGATTATTAATGAAAAGAGAAGAAAACTAAATTGAAGAAAGTTAGTTTAAATACGTGTGCTATACAAAAATCGAATAATTTATAATATTTTAGCATTTTTATATATTCATTTTAGATTTTTATATATTTTGGAAATTACGCTTTTTAAGCTGTTCAAAGTGGTTGTAACGTATAAACAGTTAATTGTAATTTCAGCTAGTTAAGCATTTTTAGCTTTTTAAGTATGTGCAATTTCAAAAAACACTTGGCTTGTTATCTGGCTAAAATGCTGTAAAATTATGCGTGACAAATTGTTGCACAATTGCTGGCGCATTTAGAGGAATTTTTACTTTTACAGCTGATAAGCCCCGAACACACCTCAGTCTGAGCTGCACTCCAGCCACGCCCAGTTAACTGTAAAAGTAGGCAGACCAAGCCCAAGCAGCGTTTATCAGCTTATCAGTTGGTCCGTTATGCAGTTTCCAAGAACTGCTAAAAAAAAAATTAACACCTACTTTTGTGGAGTTTTTTATTTTTTAGTAGCTAGTTTGTAAATTCTAATAATATTAAAATTTACATTTTCTAAAGAAATTTGAAAAGATTTCACTCATTTGTTGAGCAATATGCTCTATATAATATAATAAATAAAATTGTTTTTACATGTATTATTATTTATATATTTTTAATGCCATTTTTTCTGAGTTAAGAAAACTTTATATAAGATATGAATAATGCAAATTTTGTTAAAAAATTTAAAATACAATTTTACAGTATGAGGTTTATGAGAACTGCTAAAAAGATTTTTTCTAATTTATTATTTAGTAATTTATTTATTTAATCCATTTATATGTGATTTAATTAAAATTTAAGTTTTCGTAAGCATTCTCCAAAACTATTAAAAAGATTTAAGCATTAATTATTCTGTAATTTTATTGATCTTCAATCAAATTTATTCTGTAATTTTATTGAACTTCAATCAAATTTATTCTGTAATTTTATTGATCTTTAAATCAACTTTATGCTGTAATTTTATTGATCTTATATGCGCAATATAATGAAAATAGGTTAAATTTTAACATTGTGCATTTTCGAAGAACTGCTAAAAAGACAACGTAATTTTTCTGAAGTTTTTCTTTAGTTAGCTATTAATTTATTGGCTTTATATGCGCCTAAAATAATGAACATTTTATAAACCGGCACTTGGCGGTCGCTTCCTGCCTCGCTGGGGGCAACGTGATTCGTGCTTCGTGATTCGTGATTCGTGATTGGTGGGTCTATTGGTAATGCTATCGCTTACACTCGCCGCTCTATGCAGGAAATCTTAAATTCTCATAAAAATTAAGTGCACTGTAAATTGGCGTATGAGTAACGATCTCAGCATTTCATGCCTATTTCCGTCTCCGTCTCCGCCTCGGGCCAAACAGCGCCATTGATTGCCGCTTCCTCTGCTCCGCCAGTCCATTTTGATTTAAAGTTTTCGTAATTTTTTTCTAGCATTTTTTTTTTTGGCTCTTAATAAGCCGATTTTGTTGTTGCGTGTGGGCAAAATTCTAATGCGAAATTAATTTGCCAGAGATTTTGGCAATTAATGAATTAATCAAGTGCCTGCAATGTTTACAAAACTCGTTCAACTTTTGCTCCGTTTGCTTTGTTTGTGGCTGCCAGACGAATTTTTATCTATTTATCTCCCGCTGTGTTATTCCGATATTTGACGTAGTTTTCGATTTGATTAAATTATCATGCCGATTGCCCAATTGAATTAATCTCTTCAACTTACACAGCAAATTCCCTCTCTCTCTCTACTCAAGTTCTACTATTCACAACTAAAAGCTGTTAAAGTGACTTTCTTTTGTGGCCCATAAATCCACGCAGATAGTTTATGTATTCGAGACTATATATAGTATATAGTAGTATATATCCGACGTCAGAGCACGTGCTCAATTCGGCTGAAAGATTTACATTATTCGCCGTAAATATTGTGCTGCGAATTTTATTGTTTGTTTGGCGAATTGGCAAATGGCAAATGGAAAACCGTTAAAGTATTTCACTGCCGATCAGCCATGGCTTATAAGCTGCATACATTTATTTAAGAGAGCTCTAAAAGCAACAAGCAAAAAGCTAATAATAGTTTATGGCGGATAAAAATTTAAATATGGCAGCTAAATATCGAATGATAAAGTTTGCAGCCGTGATAAATATTTATTTAACTTTGATACATTTATTTATTTAGTATTTTAATTGTGACAATTACGTTTGTGCTGCTATAAATTTTAAAAAATTGAAATTATTTATTGTTATAATTTAAATTATTTAATACATATTTGAATATAATAGTTAAAGTTTAGTTTTGTGAAATTATTTTCAATTTAATGCATAGTTTAAAGAAAGAAGCACGATAGAGATAACTAAGAGTTTATTAAAAATATCTTATAATATTTTAATAAGAAAGCTTCTGAAATTTGAAAAATCGAATAGAAATAATATTATATATTATTATAAAATTTATGGTTTAATTAATAAAAAATTGTATATATTTTTCATGCAATTTTATTTTGACTTCAGATTATTTAATAATTCATTTAAAAATATTTATGAAAAAAAATAAAAAAAATATTAAACTTAAGTATTTAAATTAGTTTTAATTACGAAATTTTCTGAATTTAAAAATAGTTATGAAAAAAAAAAAATAAAAAAATATTAAACTTAAGTATTTAAATTAGTTTTAATTATGAAATTTTCTGAATTTAAAAATAGTTATGAAAAAAAAAAAATATAAAAAAAATATTAAACTTAAGTATTTAAATTAATTTTAATTACGACATTTTCTGAATTGAATTGCAACTATTTAAATATTTTAAATGATATAGCTTTGGTTTATTTTCGTCATAATAAAAAAATTATGAATTTATTAAAAAGTTTGTATAAATTGTTGGAATTATTTATTGATGTTGAATATTTAAAACAGACAAATCAAATATTGTCTTTAAAATATAAATCTATAAAAATGAAGTAATAAATCATGGTATTTACAAATAAATTCCAAGCAATTCGATTGCAACTTAAGTTGCAGCTAGAAATGTTGATCTTTGGCATTTATGACATATCAGTTAGGCTCAGTGGCAACAATGCTAATTTTATTTAAGCCCAACTCGTTGCATGTGTCTCAATCAATCAATGTTTTGTCTGTAAAAAACGCACAAATATTTGACAATGCCAACAACAAAGAGCACAGGAGGCAATAGTCTTCAATTACAGCTTAAAGCTCGTGTAAGCCGTAGTGTAAGCTGCTTCTGCTGTTGTTGTTGCTGTTGTTGTTGTTGCTGTTGCAAGTGCAATGCAAAGCGCATTAGTCAAAGCCCACACATGAGAAGTTGCATGCACGGAGAGAAAAACTGTGTACCGAATTCAGTGTTTAATTAATTCAATTTAATTGTTTGAAATCTTGGCAGAAATGCTAGATATCAAAATGTGTAAAAAATAATTCTTAAAAATAATTAAAAACTTATTTGACTATCAGATAAATAATTTAAACAAATTTAAAATTACACTGCAGAAAATAATATTTTGCATTTTTATTTTATTTTTTCCAAGTTAACATCAATTTTCAACTAGAATTTCTACATTCCGTCTGCTCAACTTAGTTTTGATCACTGAATTCGTAATATTTCTTTCAGTGTATAGAGTCCACAGTTTACCCACTTCATGTTGGTTAATGTGTGTCGCCTTATGGCATGAAAACATGAGGAATTACCAGCTCAGGCGAAGAGAGAGAGAGAGAGAGAGAGAAAGATAATGTGTGCGAAAGAGAGAGAAATTGCGTGTGTGTGGAGAGGCTGGCAGAGGTGGGCGTGGCACCTAATCCTTTTGACAAAACGTTTACATGCGAAATGAAATACAATTAGAAATGCAGGTGGGCGTGGCTCTGCGGAGAAAGAGAGAGGGAGAGGGAGAGAAGAGAGTGAGAGAGAGAGAGACAGAGTGTGTGCACTTTAATTTCACAAATTTAGCTGGCAGCAATTTGTATCTTTGTATCTTTGAGATACAAAGTAGTTGAAAGCTATTAAATTGGCCGCAGAGCAAAACAAACCGTTAAGAGCCAAAACAACAAATTGATTGTCAGACAAACGGACAGATAGAGAGAGAAATAGAGAGAGAAAAAGAGAAAGAGATAGACGTATGTATGCCAGCAAACATATGAGATAGAGATGGAACAAAGGGCCAGCTAGAGAAAGAGAAAGAGAGAGACTGAGAGAAATACACTGAGAGAGTGGGAAAATGCTATAAAACAAAAGTGTTGATGGATATTTTCCTCGTGTGCTGACTGACGACAACGGCATTGAAGTTGTAACTAGCTGATATGCCTGGTTATACCCTGTAGGGCAAGGTAACGGGTTGGGTATGCTGCAAGTGTTTTATTATTAGAATATTTTTGCGATGAGAGAGATTATCGATAAGATACTATATCAATATTTTTAACATTTCTAAGTTGTAATAATCGAAATATTTTCTTGGAATATTAAAATGTCGAAATAAATAAATAATTATATAAAATTTTAATTTTAACTTTACAATATAATTTTAAAATATTAAGATAATTTAGGGAATCTTTTAGTCTAATCTTGGCTTTAGTATATTTAACTTTTGTTGGTTTTTCTGATTGATCGAATAATCAGTATTATCAATACATATCAATATAAATAGATATTTATTTCATGCATTAATTACATGTATTCAAATTTGGTTTTATTTAACTACATTTTATAGAACTTATTTTCAGATAATACAGGGTAACTGCTAGTCTTGCCTGTGCACTTTAATTGAGTACCTTTAGTCCGAGTTGTTTCTGTTGCTGTTGCCTTTGGTGCTTTGAGTGCTTCGCATTTGTACAGATTCATCAAATTTTCAGAAACGTAAAATATTCAACACACACACACAGGCACACACTCCACACATACACCCACACACACACACACACATATGTGTCTGTGTGTGTGGAAAAAATCCCTTTGTGCTGTGGCAAAAGCATTTTATGGACTTACAGTTTAAGTCGCCACAGCAGCCAAACAGCATAGCAAATGTGCAACAGCAACAGCAGCAGCAGCAGCAGCAGCAGCAGCAGCACCAACAGCAACATCAGAAAGCGTTTTGAAAGTAGTTCGAAATTGAAATCGACACAGGAACACATAAAATCTTTTTTAAGTAGCATAAGCAATATGCACTCTCTCTCCCTCTCTCCCTTTCCCTCTCTTTCTCCGTCTATCTGTTTCTCTAACTCCCCTCTTTCTTTCTTTCTTTTTTATGGACTTTTTACCATTTGCATTTTATTGCCAAAACATAAATGCAGCTGATAGCCAGACCTCTTGCCGCTTGCCCCTTGCCTCTTTCCACTTTCCATGGCATTTTATTTATAAAACGCTACCGAGTTGTGGCCATGCACTACACTGAGCGAAAAATCGCGTTCTAAAATTGAGTTTCAATAAACTTAATTTAAGAATTTGCAAGTCTCACTAAAAGCTCTAGAAATAAGAATATACATATATCTTAAAATTGACATTGATCTGTATTTAAGAACTAGAATAAATAATATAAAATCTATAAATGAGTAAAACACAAAACTAAGTTCAAAGAATATTTTTTTAAAGAATTTTTAACCTTAACGAAAATTTGCAGAAATCAGAAATATTATTTTAAATTTGAATAAAACTAGAACTACAACAAGAAACAAGTATTTTAAATCTTGAAATGAGCAAAAATAGATTTTTGATATTAAACTAAGTTTGAATGAACTGAATTCAAGAGTTTGAAAACCTAACAAAAAATTACAGAAATTAGAAATACATCTTAAAATTAAATTAAAACTGTATTTTAGAATGGTCAACAAGTATTTATATATGATCTTAAAATGAGTAAATATTAATTTGTTTTAAAATTCAGAATGAAAATGCTTGTTGAATTTTCCATTCCTTGCATTTTTAAATATTTTGCATT
Source organism: Hypselothyrea guttata (assembly GCA_035045125.1). NCBI lineage: Eukaryota > Metazoa > Arthropoda > Insecta > Diptera > Drosophilidae > Hypselothyrea > Hypselothyrea guttata. Next base: position 53,235 of record JAWNNJ010002265.1, read on the forward strand.
TAGTTTATTTGAGTTTAAAGTTCTCCTAAGTTCTAAGAGAGTTTGATATAGATGGAAACTCCTGATTTTTTTCTCGCTGTGCATAGACTATCTTCTGACTAACTTGAAGCAATTTCGCTGTGCGTTGAGAATGCCGATGGGAGAGAGAGGGAGAGAGAGAGGAGTCTCTCTTTGGGTATTTCTTGTTTGTTTGCTTTTGCCCATTGGCCTGTCACATAATTTCCAAAGCAAATTTTCAATTAAAACGCATTTTACATTACGGACTTCAGCCAAGTGCATATCGAGAATTGCATATTGGAAATTGAAATTTAATCGCATTGTTTTTGCTTAATGCCCACAAGGCGCATTCGCCGTCTAGTACAAATGTCTCTTCCCTGTCTCTTCTCTCCTGGCATTTGGTTGACTCTCAACTCTCGATTCTCGACTCTCGATTCTCGATTCTTGATTCTCGTTGTGCTCCAACTGTTTTAATTGATGGCAGCCCAGAGGCAAATGGCGCTGCAGACTCCATTAATTCCGAATGGAGGCTAATGAGGCGTCTGACGTCCAGAGACCCTGTCAGCTGACAGCTCTACGTATTCCAATATTTTTATAGATTTTTATAGATATTAATGAGACGGGCCTATGGCAATAATGGTTTTATTGACTGCCTCTAATCAGTCGCATTTTAATGTTTCTAATTAATAGCTGAAACTGGTTCATGTGCATCCTTGAGTATTTATGTTTTTATTGACACTTTTTTGTGGCTTTCTGAAATTGTTTCGTTTGTAATTCGACCTTAATACAATTGTCAATGAAAGCTAGAAATTGTCTGTCAATTAATAGCAAAGCTTTGAGCAAGTGCTAGTTGGATAAAGTTGTATGTATTTATAAATATTTAATATATTTGTATATTTATTAGGTGAAAATTTAATGAAAATTTATACCATTTTGCAATGCAACTTTTTGTAAACTTAAAAGTAGGTAAAAATTAATAAAGGTAGTTGCAGATTTAAAAATAAAAAAATAAAATATAAAAATATTATATTTAATAATGAAAAAAAGTGCAGAATAAAACTTATTATTAATATGCACTACAAAATGTAGGTAGGCTGTTATAAATATTTTATATTTTATCTTCAGTTTTTTGATGCTTTTGAGGTAAAAATAAAGTTATATTCAAAAAGAATTTTAATCAATAAAATTATTATATTAAAAAAAATGTATGTTGCTGTTTAAACGAAAAATTCTAGAATAAAAATTTTTTTATATAGTAGTCAAATATATTTGAATTAAATGGTGGATATTTTTTAGGACACCCTTTTCCTAACGTTATCCTTAAATTAAATTAATTTCTCTTATTATTAAGCTGTTATTTTAAAACCCCTTCACTGCTTTGTTTAACAACAAATTGTAAATTATTATTCATACAAGTTTTGAGCTGTAATCAGACAATGTTCTCATTTGCTAAATGCCCGAATAAAGCGGAGATCCCTCGGCCAAGTGGCTGTCTCATCGGGAAAGTATTTTGCACATATATCAAGCGCTTTGGCCATCTGTTTTTGGCCAGCTTAAGTGCAGCTTTGCCTCAATTCCCCTGCCTCCCTGACTACCTTAGAGTCACAGGAGAGGGGGGAGCGGGAAGGAGAAGGCTGCTCTGCTTTGCTCAGTTGGGTGTTGTGCTTTATGGGCCAGCAACAAAATAAAAACACTTCAAAATGCGTTGTAAGCTCTTAAATTGCAAGACGACAACAACAGCAACAGCAGCAGCAACAATAGCAGCAGCAACAGTCGCTGACAGTCCAAATATTGCAAGTGATAACCGCAAGACAAACCTGCGCCCCTTTGTGACAAAAACCCTCCTCCGCCCCCTTCCTAACCACACCCCCTGGGCAGCAGCAACCCCCCTAGATTTTGTAGCAAGTTTATGTTGCTGCTGCTGCTGCTAAATGCTGATGTATGAGTTGTTGCTGCTGTTGTTGCTGCTCGATTTGAACAGCGTTAAAACATAAAATATGCTGCCGCTCATAGTAACTACACTGCGCGAAAAATGTTGTTCAAATGAAATTAATTAAAGAATATGCAAGTTAAAATGGACGAACAAGAAACAATTCGATAAAAATATTTTATTATTAATATTTTAATTGTAATATAGTATAAATTTTATTAAAATATTAAAATCAGAAACAACTATGTATATAAAATTTTGATATGAGCTAAATCAGATTTTTCTTAAAATAAATAACCATGAATATTCAAGTTTAAATATTTGAAAAAACAATTCAACACATTAACATACATAAATACACTAAAATAAATTGTATTTTAAATTCCATTTCGTTTAATTTTTAATTTTTTCTCATCAACCTAAAATATCTAGAATTTTCATAATTTTTTTTTGTCAAATTTCGAAATGCAACTAGATTATTGCTGATATTTTTCTCTCAGTGTAACCGCCCTGCTGCCTGCTGCCACACCCCCTCGCTCACTAACGCCCACGCAGCCCATGAATAATGTTGCCGCCGTGAAGGGGGCGCAAGCAGCAGCAGCGGCAGCAACAGTCGGTGGTTGTTGCTGCTGCAGCGGGCGCTACATCATAAAAAGCGCATCCTTGCCCGCGCTACGCGCTGCAGAGCAAGAGGGGGAGAGAGATAAAGAGAGATAGAGAGAGAGAGAGAGAGAGAGAGTAGAAGCTGCGCTCCAAGATTATGGTCATCAATTTTGGCATCAAGCGACGACGACAAACAGTTGTAACCGTAAACATTGTCAGCTGCTGCCCACCTTACCCCGCAGCAACATCGGCAACAACAGCAACAACAACGACATCAGCAACAACAACAACAACAACAACAACAACAAATGATCCCCTCGAGAGCTTGGCGCGGGGCACGTTAAGGCATTTTTATGGGCAGGCTCATAAAATTTGTGCATGGGATTTGGTTGAACAGTAAGTAGACAATAAAATGACGTCGCCTGCTGCTGCTGCTGCTGTTGTTGCTGCTGCTGCTGCTGCTGCTGCTGTTTCTCTCTCTATCTTTTATTTTGAATTTTTAATAAAAGCCGCGGCAAATGATTAAAACCGGCAGCAACATGAACTGCGCAGTGGCAACAGCAATCAATTTCTGCCCACCCAGACGGACAAAGAAGCGCAACGAGGGTCGCTGCAGAAGTTCTGCAGTTTTCTAATCTAGCTGCTGGGTTTTATTATAGCCTCTTTCTTTCCGGTGTTCGTCTATCCTACATTATAAACACCTAGATCTCGCAATTTATAAGAGCTAGATACAGCATTTTTGATTTGTAGATTCTGCTATTCTGATGCAAGCTGATAAAGTTTTGTTTTAGATTTTGTATATCTTCCCCCGGATCTCCCGATAACCCCAAAAACCACAGCAGGGAAAACTTTAACGCTACCAACTTGTAATATTGAATGTACGTAGGCAATGTCATTCTCTATCGAAGCTGTGAATCGTATTACGATCGGATAAGAAACAGCGAAGTTATGCAACAGACAATAATTCGCTCGATTTCGCAGAAGGGGAGAGCAGATACGAAGGGGGGTGTGCAGAGATTGATTAAACAAAAAATATAAGTTCTCCTGCAGTCGGTTACGCTCGACTGATCTAGCTTGTTCTAACTGGTTACAGCTTACTTAGGCCATGTTGCTGCTGTGCTGACTGCTGGCTGTTGTTGCTGTTGCTGCGGTTGCAACCTCAACGTTTATTTACACAAAACGCTGCTTGTGGCAAGCGTATCCAAATGCAAGGCAGCGTTAAAGTTTATCAGCCAAAAATGCCATGTTGCCGGTGGTATTGCTGATGTGGCTGATGTTGCTGCTGCGTGTGTGCCATAAAAATGCCATAAAAAATCTTTTACGACAACTTTGGCCCTGCAACCCCTCAGGCACAACATTTGTACACTTCACACCTTGGCAAATGTAGTCTGGGATGGCGCAGAACAACAGTTGCCGCTGATGTGGCTGATGTTGCTGATGTGGCTGATGTTGCTCGTGTGTTTGCTGCAATTGCTGCCAAAAGCAGCGCAGCTGGCGAGGGAATTTAATGCGTCCACTGCTGCTGCTGCTGCTATTTAACGCCATTAGCGAGTCTCATTTGCCACGCCCACGCCGTGCTGCAGCTGCAACAGTTGCTGTTGTTGCTGTTGTCGCTCGCCTGCTGCTTGTGTCATCAGCAACATTTCGTTTTGTGCAGCTTTTTATTGAAGTTTCATGCATTTGACAGCTTCATTCTCATGCTGTGCTGCATAACAATTGAATTGCAATTGCCGGCAACAACAACAGCAACAATAGCACAACAGCAACACTTGCTGCTGGGCCGTCATTGGCACTTGTCAGCACGTTTCGCATTTGTTGCTTAGTTTACGACTATTGCCAGTATTAAGTTGCCATTTGTATTATTTGTTTTCAATTAATTTATGCTCATGTTGCTCGTGTGCAGCAGCAGCAATATTGCCAGTTGCAACTGAAATAACTAATCAATGCACTTCAGATTTCTGTAATTTTTGAAGCAGCAACACTGACTATTATTGCTGACATTTGAGACAGCAACATATCTCGATTACCACAGCAACAACATTGTGCATGCACAGCAGCAACATCATTTGCCATGCCGACAATTGCCAAAGTCTGCGGCAACTTTTGCTTTGTTTTGACATCATGAAGTGCACTTTAAATTGTTTTTCTGCTGCTGCTTTTGACAGCTTCAAATATGTTTAAAATGCCCACAATTAGTTGCATTATAAGAATCAGCAACAGCAACAGCAACAGCAACAGCAACAGCAACAGCAACAGCAACAGCAACAGCAACAGCAGCAGCAGCAGCAGCAGCAACATCCAGACAGTAGCAACATCGCTGCTCTTTTGGTTTGCCCTTTCGTTATTTTAACGCTTCCGCTTTGCTGCCCGTCTGCACAGCAGCAACATTCATTAGCTTTTATTGCCTACACTCAGAAAATTATTTACACAGCATTTTCTACAAATTATGTTTCAAAAATCCAACTATTATTCAATAAAATGTTGCATTGTTCCAAAATTTTTTTTACAAAATGGAAAAAAACGGTAGAAAAAATTGTTTAGCAAGAATTTTCTATAAATAGTTAAACAAGTTTCTCTCTGTTAATTTATTTATAATATCATAAATTTACCAATCAAATATAGGTTTTCCTAATCTTGAGAATAAGGTAATTTATTTATCTATTCAAAAAAAATTTTTTTTTTGAACGAATTGTTTTTAATAAAGAGAAAACACCATAAAAACTTTTTCGTATATTATATATTATTTAAAAAATATTATATTTTTATTCTATTTTGTAAACATTTTATTTGTAAATATTATTGATAAATATTTATTTAATTTAACTCAAGTATATAATATATATTATTATTAATTTATATCTCAGAAACTTCTTTTAATTCTAAAAAAATTTTTATATACATATGTATTATTAGCAAATTTGACTACAATTTAGAAAAACAGAATAAAATGTAGAAAAAATCCGTACAAAAATTAAAGACAATTTTCTTTGCACTTTATGTTTTTCCAATGAAGTGTTGATTTTTTTTGAGTGTAGCTGCTGTTGGTGTTATTGCGGCTGCTGCTGTTGCATTGCCAAACTATTTTTCAGCTAATATTAGCCATTGTTGCTGCTGCTCGTATTTGTTTCTGCCTCAGCAGCATTCCAGCAATTTGTCTGCATTTCTTTCATTCAGTTGCTGCAGCCACGCCCTCTGTCGCCCACAGCAAGATATGTATCAGGTAATTTCAAAATGAGGAAGTTCCTCAGAGCAGTTGCCGCAAACATTTCGTTGTGATTTAATATTGTCAGCGCATTTCAGTTATTTATGACATTCTCTGTTTTTTTTTTTTGTTGTTTCTTGAGAGGTATTTATAGAAATGTCATAACATTTTCGTGGTTTCTGACAAGCGTGAGCAATTAAATTGAATTGCTGGAATTCGGAATTCGGAATTGGGAATTTCCCAGAGATAGAGCGAGTTTTCTTGGCATTAATGATGGATTCGCTTCCAGCTGAGCTGCGAGTGTGGAATCGCATTAAAATTAAACAACGGCAACATTAACATTAACGCAAAACGCAATCAACATTAAAAGTTTTTGCTGCCTTTTTCGCTTTTATTGGCGTGCGAATAGGCAGTGGCTGGGCCAGAGGGGGCCAGAGGGGGGCGGAAGAAAACCCAGGGGTTGCGAGGGGGTAGCTTGGTAAGCACTTTAAGCGCACTTTTATTTGCCTTCATAAAAAGGCACAAGACTACGCGATAAGAAGGCCAAAATGCGTTTCGCATAAAATGCGTTTTTATGACCATGACGAAAATGCGAAACGCACCCAAAAAAAAAAACAACGGTATAAATTCTATAACGTTAGTGGTTGGGTAGGGGTAGGGGAAGGGAGAGGGGCAGGGGCAGGGGTAGGTGGGAGGCTGCAGGGGGCTTGAGGAAGTCATCACTCCATTCTCAATACATCAGCAGCTCATTTTGGGGGTTCCCAGCTGGGGGCATGCAATGATGTCTATAGTATTAATGTACGGTCACGTAGAGTCCATAAGAGATGTCTACACAGCGAGAAATATTAGATTATAAAATTATGATCCAAAGAACTAAATGCAAGCGGCATAAAATAAGCGTAAAAACTCTAAAATCCAGATTTTAAAAGATCTTAAAATGAAAGAAAACAAAATTTTCATCAAATAAAATTTTAAAGTTTATTTTTAAGTACAAATTATTTGAAATACAAAAAAAAAAATGGCTAAATTTAGTGGAGAATTAAATATTTAAATTTAATTAAATGTTGAATAATTTAAAATCTTAAATTTTCTTTAAATACACTTCAAATAATATAAATATTTTTCTTTTTTATGCTTGCATAAAATTAAAAACATAACTTCTTTGAGCTTTAAATAAGTTTGGTCTGCTTAACTTTAGCATTTTCGAACTTAGTGAGATATCAAATTGCAAATGCATAGTTTCAAAATCAAAATTCTTGATTTATTTCTAGCTGTGTAAAAGCAACCCTCGCTGGCAAACAGCAATAGGCCATAAAGGCCAATGTTGGCCTTGCGAACGAATACGAGTACGAGTACGAGTACTTGAGTGTGTTCATATGAGTACTCAAGTACTCATACTCATACTCATACCCGTACTCATACTCGCATTCGTATTCATACTCGTTTTCATACTCGTACTCACAGCTGAGCGAGCGACAGCCTCTTCAGCTGCTCATTGAGTGCTAATTAGGCAAATGCCCGCCCCCTATTCGAACAACAAAAAATTTGAAAAAAATGGGGCCAAGTTGGCGCCACACACATACACACACACACATACACCCACACACACACACACACAACAGCTGATGTATTTTTTTAAATTTATTTGTGTATTCGTGAGTGCTTTATTTTCTAAACAAATCAAATGTTGAACTGCCAAAGAGCGCATTCAATCAGCCAATGTTGCCGCTGCCCTGAGGTGATAAAACAAGTTCATGCGGCTTGTGGCAGTTGCAGCTCTAGTTGTACACTCAAAGAAAAACTTAAAGAAGCTTTCATGGATTTAAAAAATAATTCAATCTATAATATATCTTGTTACATTCTGTAGTTACTATATCTTGATTTAAATAATGACTTTTTATATTAATATTAAATATTTTAAAATAAAATGTCAAGGCAAAATAATACAATATTCTTAAATGTATTAAAATGTTTAAAACTTATTTAAAAATTTAAAAATTCTCGCAATAAAATAAAATCCATTTAAAATATAATAAATTACAATTTATTTAAAATAAAATAAAATTTATGTTCAGACAAATAAAATATGAAACAATCTTGAACGTGTTTGAAATATTGTTTTATAAAACAAAACACAGGAAATTTTGGATTACATTAAGAGTAGTTGATCAAGTAAATTCTTGAATGAAATTATGTTTTTTCCTGAGTGTAGCTGGCACTCTCGCCTTGTTTGTTCAGTTAACAAATCAAATTATTGGCTAATTAGTGAAAGACCTTTCACTCTTCTTCACTCTCGCCCATATATCATCTCATTAAATTTAAAGAGCGCTCTTCGCGCTTGCCACAGAAATCTCTCTGTAAACAATTGAAACTTTTCTCGGCTGCATTTTCCGGAGCAGTTTTTCCGTATTGAATATGGTACTCGTATCTCTGTGTTTTTGGGGAATTTATGGCATATTACTTATGAGTTTAGCGCTCAATAAAAACTCGTTTGAAGTAAAAGTATTCACACTAGCACTCAACTCCGAATGAATGTATTTATAAATATTTGTGCAATATTATTGCAAGTCCTTTGTCTGTTTGTATATGCATTCCATTCACGAGCAGTCAGAGCAGAGAGAGAGATGGAGATTAAGTGTAAAATAGAGAAAAAAGATAGATGGAGCGAAAGAACGAAAGTGAGAGGGAGCATGTGTGTGAGTGAGTTGGCAATACAATTGAAATTCCTAAAGCAGATTTAGTTATTTTCGTGAGCAATGAGTTAAATTTGATAAGATAATTCCATACAACAAAATTGATATATTCTTTAATTGTATTTAAAATATTTGATATATTAATTACTCAAAGTTGTATTTTATGTATTACGTAAAGCAACCTATTTATAACAAATTAAAATAGGGTATAAATATATTGTGGGCTCTGAAATTCGAATTTTTACCGAAATATAGTTTAGATCATTATTAGCGAGTTTCAGGCTTGGAGTATGTATTGTTACCTTAAAACACAATTTTGTTTAGCAAACACTATGGTTTATTTGGATTTTATATTTAATTTGAAAGCATACATCAAAATCGCATAAATAAATTTTTTTTTAATTTATTAACATTTGGTCTAAAAATTTAATTTCGGACTTAAAAAACGTGGAAATAAACTTTTATGGTCTTAAAATCTAAATTTTCCAACAAAATGTGGCTAAGATTGGTTTTTTATGGATAATTTGAATACCAACATTATTTAAGATCAAAATCGGCAAAACTAAATTTTTTTCAATTTTTTTTTTAAATTTTTAAATTGTTGATATTGCAAAAAAAATGACATTTTAAACCTAAAAACCCTTAAAAACAACAATTTGTTTGACTGTTTTGCACCAAATGAATACATTTTTTTGTGGAATATTTTTCCATGCCAATTCTTTAAGTTTCAAATCTGAAAAGCCACTTTATTTTATTCTATTTTATTTTTTGACTTGTGCAAAGTAGGCAGAACTTATCCAAATAAATTGACTTTATTTAAACAATTATTTTGGGTCAATGAACTGCTGATTTATTTACATTTAATTGAGTTGATTTGGCATTATTCAGCCTCTTCAGGCCGTTCGATTGTGCAGCTGAGCATAAGATAATAATTGTTTAGAGAGATAAATTGCGTAAAATGAGACGCTTGTCGGCAGAAATTCCCTAATCCCTGTGGTTTTGTTGTGCCTTGTTTGTTGTTTGTTGTTTCTGCTGGCAAATAAATATTCATATCATAAGTTAATAATACAGCCACAGCTGAGGAGAAGGGAGAGGTATTAGAGGGAGGGGGGGAGGTCTCCTAAATATGTTGGCAACGCAATCCGTTAGCAACTTCCGTTTGTTGTACGCCGCATTTCGACACGCCCAAAGCCAAACAAATGGCCAAACAACCAAAAAATGCAGCACAATTTGTTGATTGACGAGGGGGCGGGAGGAGTGTGAATACTCAGTTGACTCTGAGTCGAGTGTATTTGAGTGTATTCGAGTATTTGCTGCGCCTGTCAACGCCAAGATGCGCTTAAGCATTATTAATTGTTTATGAAACGAACTAAACAAATAATAATGAGCAGCGAAATATGCAAAATGCTGCCAAAGCAAACGATCTGTGGCTGCCACAAGCGGCAGCATTTGCTGCCAGTGGACTGCACGCATACACTGCCAGAAAAATGATGTTCTAAAACTCAGATTAAATGAGCTTAAAGAATGTGCAATCTTCATGCAAAAATTTAAGATATGAAAATGCATATAAATAAATATAATAAAATAAATACGAAGGAAAACTTTAAGACCTTTTTTAGAATCAGAAACAATTATATTAAATCTTAAAATAAATAAAAACAAGATGTTTTTTATTAAATGAGGATGATAATTTTAGTTTTAAGAATGAATATTTATATTTTATAAGTGCTTAAAATATACAGCAGGATGTTTAAACATGTACAAAATGATTTAAAAAAAAATAATAGTTCAAATATTTTTAATTTTCTTCACAAATTTAAATTTTATGAAAAATAATACACCCCAAAAATTAATATTTTATTTAATTTGTTATGAATAAAAAAATATAATATAAACTGAAGAAATTTATATGTTTTATATATTTTTCAATTTGAAAGATATAAAGAAATTTATATATTTAAAATTTTATTGGATTCTATTTTGAAGTTCATATTAGCTTCCATCTAAAATATTTCTCGATCTTAATATAATATGCATAGTTTTAAGAAAGTTATGCTTGATTTTTTCTCGCTGTGTATGCACATATGAATATGCGTGTGTGTGTGTGTGTGTGTGTCTACAGTGAGCAGGCAATTTTGCATAATTTCCGAAACACATGTTGCCTTCAATCATGCGCGAAGCTGCCACAGCAACAGCAGCAACAGCAGCAGCAGCAGCGGCAAGAGCAACAGCTCGTGCAACAACTACTTGCCACAGGCCCCCAGGTCAATGGGAGACGAGCAGCCAGCATCGACTCTGCCTGCTGAGCCCTCGGGGCACATAGACAAATTGACTAACTGACTAACTGACTGATGCTGTGGCAAGTCCCCCCTCCTCTCCGCCCCTGCCATCTCCCATTCTGATGTGGCGATTCGAATCCCTTTCTCCTGCCGCTCTTCTCCTGACAGCGCAAAAAAAAATCAAGTGAAAATGTAGCGGAAAACATTTTAATACTAATTACAAAGAATTTGTGCCGCCGTCGTTGGCCACTTTTACTTTTTGCACCCAATTTTTATATGCTTCGACTGGGTATAGCACACTTGAGGGTTACTAGATCTATATATTGGGTTGAAAATTAACCGAATTTTAGATAGCTATTTTTTCTACATATTCCAAAATATTCTGTACCAATCGTACACAATTTTATAAATCTAAGCACAAATAAATAAAAAAATTACAATCCATTATTTTATTTAATATTTGATATTATTAAAATATTTTCAAGTTTATACAAATATTTTAATCATGTCAAATATTAAAATAATAGTGAAGAATAATGAAGAACCTGAATATCAGCTTATAACTTATGTTTTTTAAATACGAAAATAATTTGTTTTTATTGGTACTAAACTTAAAGGTTCCACACTATAATTTCCAAATTTCACGCATTTATTTTGCTTTGAAACATTTTTTTTATTATTTTATATATTTTATATATCAAATGCTGATAAAAAAAGCTCTATAGAAACTTAATTCTTGTATAAATACTAAAATATTGAAAAGATATTTTTAAAATCTCTTAATTAAATTTCTTACATAATATATTAAAAATTAATTAGCAAAACCACTTTAAATTAGAATATTTGAAATGTTTGAGTCTCTATTAAAAATTGATTCTGCTTATGTCGTCTGTCACTCTCACTTTCCAGGCACAGCACACCCGACTGCAGCAGCTGTCTGTGCAACTAAACAATTTTTTTTCGATTTCCGAAAATAAATGCTGGCAACGCTGACAGCGCAGGACGCCGACTTCTGACTCCGACTCTGTCTCTGTCTCTGGCTGCATTTTAATTGGAATACAGAGTCAGAGTATGTGGAGTAGGGAGAGTAGGGAGTAGAGAGAGTAGGGAGGGGCACGGGGAGCATCGCTGTCTCTGGAGCTGCAGTGTCAGCTGTTAGTTTTGGTCGGCGTTTTTTGCTTTAATCAAATCGTTTTATGACAGCTCAAGCAACGCCGACAAATGACACACGAGACACATAAACGTCATTAAGTAAACACAAAGAGGGAAATTATGTGCCTGCCTCCCTCGCTCCCCCTCCCTCTCCCCTCTGCCTGCTCGCTGGGTGGCAGGTGAGCTGCTCATTTGACATTAAACGCGTGTTAATTTCAGTTAATTTGGGACTTGAGAGACAACAACAAAAAGTATCTATCCATCAACAGGCCACGAAACGCTCGACGGCATTTGTCAATCAGCGCAGGCAGAGAAAAAATAGAGAAAGAGAGAAAAAAATAGAGATTGCTGCCTCAAGGTCCATTTGTCTCTCGTTTCTCAGTCGGAAATGTGGCGCCTTTGCCTGCATTTTGCTCTTGAATTTCGCCTGTGAAATCTCTGGCAACTTGCAACAGTTGTGGCAACATTTGAGAAACGAGCTAAGTGCATAGTTGTGTTGAGCTAGAAAGTTGCACTTGTAGCTCAAGTGGGTGTGGCACTCATAATACTCATAACATGATATCATATCAAACAAGTCTGCTCTCTGATCTCCAATCTCCGATCTGCTCTCTATGATCTATGTGTGTGGCAAGTAAATATATGCTAATTGAGCAGCTCTTGGCCAAAAGCGATAAGCGAAAACTAAAAGCATCTACTTGTATCAGTTGCAAGCGCATATTTTTAGAAAAATATCTCCATATAGATTAAAGATATAGCCAGCTAGCAGAGATTTCTTTGAAGTCTGGCTAACTTTTGAAGTCTTGCAGCTCATGAAAACTAATTGGCACTAAATCAATCGAATGGAGTTGAGATTCCACTGCCACAAAGCATGCTGAATTCAGAATTAACATTCTGAACAATTAGAAAACAATATCATAAAAATAATTAGAGTTTGGAAAGGATTGAAAACTAATCGGCACAAAGTCAATTGAAAGCAAATAATGCTACATCATGCATAAATAATTGAATTTTATGCCTTATTTCAATATGGGTTTTAATTTTTTCCTTCGACTGTATTAAGGAAAAATTAAAAAATAAATATAAAAAAAAAACAAATTATGTTTATTTTAGAAATTTTATTTAAAGTTTAGCTTATATCCTTTTAATTAAAATTGTATTCAATTGTTTGCTTAATTATACTTTGAATTTTCATTGTTGACTTAACTGTTGCCTGGTCTTGGTAAAGATTAAATAAATAATTAAATTAATAAAAAAAAAATTTAATCTAGTTTTATCGAAAAGTTTAGCAATATGCTTATAATTTGATTCAATTGTTTATTAATTTTAAATAATTAAAAAAATAAATAGCAAAAGAGTCTAGTAATGTTCAAGTAGTATTCTAGAATTTTTATATAATTTATTGATTAAATTCCCAATTATTTTCTATAACTCTAAATTTATGCCTTCTTGTAATTAACATTTAATTTCACTCCACATTTCATCACATTGGCTTTGAGATTGCTCAAAGTTCGTTATCATCTGAAATAAACTCCCGAATTATGTTAATTGAATGCCTTACAACATTAATACACTCGTAGATCTGTCTGTTTTCAGGCTGCTCAAATTGAATTAAAATGCCGAAACAAGTTTTTCTTCCCTTCCAGATGTTTTCACTGGCTTTCTTCATTTCCATAATTGTGTTTTTTTGTTGTCTGATTTGGCTTTGCTTTATGTTGCCGCCGTCTGTTGTCGGTTTCATTGTCGCCCGGCTGCCTTTTCAGGGTCAAATTGGCAATTTGTATTGATCTGCGGACCAGTGAAGACCACGCCTTGACACCTACGCCTGACTGCAGACTATAAATCGAGAGAGAGAGAGAGAGAGAGAGAGTTAGAGAGAGGGGATTGGAGGGAACTAACACTCTGTGCAGCAATTAGGCTTCAAAGATCTGTCGAAAGCGCAGCTCTTGCCGCTAATTTGCGCAAATTATGTGCGAGAGCTCTTAAAGTACCGCTAACTGAGTGTTGAGCCGTGACAACCACACGACAGCCGGCGACAAAGCCTTTCAGCCAGGCCAAAAGTCCAATTATGTCAACAGCAACAACAACAACAACAGCAACAACCGCAACAGGCGCAACATCAAAGCTCAGCTCAGGTGCCGGAGCGCGAGCTGGATGTCTGCCCGAGTGCCGTTTAGCCGACAAAGCAACAGTTGCTCTTACTTCCCCTGCCCCGATGCGTCTCAGACTCCCCTTAGAGTCCCCTTACAGCCTGTACCCATAAAACGAATAAAACGGGTAACGTCTGTCTAAACGCATCGTTCTCAGCAAATAGAAAAGCTAGCGTTACCAAATTTAGCAGGTACTTAGATGTATTACATACTTAAATTAATTTTATTGCAAATATTGGATACCTTGCCTACTTTGCCCACAAATCAATAAAAACCTTAACTTGCTGAATTTTTAATGTATCAGCTTGTCATTCATAATATATGAGCTCTGTAATAATATGAACCTGCACTTAAAAGCTCAAAGCAATCGCTTTGTAAATACCGAAGTTATTAAGGAAACAATATTGCATGCTTTGTCTTGCTCGCTCTTTAGCGACGCTTATGACTTTTTTAAAAGTAGGTAGAGCTAAAAAGTAAGTAAGAAGCAATTTTGCTGCATAAATTCCTATGGTATTGAAAAGTAGGTTCATGGTATGCTATTGTCGGTTGCTTCCGACTGTAGGCTTTCTGCATATTTGTAGGTTAAACCGTTTAACAGGATGTGACTGCAATTTAACTGTTAACTGCGTGTGGCAAATGCTGCTCCAGCTCACTAAACTCCCCTTCAACTGCGCCTCGACTTGCCTCTTCAACTCTGCTCGTTCTTTGATCTCTTTGATGTGTGTTTCTCTGTGTGTAATGCCTCAAGGTCCGCTAGAACTTCAAGGTCCCAATGCCACACATATGTGTAGCTCTCTGTCTCTCTCTCTCTTTTTTCCTCTCTCTCTTTGTCTCTCTCTTGCTGTATATGAAGGAAAATGTTTGTCTTTGATGCAACTTCCTCAATGCGCTGCCAAAAGAGCCAACAAGACATTGCACAAGATCAAAGGCATAAACAGAGCCAAAGCCAAAGCCAAAGCCAAAGACATTCGGAGACAGAAATGAAAGCAGCCGAAGATGTTGCAGCCACAACTGACAACAGTTTCTACTTCTATGCAAAGCTACACTGCACAAAAAAAGTTGAGAAAACTATATGCATAATTCAAGTAATTTACGCTTTTAGATTAAGCAATTTTCAGTCAAGAAACGCAAAAAAAATAAAGATAAATTGAATTTAAATAAATAAAATAATAAAAATAAATTAATTAAATAATTAAAATAAAAAAAATAATTAAAATAAATAAAAAGTCCTGATTTTGTATCCAACATTTGATTGCAAAAATAAAATACTATTGAATACAATTTATAAATAAATAAAAATTATTTATTTTAAACTGTTCAAAATTTTTTTAAAAAATTAAAATTTAAAAATCCTAAGATATTAAAAAAAAAATAAATAAATATTTAGGTACTTAAAATTCGCTAAAATTTTACAAGATGTAATAGCAGTCGTCAGATAAAAAGAGTTTTATATATTATATATGGATTATAGATTATCTCAGAATTTAAAAACAAATACATAAAAAACGTATCTTATGGCATTGTAAACCTTAACTTCTCTCAGTGTAGTATGCTCGTACATCCGCCTGCTCCAGCCTATGGGTTTATTTTACTTTTGACACCTTTTAAAGTTTTTCTCGGTTGTTTGATTTTCATTTTGCCGAATGAAACGCTTGAATTGCGTTTCGACTTCGTCTCAGTTTCACCCACAGCTTGAAACGGAATCTCAGCTTGAATTTCTGTTAGGATTTTCAACGCACATTTGCTACATTAATTACATGAAAATGCATTTTATGTCATGGGAACAATACAGAAATTTTCCATTTTCTATTGTTTGTTTGGAGTTTTTCTTTTCGGAGATGAACTGCAACCCTCCGACTGCGCTCCACCTCCGGTTTGTGTTGCGTTTTATTAGATTCATCATAGCCAATTTATGATGCGATCTCTTTGCTCTGGCTTCCAGCTGCTTTTCTCCATTCACAGCGCACTTTTATTTCTTTAATTTTATTTTTATTTCGTTATTTTTATGGCACAGCTTTGGCACAACAAAGGACGCTGCATAAAAGAATCTGAATAGTCCCCCCCCTCTAGTCACAAACCGACAAAAAGAAAACCCAGTTTATCATTAAGACAAAAACTTTGAGTAACGGAAGCAGGAGCTCAATAAGCCAGCTCAAGGGAGGGAAGGGGGGGACGGAGGGGCACACAGCGAGGGTCTGTGGAAATTAAGGCAACGGCATCATAAAACGCAGCCATCAAAACGACAAAATTAAAAAGTTCAAATGGCAAATAACACAGGGTAACACATTTTTTTGAGTGAATTACCCTGTAAAATGTTTTTGACGATCCTGAAGCGTTTTGGGACGCTGATTTCAAAAATCGACTCCAAAAAATTATATTTCCGTACGTTCTCCAGATATCGGGCGATATATATTTGATCGATTTTTTTCAATGGTGGGTGCATTTAAACCACCATAACTTCGGAACCACTAAACCGATCATCGTGAATTAGGGTTCAAATGAAAGATTAAAGATGCCCCCTCATATTCTTGATACATTGTAAGAAGATTGGACACATAGTTTCCTCCCTACATGAAAACTACCGCACTTCCAATCAAATTTTTTGCAAATTTTTCAACTTCAGACGAAATTTTTTTGGCAAGCTCGATTAAAAAAAATTTTTTTTTTGTAATATCATAAGATATATCAATTTCACGTCATTTGGTATATCCCACGTCAATATTGGCCATTTAGTTTTTAAGTTATACGCGAAAAACGAAAAATACCCGAATTACGCTGCATGTATTTTGGTCACGCGGAAGGGCTGTTAAAATTCTGCGACATTCTGCGCCATTCCATTCTGTAACCAAAATACATGAAGCGTGATTCGGGTGTTTTTCGTTTTTCGCGTATAACTTAAAAACTAAATGGCCAATATTGACGTGGGATATACCAAATGACGTGAAATTGATATATCTTATGATATTAAAAAAAAAAAAATTTTTTTTAATCGAGCTTGCCAAAAAAATTTCGTCTGAAGTTGAAAAATTTGCAAAAAATTTGATTGGAAGTGCGGTAGTTTTCATGTAGGGAGGAAACTATGTGTCCAATCTTCGTACAATGTATCAAGAATATGAGGGGGCATCTTTAATCTTTCATTTGAACCCTAATTCACGATGATCGGTTTAGTGGTTCCGAAGTTATGGTGGTTTAAATGCACCCACCATTGAAAAAAATCGATCAAATATATATCGCCCGATATCTGGAGAACGTACGGAAATATAATTTTTTGGAGTCGATTTTTGAAATCAGCGTCCCAAAACGCTTCAGCATCGTCAAAAACATTTTACAGGGTAATTCACTCAAAAAAATTTGTTACCCTGTGTAACAGGCAAATTGTTGGCTAGAAAACGGCTAGAAAACCAAATCAAATGCAAGGAAATTTAAAAATGACGAATGTTGAATGCACTAAGAAATTAAAATTAATTTATATTTATATTATATTCAAATTATTTAATTTTTTTTATTTTATATTTATTTTATTTGCTGCTGAATTAAAAATAAACCAATTTTATTCTATATTTGCATTATTTTAATTAATTCAATTTTATATAAATTTATTATGTTAATATTTTATGACAAATTGTGAAATTTAAAAGACCTTTAAATAGTTTATATAAATATATAAGCTAAGTATATATATAAATATTTAAATAAAATTTCTTAAAAAAAAAACAAATAAATCCAGCTTTAACTTCCCTAAAAAAATATTTACAAATTGCTAAATTCAAATTCTCAATTGATTTAAATTTTATTTTAGCCAAAACGTAGAACGTCAAACTATTGAGTGCATCTTAAATGTTTATTAAAATGTTTTAACTTTATTTCTAGAGCTTTACAGAGAGTATTTATAAAAGAGCAGAGAAAAATTAAATTAAATAAAAGACCACAAAATAGAATTAAAGGAAAACCTAATAGCATTTTGCAAAGGGAATAGTAAAATCATATGCCAGAAGTAGAGCTAGAAAGCAAACTAAAGCTGGAGTTGTCTTCATAGTCGTCGTATTGAGACAGATAAATATATTTTTTTTCTTTTGTTGATGCCACATGGCGATGACTGCAGCAGCCGCAAAAGATTTCCCGCATTTCGCTCTGCAGGGAAATTTCTTTTAATTTTGTGCAAATAAAAATGAAAACAATACCGAAACTTTGCACATAATCGTTATCGTCAATTTTGGGGGAAACTCCTGCGAATCATCTGGCCAGAAAAAAAACTCATAATTTGCGGCCTGCAACACAAAAAGCTTTTCTTCGCTCTGTGGAAATTAACATTTTTATGTTTCCGCCAGGACGCAGACACTATAGAGATATCCAGAGATATCCAGAAAGACAAAGAAAGGAAGAGAGAGACACTATAACTACAGACGCCCATAAGATGCAAAGATACAAAGAATTAACAAGTAGCAGCGGGGTAAGACTTTCAACTTTTCATACCCTGCACTTATTTCAAATGGGCAGAAAAGGGTATATTGACTGTGTGCAAATGTTTGTAATAGGCAGAAGGCAAAGCATACATATTCTTTATCAGAATGATGAGCTGAGCAGATCCAGTCCTGTCTCTCCGTCAGTCTCTCCATCTGTCTATATGTTCTCGTCGATCTCAGCATAGATAAAAGCTAGAGCAATCAATTTTGGAATGTAGTTAGATGTATATGCTACGCAAATAATGTTAGCTTAAGATTTTTAATGCCACGCCCACTTTGCCCACAAATCAATTGAAACCATATAGCTTGCACAATTTTGAACGTAAAAGTTTGTAATTCAGAATATATATTCTCTTTGATCATGGTAAAATATACTGAAAATCTTAATGAAATCGGTTATTAAATACCAAAGTTATTCTAGATAAAATATTGAATTTATGAGCAGGGTATATTACTGTCGATAGATTCCGACTGCAGTCCTTCCTTTCCGAATTTTTCTCTGTGGAACTCTCAAAAGGAACTCTCATAGTTAACTTTAAGTTGTGTCTTTTGTGCCTTTCGACAAGCAGACAACACCAAAGGCAACCCGGGCAACCCGCTGAAGTAAGTAAGTTTTAATTACTGTTTGACAAATATTTAACATGGGGAGATTAGAGACAGGGAGCCATGGGAAACAGGGAGAAAGAGAGAGAGGAAGAGAGAGGGGGAGAAGAGACTTACGCACAATTAAGCAGATTTTTGCCGCTTGTAAGGCAAATGAAATCACAGCAGGCAAAAAGGATTGACTCACAATTCTTTGACTGGAGGGAGTTTTGGTTTGGGCTTGGTTTTTGGTCTTTGGTTTTGGGTGATGTTTTGGGGTGGCATACGCTGTCTTTGTTACCCTGTAACAACATCATTTTGCGCCGTATAATGTCATAAATGTCTGTTAACAAAACAACAGACGTCATACCCAGAGCAATGGATGGAGTGAGAACTAGAGCTACACAGAGAGAAAAAATCAAGAATTGCATAATTTAAACAGCTAAGAAGACAGAAGAAAATTTTAAGATGCAAGCTTATAAATATTATTTTCTTGAGTGTATTTTATATATTATATTTTAAATCAATTAAAAATTTTTATAAATAAATAAGTTTTAATTTTAAATGTATTCTGATGGTTAAAGTTTTTTTAAAAAATTTTTAGAACTTTTTTGGATTGGCTGCTAATATCCAAATTTCATTCTCATTTTGAGCATTTATATCATTGAGATTTTATATCATAAGTAATTTTGTTTCTAAAATTCTACTTGATTATTTTAAGAATATAAATTCGTATATTACGAATTAAGCGAATTTATTTTTAATGGAGAAATTTGTAAATCACTTGAATTTTATTTTAGAAAGCATTTTTTCTCTCTGTGTAGAGACAGCGAGACTCTGTCAAACATTATTACATTATTTGCCTTTTGCTGAAATTGAAACCAACCCTGCCCAATTCTAGTCAAATTTTTGGTTTCGCTTCTGCTTTTTTGTTGGTTTTTATTTGACTTGTCTTACAGGCAACCCTGAGCGGCAGATTAATTGCGACTGCCGGGGGAATGAAGAACTCTCCGACTGGGAACAGAGCCAGAAACGAGATCTTGATGGCAATTATTAAATTTTCATTACATCCCCTAATCAGCTTTGCCCGCCTATTGATTCGTGTTAACAGGACTTGCCACATCCACAGTTGCATGCACTCTTATTTGCATATGACTGAGATTGCCGAATTGTTTAAGCAGGTGTTGAAGTTGTCATCTCCAACTGGGCACTTGACTAGACAAGGGGAAGGGAAGGGAAGGGAAGGCAGCTGAGCTGCATGCAAATAAAATGCAGTTCTGGACAAGGGTTTACTGACAGCCGAGGGGAGAAATTAATTTCATTTTAATGGAAAGCATAGTTAAGGTTTCATTGTTAAATACCTTAGTAAAAATGTTAAAAAAACGAAATAAAATAAAATAATATAAATAAATAATATAATAGAATGGTAAATATAAAAAATAACTTCAAGATAGATTCGTTTGCTCCCAAACAATAAACATGAAATTTTGTTCATATATTTTTAAAGCAATAACAAAAAAATTAATTTTAAATAAATGATTAAAAAATTTTCTGAATAATTTTTTAAATAATTTGTATGCAATAATTAATTTTTTACAACGAGATTGATAACTACATTTGTATAAATAATTTGAAAAAATATAACATTTATTTTTAGAGCATTTTTTGAATAATAAAATATTTTCAAAATTATCAATGTTTCTTTAATTATTTCAGTTGTTTTTAATTCAATTTCAAATTTCAGCATTTAAGAACTTGTTATTTTTCGTTTTTTTTTTTTATTTTAGAATGGAATTTGTACTTTTAAAAGAGCTTCTCTTTATAGACCACGAATACATCGAATTAATGTTTATATTCTGCATAGACTGTAATCAATTCAGCAATTATTTAGACTGTCAATTATTGGATATTACAAATCAATATTCTTACACCTGACACGACGCCTATTTAATAGAAGTACATTCGTCCCTCTGTCTTGTCTCGGTGTCTATGGAAAGACAAGGAGTTGAGTGGCAAATAGGCAAATGCAAATGGCAAATGGGCGAATGGCAAATGGGCAAATGACTCCAGGTAAATAAGCCGATTAATTGTAATCAAGCGGATGGACAGGATGGACAATGGAGTACTGAGTACTGAGTACAGACAGTTTAGACTGGATATAGACTGTCTAATGGTCTGCATATCGATTTGTCTGTTACGACCGAGTGCTTGGGTCAGGGTGCATGGCATAACGCCCGGTGTCATAGCGCCGGCGGGCGCTGTGACACGGACAATTGGGTCATAGCGCCCGCAGGCGTTCTGTCACTTTTGAAAGTGTCATATCGCCCGCCGGCGCTATGCCATTTTTCTTGGGGGCCTTTTGACACTATGAGAAGTGCATTAACGCCCGAACCTAATAATAATGAAATACCTGGTATAAATAGCCACCCAGCATAATTTCTTGAGAATAGGCTGGTCAATAGCGCAAGAAGCGCCGCAGGCAAAATTTTTTTTCATAAAAATCGCG
Organism: Hypselothyrea guttata; assembly: GCA_035045125.1. Taxonomy (NCBI): domain Eukaryota; kingdom Metazoa; phylum Arthropoda; class Insecta; order Diptera; family Drosophilidae; genus Hypselothyrea; species Hypselothyrea guttata. The sequence goes on from JAWNNJ010002265.1 coordinate 74,789, forward strand.
CAATTTCTATGTAAAACAATTTTTGCTTGCGCTTTTTATAAAGTAAATTTAAATACAAAATTGTGTTAACATTTCATTTAAACATTATTGATATAGTTTGATTTGGCTGTCTACTATTTACCTGCAATATGCGCAGAGCAATAGAGTCTTCGCCGCTTTAATGTTGTAGCACTGAAAACATATTTTGAAGTGGTTACAAGGTAATAGTGCCGCCCTAGGATAATTTCTTGTGAGAATAGACTGGTCAATAAGGTAAAAAGCGCCGCAGGCAAAAATTTTTTTACATAAAAATCGCGCGATTTTTATGTAAAACAATTTTTGCTTGCGCTTTTAATAAAGCAAATTTAAATACAAAATTGGTATAAATAGCCGCCCAGCATAATTTTTTGTGAGAATAGACTGCAATATGGGCAGAGACATAAAGTCTTCACCGTTTTAATTTTGTTGCACTCAAAACAAATTTTGAAGTGGCTACAAGGTAATAGTACCGCCCAGCAAAATTTATTGTGAGAATAGACTGTTCAATAACGTAAATAGCGCCGCAGGCAAAAATTTTTTTACATAAAAATCGCGCGATTTTTATGTAAAACAATTTTTGCCTGCGCTTTTAATAAAGTAAATTTAAATACAAAATTGTGTTAATATTTCATTAATTTCATTAATTTCATTATTTCATTATATATTTATTATATATTCATTATATTCATTGATATACTTTGATTTATTATTGATACACTTTAATTTGGCTGTCTACTATTTGCCTGCTCTCGAGACTCTTTTGAGTACACACACCACTATTGGACAAGCCCACTGAAACACTACAGTCTTTTATGTAACATATATAACGCGAACTTTCCTTAGAAACATCTTTAATTTTAAACAATTGTTGCTGGCTTGTAAGAAGCAGCAACTTAGAATTTTTTCTAAATCCAGGTACAATTTTATACTCATAAACAGATTCCATTTCACGTGCACTTTGTTGCGAGATCAATCACAAACTAAATAGAATAGTATTGTGCCAAAAACATGTAAAGCGCGATTGCAAACGAGATAACACATTAAACTGTACTTTTAATAACGGTACTTTCATTGATTCTTGATAAACTTTGCAAGCTTTAAGAAATTGAGGCCGTTATGACACAGGTTGAAAATGTCATAGCGCCGGCGGGCGCTGTAACATTTTCGGTGCCGGCGATATGACACTTTCAAAAGTGACAGAACGCCTGCGGGCGCTATGACCCAATTGTCCGTGTCACAGCGCCTGCCGGCGCTATGACACCGGGCGTTATGACATGCACCCCTTGGGTCAATGTATGAGAAACTGAAACACTTTCTACCCTCAATTCAGGCACTTTTCAGTATTGTGTAATCATTAAAAAACTCAACTGAAGTAAGAGTTATGCAGCGCAAAAAATTAAGTTATAAAATGAAGTTCTAATGAACTTAATTATAGAATTTATAGGCTGAACAAAGAGTTCTTAAAGCTAGAAATAAATACAATATATAATGGACAATACAAACATACAAACTTTAAAAACAAGTATTTTACAATTAGAAATTATTACGTACAATCTTTAATTGAGAAATTCTAAATTTTTCATGAAATAGTAATCAAAATTCTAACCCTAATCGTTAAAACCCGAATAACAAAAGTAATATTGAACATATAAAGTTGTTATTTGGATAATATACTCTCTATCATTATGTTTATCTATGCTGAAAAGCACATTGAAATTGGCTAATAAATATAGAAGATATTCAACAAACAATATTGTAATATATTTCAATTAATTTTTAAGTTGTCATAAATTGAAAAATAACGTTTTTATACATTTTGTTTAAATTCTGTCTGCTGAACTCAAATATTTCCATGCTTAGTAAAATATAGAGTTGAAAAATTGTTAATATTTTCTCGCTGTGTAGCGCTGCCAACGGGTAGCTGGACTTGGGTGGTTTTCTAATGACAAATAATAACCGTTTGAGCCCTTTGGGCTGTTGCTGGCCTGTTGTCAGTGGGCAAATGGATGTGAGGTGTAAGTAAAATTTACGTTTGCTAATAATCGTAAAAAACTGCAAACTCTCGCACAAATTTTGACAACTGGCAGACAACTTCAGTTTTACTTGCAGCTCCGCCCCAAGCTTCAATTTGCCAGGATTGCAAATGTTTTTTTTTTTTTTTTTTGCTTTTGTTTTTGTTTTTTGGCTGACAGGCGCAAAAAGCACAGCGAAGTATAAATAATTGTAGTTTATTGTTAAAGCCCGCCTCGGGGGCATGCAACCGAGCTGTGCAGACTTGACTTGACTCTGCCCCATCTGCAGCAAGTTCGGGTGGTCCACAGTCTCTTCTTTTCCCTTCTCTCATCTCTCTCATCGCTAGACTCTTTGCAGCAATATTTATTTGACTTGCAGAGATCGATCTGCTGCAGATCCGGCTTTAAGCGAACTTTCAATTTTGTAAACAAAAGATAAGACAAACAAATTTCTCAATAAATAAAGAGATTACGCTCAGATAAGCTACTGTTGGCATCATGTGCAAAAAAATCTCTGGGGCGTAAACAATATTAATTGGCAAATGCTTTTCCGAGAATTTGTTATACCAGTCAAAATGCAAAGAGTTAAAATTATTATAGCTTATAGTAGATACTTTGCAAAAATCTTGTCAAAATGTGGCATAAATTTAAAGTATTCCAAATATTTTTATAGAATTTATGCTCTTAAAGAAAAATTAATAAACTCTATAAAATGAAATATTTTTGTGGAGATTTTAAACTTTTTTATTTTGTTGTTATACATAGATAAAATATATTTATCAATTAAATCGCTCTTGTACTCAGATAAATTTTAATTAAAAAGGATAGTTTGTTTCTATTTAAAAGAAAATTATCGCATGAATCTTTTCAGCATTTGACTAAAAACTAAAAGTCAATCTATAGATTAAAGTGTTTTAAACTTAAATCGCATATCTCCTAATTGAACTGAGCCTCTGAATTTGTTGTTTCTCGGGTCAAAAGTGATTTGTTGGGGTCAGTTGAAGCGCTGTTCTTCAGTCGGATGCACAACTCGTTGTAATTGCCGTGGGGCACAGAGAGTGAGAAGTTGATTTGTATATATGGCTCAATCGGAGTAGAGAGAGAGCTTGCAACATGTCAATGGCAATTGGCCTCAGAAAAAATGCCATAAAAAAAAACAGCTACAAATCACAAAAGAATTTGACGAGCTGTTGATGCCTGCCTGCCTCAAGTTGTGGCAGATCTTCAGCAATTGATGATAAGATTTCACTTGTGCCATGCTCTCCAATTAAGCCTGTACACTTAGAAATATAAAGTGAGAGTTCTTTCACAAATTAAACTCTTAAATGGAACTTGTTTTGAGCTATAATTTAGGCACAATTGTGAAAACACAATTTAATTTATGTGAAAAAATGAGAGGAAATATTTTAAAGCAAAAAACTTTAATTTATTTCCAACTCAACATTTTTTGAAAAATCAGAATTATTTGCGAAATTGAAAAATATGCCAAGCGTACTTAGAAATACGAATTTTAATGGAAAACTTCGATTTCGAATGGCACTGTAAATACTGCTTTGATATACACTTCGAAAAAAAAACAGCAATAAGTCATTTTACAAAACTTGAATTAATTCTGTTATATTCCAGAACATTTTCAATATTAGTATTGGAAATATTTTTCAATCAAGAAAATATTAAACCCAATTAATAACTTTTCGTATTTATATAATAAATGCTCTGTTTCACTAATAATTTTTTTTTCATTTTTTTTCAGTGTATATATATTTATATTACTACTCACTAAGGGCTCTGCATATCCATGCCAGTTGATCCTCCTCCTCCTGCTCCCCCGCCGTTGCCCGCATTCAGCATGGTTGCTCCATAGCCTCCCAATCCTCCCTGCAATCCCGTCAGGCCCATGCCCGGCAATCCCTTGCTGTTGACAATAATGCCCAGATTAGCCAGGCCAGCCAGAGCGTGTCCATGTGAGTGTCCACCTGCGCCTCCTGCCCCAACATGATGAGGCATGCCTCCTGGCATGCCATGCCCCAAGCCATGACCCAGGCCCATGCCATTGGCAATTGGTGCCGTTGCTGTTACAGAGCTCAGCTGATTGATCATGGAACCAGCTCCAGTTCCGGTTCCAGCTCCGATTGCCCCCTCTCTCGAGAGGGGCACGCCCACAGCGGGGGCAGGGGCGGGTGCGCCGAGCAAAGTGTTGAGCAAAGTGCTGTTGAGATTGAGATGTTGCTGTTGTTGCTGCTGCTGCAGATGTTGCTGCTGTAGATGTTGCTGCTGCAGATGTTGCTGCTGCAGATGTTGTTGCTGTTGCTGATTGTTGTTGCTGCCGGGATTGCTGTCGATGCTGGGCAGCAGCAGCTGTTGCTCCTGGCAGAGGCAGAAGCTGCAGATCAGCAGCAGCACTAAATTGATAATTTTCGATTGCATTTTGTTGCTTATCAGTTGATCAGCTTATCTGTTATCAGTTTATCAATTTATCAATTTATCAATTTAACAATTGCTCAATTAATGCAGATTTTGTCTAAATGCGGCGGCTAAAGTCTAGTTTTTGGCGTATTTTATTTTTAAATTTATGCTGAATGTAAGTACTTGGTAATTGTTGTTAATAAATTACTAAATGCTAGCTGCTAAATATTATATAATGTTTATTAATATATGTATTTTTATTTTAATTGTATTTTAAAATATTTTATTAATTGTATTTTAATTTATATATATTTTGTAAGTTTAAAAATTTTTCGCAGCTTTATTTATTTAAACATATTTATATATTTTTAGTTATTCACTTTAAATATTTAGTTTTTAAAATTGTTTTCAGCTGAGTTTATTTAAAAAATTTCGTAGATATTTTCACTGATTTTTTTATGTATTTATTTTAAGTTGTTTAAAAAATTTACTTTTTGTTGTATTATTATTTTCTGCATATATTTTGCAGTTTATTTATTTACTGGTACTTTTGCTGGTATCAAAAAATTTGGTTTCAAATGCTTTATGATTTATGGATATATTGTTTTATTTTCAATAAAATGTTGCTGTTTTTTACTGGGACTATTGCTGGTATCAAAAATGTAGTTTTAAATGCTATATAATTTATTGAGATTATGTTTATTTGTTAGACGTGTTTAATATATATGTGTATATATATGATATATATTTTTAAATATTTTTGAAATATATATTTTCGTTAGTGCTCGAATTGTAAATCTTTTTTCCTGAACTTATTTGGACTTTTTTAATACTTTTCGTTTGATTTGCGCGCTGTTATTTAGCTTGGCTACATTTTTGTTGTTTTTCGTTGTGTTTTTTAGCTCAAGAATTTTTCCAGATTTTCTTAGATTTTCTCAGATTTTCCACTCACTTTTGCATGTTATGTTTTTGATTTTTTTTTTTTTTTTGATTTTTTTGATTTTGTTATTTCTGTTTCACGTGTGTGCACTTCAAACGAATTTTCTCCGCTTCTCACATAATTATCAATTGGTTTCTTGATTTATTTGGTTTAGCTGCCTCCTGGCCGATCCAGTTGGCTTCCTGGAAACGTTTAGCAACATCAAAAGGCCAGGCGACGACTCCAGACAGAGATCCCCCGACAATCGGTTATCGGCAATCGACAATCGACAATGGAGCGCAACGAAACCCGTTTGAAAGAGACAACAAACGCGACGCGTCTGCCTTACGCCGATCCATCCATCTAAACAGGCTTAAAGGTTTTTCTTTTTTGAGTTTTTTTTTTTCGATTTATTTTTTTTTTTTCTGATTTCAATTCAGTTAAAACGATGCCGCCTGCAACGGGGAGCAGGTGCTCAGTGATAGAGAGAGAGGGCGGGGGGGAGGCCGGCCGGCCGGCCACGTATCATATGCGAGGCTGCGAGATCGAAACACGTGCCGGAATACCGATTCGATCACACGGAAGTCGACGTCTATATCCCCCCAATGGAATCTGCGCTTCCGTTTCCTCTCTTCAGTTCTGCAGTTTCCTCTGCGCTCCAGTTACGAATTCGATGCTGTTGTCTCGCTCTCGCTACCAACTTGCGCTGCACACGTGCGTCTCTCAGCTCGTTCGGCACTCGACTGACGACGATGACAGCGGCAGCGGCGTTAACAGCGGCTGCTGCTGTTGCCTTCGGCTCGGCTGCCTTCGTGTCCCGTTGCCTTCGTGCATGGCCGTCGTTGCCGGACGCTGATAGGCACAGCCTCTGCTGCCTGTTGTTGTTGCCGCCGCTGTTAAGTTGCTGTTGTTGCTGCTGTAACCGCGGCCTGTTGTTGTTCTTGCTGCCGTTATTGTTGCTGTTGTTGCGCATGTTAAGCAGAGATTTAGCTGCTGCGCAGCTAGCGCCCGTGGTAGGCTGTTTGAGTTGGGAGCGCAAAAAGATACAAATGTATCTATGGGCACAGTGTGTTCCATTAATAATCGCGACAACTTGTCACTGCCTGACTGCAGCATGCGGCTTTTGACAGGCATTTGTCTAATCATTATTTATCACCGCTTATGTTAAGGCTCTCACTGTTAACCGAACAGAGCGCTGTTAAGTTGACTAACTCGAATGAGGTTCAGCTTACAGAATATCTTCGGTATTCTAATTCTATATATATTTTAAAATACATAATTAAAATATTTGTTATGGATATTTCTAACTCCAAAAGAAATTATTAAATTATTTAACACCTATATAAATAAATATATATAAATCGTTGTGTATTTAGAAATGATTTGTATAAGGTTATTCCTAAAATTGAGTTTGTTTAAATTTAGTACTATCATAATTTATGTTTTTAAGAAATTCTTTTTTTAATCTGCTTATTTCAGCAGCTTTTGAGAGAGCTTTAAAGCTTCTTGGGCGCCTTAAAGCTCTGTTTTATTTCAACTAAAACATTGGGTTTAACTTATTTTAAGTTAATTTTTAAATTATATATATTTAATTCTTTTTCTTATCCTCTAGTTCGCTTTAAAGCAGGTTTAACTTATTTCAAGTTCACTAGCGACATATATAATTTATTCAGTTAAGTCATCAGCTGTTTTATAGCTTTATCTCATGGTATTATTTGCAGTGGTATCTCAGCTACCGCATTTGCCCCCAAGCGTGTGTTTATCCACAGATAAAACGCATAGTTGTGCCTTATGCATTGTTGGTATTTGCCTGCTTTATCCATCCGTCCATCCATCCATCAATGCATCCATCAGTCGGCCAATCTCTTGGTTACACATCACTTTTCTCCAGAGGTAAATCCCATATCCCACATGCCATATCCCATTGCTTTTCTACTTGTTGTCTACAACAAAAACTTGAGCTGTTTACCTTCATTCTCTTCTTCTGTCTCCCTGTCAGTCCCTCTGTCCCTCTCTCTCTATATATATTTGGCGTTCTGTCTATCTGTCTGGTGCGTCAACAAAATGCCCAAAAGGGCAAGGCAAAGACAAGAAACTCCGTGGATTTTTATGGGCCTGCAAATGAGGCAAAAATTGCAGTTACAACTTTTGACCCAAAACCCGTAAGTAAGCGCATTCCATATCCCATCAAATATTTGCTCTAGGTAATTACAAAAACAACAAGCGATGAAGAAGAAGAAGAGGAGGAGGGAGAAGCAGAAGAAGCAGAGGAAATAGCTAAAGTAGAAGAAGCAGAAGAAGTTGACGTTCGTCGATCATTCGGCTTGTTTATTTGTCCAAACATTTGTCAATTTCATTGAGCTCTGACCAGCCACATTTCCTCATGGAATACTCACAGACAGACAGACAGACAGACAGATATATATATATAGATGGACAGATAGATATATAGACAGACGGACAGACAGATTGAGGCGTCGGCAAGTGCTTTGATCGAATAGAGTTTCGGTTCAATTAAGATTCATTTTAACGTTCATATCATATGGGAGTCGAGTGCGATTACAGCTACTCATACACAAAAAGAAAATTGGGTTGAAATTCGAATTGATTTAATTTAGAAAGAATTTCTAGAAACAAGAATATAGCTCTTAAAATAAAAACCAATATTCTCAGAATAAATATTCTAGCATTAGAAACAAATGCATAAAAATTTAAAAGTAGAGAAAGAAAACTGTTTTCTATGATTGAATATAAAAATTATATTCTTAAGATCTAGTTAATAATTAATAATTTATTATTTATAACATTAATTTTATTCTTAATTTTATTTAATTAAATCTTTATTAATTTTAATTTTTAATAAATTTTTAATATTATTTTATAATTTTTTGTTTTTGAATCTTTTGAACTGGAATCTAGAATTTTTCTCGTACTTGAAATAATTTCTTAGTCAAAATTACATAGTTTTGAGAACAGTATGCTTCATATTTTCTCCCTGTGTACTCGTACTCACATTCACACTCATATTCATACTCACACTCATGCTTATATTCATGCTCATACCCATCACATTTGTGCCTTCTGCCTGGCGTTTATCTAATTTACTTTTACTTACACTCAAAACTACACGAAATCTGCAGTCGTCGCCCCTCTGATAAGTATCCGAGTTCAGGAAGCGGGGAGTACGGTTTTGGATATACGGGAATATGAATACGGCAGATACAGATACTTGGGTCTTGCCTCTGGGCTCTGGGCTCTGCTTTTTTTATTAGCTTGACAATGAGCCCGTGTCTCAGTGTGAAGGTGAATTGTGAATGTTACTCAACTGATTATTCCTGCTCTATTATTGCTTTATTTTCCTCTCTTCCCCCCTCTGCTCTTTTTTCGTTTTTTCGGGCTCTTTGCCCTGTGGTCATACACACAATGAGTGTCTCCCTAATGATTTTCAATGAGTCTGCTGATAGACAAATGAAATGCCTTTCATATGTCTCGATCGCAACAAGTACGAGTTGGTTTTTGGATTTTGGTTTTTTGGTTTTGTGCGCAGCTCAAGTGCCCCTAGCGCTTTGTATTAAAATAAAAAATAAATAATAAAAAAAGAACTCGAGAGCTGATTTTCATTATAAAGAAGTCGCTTCGTTTATTTTAATATTTTTTCATGCTTTCATAAAGTTGTTTTATGCTTTTTTACGCTGACATTTTATTGGGCTCATTAAAAGAGCTTTTATTTATTTGTTTATTTAGGTATTGATTTATATTTTTTATATTGAGCAGATTCTTTTTCTGTTTTTTTTTTGGTAATATATATATAGAAAATGTAAATGTATCTTATTTTTAAATGCATGTTGATATTTAAATCTTGTATGTATTTATACATTTTTTTTTAAATATTTTGTCAATGTTTATGTTTTAAATTCTAAAACAATTCCAAAAGGATTTCATTTAATTAAAATTCTTCGTCAATATTGGAAGAAAAACATAGTATATAAAAAAATTTGAGTGTAGTACAAATTTATTAAATGTCACTCAATTTTTTGGTCTTTTTTCTAACGTCTAAAAATTTTACAAAAATTTTATGTTTATAATAAATTTATTAACATTTTTTTTTTTACATTTCTCTAATCAAAAACGTGTTCTTTATGCCTGCACCCTTCAGTTTATTTCCTTAATTTATTGCAAATGTAATTACTTGCCACATTTCTTCAATATTCCCCCCCTTATAAGGTCAGAAATCGGTATGTAATCGACCTGTTAAATGTGGCATAAAATTGTTGTGACTTCCAATGGATATTCCCTGTCCAAGATCATCGTCAGCTAATGCGTCGATGGCATGCCAGAGTTCGTTAAAAACTTCCTCTCCATCTCCCTCTTTAGCACCCTCTCCATCCCCCTCCCCATCTCCTTTTGCACCTCTATGTTCAGCTAATTGTCGCCAAATGTTGAAAGCCTTTGAAGTGGGTGACTTTGGGCTCCCCTCTGCCTGCCCCTGTCGCTCTCATCCACTTGAAATGTGTCCACATGCATTGGAAATTGGAAATTTGAAAATGTTGTAGCACATTTCCTGTGTTTGCGCTTCGGCCACTCACTCGAAAGTCAGTTTGCGGGAAAAGCGAAATGTACATAGTTTTCCACAGTCAAACAGTCCAAAGAGTTTCTTTTCATTGTTTATGAAAAAGCCAATTTTTGGTTTAAAAAAATACTTAAACTGAAACTGAAGAGCTTCAAGAAACAAAAAAAAAAAAAAACAAAAACCGTAACACAAATCAAACATTGGCCAAGTCTAAACATTTTTACAGACACCTGCCTCTAATGACGTCTTGTTTTGCTGTCTGCTGTCGGTTCTCAATATACCCTGTAATGTTGTGAGGGAAGGGTTTAATTGAAGTAAAGAAAAGCGGATAAATTGTAAAAGATTTAATTGGGATTTTAAAACAATTTTTGATTTTCTATTCAAAATTTTAAACTTTTTTCACAATTTTGTTGCAAATAAAATTTATATTAAATGTAGAATATATTTTTAAGATTTATTTGTAAATATCATTATCAGTAGTTATAGGTATAACATCATTGTTTAAATGCAAACTAAATTTTTATTATCTACTAAAAATTGTTAAAATGTTTACAACTAACTTGCAAAATTCGCTAAATAATTTAATTTATTTTTAGGAATTATTTTCATTCCTAACAGCAGCGTATAACATGTTGCCATGTTGCCAGTTTGCACCTAACACCTGTTCATTTATCTTCACTTTTACAGGGTATATGCTGACTCTGGCATTACCTGTTTGGGCTGTTGTTGTCAGTGCTGCTGTGGCTGTTGCTGTTGCTGTTGTTGGCCTGAATCGCTCAATCATGTGAAGTGGTCAACATCTATTCTTAGTGCTTAATTGGCGACTAGGCGCCTCCTGATGTGCCCATTATGGTTCCCCTTTGGAGCTATTAATTTATAGAGTACATACATAGTAAATAATATCTATTATGTTATTTTTTTCCATCTGATTTTTCCCATTTTCATGATGCTGCAGAGTCACATCAAAGCAGAACAACTTGGGACCAACTTCAAAGCGGAAACGATTTTCTTCTTTGGGCACACACAGGTACAACATGAGTCTGAGTACTCTGAATAGTGAGTAGTGAGTAGTGAATAGTGAGTGCTGAATAGTTGGGGCATGCCACACACGTGGCAGAGGGAAGGGGGAGGAGGGGAAAATGCTGTTGCGGGTCGTCGCGTTGCATGCGACATTAACTTCAGCTGAGCTCTGTTGAGATTAGTTCGCGATGCTGCCGCTGCTGTTTTATTTTTTTGTTTTTCCGCTCTCGAAATTAATTTCATAGCCAATTGCTTTGTGCGCCATAAAACGCCATTAAATGGTCAGCAGAACCTGCTTATACGAGAGTTCTAGCTCAGCTTCTGCCGCTTCTTTCTTTTTACTTTAGACACTGTACTGAAAGATAACAAAAGGGTCTGCTAAGTTCGTCTGTCGATCTCAGCAACTGTAGTAGATAGGGCAGTCATTTTTTGAATGTACGTAGATGTATACCTTACGCAGCTCAAGTTTATTTCAAATGTTGGATGCCACGCCCCTTTCGACTACAATTAACATAAGTATAATACGTTGAGCAATTCACGAGATACATTATATTTACATAAATATATTTTTCAGTAGTTGGTAGAGTTCATTAATATCTACTAATTCTGTAAATTTTATTAAAATCGTTGCTTTACTAAGAGAGCTGTGATACATCAAAGTTTTGCTTATTCACATACTGTGTGCATGTAATTATTATTATTATATTTTTATACCCAGTACCCATTGCAAAATGGGAAATACAGGGTTATTAACTTTGTCAGGATGTATGTAACAGGCAGAAGGAGGCGTGATAGACCCCACAAAGTATATATTTATCTCTTAAATATATGTCAAGGGTACAGGGTATTCTGTAGTCGGACGCTTCCGACTAATCTGCTCCGCCCATTCTAGTTTTTGGTTGCTTTCGGTTTGGTTTTTATGGCCCTGGCTCAATTGTGGAAACGCATAAAAGCGAAAAGTAAGTACTCGCTGCAATTAGTGCGTCATTTATATTTTGCAATGCTCAAAAACTATGTGGGAACAGCGCCCCCTCCCCCTCCCCTTCTCTCCTCCCCCGTCTGCCACTGCGCTTTGAGCTCTATCAATGAGCCCGCATTTCGTATCAAAAACTGTCAAACTTATGACAAGTTATGAGTGCTCGCAGCATCAACAAAAACCTATTCGAATTGTACATCATTTGTGCATATGAAAATGATCTGCTTCCACTGTGGCAGCTTAATTGTGCCACAAAAAGAGGCAGTGGTAGAGGAAGGGGCAGGGGCAGGGGCGAGTATGCCAGCATTTAAACGGAGCGTGTGTCTGCTAAGCAGGCGATAAGCTGCCCAACTCCTTAAGCTGCTTATAAGTATTTCTGGCAGCATATTATTTACACACGACATTTGCACCTGCAAACATTTGCCACTCGAGATGGCAGACGAGAAAGCACCATTTTCACACGAAATCGGTTTGCAATATTAGCCAAAATTCTTTAGAAACACTGTATTTTAATGGTTATAACTATAGCAAAATAAACAAATTAATATAAATAATAAATTTATACAATTTTTGGTACATTTTAAAATTAATTTTTTTAATTAGATTTTACTTTAAAGCTTAATAAACGGCTTAATTTTAAAATCCAATTCTAAATATCTTAAAACCAACCTTTTTGTCGCACCCAAAAAGTATGCTACAAAAATATGCGCAAATTCTAGCACAAGTTCCTTTAAACTTAAAAAAATGGTTTTTAATATTAATTATCTTAAAATTTTATTCAATAATACTAAAATAAATAAATACATTAATTAATGTTGCTTAATTTTGGTAAGAGTTATATTAATAATCAATCATACATAAGTCTAAATGAATGAATATCTTTAAGCCAGTCTGCCAATATTTTCCATGCACCCAAAAAGCATGCTACATAAATGTCTACCAAAATCCATTTCCAATTTCGGCTGCCCATAACTGAACAATTTGAAATTTCTATAACATTTTTACAGCTCACGCACACATCTCACATATGTATATGTGTGTATAAAAGGAGCGTTTTGCAATCTTACTGGCATTTATGTTCCCAAGGCGTACAGAGCACACATCAAAGCCAAAAAAATTGCGATTCAATAAACGCAAAACATTTCTTAAAGCCTTGCCCCTTTTGAGGGGGCATTAGCCTCCCCTCCCCCTCTCCCCCACTGGTATTATGGGTAATGTGAACGTTACCGTTGCGTTTCTAAGGTCAGCTTGTTTATGCGACAAATATCCATAAATAGTTTTACGCTTTTACGAGTGCCAGGATAAGAGGGGGATAAGCATAAGGGCAAGGTAAGAGCTGAGACTTAAGGTAAGAACTGGAGGTAGAGCTAGACACATTTGGCCAAAAAGTTTTGGCTCCACTTACCACTCGCCACTTGCCACTTGCCCCCTTGCAGCGCCGACTCTCAGACTGTTCGAATCGGAGGGAAAATTGAGAGTAGTGAGAACTTGGAACAAAGGGATTCAACAAAGGCGCCTTTACAGCTACTGCCAATTTAATCAGACCCCTCATAGCGGGCGCTGAGGGGGTACACAGAGAGAAAAATTGTGGAATTTGGAGGGTAGAATTTATTTAATTGATAATAAACTTATGAAAATATTTTGTTTTTAAATAATTTGATATAATTTTAAAGTTGTTAGAAGTTCTGTCCGCTTCAAGTTAAAAATTCAAGGTTTTTGGACTGGAATTATTGATTTTTTCTCTCAGTGTACGACTGCCCATGATGTTGTCAAATGGCTCCCCCCTTCCCGCACTGCTCCCCTCTACAATTGTGTGCTTAATGTGGCGCAAGCGAAAAATGTACTCAGGCTACTTTTGCCTCATTGCCCGACGCCAACAGAATTTGTAATGTAATGCGTCCTGTTAATATTGTTTAAATGTTGTTGAATTTTGATTCAATTAAAGCGGATTTCGAGTATAACGGCATACGCTTAATTAGCCCTCTGCCCGGGGCCACAAGTGAAACAAAAAACCGTAAGCCAAGCGAGAGCAGGAGAAAAGCAGGCGCGTGCAGCTCTCAATTAACGGGGGGAACTTGGCAAAATGGGGTCGCTGCCTACAGCGCCATGCGGCCTTAAATAATAGCGAGAAAATATGGAAAATATTTGACAAACAATTCAATCGAATTTTGCGGTTTTTTTTTTAGAAAATTTAAAAATGAAATATTGTACACCCATAGCATACTTTTGTGCGGACGTCAATTTCAGTTATTGACAATAACTGCTGCATAGTTTCAAGCTGCGCACATAATTTAAGCAGCTGCACTAACAACTGCATAGATGGCGCTTATGGTTTGGTTTGAAACTTGACTAATTCTAAGCGCGCCAATAAGTTTGACTGCATCTCGCATGAAACATGTTCAATTGGCATGTTCGTTCCCCTTGCACTTGAGAAGCATGAATTCAGCTTTGTCTACATTTGGAAGAACTTGAAGTTAGGACGCTAGCTCATACTTGCGCGTCAGTTCTAGTTAAATGAGAGTTATGTTACAATTCGCGGCAATAGATGTCGCTGTATTAGTAGCTGCTGACTGCCAACAGATGGACATGCAGTGTTTGCTCTTTGCATCGAACATGCTCGTGCTGCAAAGTGTTTAACGGCATCAGAGGGATACAATTATAAAAATAATAGTTTAATTTTTACTAGATTTTTAAAATTTAGCCAAATTTTAAGAAATAATAATTACCATATTCAACGCCGTTTGAAGCAGCAAATAAATTAAAATATAAATCAATAAATCAATAAATAAATGGTCTAATATACAAATAAATTAATAAATCAACATCAAAAGTTTTTTATAAATAATAAAATAATTAAATAAATAAAGAGACAAATAAATAGAAATAAATAAACATAATAATATTAAAATATTATATATAATGTAGTATATTATATTACATTAAATTAAAAACAAATACATATATCTGTGGAAAAACAATAAATTTTGTTAACAATCTTTTTTTTAAATTTTATTCTGTTGATGTTGCAACATTGCTGCTTGCTGAACTTGCAACCTGGCAATGCGTGGCAATTTTCAGTTTATTCTTACACATTTTCAAGCGCACTTTGTGGCAGCCTAATGATAATAATGATGAGGCTGTCACTGATGACGATGATGATGCTGGGGACGATGATGATGACGGGTTGAGGCAGGCAACTGAAGTTGAAGGATGCGTGCGCCTTAATAAGCCACAGCCACAAATTGTTTGTGTGTATTTGTGTGTGTGTGTGTGTTTGTCCTTGTGGATGTTGCATGCAAAATGCGAAATGCCTAGAGGGCCAGGCCAATGCAGCAAACCAGCTCAAGCTGCAGCCAATTCGAGAGGCAAGAGGCAGCAGGACGTATACGGAGGGGAGAGTGGAGTGTTGAGGGGTGGTAAGGGGGAGGGGAGGTTTGTGGTGTGCAAGTGCCCCGGTACACTTGACGCAATCTTAATAACCATGAAGCAGCGTGGCTAATTAGCACAAAAAGCTTGGCAATAACCATGCTCAATGAGCCAGGGCATCAACTGCATGCAACTAAAACAACAGCAACAACAACAACAGGGGCAGGGGCGTGGCAGAGTCAGAGGCAGAGGCAGCAGCAACAACAATGCCACAGCGAGGGCGTGCAACACGCGTCGTATGCTCAACGAGCTACGTAGCCCCAATCTTGCCAGGGGGGGTTGACGAGAAGCGAGAGAAGGGAGGAAAGAGGCGAGAGAACAGAGGAGGAGTAGGACGAGTGAAGGAGCGGTAGAAAGAGTAGAAAGAGATGGAAGTAATGACAGTGTTGAGAATAAAAGGTTTTATTTAAAGGAAGGGACAAAAAGCGCATAAACATAAAATAAAAAAAATGTTGAAGAAAAAGCTAGAAAAATGCTTGTAATTGCTTAAGATTTTCTGTTTTTTAACAAAAATGTAAATGTAAATAATTAATCATGCATAACAAAAATAATAATAATAAAATAAATAAATAAATAATAAATAAAATAAAATTGTTGATTCATTTTTAGAAAATCTAAGAATCTGTAAAAATTTTTGGCGAAATTCGTTGAACAACATCGATCAAGAAAGAATTCCTGAAAATATATAGCTAGGTTGGTGGTAAACGTAAGCTTAAATTAAATTTAATTAAGTTTCCAACAAACTTTTTAATAATAACAATATTTTTATATAATTAAAATATTGCTTGAAAAACAAAATAATTTGAAGTTAAATTCTGCAGGATATTCTGCGGTCAGGAACTTTCGACTGATCGGTTCCTACTGACTTAACATTTACATTTGGCGGGGAAAAAGCGAACATGACAACACTAGCCAGGGGCAGCGGCAGCGGCAGCAGCAGCGGCAGAGAAAGCAAGGCAATCTGCTGGGAGCACTCGAGTGTTCCCACTTGCCCCGTTGCGCCCCCTCTGCGTGTTGATTTTCGGTTCTGCTTTCGGTTTACATATCAAAACAATTAGCTCTGTTATTTTTTTGCGCAGTGTATGGAGAGGTCGAGTTGAGAGAGGGGGGCGGAGGGGAGGCTGCTTAGAGTGCAATTTGTGCGTGTTGCTGTTGTTGCAACTGTTGCCCTCAAGGCCACGCTCTGGCGCTCCGCCTCCTCTCCCCAACCGTCCCCTACTCTTCCCTCTGCTGACTGCATTTTGTTTGCACAATCAGCCGCCAGATGCCCCCCCCTGCTCTCCCCTCTCTCCACTCTTCACTCTTCAGTTTGTTGCTCAATTGTTTACGTGATGTTTTGCCTAAATTAGAAACTGTGGCAGACTACGGCGTAAAGTTCGTTTCCAGTTCAGTTAGATTGCGTATACGCCTGGGCTGCGCTTTTCTTTTCTATTTCCACAACTGCAAATAAAGAGAGAAAGGGACAGAGAGAGGGAGAGAGAGAGAGAGGGAGAGCACATGAAAGTCCGGGCTCAGTGTTGTCAAATTTCCTTTTTCCCGTTAATTCAGTTTTTTTTATTTAAACAGCATTTAAAACAGCGGCAAACGCTATTTTTTTTTTTCAAAAATATTTTAAATACAATTTTTTGTAGATCTAAATTTAGATTTATAATAAAGTTGTCGTCATTATGTTAAATTTTATACAGCAAACCTACAACTAAAATATAGTATTTAAAAATGGATTTTATTTTCTCAGACTAAAATATTTTTTGATCAGCAGAAAATAATTTATAATTAATTAAACATTATTTTGTATTGTATAAAAAATTATAATTCTGTAAACATTATTTTATTTTAATTTTTTTAAATTTCATAATTAAATAAATTATTTCAGTAATGTCAAATACATAGTGAACAAAACAATTATTTAAGTAATATATAATACATAAAGAATCATATAGCTATTTTTTTTAAATGCTTTGGTAGACTTACCATTATTGAGTTTTTCTCAAAAAAAAATGTGACAGCACTGTCTGTGCCTTGGGGCTTTCGGCTGCTGCTGCAGTTTCCTTTTGCCCATTAATTGGCTCACATATTGCCAATTAAGTTGTTCGTGAAAAGCGGAAAATTAATTTGTATTTGCCTCACTTCGAATTCAAATTCCGATTCCGATTCCGACTCGGAATTCAGTTGCTGCAACGTCGGCGGTCGCTGGCACTAGACGAGGGGTGAGTGGCAAGGGGCAAGGGGGCGGGGAGGGGGGCGTGAGGCGCGGGGTCGAGCTGCGGTAATTGAAAACTGGGCCCATTCCGGAGGCAGCGCCATAAATTTTCAGTGAAGCAACAGCAGCAGAAACAGCAGCAGCTAATGGTAATGGCTGATTGGAAACTCGTTTCGAGCATTAACATAATCGCTTTAAAATTGAAACTGAAACTAAAATGCAGTTAACAACAACAGCAGCAACAACAACAGCAACAACAGCAGCAACAATAACAACAACAAGAGCAACATCTACAATCAGACAACGCACAAACATCGCACACATTTGTTAACCCATAGCGGATCATTGTTTTAGCCTCCTCTCTATCTATATCTCTGCCTATTGTTGTTGTGCATCTCGTGACAAAGCTGAGCGAGCATCCAACAGCGAGGGCAGTAACAAGAGTTTTGTATTATTTTGGGGAATAGTATAACGCGAAGTAGAAAGATTTATTGAATCCCCTGCTGAACTATAATATTCTAATTTAAATTTTTTAAAATATTTCAAAAATTAAATGCTTTACAATAAAATATACAAAAGTTTACCAATAAAAATATTTTAATATTTCATGTCCATTATGTTTTCAAAAAAAAAAAACCTTTGGTCCTTAAAATAATTATAATCTACTTGGTTAAAATAAATTACAAAAAAAAAAAAAATGGAAGAATAGAAACTAAAATAAAATATAACAAAAATTTAATGTAATATATTAATTTTTTTTTATAAATTGGTTTAAGTTTTTAATAGATTAGTGTTTGATATAATATGTATAAAAGTAGATCTCACTTTGTTTGCTTTTTAGACATGAAGAAACTTATTAAGCCACCCTCGTTATCGGTTTTGCATTCCGTATTAACATATCAACATTTGTTAAATGACGTTTGACTTTTGTGTGACAACGCGATATTAATTCAGAGTGGACCCTCGCTGGCTGCTAATTCAGTGGCTGCGTGGCTCATTGTGGCTCAGTGGCTCAGTGGTTCGGTGATTCGGTGGTTCGGTGGCTGCCTCCGTTTTTGGTCAAATATCAATAATTTATTTAAATAACTCAATTAGGCATTAAAAAAAATAATAAACGCAACTGGCCCCCTTGGAATTCCCAATGAAATGCCATGATATATGGCTAAATAACAATAACTGTCAACCAACATTTTTTAATTAGCAGAGCCAAGCGCCCAGCCAACTGCCAAACGAAACAAATGAAGCTGCAACTTAACTAAATTAATAAATAAACAGAAAACCAAAGAAACTCTACTACATACTATATAACTGAAAATATAAATGTCTGAAATGTCTGAAATGTCTACGGGGGAGAGGCCAAAACTCAAGGTGTGTCCCCCAAGGCAATGTCAAAAATAAAGACACGAAATATGTAGACGGGGCTTATCAGCATATAGAACAAATTAGACACAAAGGTGATAATAATTAGGGTCATATCGCAGACATAAGACAATTTATGGCGAGTTTCTCTCAGCCAATTATATTGGTAATGATTTGGGCTATAAATTTGATGGGGGCAGATGACGATAAGAGTAACAATATAATTAAAATACAAATAAAAGCAGAACAAATAAATTACAAATTAAATGGTAAATAAAATAATATAATATATAAAATAATCCAAAAAATTATTTAAAAAATTTTAAATAAATAATTAATAAATAAATTAAAATAATATTTCTCCAGCTAAATATATTGGTTATGAGTTAATAGGTCAGATGTTGATACCTTACAAAACAAACATCAATTGAAATAAATTAGTAGTATATAATAAAGTAAAAGGTACAAAAATCGTACAATGATAATCAAAAATCTAGTAAAAGTAAAATATATATATGTATAATATATATAATAACAAAATAAAAGTCTGAATAGCAGACAGATGATAATAAATAGTCAATATAACTTATTTTTTTTAAATAATAAATAATATTAAATATAATATTATATATAATATTAAATATATAATATTAAAATATATTATATATCATATAAAATAAGGAAGCTTTTTATGGCTAAAGCCAAGGACAAAATCAATAGTTAAATTTTGATGTTTTCTTATAAAAATTCAGCAAAACAAGACCAAAAATAAACACTTTATTTTAATTAAATATTTTGCAAAATAAATATTATAAATTATTTTTATAAAACCCTTTAAACTGCTAAAACCCAACTTATTTAATTCCTCAAATTTAATTCCAACTATTGCCAATGAAATGTTCATATTTTGTGAGCAGGGAGGAGGGCACCAGTTAGTTAGAGCTGACCTAAACCTAATTTGTTTTGAATTCACATTTTAAAGATATGCTAACGATTATGGGCCTCCGATAATCGTCAGCTTGATAACATTTCGAGCAGAGTTTAAAAAATTGCTTATTAATATGAAATAAATGCTTTGGGCCACCAACGATAGACGATAAATGCGACTAAAAGTTTTCTGGCATTTACATCTAATGAATATGCAATAAAACTATACATCTTTCTCTCTATATAGACAGATATATCGATGTTATTTTTCTGCATTTGTGTGGGCTCGTTAATATAAACATTTTGCATATATTTGGATAGCCTATGACTGCGTCTCAATCTGAATCTGAATCTGAAACTGAGTTTCTGTCTCACATGGATGCCAAAAGTGGTCTCAAAATGAGCGTAGCTGTTGAAATAAAAACATTTGGCATTTTATTTGATATCGGATTATTAAGTTGTATGCATTTCATTACCAACTCTCGCGGCAAGTTTTATGGCATCCAAATAGTTTGTAGTTTTCGCTTTTAGTTTTTGTATTTTTTGGTACCCTCAAATTTTATGAATCAATTTGTGTTGTTTTACGACTTAATTTGGAGATTCTCAGATTCCACAGTGAGTGCTTTGGGAATTTTAATTTTAAGCATTTCACTCGCCGTGCAACGTGACGTATGAGTTATGGATTTATAATGGGGTTAGCTTTTGTTGGGAATTTCCTACAGAATTATATTATAGATTGGAAATTGAAGATAATATGGAGAAGGAGAATTTGATTTCCAACTGAAACTACATGGAATTTACAGATAAATCTACTTGGATCTGGAATGTAAAATTTGTTGAAAATAACTTGTGAATAGAGAGATATAATCAGAATTATTTGTCAAATTTTAAAAGGCTAAATGGAATCAACTAAAGAATCAATGGTTTCTTAGTAATATTCTGAATATGATTTGAAAATTTAATTTATAATTATATTTAACAATAATTTATAATAGAAATTTCGCTTAACTAGTATCGCAATCTTAACTTCTTTCTAACTTCCTTTCGATAGATCTTTTTAACTTCCTTTCACTAGATCTTCCACTTTATATCAAGCCCAATATCAACTGCTGTCTATTTGATATTTGCGTCATCAAATATGTATCTAAAATTGAACTCTTAAGTTTATCTACGAGTGTAGAGCATTGCCATTTGCCTAATTAAATTTATGGAGATTTAAGCTGAGACTAAATTCCCACACACATTGTGAGAGGGAGGGCGGGGTATATCGAATGGACAAGACATTGAAATAAATACTGAAAATGTTGGTTTAATCAAGTTATTAACTCGTGAAATATCAACACATGCAGCATGGACCACAAAAGATTAAATTATAAATATTAAATGACATAGAAACGAAACCAAACGAAACGAAACGAAGGAGAAGAGGCAAACAAATCGACAGCAAATAAATATATACGATATGAAGATATTAAGACATGAATAATTAATATCACTGATGAAAACTTAATGAAGAAATAGAAACAAACACAAAATACACAAAACACAAAACAGCAGCTAGATGGAGACGCAACAAATAAATAAAGCGTCGAATCGGAATCTCCGGAGGCAACTTGAAATATATTTGTCATAGTTTCAACAACGCAGAAATAAAAACAAAATAAAATACCAGAGGCCCCCACAACACAAAAAACCCGAGAGCCATAGACCACACAGCGTTACCAGCAAGTTTTTTTTTGCATCGCATTTTTTCTCTGCTTTTCGCCTATGAGCAATTAATTTATTATGGGCAAGCTGAAAATTTATTGAGCAAAAAAAAAGCTGCAGCAATTTGTAGAACATAAAATTGCTTAACTGCTGGCGCTAGTTACAAGAAGAAAGAGAAAGATATAGCTAGAAAGAGGGAGAGAGACCAGTAGCGATCTATGCACAGTGGGAAAAATGTGGTCGAAATGAACTTAATTCAAGAATTTGCGATCTTTTATAAAAATTATTGGCGTAGGAATATATATCTAAAAATCACTATTAAAACTTAAATTTTTTTTTAGTTGAATATGCTTGCTTTTTTCTCTCAGTGTAGACTGTAAGTTATACAAATTTGACATTTTTACAGCCTGTGAGGAACTTGGGGCTATTGATCAGCCGCTAAAAACCATTTCAATCCATTAAGGACAGCACAAAAACTGCCAAGTCTAATCAGTCAGGCCGCATAACAACTTAATTAAAGGCCCTAAAAGCCACAACACAATCGCTCTCTCCCTCTCTCTCTCTCCCACCATAGCCCCCTCTCTTTTGCACCGTCTAGTGATGTGTGTGTGTGTGTGTATTTGTGTGTGGCATGCACCAAAAAAAGCATTTCCAATTTACACTTTGCTGCTAATTTGCGTTGACGCTTTCAGCACCGCCTGCAGCGTTGCACAACTTCATCTCTCTCTTTCTCTGTCTCCCTCTCTCTCTCTCTCTATTCTCTGTCTCTCTCTTGTCTCTGTCTCTGCTGTCTCCTTGTTGCATTCCACAATGTTGTCCTCGGCATGTCCAAGTGTTTGCCTGTCTATCCAGCTGTCTGTGTGTGTTTTATTATTATGATGCATGCGGCGTCGACAGCGTCTCATAGCCATTGACATGCAGCCCCCTCCACACCCTCCACACCACTCCCCTTTCCCCTCTCGTCCTGCTCTTCTCCTGCTTGTCATTCAGCTTCATCGTCAGCTGCGCTGAAATTGTTCATTTCGAAAATGCCTCAATAACAATAACAATTGTCGTAAAACTGCACAGGATACTGCTTGAGCTTCTCTGTCTGTCTCGCTTTATATGCCCCTCTCTCTCACAGTCTCTATCTCTCCCTCTCTCTTTATATCGCTCTCCCGCTCTGAGATTGTGTGTGATTATCTATAAAAGGATTTCGAGCAGATTAATTGCGCGTGATTGAAGCGCGCTGCTTGTGTTTGCTTTTGACTTTCATTGCACAGTGGGTTGCTTAAAGCAAAAAAGCCATTTTTGCAGAACTTTGAATGATCATAGCTTTGCCAAAACTCAACTGATGTTCAGGCGGTGTGTTTTTTTGATAATCATTCGAGTTTAAAATTAAAATGTAATACAAAAATGGAAGTAAAAAATTTTTGAAAATTTTGCTAAAATTTTAAATCCTTAAAAAAATATACATTTTTCGGAAAATAAATTTTTGTTTTCGAATCGTAAGAATTGATGCTAAAACTAATTTTATTACAAAATTGTGCAGAAAAAACCAAACATGGCAGCATTAGGTCGAAAAGTGTAAATTTTAGGGTTAATATTGGAATTATGGGTGCTATCAGCACCCATATATTATCATATTCTTTGAGCTATCCAACTTCCCTAAAAAAAAAATAAATTCTGGCATTATACCTTACAAATTTTCTAACAGAAAATTCTAAAGATCAAAACTTTAAGCTTTAACACGTGCTCTAAACTCTTTAAAGCAGACACTTGCCAGAGTTTATGATTTAATTTGGCTAATCTGGCAACCACTGTGCACTGAGAGGCTGCAGAGAGAGGGAGAGAGAGAGAAAGAGACAGTGAGAAGAGAGAGAGAGAGGGAGGGCAGGCAGCTGTGTCGCTGGTGTCTCTGTGAGCATCGGCAGTAATATGAGCCGTAATAAAATTTGAATTTATGACGAGATTCCATTAAAGCTGCTTCCCCACAATCGGCCAGGGGGGAGCAGAGGGCACACAGAGGGTATGCCTTGACTTGCCAGGGGCCAGGCTAAAACAAATTCAGCTGGCAAAAACAACAAAAACAAAAATGAAAATCAAAAACAGCACAAAAAGCAGCAGCAGAAACAATCAAATGCAAAAGTAGCAGAAGCAGTAACAAAATGCGCGTAATAATGTGATTTGATGCGAAATACCCCTACTGCAAGGTCTCCCCCTTTCAGGAACATCCATTGAAATCCCCTGGACAACAACATTGTGTGTGGACAGCTGAGAGAGAGAGAGAGAGCGAGATGTAGAGAGAGAAAGAGTGAGAGATGCACGTTTACAGTGTTGCCAAATTCGACGTTTTTCCGACAAATTTGGCTTTTTTGCAGATTATGCGAAAGAAAAATGTGAAAACTGCGGAAAACAGAAATTCTGGATGTTTTTATGAATTTCTAATTTTAATTCTAATTCTAATTTCTAATTCTAATTTTCTCGCTTTGTCGTGGATTTAATAAATTTATACAAAAGTTAAAAGTACTTGTAATTATTTAAATATAAATTAATTAATACTAAAACGGGATTAAAAAAAATGCTACATAATTATTTGATTTTATTTTTGCATCTATTTACACAGTTAAATATTGTAAATCAATTATTATTTAATTATTGAAAATAATTATATTATTTTAATTATTTATTTATTTTAATTTATTAGTGTATTATAGCTGATCAGTCGGACGCAATAAAATATGCTCTAGATAAGATCAATATCAATTAATTTTAACCCCAATTGTGTTTAAAAACCATTAAACCTCTTAAGAATAAATTAGTTTTTTTTCTGGCTTTTTCAAAAACATTTTTTAGCTTTATTTCAGTGTAGCTTTTATTGGCAGCACTGAACGTTTATATGAGTTCGATTTCATTACGCGTAAACGTATTGAAATGAATTTTTATTGCGCAACAAGACAGACGGAGATTTTATTGTTTTTATCTTTTGTTTTAATGCAAAAACTTTGTTCAATTGCGCTGCGTTTAATAATTTTGCACGTTTCGATTAAGTAGTCTGACAAATTTAAAATTATTGCCTCACTTTAGCGCTGCTCGTTGTTGCATTTTGTTTTTAAACAATTAGCGAGTGCTAATTAAATAATCACAATCATAAATACCTCAGCCTCGGACTCCCACGCTAGGCTCCCACGTTGTGGGTGCCAGTTACAGATACAGATACATTTAGTGGGTAAATTGTCATTAAACATTGCCCTGGTTCCGCTTAGTTTCCAGGAATTGTTCGCATTCAGCTGGAAAAACAAAAATCAACATAGAGCGTGCTGCTTTCCCAACGAAAAACTGTGGAAATAAATATAACAAAAAAGGAAAAAAACGAAAAAAACAAATGACAACCATTGCTAAACAACAAAATATAAATCTTAATTGAATTGTGATAGCAAAAGATACGTCGAAAAAAAGATAGCATAGCTCCAACTGGAGTCGGTTCACAGCTCTCTATATAGCGAGTTGCATGGGTGAAGGGGAGTGGCAAGGGGGGGGGGGGGTCCCTTGGAGGCATTGT
Organism: Hypselothyrea guttata; assembly: GCA_035045125.1. Lineage (NCBI taxonomy): Eukaryota > Metazoa > Arthropoda > Insecta > Diptera > Drosophilidae > Hypselothyrea > Hypselothyrea guttata. The sequence continues at coordinate 99,870 of JAWNNJ010002265.1, forward strand.
TTTGAAAGTGGGTGTGTCGCATTCTTGTACAACATTTACGTTTTGTGCACATTCAAACATTCTCAAGATACACAAAGTATCTATGGAGTATCTGCGCTATCTTTACTCACTTTTTTTTATAGATGCTTGCATTTTGAGTTTTACGATCGGTGTACACATGTCTTTATTATTAACCATACAACTTGATTGTCTCGACAACACACAGAAAGCTGCAAGTGGCATGAAGCATGAACTCGGGCCATAAATGACTAATTGCTGGTAAAAGATCGGTGGGAAAAGACAATATTTAGATTTAGCAATCATTTGCATGCTACGCATCCATAAACCTGCACAAAGTGCAGCCTGGGAAGCTTTTTTGTATAGCTCAAAAATCTGTATGAAATTGCATAGGAATTAAAAATATATATGAGAGTTGTAGCTGTATCTTTTGGGCATTTAAGAGAAGTCAACTGCGAACAAAATCAACATTTTCCTATCATAAATGTATCTCATGCGAATTCTAGACAAAAGATACAATTTTCCGACCATGTTCACGAGTTGTAGATGTATCTTTTGAGTATATAACATATTTTAACTCTGAATAAAATTAGCTCTCGACTAGTTAAAAGTATCTCAAATGAAGTCTACAAAAAAGATACTTTTTATCCACATAAAATTGCATTACATTCCCAACTATATCCAAGAGTTTCAGCTGTATCTTTTGGGCTCAGATGCCAAGATAATTGCGAAAAAAATCAACTCTTTGCTAAATCAAAAGTATCTCAAACGAAATCAAGACAAAAGATACTTTATAACTCCCATTAAATCCGGATATTTTACCTTGGTTACATTGTAATATACTTGAGAATTTTACTACGTTTTAGCTTTAGTTGCAGTGAGATTATTTGCCGCTAAGTAGCTAGGAAAATGTCAAGTTTTGTGTACATTTTTCCAGCTTATGCAAAAGACGCAATCACGACCTGCCACAGGCCCTTGAGGCTTATGAAAATAGTCCAATTTTGAGGCGAGTTCAAACCCTCGGCACGCAAACAAAACTAAATAGGGCGCAGCACACAATAGGGCCTGAAGAGGGACTGAGGCACTGAGGAACTGAGAGTTGAGGGTTAGTTAAAAATGAAATAATACATAGATTTGGATTTAAATTAAGCTAAATCCGCTCAAGCGCATAGCGTATTGACAACAAAAAGGTATGGAGATACAGCTGAAGATATAGATACAGATACAGCTACAGATACAGATACAGCTACAGTTGAGGCTGCAAAACGGGTACCTCTTAAGTACCTACAGCTCGACAAGTGCACAGAATTGAGGCTGATGCTGAGGCTGAGGCTGAAACTGAGGCTGAGGCTGAGCGATGAGCATAAAGTAGGCTAAAACCCACTTGCTTGCAGGTTCTTAATTTGCATAAAAACTTCAGATACAGCACGTTGCAGCAAGTCGCGTGAATGAGCCGAGACTGAGAGCCTCTGAGATGTATCTGAGAGCTCTGAGGCAGCTGGGATTGCAAAACTGCAAACTGCAAAATGCAAGACACGCGCTCGCACGCCAGGCGCAACTTCCTGGAAAAGGACCGCCAAAGTTGTGCTCTCTGTCTTGCCTCTTGCCTCTTGCTACTTCTGCCTCACCTCCTTGCCTCCTGCCCTCTCTCAACTGCCTCATCTTGTAGTACCTGCCGCGTGTGAAATAAAAGCAGCTGAGCCTCAGCTCTGTTACCAGTTCTGAGCCGACTTTGAGCGTTTTTACGCACTGCAATCGATACTTTTTTCTTCTCCTCTTTTTTTGAAATACTTGACAGCTATCGGAACTCGTTCTCAATAATGTTCTTCCTCTAGATATCACATTTGTCACTGGCTAAACGGAGGCTGAAACTCAGAGCTCATTAAATCTAATATCTACGCTTATCTTTATGTATCTCAATCTGTAGTTGAGCAACATTGTCAACTCTCCGAGCGCTGGCCATTTTTATGAATGAGCAGACGATCGGAGATGCTGGCTTAGAGATAAAACCAAGCATAGAAACAGATGCACAGAGAGAAAAATAAACAAGCAATTCGAACTAAAATCGGAAATGATAAAATTCAATAGACAAAACTTATATTATTATAATTTTTTAGGTTTTTAGTTTCCATTCCATCCAAGTGGATTTGGAATATTTCGTAGATCTTCTAGAAATAAAAAATTCATTTTTCAAATCAAAATTTTCCTTCTAATTAAAAAATATCCGATATTTCCTATTTCAAGATTTTATATATATGTTTTTAATTGAACAATACAACTCTTCAGAGCTCTCCTTTCTTATTTTAAGTTATACAGGATTTTTCCAGAATTTTTTCTTAAATTGAATTTTAATCTTAGAACATAATTTTTCCCACTGTGTAGAAGGAGAGTGAGGAAGACATCGAGAGGGAGGCAGAGAGATCGAGAGCATGCGTGTGTTCGTCTTTGATCAATCTGCACTTGAATCTTTGCTTTTGAGCGAAGTTAATCATTGGAAAATCGCATCCTGCTCAGCCAAGGATATGCACATATGGACTTGGATTAGTGCAAATTTCATTTGTATCTTCGGCATCTGAGCATCTTTCAAGTGCTGCCAGGCGTAACTCAAAACGAAAAGTATCTTTTTGGCAGGCATTTCCTGCCGCACCTAAAGTGCTTAGGCAAATTTGCATAGGGTATCTAACGCGTCCCCCTCCTACAATTAAACGCTACGTTATGGTTGCCCACTTGACAGCTGTCAAAAGGCCGGGCAAATATTTTGTCAGCGACTGCAGAAAGGGATGCCTAATTAAGCCATATCGAAAAAAAATAGAAAAAAATCCAGTTGACGTTTGTTGTTTTAAAAAATTCCCCAAATTACAAAAAACGTCGAAAATACCGACAGTCGGATGCAACCGACTGTGGCATAGCCTACTACGAACTGTAGCAACAATGCGTCTTCCTAAATTTTAATTTTGCGGTCGCGCGGTCGCTCGGTTGTAAGAGCTGCTAGAGTGCGAGCGGAAAAAGGCATGCAATATTGCTTCTTTAATATCTTCTGTGTTTATTGAACGATTTTAATGTGTTTTGCACAAAAGTTTCAAAAGATAACAAACAAAATATATTCTAAATGACAAACTTCTACGTTAAGAACTGTGCAAATTATAGTTTTTCTTGATTTGAGGAAGAAATGGGCGTGGCATTCCGGATTTTAAAAAATCTCGATCTTGTTGATATATATAGCGAACTTGATTCCAAATATAACTACTCCAGCTCTTATAGATACCGAGATTAATGCGTTTATACAAAGAGACCGACATACACAAAGGTATTATACAATTTTTTTCCTATTTGGAAGGGGTGCAGGGTACCAAAATCTACTTACAGTAAGAATTTCCTGAAGTTCTGTTTGTTTTTGTGAGCGAGACGTGCGCCACGTCGCAGCTTAACCCTAATTCTGGGCTAAGGGCCAGGTAAAAGGTTAGGGGCATGGGTTTTAGGCCTTTGTTTGCTCAATGCACGCGTTCATCAAATGCATCAGCGAATCGGGAAATTGAGAAATGTTTTGAGTAAACAAATGCGAGGCTCAGTCGGCAAAAGGCCAGGCCTAAAAGCGGCAGAGAGCACAGAATCTCTTACACTATGTTTGCTCACATTCATGGGAATCTGGGCAGCAAGTGCCGACGCCAGCTCTTAGCTCTTGGCCCATTGCACATCATGGCCCGATCCGAACCCATCCGATCCGATCCCATCCGAACCGATCGCAGGCGATCTGCTGCCATTTGCCACCAACACAGCTCGCTGTGCACTTTACGATATTTGATTTCCTCATTTACGGATTTAATTCTCTTTCAAATCTACCGATCTCTGACGATCGCTCTACCCGTTCTCTCACTTGCCTACAGCAAACTTGGTCTAGTCTCTGCCTCTCTCTCTCCCTCGATCTTTCCGTCTCAATTTCCCTCTCTGTTTGTTTGCTTAGTTTTGGATGTTTTATCGCTTGATTGGTTCGCTTTGCTTTGCTCTGGCTTTGGCTTTGGCTTTGGTTTGCTGCCTGCTGCCTCAGCTCCATGTTGACCCAGGGCATTGTCTGTCCGTCTGTCCGATGTCTGTGAATTGAGTTGTACCGACTGGCTTTTTGTGAGCTCTTCCCCAGCGTAATTGCTTACAGATACGTATGTAAATAATATGCTTAATATGAGAAACATTCTTTACTATCCAGAAATTTTTAAAAACGATTCGGTTTATATTTTAATTATTTTAAATATTTAAATAAATCTTAACTCACTAGAAATTGCTAGAATAATACTGTATAAGTGAAAGATTTTTAATGCAGCTCAATTTTAATTTTAATTTAGTTTTAAGAAATCTTTAAGAAATCTTTTTAAGAAATCTTTTTTCTTTCATTTCAAAATTATGTCTACATTTCATCAGTTCACCTTAAATATTTTATGCGGAATTTTGGAATGTCAAAGGAACTTCAGTATTTTCCTAGATTTTATTTATTAACAAATTTATGGTTTTCGAATTTTTCTTTATTTATAAATAATTAAGCCCATAAGCTCACAAATGATGGTATATTATGTCAAATTGAAACCGAATTATTATTAATTATATAATAATTATTGAACAATTGCTTTCTTAGACACACTTCTTTTCCTGTAGCCTGATATTTCCAAACGGTACAAAGTCCGAAATGCAAACTTTGCCAATGTTTTTGTGGCAAGTTATTGACCCCGCGTTTGTTATTTTTACTCCTCTTAGGTTTAAAGTTGCCTTATTCAAACCTAACCCAACAATTTCTTGCCAAACTGATTAATTAAATGATCATCAACAACTCGCCGCCCCGTTGCTCCAAGCTCAACACTCAGCATGGGATCGTTAGAGCAGTTCTGTTCTCTCTCTCTCTCTCCTTCTTCTGCCTTCTCCCACATACATAACCTCAATTTGTCGCCACATGTCACAGCACGTTTCGCTTGAGGCGCCACCAGCTGCTTTGCAGTCGGATTCCCCTCCTCTCCGCCATGTAAAGTTCCCTTCTCGGATGACATCTTTGGCACTGCCTGGCGTTTCGTTTAATTGAGTTCACAGTCCAAAAACAATAACAATAAAAATTAATTCCAAAAGCGATCAATCGACGACATTTTGTGAACCTTTTAACCTTTTTTTCAGGTTTTAATAGCCATAGTTCAGACCGCAGCGGACACTCCTTGATGGGATCTCCAATGGTGATGTTGTTGGCGTTAGGTCGCAGCTGCCGTTTCAGTTTTTTATACACTGAGAGAAAAATTCCAGAATTTCGATCTACAAAATTGGATTTTGCTACGAATAAGACTCCGAAAAATGGGAATATAGAACTTATACACGTTCGTAAAAATTGTGGATTCAAGTTTTTATTGGTATTTACCAAAATTTGCTTTCCCATTTGAAAATTTTCTACACTTGTTTCTAGATCTAAAGTATCAGTTTTAAGTATTTTTATTTGTTCTAGAATTTTTTGTTGAAATAGTATATTCTTATATTCTTGAGTTTATTGAATTTTTAATTCTTATTTCTAATTAAATTTAGAAACGCAGTTTTTCCCGCTGTGTACTTTTCCGTGTTGTCAATTCAATTAAAGCCTAGGTAGAACATGGATCGCCTCAATTAGAACCTCTTAGCTGCCGTGGAAGCGTGCAGCAAACAAATTAAGTGAAAATTTTGAACCGAATGTAAAGAAATGTTGAGAAAATTAGCTCAAACCTACAGACATTTTTGTGGTTTCATCTGGTCTCTCTTGGTCGTTCTTGGCCAGAACCTAATGAAGCCAATCAACATTAACGCCCGCTGACTTGTTGATCTTTTGTCCATTGATTGGTGCAATTAATGCATTTTGTAGATTTATTAATACGGGGCTGCACTTCATCGATCGCTGATCGCTGATCGCACGATGAAGATATTTCCTTTCTCACACTTTCCACAAAAAAAAAACAAAAAACAAAAAACAAAAAAACAACAAAAAGCAACAAAAAACACAAGAAGAAAAGAAACAAAAATGTAAAAGAAAGAAAGAAAAAGGCGGAATGAAAAAGCATTCAGCATACAAAACATGACACGATGACAAGCAAAAAGAAGCGCCAGGGCAGCCGAAAGCCGAAAGATCGCCACAGATCGAGATCGTAAGATCGAGCATTAAAACTCGAACTTCAGCTCAGTTCATTTCGACTCGCTCAGGTTTTGTATACCCTGCACCAATCAAATGGGTAAAAAGGGTATAATAACTTTATTCAAATGGCATATCACATATATTATACATTAAAGAAAGTATGCTTTAATCTATTATTGTCTCTATTTAAACTCATCGATCTCGGGAACTATTAAAGCTAGCGTAGTCAAATTTGGCATATAGATAGATGTATATCATACGCAGATTAGGTTTATTTTATGTTTAAAGAGACATACCTACTACGCCCACAAATCAATAAAATCTGCATAAATTGCATAATTTTGAACGTGGGAGTTTAAAATTTAGAATATATCTTTACTGGCATAATATAAACAAATATTGAAAACATTATTAGAATCGATAAACACAAAAAAAGTAAGAAAAAGCATTTCGTCCAATCCAAAGTAGCGATCAGTTAACACTATTGTCGATTGCGTCCGACTGTAACCTTTCCGACGTTTTTCTCTTTCTTTTTTCGGGTTAAGCAGAGGTGAGAGAACGTGGAGAGGGGGAGAACTGGGATCGTGTGATCGTCAGGTTGTGAGAGATCGTGTGGAGTTAATGCGAGTATTAAAACCTTTTAATAAAAATCTTTAATGAATCAATGAAGTGAGCACACTACGAATGAATGGAGGACTGCAAGAACCACAGAAAAAAAACACAGAAGACTCCACTGTACAATGTATCTCTTAGCTGGTAGATGGTAGGTGCTGATTAGGCGCATTAATCGATTTAAGCCACAATCATTTTCTGCCTCCTCGCCGCCCCACAAAATAAAAAAATGTATAAAAAAAACTCAAATCCCAAATGGAATGTGGGAGCCTCAACCTGAATTTACTCTCTGTTGGCTCTTCAGCTGCTTCAGGGCTTATCAAAAGGCATTCTTTTTGAATAAAAATTAAATGAATTAAATTAAAGGCATGCAACGGCTCTCACCAGGCTAAGGCTAAAGAGCTGCAATAAAATTGTTCTTAATCTTATCAGTGGACAGTCGAACTCCAGAGCCTTTTAGAGAGAGGACAACCTCCCTCCCTCCTGTCCTCCTCCTCTTTCACCGTGCACCTTTTGCTTCGATAATAATATAAAACCCACTAAATATGCTCGACTTATGGCACATTATCTACACTGCCAACAGCTGCTAACTATAGCCATACACTGCGCAAAAACTTGGCATAGAAATACTAAAAATATTTTAATTATTAATGTGTGAAGTTGTAAATTAAAAAATTTCAATAAATACCCAGGCAAAAAGGAAAGAAAACATAAAATTTTTATAAATATCGGTATGTTGTCTTATATAATTTAATTGATTTGAAATGGCATATTTAAATATTTCTTTTCAAATGTTTAAGTAATATAAATTAATATAATTAATAAAAAATATATAATAAATCGTTTTAGGTGGAAATTTAAAAAGCGTTTTCATTTATAGTATTAAAATTTATACAAATTTTTATATGCAGTTTTCACAATTTTCTTTTTATTACAAAGCACATATTTTATAGCTTGCAGTGTGTGCAAACAATTTCTTTCAGTGCAGCCATATCAGCACAAGTCGCTGTCATTTAGTTTTTAATATGCCTTTTTATTTTTAATTTATCTTTTTTTGCCTTTGTGGCATATGCGGCGCCGGAACTTGAGCAAGAAACGGAAGCATTGCCCACTTGACGAGCAGCTGGCAATTTGCGATTGCCGCTGACATTCTCCCAGACCGTCAGACCCTCAGACCCATCCGATCCTACAATATGTAGGTCCATTTATCTAGTCGTGGCGACGACAGCTCAAAGAATGCCATGCCCAACGGGTAGTCGCCTGGTCAGGTTTGGGTTCAGGTTGAGCTCAGCTTCAGCATCAGCTTCAGCTGGGTGGTCGCCCTGTCAGTCTGTCCGTATGTCCATCCGTCCATCCCTACGTCTGTCCCTCCGTCCGTCCTTCCATCCCACCGTCCATCGGTGTGTTTGTTGCGCTGCTGTGCGGTTGGTCCGACATAGCAGACACATCCATACTCTCAGCCATACGCATATGTTGATGCCTCTGCCTCGGCCTCTGCATCTCTCACTCTCCTCTCCTCACCACTTCGCTCCACTCGCCTGTTCGGCTACTGCCACACGCGGCATGCGGTCGTCAGTGGCAGAGTCAAAGAAGTGCTGGTCAAATTGCAGCAGCTACAGCAGCAGCAAATGAAGTGATAAAGCTGCGCACGCCGGGGGATCCCAGCTAGAGATGGACTCGTGTCACGAGGCGCAAGCTAACGAAGTAATTGAGTGATTTAAAAAAATATTAATATATAAAAACACAAATCCGTATTTTTGCTTTAGATATTTTAGTTCTTAAAAAATATATAGTAAATTTCAGCTAGAGATGAACTCCTCCTACGAGGCGTAAGCTACCAGATCAATTTAGCAAATCGGGAGAAACTCGACTATATTTAGAAAGTTTAGAATATAATTTGCAGATGGAATAACTGTCATCATATGGGGATATATACCCATAAAAATTTATATTGGCTTATAAACATTTAAATCGATATTTCGGAATATCGATAAATATTTAAATTTCACTAAATTATACAGTAAATATTTCTATGTAAATATTTTCAATAAAATTCTAGTTCTTGCTTTTCTCGTGTCACGACACGAGATCAGCTCTGGATGGGCCCGTCGATTGTGGCTCGATTGTCATTGAACGTGGAGCGTCTTGTGCGACATTCCCACCGTGCAGTTTTTTCGATAATGCTAATGTTAATATGCTGCCTCATGTTGCGGCATTTGAATAAAAATTGTGTCATGCCAATGCGGCAGCAACAGATTCCGATGTTGCCTTATCAGAGCCAGAAGACAATTGTGGTATGGAACTGTGGATCGCTTTGGTGGGTCCACAAAACTGAGCAATTTTCAACGCTGTGTCCGTCCGTCCGACTGTCCGTGCGTCTGTCCGTATGTCTCTCTATTTATGTGTGTGTTTCTTTGGCTCTCCGGTAGGGCTAATATGTGTAAACCACGTTAGTTACGCTTCGACAATAATGAAGACATTATTAACTTGTATTTTGGTACCAACTCCGTCTCTGCGTCTCACGTTGTTTCCTGCCGCAGCTGACGAGCATTTCACTTACTTTCCTACTTTCACAGAGAGAAAGAGAGAGAAATATAGAGAGAGAGAAAGAGAGAGGGAGAACTCCTTATCGAGGCTGCTTCTGTTGTCCATTCTTTAGCTGTCAGCTTGCCTCTTGCCTCCTCTGTCTGCCATCTCGCTCGTCTCTTGCAACGTGTGCGATGCACAGTTAGTTCCTTTGTCGGTGATTTGTGTCGGCACATCCTTTTTGTTGCACCCCTCGCACACTCTCTCCCGCTCTCTTTCGTCAATGAGGGTGGCCTGTTGCAATTGCAATTGCAACAATAACTGTTTTTTAAACGCTTCCCATGCCTTTGTCTTCGCTGCTCGACGCTTGCCTCATTCAGCCATAACCTCAGCTAAGTCTTATTTCATCGACTTGTTTTTGCATATCGTAATATTCATTACACCGTCAGAAAAGAAGGCATAACGTCTATCAAATACAAGACAAATCGAATTCAATTCAATTCAATCTTACAAATAAAATAAAATAATTTAAAATTTTTCTTTCTTATTATTTTTATAAATTCTTGAAAATTTTTAATTTTTTCTCTCTGTGCATGCAGATGGCATCGGCAGATGGCTCCAGCTGCTTTTCATACTCCATTTCAATGTCAATTCTCATTCTCATTTTCAATTTCGTTTTCATTCGGTGGCAATGGAAAATGGAAATCGCATTCGTTAAGTGGTCCGGCAATTGATTACGGCAGCTAATGGCCCGTGTGTCTGCCGTAATGTCTGCAATTTTCATTTCCTCCCCAGCTACCCCCACTCAATCATCATATTGTGGCAAAAAGAAGCATAACGAAAAAACAGAAACATCAAATATGAGGTCGTCTGTTGACGTGGCCCACAAAACAGACATGGACTTGGGCTTCATTATATCGTTGTGGAGTACTTTCTGTGGCGAAATAAGTTAATGAGTTGAACTTCAGATAGGGGAAAGTACTTGCACTTTATCGAATTGAAGCGAGCGAGAGAAAGGGCAAGTCAGCTGGAGTTATATCAAATTGTGAAATGGGATTGCATTTTGTATAAATCCGTAAAGAGTAGATCTCATATAAAGAGTGATAAATCCCCCATGAAACAATATTAGCCCTAAAATCTACATTTTTCGACCAATTGCTGTGACGTTTGGTTTTTTCTGCATAATTTTGCAACACAATTCGTTTACGCATTAATTCTTAAATTAAAAAAAAAAAAAAAATTTTCTAAAAATTTTATATTTTTTAAGGAAGACACCCCTTAAAATTGTCGCAAAAAAAATCAAATTTTTTGTCTTTGATCTATTACCTAAATTTAAATTTTTCACTCAAATAATTGGTAAAAATCCATACCGCTTGAAAATCGGTTGAGTTTTGGCTAAGTTATGCGGATTCAAAGTTAAAAAAAAATGTTTATTTTCGTTTAATGAGTGATAATAGTATAGTTCAAAGGAACGCTTATCTTCTATAATGGCTGTCATTAGAAGATATGCTTAAGGCCATAACCTATGCTTAACATTCCCAACCAAGCGTATTTCCCAGGGCTAAACCGCATTTTAAAGGCAGAGCAAATCGCATCCCTTAAGATATGGTTTTAAGAGCTATAGATATGGCGGTATTTTTTGTATTTTTTGCTGCTATTGTTTCTTGTTTCTCTTGAATGAAAGTTATGCGGCGTCACTTTCTCCAGCTCCCCAACAACTGCGTCGGCTCATATGAAGATGAACCTTTTTGGGTGGCATTACGTGGAAAGATAAGACAGAGAAAGGTAGAAAGAGAGAGGTAGATAGAGAAAAAGAGAGGCCTACCGTTAGCTACAGCTGGTCAGATGGGCATGAGCTAGTGCAAGCCAACAAAAATTAAGACATAAAGCGTCACAAATCGAAAATTTCGAGCAGCAGCGGCAGATACACAGCCACGATAAGCGATATACAGGTGATAATTATATAATTTGTGACGGATGGACAGGCACATAAAAATGTTACATTTGGCTGCAGAATTTTTATAGTTTCTTCCCCGTCATCTTTTGTCTTCGGCTCTTTGTTTTCAGTTGTTTGTTGAAGAGGTTTTTCGGGCTCGTCTTTCGTCTTTCGGGTGTGGCTGGGAAAGTGTCGGAAAGAGTGAAAATTGTAGCACTGGGTGGCCCGTGGGAGTTTCTTTTCCTTCAACTTGCTTACGATTTGGTTTCCTCAGCAAGAATTCCTGCAGCCTTTTGGCCAAGTTCGTGCTTAATTGTCGTCTTGCAGAATTGTGAAACGTTGCGGATTCCGTAAATTCGCCATTCGTTCCGAAGGGCCCATGGGCTATTCGTCATTTGCTCTCTCTCACATTCGAGCTTCAAGCATAGTGATGATGCTGATGATGATGATCCTCTTTTTAGAGCCTGTACTTCAAAAAAATTAATGTGGTACATTAAGTTAGTGCAAAAGTAAAAATAAGCTTGGTAGAATTGCAATTTTAGAGTAGGACACTTGGCTTATACGTAGCCTATTATATTATACATCGATCGGATGAGAAACAGCAGAGATATGTAACAGACAATTCACTCAAGGAAAGCGGGTGTAGTGGGAGAGGTTTGTGAATAGCTTGCCTCTGCTTTGAGGTGGTACAGTGATTATCAAAACACAAAGTATAGAGTCTCCCTTTGTCGGGTACATCCGACTGATCTGCTGCGTCCCTACTGGTTTATAATGATGTTCGTTTTTTCTGCCGAGATTTTTTCGAGTAGAAATTGGTTTGTGTCGGGATTCGCTTTGGCGTTCTTTTCACAGCATTTCACAGTTTTTGCTGGCCAATATTAATTTCGAAAACGTTTTAAATGAAGCTGGGCAGCTTCAAGACCGTTGCGGCCATAATTTTAAATAGCCCGAAAACAAAAAAAGTACAAATAAAATAAAAATAAAAATCCTTTTCTTGGCTGCTTGTGACATTTTGCAGACAGCAAAAAATCTGATTGAAGTCAAGTTGGAGCTGAAAAAAATGTTGCTCGCTGCATTTTTGTTGACAGACCTTTGGCTGGGCATAGTTTTTGTCGCCCATGGGCAGCAAAGAACTCTGAAGAATCGCTGTGGAAGCGTGCAATTCTCCGGAGACAAGACGAGCAAAAACTAGAAAGCTTTTCGAGATTTATTTCTTTCGTTAAGGATTTCACATTGGCATTTTTTCCTGCGCTTTTTCTGCGCTTTTTTCGGCAACGTTTTGCATTGCAGATCCATAAAATTTCAGGCCTTACTCATGCTGCTGATCGTCATGATCAACATGGATCAGTTTGTATTGTCAATCAGTCAATCTGACAATCGGACAATCTGACAATCGAACAGTCTTTTGCAGTCAGCTCTCGTCATGGCATCGTGGCAAATGTTTAACATTTGTACGCCTGTTTTTTATATTTTTTAAAAAGTTTTTGCTCTCTCTCTGGAGTTTTTTTGTGCAATAATAAAGAAATATTTTTAATAAGCTTTCATTCATTTTTAACGAGGGTTCCACATTCTTAAGCGACATTCTCTTGTTCTTACTATTGTTATGCTTATTGTTTCTTTCCTCGGATTTTCGCTCTTCTTGTTTTTGCTGAGAAATCCACTTTTGATTCATCTAATGGCTTTGGAGTGGCACTTCTGGGAGCAACTACAAGAAACAATGTGTAAATTCAATCAAATTTCAATTACGATTGCACAAAATAAAATCTTATACACTTGCCAAATATTTATTTGAAAAAATTTGAACTTATATGCAATACAAAAGAAATAAATAAATATTGGTATATAACAAGTTATTACAAATATTTATTAAAATTTCATAAATATTGCAAGCTTTTAGATTTTATTTTATTTTTAAATTTATTTAAATTTTACTTGCAATATATTCTGAAGTTTCTCCTAAATAAAATGCCCATTAAACACATGTTTATACAAAACTTGTCTATTTCTGTAGTTAGTCTCTGCCTATCTTAGTTAACTGACTATTTAGCATGCGATCACACCCATATCATTTGTCATCAGCTTTGATTGCCTTACCACGCCATCCGTTGACCAGATCTGGCATCAGGGCTTGGTGCCTAAAGCCTTTACTTTGCAGTGTTGCCAGCTTAGCTTATTTAAAGCTAGATCTAGTATGGCATATTTAATATGTTTGTTAAATTCTGTACTTAATTTTATTTTTGATAAATTTATATTTTAAATTTTTCATATATTTTATAAGGCTATTCTCATTATTATAACTCTCAGACTATCTTTTACGCATTAAAATAATTGCATAACATTTTTATATTGTTTTGAATTAATTTTTAGTATAATTAATTTTATTAGATTTATTTTTCAGACAAATATATTATTTTTTAGCTTATTTACCTTATAAATCTAGCTGATGTAGGCGCTCAAAAACCGCCAACACTGCCTTTACATCAACCTGTCTGTCTGTTTGTTTGTCTATTCGTCTGTCTGTCTGTTTATCCATCTGTCATCTTGCCAACTTGTACGCTGGGCGTGTCAGTCAGTCATCAGCAGCTCAGCTTTTTTTGCGGTTCCATTTTTTCCGTATTGGCGCCATTTTGCGGGCAATTAATTTAAATTTTTCTGCGCGTTAATTGCACAATGACAAAGCTGCTGTTTTGGCCAGCCTCCGTCTCATCTTCATTATTTGCTGTTTAAACAACAGTTAAAGACAAGTTGCTGCTGCCGTGCCAAAGTCAAACAGAAAACACAAAACACAAAACGGGGTAACTAGACACAGTCAACTTTGCTGACTTAGTAGCAGCATCCAACTAAAAAACAACACACAAAAATATCAGCAACATAACTATAATATAGTCGAAGTTGAAATACTCTGAAATATTTTTAAAAAATAAATAAATAAATATTTAATTTGGCATAAAATAAATTTAAAATAAATAGCCACCAGGTTGGAGAGCAAATTAAGTTAAAAATCAAATCAATCTCACGTTAAAAAATAAATATTAATTTAATATAAAATATTTTGAATATATTCAACGCATCAATACATATTCTATGTATCAAAAAATTTTAAATAGATAGTTCTATTATATTTAATTTAAACTCTTCTTAATGTTAACTAATTAACAAATTGTTACTAGCAATACTATTTATTCAGTAGAGTTTTTGCCAATTTAGAACAACCTACTAATTAAGCAAACAACAAAAAATCGTAACTGATATCATCGGAAATTTGTCAAAAATAACTCGACTGATATCATCAGCCTGGAATGTCGTTGTGATCTTTGATTGATTGAATCATTGCAACTAAATTTGTAAATTATATGGAAGTGTTAATTGCGAACAAAAAGAAATCGGTTTAATTAGAGTTTAATTAGGTAATTGAAATGGAAAAGATGCATCATCAACGGAAATGATTTGCTTGTCTAAGAAAATGATATAAACTGAATTTATGCTGCTGTTTATCTAGAATAAAATCATGTTTAAAATTAATTTAAAAATGTATTTTTATATAAAATAAAATCTAATATTAAATGAATTTTATGCCATAAATTAATATAATTAATAAATATATTAAATTAATAAACATTTTTAAAAAATGTCTTACGAAAGGCATGCAAAAATTTTACAACTTTGTGGGCAAAAATAGGAGTGTAAAGGCCAAAAGAGTGTCAGCCTGTCTCGCTGTCTTTCTCTCTGTCTCGTTGTCTATCTCTCTGTCTCTTTGTCTGTCTCTCTGTCTATTTGTCTAGCTGTTCGTCTATTTGTTTATGGCCTTAAGCCCAAAAGCCGACTGTCAATAAGTGTGGGAAAAGCCAACAAAAGCTACGAATAGTCGCGCCTCACGAGCGTCACGAGATCACAATTGCGATTGCACACACACGCCTAATAAAGCCAGATACACAGACAGAGACAGAACTAGAAATAGAAAGAGAGGAAGAGAGAGGGAGAGTAATCTCTGCTCAATAGACCACCCAAAAGAGGCTTATGTACTTCCTGGAAATCGAGGACTCTATTGCGCCGTGATTAGCTGCCCATGGCTAATTAATATGATCGCTTTGATTTTATTTTTATTTGTATTTCTTTAGTTTTTGGCACAATTGTTGCGCAATTCCTGGAAGATTACCAACACACACGCAGCTAAATAATTAAGTTGTTTTCGGGGTCATTATTTTTCACGGCTTTTGTCGGCACAAGACACTGCCGTAGAGCCCGGCAGCTGTCCACTCCAAATCGATTTCTGGCATCCTTCAAGCGCATCGAATGTGGCGTTTACATTGATTTTTGATCGAGCGTCCTTCTACGTGATGCCTTTGCCTCTACACGGAGAGAAAAATTAGCAACCAAAATCAAGCTCCAATGAAGTCAATATAAGAACTTAAAAACTTATTGAATAGTTTTTAAATAAATAGCTAAAAATAAAATGATAAATAAAGCTTAATGATATATATAGACTGATTTTATATAATTTAAAATAAAATATTTTATTTTTTAATTTACAATTTATTTTTTTTTACAAATAGATAAAAAATTACATTACTTATTTGATTTGAATTAATATTTTATGAATAAATTAGATATAAAAGATGTTTTAATATATATAAAATAATGAATAATTAAAACAAATATATCAATAATAAATTACACTAAGGAAAAAGAATTAATTTGATTGTAATTGGTTTATAAAAGTTAGAACTTGCGTAAAAATATACCAAATATTTCTCAATAAAATTGATAGTAATAAAAATAAAATTTAAATATTTATTTGATAATATAAATATTTGATAACAATAATATTTATTTACAAATTTTTTATTGTTGTAAGTTCTCTCTGCTCAACTTTAATAATTTGTTTTCCTAGGGAGGTATCAAGTTCTATATCGGAATGCTGGACTATTTCTCTTGATGTACTCTTTGTGTTGTTGTTGTTGTTGCTATTGTTGTGGCGGCTCGGGTCAAAGGTCGCGCAGCTGCTGGCGTCGCTGCGACGCGTCGCCTGGCGCATATGAAAAAACAAAAAAAAACACAAAATAATATCAAACACTTTTTGTGCATCGGATTCGCACTTCATAAACTGCACAATTTAATGTTGGGGCTGGATGGCGCCTAAATCGCCGCCTTTTGTAGTCCGTTTGTAGTCTGACGCAATAATTAAGTTATTTAAATTATTAGATGACAACAAAGCAAACAAACAAACACACAGAAAGTGAAGAGTGGAGAGGAGAGAAGAGGAGAGAGGAGAAGAGCCGAGGCAAGTTGCCGCCTCATTCATGACTTTTCGACTATTTTTGGCTGTTTGTTGTGTTTGTTAGTATTATTATTGTGATTGTTGTGTTGTTGTTGTTGTTGCATTAGTCTCGCCAAATCCTCGAAAGAGTTTTTGAGATTTTGTTTTTATTAAATCTGGCTGTTGGAAAAACTCTAAAGGCACGTTTTTCAGCAGGTTTTTCACACGTTCACTTCACGTGTTTCCCCCTTAAAGACAAGGCGACAACTTGACGCTCTCTCTCTCTCTCTCTATCGCCCTCTCATTATATCTTTCTGTCTCTCTCTCTATTTTTAGACCCCACTGTAGCCTTCTTACGGGTTTACTCTAATACACTCTTAGCTGCATTTTCCGGCTGGCAGTTAATAAGTTTCCACATTTTATGCAAGTGTCGTTAAAATGTTTTCATTACGCGTATTTTTCCGCTCAAGCATCTGGAAATTTTACACGCTTAAGTAGCCGAAAGAGACAGAGAAAGAGACAGAAGGATATAGAGAGAGAGAGAGGAAGAGAGCACTACACGTGCCCGACGTGCATTGACTTTTGCCAGACACTGTTATTATGCTAAACAACAGTCTGTCTTTAAGTAGGGCTCTCGGCTTTAAGCCTCTGTTTGGTTACTTTTAGTGTTTCGGGTCCTTCAAATCTCTGGCCCCTTGTCAGCTGAAGTACGGGTAAATTTTCATTTTTATTTTTATTTATGCTCTCTGTATGCCAACTCAAGTGGCAATGTGTGGCTAAAGTTATTTTCAAATAATAGAAACCCCGAATTTTTGGGGATATTTTATAATAAAGAGTAAGAGCGCTGCATACAAATATTTATAATAAATAATATATCAATACATAAATATATTTGAATTAAAATATAGTATATGCAAAATATTTACATATAAAAATGTTCAGAAAAAATATAGTTATTTATAAACATACACTAAGAAAATTATCAATTTTCAATCACTAATCTTCCCTTTGCCACCCCTGGGGACATCTTCTATAAAAGTTTTCTATATCAATTTGCAATTTAAAACTGAAACTTTACTAGTTATTCCTATAAATGTTAGAGTTTACTATTCTTGCTTATTACTCGCAAATTTAATACTCCCAATTTTCATATCCCTACCAAAAATGTCAACTATAGAAAATGGCTTTCTTTCTCAGAGACTAAGAGAACTCACACACCACCGCACGCTCTGCTGCCCTTAAGGGCGCCATGTTGCCAAGCTACCCTTCGAAAACACCTATGGCTGCACTTCCGGTGTGGACAGGGGACCGCCAGCGTTGCCACAGTTGATGATAATGCATTATGCATTCCGGTTTAGACAATTTAATTGTTATTATTGAAACGCGAAAGAGAGTAGAGGAGAAAAGCACTTTGAGCATTATGCAGCAGCAGCAGAAAGAGATAAAGAGAACTTTAACACCTCTGCGTTATATGCAGCTTTACCCTCGATCAATGCCACGGAAAAGCGTAGCCAAGCATGCGAAGATAATTTCAACATTTTTAAGGCACTTAACGGCTTCAACAAAATTTTAAAAATATATAAAAAAAAAACAAAAAATAATACAAAACATAAGTGTTTAAATTTAAGACGAATATGAAATGCACTTTATTTTGAAAGAGTTAAAAGGATAAATGCTTTATTTATGTTTGTAAAATTTGTTTTATATAAATTGTTTTAATATATTTGATGGCTACCCAAAATATACAAATTTCTTAGAAACATTATTTAATTTAATTTTTGATTTATCAAATCCAAAACTCAACATTTTTAATTAATTTAACGAACCTACCAATTGAAAATATATATGAATTTGAGGTTTAATCAACTAGTGATGTACTTGTAGAATATTGAAAAAATTATAGCTATAAATAAAATGAATAAATAAATCAATTTTCAAAAATTATTCAAAAATATATATTATATATAATATTTGGCAAAATGCAGTCTTTATTTTCTAATGCTTTTTAGTATCTTGGGATAATGCTATCTTAAAATTTTCAAGAAATATATTTTCTCTCTTAAACTCTCACACATTTTTCGATAATTTTGAAAGACCCTTTGGAAGTGTATTCAAAAACTAGCCAAAAAATGCGCGCTCATAATTTTTTTGAAGCATATTTCTCCATATTTTCCGCTCGCTCTCAAACGCTGCACACGGGAAATATAAATTGTCGGTGCAGCGGGGCAAAAATAAAAATAAAAAAAAAACCCAAAAATTAAAAGAGAATTCTACACTGTCATCAAAGCGTAACTAAACGCCCATTTTTCTCAGCTGCGATGGCTGGAATGAATATATGGCAACATGGGTCCATTTTCGGTAGTTATTAGTGGCATATTTTGGCCTAAAGTGCGTGAACCATGTCGAAAAAAAAAACGAAAAACGAAAAACGAAATTTATTGTCTAGAGCTGTGTGTGGAAGTTAACAACAAAATGGACCTCCCCATGAGATCGCAGCAGACAAGACACGCAACATAAGCAACATAAGCTGCGCTGGGGCAGGCAACATACAAAATATTAACGCCTCGAGCAGCGGCAACAAGCAGTTGGTAACTGTTGTTTTGGTAGAAGCCAGAGCAGCAGCCTCTTACCTTATTGGCCAAGTCGACCACCATCAACGAATATACAAAAAAAAAAGAAACAGAATGGGCGGAGCAGATCAGTCGGAGGCGTCCGACTGTGGCATACCCTGTACTCTAAATTTGACACATAATTTTAAAACATTTGAAATATATTTTATTTAATATATGAACAGCAGCAGCAATGCTTTTTCTTACTTTTTTGTCTGTACCAGATTGCAATATTGTTTCTTTAATATCTTCTGTGTTTATTAACTGAACTCAATGCGCTTTTTATGATACATTAATATAATAAATGGGAGCATTTTTAAATACGAAAATTCTGAATACGAACCTTCAATCTGAATACGAACTGTTCAATCGATTATGTCGTAAAGAGGGTATGGCATCCAATATTTGAAATAAACTTGATCTGCGTATGATGCATACCTAGCTACATTCAAGAAATGACTGCTCAAGCTTTTATGGTTTCCAAGATATCAGTGTTAATTTACTCATTTTACCCATTTTCAATGGTTACAGGGTATACAAAAAAAGTAAAATAAAGAAAAAACTCTGTTTAAAGCCAGGCAAGAGGAGGGTCGGCAGCCTGATGATGATGGCGTTGATTATGGCTTATTTTCAAATCTCTTTTCACATCTCCTTTCTACTTTTGCAGCTTCAACTTCAGCTTCATCTTCATCTTCATCTGCTTCTTCTTGGAAGTGGCCAGAGCAAATTATGTAGAGTCATCAATGGCAGCAATTGGAATGGGAGCAGCAGCTGCCATCGTAGCATCTTCAGTGGGTGTGTGTATACTGCCCAGACGGACTGTAGCAATTTGTAAAGTTGGCTCTCAGTTGATGCCACCAGCAACTGAACTTGCCACAAGTCGCACTCTCGGCACTTACGCCAAGTGGCAGCTATAAAAATTAATTTTATTCGCCATGATTACATATTCGGGCTGAAGTTCTAACAGTTGGCATTAGAAGTTATGCAACGGAAGTGAAATGTGTGTTTAAAACGCAACTACACTGGCAAGAAAAGTCGATTACAATTAATTTTGATTGTAATAATTTTTTAGATTTATTTAAGCAAACTTTATGTACGTTTTTTTTTTAATAAAAAAATTATTTGTATATAAATAAGCAAATTGAGTCTAAAGTTTTTAATTTAATTTAAAACTCAATAAAGTACATTTAATAATCGTTTTATTACAAATTACACTAGAAGAAATAAGCTTAGATTTATTTAATTACAATTAAGCTAGACTTTTGTTAATAAAAATTGAATTAAACGAAATAAATAACATCTGCTAGAATTTTATTGAAATATAATATTTTTCATATAGTTCCTGTATTCTATATAATTATTTATTTATTGTTTTACCATTTCAAATTGACCATATATTATTAATTTTATAGTCTCAGCCCTCAATTTGCAGCCATTACAGACGTAATATAAATCTGAGATTAGAGCTCATGAGCTACGCTTATCTATGTCTTCATCGTGCTGATCTATGAATTTACAATCTGGCTATAATCGCCTCATGTCATGCGCATTACAGCTGCTCTGCTATTCTCTGGTTCTCTGATTCTCCCTCTCTTTCTCTACTCCCACACGCTCTCAGCTGCGCTCCAACTGATCTGGCGATCTAAGCGTAAAATAGAGTGCAATAAAATTGAGCTCAGCAAGTGCCCAACTGTTTGGAATCAACAAAGGCGTGACACGCTCAGCACTGAGACAATGCGAGAGAGAAACAGAGAGAGAGAGAGAGAGAGAGAGAGAGGGAGAAAGAGAGAGAGAGCAGCAGCTAGAGAATTCGCAGTGCATCTCAGCTGAAGACCAGAGCGCGAGCTGCGTATGATTGCTGCGATGATCGGCGAATACAGCGAAAATACACTGCAAAAAAAAAAACAAATTGCAACTCGAAAAGGTCACTAAAACTATACTATAAAAAATAAACTTGTTCAATGATATTTTTAAAATGTATTCAATATTTTGTTGTTTAACAAAACCTAAAAAAAATTTAATAACAAATATTAAAGAGAATTTATAAGAATTTTATAATAATTTATGAGCTATATAATAATTACTAAATTATCAAAAATCGTAAAAAACAGTAATGAAAATATATAAATTTTAATTGTTATATACACAAAAAAATATAATTGAACTGAAAAAAATCATACAAATGTTGAGTAAAAGTCATAGTTATGTATTAAATAAATAAATAAATGTATAAAATTTGTAAATAATCATTAACAAATGTATTTCAATATTTAATTATTTTACAAAAAAGCAAAATTATTTACAATATTACAATTATAATATCAATCAAGTTAAATAAGTATTCTATTAAAATTTTGTAATTTGTAATTTTAGTAATTTCTGCGAGTGTAGCTGCAACTGCTGCTGCGCTGAAGCGTAGCATTTCTGCATGCCACATTAGCAGAGCAGAGACAAAACAACAACAAACATTAGAGCACGGAGAGCGAGACCAAAACGAGGATCAGGGACCAGGGACCAGGAGAGAGCCAGATTGAGACACAGGGGCACTGATGATCGCTCGAAGTGTTGCAAATTTTTATTTGGAAGCAATTTTCACACCCTGTGCGACATGCAGGCAAACTGGACAAGCTGAACAACTGGAGAGCCGGACAACTGAGGCTATAAATTGAGCGAGGGCACAATGAGAGGACCCAGCAGGACACAGAGGGACGGAGTAGGGACTCGGGCTGCTGACAGGACACAGCGTGGCGAATGTGGCAACTGTTGACAACTTCATGGCGAGCGTTTTGTTGCCAAGCTGCCAAGTTGCTGCCAAATGATGCCAAATGATTGCAGACCATATAAATGCCGATTGTAGCTGATTACCAGATGAGCTCACAGATGAGAATTGAGAATCAGAGAACTGAGAACTGGGCACTGAGAACTGAGACTTACCTGCAACGCCTACCCCCAGCGGACTCGAAGTAGGAGTTGCCACGGAGTCAGCATTTTAGTTGCGCCTTGTGCGGCGATTATTTGCAATTATGAGCCAAGATTTTGCTCAGTTTAAAGAGTCAGAATTTGGGCAGCATTTGTGAAATATTTTTTTAATTCGATTTCAGTTGAGTTGTGCTTAAAATCAGAAATTCCAGACAGAGCTTGTAACAAGTTGCTCAAAATTCTAGATTTAAGTTGATGGGAATTTAAAAATGTTATGGAATAAATTATTTTTAAGAATGATATGAAATAAGCTGAAAAATATAATTTTCATATGTGAAATTTTTTTTAAATTATTTTATATATAAATATTAAAGTCCAACTTGAAATAATTAATAAAATTAATAAGTTCAATTTGTCAGTGATGCCACCCAGAATAATCTCGTTACGACTACAATTTTTCTGATTTTAAAATTTTATAGCACAAATCTGTAATTATAAAATGCATATTTTTAGAGGTTTTATTTCTTGTTAAGATTTGTTGTTAAGATTTTAAGTTCTTGAATGAACTTTGAACTTAAGCACACTGCGTTGAACTTTTCCCAAAAATACTGATCTGACTTCTGAACTTGGTTTTATTCATCAACTCAAATTTTCCTGATCAGTCTAAGAATTATATGGTTTTGCTTATTTCCAAATTGTAATACTAATTTCTAATAATGAAATAATCTAATAATAAAATGCTTATTTTTTTTTAGATAATTTTATTTCTCAAATTTGCGTTGTATAGATTTCAAAACTCTTACATTAATTTTCAATTGAAGCACACTGCTTAGAATTTTCACAAAAATACAGCTCTGACTTCTTGACTTGTTTCATCATCACCTGGCAGCTCTCTCAAATTGCCAGCTATGGCCTTGAGCGTATTGCTCAAGGACACTGCGTTGACCTTCAGCGCGACCCTCGGGGGGTTTGTGGGCGCTGCTGTGGTTGCCCAGTATTTTGGCATTGTGTGGCTGCCGTTTTGTGGCCCTAACCATATACCAATTTTGATGGATTGGCTGGCACTGGCCAACAAGGCCATTAGCTCAAATCGAATTCGCCACGTCTCGTTGCTGTGGCTAACCAATACCAATTTATATAGCCTTCATTATGGCCAAATTAAGAGAGCTCATCGCAGCCATTAGCTCACCTCAGACCAGACCAAATACTTTGTACTTTGCACTTTGCCTTTATGACGAGAGATCGAAGACCAGAATCTGCATATAGAGCAAAAACTCAGCTCATCTGAACTCCGACTACCTACAGCGGGGTTTATGATCTGTTTACTCGCCTCAGTTGCTCATCATATGGATTTTCCGCAGCAATAAAATTAATAAGAACGCGCTAAGTTTGCAGTTTCTGCAGCCTAAGCAAATAAATCCCACAACTCTTTTCTAGCTCCTCCGTGCGAACCCATTTCCCAGTCGCATTTCTCCGCCAGACTCTGACAATATTTGCACAGGCCTCGGCTCAGCTGGCGTACACTGAGCGAAATGAATCAATAATTCCATTACAGAAACATTGCATTTCCAAACTGCCAAAGTAGAGCAGTCAGAACTTATAACAAGTTTGTAAAAATTCCAGAAATCCAAGATCGAAATTCTTTCTTTCAGCTAGTACTTAAATTTCATATATCTAAGATCGTTTTTATATACTGCGATTATATTTTATTCCATGAACTTTTAAGGTTAAAATAAGGATACGATTAACTATTAATTAATATTATTATTGTTATTATTTAATTATTTAATTATTCTTCAACTTAATCTTTATTGAACTTAATTCTTTTACCATTCTATGCCGATTTGTAATTGAATTCTAAAATACTACTTTTCAGAACCTTAATTTAAAAGATATATATTCTATTTCCTAGAATGTTGGATTAAGATTGCACATTCTTTAATTAAAATTATTTACACTTAATTTTAGCACCTAATTTTTCGCTCTGTGTACGCCATTTTGTCGGTCTTTAAGCGATGGGCTGCGAAGCATCCGGAACTGGCCTTAAGTCCTCAAATAATGGCCCATTAATAGACTGACATAATCTTTAAAAATACATTTAATTCATTGAGAAACGACTGCGATGGCACTACACAGAGAGAAAGAGAGGGCGCATTTCCCTTAGGCCAGCTGCCGTTGGTGCAACAGGGCGCGCGCATGCCCAAAATGCAGGCGACTTGTCCAATTAGTTGGCGCAGTCACACACACACGCGCGTACGTGAGAGAGTGTGCGTGCGAGAGCGCGCATGCCTCTGTGTGCGTGTGTGTGTGTGAGAGAGCGTGAGTGTTTGTTCTACACATAGGCAGGCACTCCGAAAAATGCTTATTTACTCCTAATAGGCAAACGAAGTGCAAGAATGGAATATATGCTGAATGAAATCCAGGCTATGAAAAAAATAAAAGTAAAATAAAGTTAATTATTGGATAAAACCACATGCATAATATTAGTGTTTTATAAAAAATTTAATTAAATAAATAGCGCAATAAAATGTTCAAAATATTTGATGAAAAATTAAGTAATAATAATAACTCAATAAAATGTATAATATTTGAAACAATTTTTTAATTAGATTAATTATGGAACAAAGTAAATTTTAAATGAAATAATAATTTCGGTGTCTTATGCTAAATAAAAGTATCAAATTTTATGTAATAAATAAATTTTTAACTATTAAAAACGAGGTAAAATAACATTTTGTTTAATTATTTCTATTAAATTCTTTAAAACCATTTTAATAAATAGAATAACTAAAATTTTGGGAAATATATAATTATAAAATAAAATCATAAATTATACCAATAAGAAATTGTAATAAAGTAGAATAAATACAACATTTCCTTCCCAAACTTAGCCTTTATCTGCCATCTACCTTTCAACACTGCAGCCCAAAATTAAACATAATTTCTAAGCTAAAATTGGCGGCAACTGCCAAAAACACTAAACAATATCTATCGGAATTATCGCCAAAATGCAAACATTGCAAATGCACTGTAAACAGCGCCCAAAGCTGTTGATGTGCTAATAAACCGTTATTGCTATTTGTGTGTGCGGTCGGGGCAAATAAGTGTAATTAAATGCACTTAGTGCAATCATAAAATACAAAACAATCCAAGTAAATTTCCAGCAACGATCGCGATACCGAAAAACTGCAAGCGCAACAATTTCCAATATTTCCGCCATTTCTTATTGGGCGCAGTCTCTCTCTATATACTACACACACACACACACACACACACACACTAATACTTATGCACACGCTGCTCTCACACCGCAGCTGCTCCAAGCTGTCGCTCGCGCTCGCTCTCGCTGCGTTGCTAGCGCTAGCTGCACTCTTCACTCTCTCACGCTGTGCGCAAGCGAGCGGCGCATGCTCCTCCTCCACTCGATCGCTTAGCTCTGGCAGTGCCAACGGCAGAGCGACAGCAACAGCAATAGCTGCAACACCAGCGGGAACTCTGCGCATGAAAAGGTCGATGAAAATGGCATGAAAAGTGTAGGGCAATGAAAGAAATTGAGTTTTTAATTAGAAAATTTTGACAAAGTTAATATTGTACAATTTAAATTAATTATTAAGCAAAATTTAAAGATTAAATAAATTTTTTTATACAAAGATATTTAAAATATTTGTAAATATATATGTAAAATTCTCTAAAAAGTCAGTTAATTGCAATATAAATCAAAAATTGTATGAACATTAGTAAATTAATATAAAACAAATGGTTTCTTAAATAAATAGTAAATCTAGAGATTAAATTGTAATTAATCAATAAATTTGCAAAGCGGAAACTGGCAATTGAACACAAATAATATATAGAAATAATCTTTAGTTAAATATGTATGGCACAAAAAAATTTGCAAAATTAAAAATATTGTGTTCGTGAGGCAAAAATATTAACCATGGTATAGCAACTTAAAATGTGTTTAAATAAATTTGCAAACGGAAACTAAATTTTATTCATAAAATTTTTATGAATTGATATGAAATTGTAATGCAATTATGCAAATAAATATAAATGTATAAAAGCAAATATAGCTGAAGATTCAATTTTAATTATTAATATATATTGTAATTTTAAATAACTTAATATTTTAAAAATTTATGAATATATAAAAATAAAGATCTTCATAAAATCAATCAAACGATAACTATGCCAATGAAAATAGAAGTCAAAATACTATGTTAAATATTAAAATCTCTTGAATATTATTAGATCTCCAACTAATGTGCGACTAGGTTGCATGCAGCACTATGTACAACATGCATACGAAGCGAGAGCTCGGCAGCTCGTGTGTCTACGACGACGACGACGACGACGGCGGCGACTGTCATGTCGAGAGTGGAGAGTCTCGACTCGTCTGTAATTTGGAGTCTCTGGTTGGCTGTCTGCGATCTCGTCCGTCAGTCTCTCATTCGCCTCTCGTATTCGCTGCCGTCGACACACACGCGCACGCAACGCACAGTGTTGAACAGGTTTACAAACACACACACACACACACACACACATACAGAGAGAGGCACTCACACACATACACAGAGACATAATCTATTTCGAGTCGAGAGCTGAGCTGAGGCTCGATCGGTTGCTTTCAGGTAAAAGAACGCGACGTGTGTTTCAGTTAAGCATTGGCACTGAACCGGGTAACAATCTTGCGATTCCAACGCTCCGCGTTTAACCGAAAATAGAGCAACAAATTGCAAGTGTTTCGAAACAAAATCAATTCAAATACCAATTAAAAAACTGCACAAGTTTTTTAAGTGAGCATCAAAATTCAATAAATGTGCAAATAAAATCCAAAATAAAAATCGCTTAAAATGCATAACAATAAATACAGAAATTCGACAAAAAAGTGCTGATTATGCCTCATTTAAAGTGCGCTAATTGAACGTGAAATCTAAGCATCTATATTTGTTAACAATTCAGCAAATAGTAATAAATATACACACACATATAACTGACTAACTGGTCAGTTATAGCATTTACGAAAGCAACTACTTTAATATTTGTTCTAAAACATAAACACACGCACTTTGCCATGGATTTAAGTTACATATTTGTCATCTGCCTTTTGGCGCTATGCAACGCCGACGCCGAAAGCAAACAGAAATCGGGAAGGGGCCGAGGCTCCATGTGGTGGTAAGTACACTTAATTTTAGATTTCGCAAGCTGAAATGAAAATTCTAGCCATCATTCTGATACAATATCTTGAAAGTTATTAAAACTTTACTATTAGAATCAGAATCAAGTGAGAAATGAGCATAAGAATTCAAAGTTTTCGGATTCAATTTTAAAATTTTTGCAAATGCCAAAAATATAACAAATACACACTGAGAAAAAAATCAGGAGCTTTCGTACTTGAATCAGGAATTTCCTCTGGTCAATAAGTTAGACAAAATTCTTGATACGAAAACGAAATTCATTCATTAATCGCGTTATTTAAATTTAATTTATTTATTTTGGCTTATTCAATAAAATTTTAAGATTAAAACAAATTAAATAAATAATAATAATAATTTATAAATAAATAAAATTCGTAATTAAATTTGCCATTTATTGCGCTTCATTTAAACTAAATATCGTACTCTGCTTTAATTTAACTGAATTATATTCTAATTCGCACTTGAGAGCTGCCTGCTTGCTTTTTTTCTCACCGTGTATTTAGTACAAACTGAAAAACCCAGTTGCAGGTAGCAGGTGGCAGGTGTTTTGGGTAGGGTCAGAGGCGGGGGGCAGGCAGTTGACATTGAAAATGCGCCCACGCAACATTTGCATAAATCAACAGAAAATTCGATTTTGGTACAAGCAATTAGCAGGGGAGCGAGAAGAACAAGCGCAAACAGGCGACGGCTGGCAATCAGCTGAGTCAAAAAGACAACAAAAGCAACAAATAACAACAAACAACAACAACAAACAACAAGCTTCAGAGGCACGCGCCAGGCAACATAGACAAAACCATTAAGAAAGCCACGAAAAAAACACAGAAAAAAACAAACAAAAAACAGGGTATAAAAAAAACCAAAGAGAAACAGAAATTTTCCCAAGCTGCCAAAGGGTCAGCTTTTATTACTGTTATTGTTGCAGCACGCACAATGCGGAAGCAACAAAATGCGGCAGCAACAACAACAACAACAACAACAGTTGCAGCAGCTTTGATGCAGGCAATTAAAAATTCTAAGCGCGCAGCGAAAGAGAGGCATACACTGTGCGAAAGAGACACAATTGACACAGTTTTTGTTTTCTTTATGCCACTTCTTTTGCTTGTTGCTTAAGATCTCTCTGCGCCCCTGCTCAGCCCTTCTGCTCA
The DNA here is from genome assembly GCA_035045125.1 of Hypselothyrea guttata. Classification (NCBI taxonomy): domain Eukaryota; kingdom Metazoa; phylum Arthropoda; class Insecta; order Diptera; family Drosophilidae; genus Hypselothyrea; species Hypselothyrea guttata. The sequence goes on from JAWNNJ010002265.1 coordinate 128,193, forward strand.
TTAGGGCAAGCGGAAAAGCTTCACTGCTGCAGCTGCCATTAACAGCAAGTTCGTTGCCTAAGTCTTTTGTTTTGCCCAAAACCAAAATTCGATAAAAATAAATATAAAAAAATTCTATTAAAATTTGTGCGTTTGCTTACAATAAAAAACTGCCCTAATAACTTTTTATAACGGCATAAATTTCGCGATACGTTATAAAAAACGCAAAACAAAACAAAAAAATGTTGTTGAAATTGTTGCCTGCTGCCGACGCATAAATCTTGCTGCATTGATTTTAATCCGCCTGGGAATCGACAAACGAAATCGAAAATCGTAAAGGTTAACGAAATTGCCGTCGCTTCGAAATGAAATTCGATAAATCCTGAGCTGTGTGTGCGTAAAGTATTGAAAAGTGCTAATAAAATAAACAATGATAAATCAAACTGAAGTGCAATTGATTAAACATAAATTAAAGGCATGTAAACAAACAAATAAGAATTACAATTGATTAAATAAAAATTAAAGGCATATAAACAAATAAGACATATAAATAAATAAGAAATAAATATATGAAATAAGACTGTTTATAAAACATGAAAATACAAATAAAATCAAATAAAAAATAGATCTAATAATAAAGCAATTTAAAGTAAATATATAATAAATGAAACAAATTTAATGAAATTTGAAATTTATTGTAAATTTAAGAACATATTTATGCTATAAAAATTAAATACTTTCAAAATCAAATTAAAATTATTAAATGCATTTTTTTAAATATGTAAAATACACCAAATAATTTAATAACTAATAATGAATAATTTATTTAGCAAGTCTCTAATTAGTTCATTATTTGGAGCATGCACTGTATGTCAAATATTTTCGGTTCAGCGAGTTATGCATATTTTTTTTTTAAGCATTACGCAATTTTCGCAATTGTTTTAAGAGAGGCTAAAAACAATGAGCTGCAAAATATATGCAGTATTTATACAATTTATATTCACTTTCCCACCGCAATCAGCGAGGCAATTGAATTGGCATTTAATTTGCATGCGGCGTGCTGTCAATAAACGTTTGTTTAAACGCGTATTTATTTATGGCACAGGCACATAACAATTTGTAATGAGAGCAACAACAACAACAACAGCAACAATAACAACAACAATAATAACAAATTGTTTTAAACAAATGCATAAATATTTCGTATCTATTATAAATAGCAAAAAAATGAATAAAAAACACATAACGTTTTGTTTGTGCAACAAAAAAGATGACAGCAAATGGAAGCGAGTGCCGACAAGTGTCATCAAATATTTGTCAGTGTACATGCGGTTGTGTGAGTGTGTGTGTGGCATGCATGAGTAACGCCGGGCAATTGACGTGCTCAACAAAAAGGAAAAGCCGCAAGTGAAAAACCAAAGACAACAAGACTCAACTCAAGTCAAGTGGAAATAAACATAATGCCAAAAAAAAGAAAAAAAAAACTAAACACTAACAACAACAACAAATAATGTGAATGTTGAGTCTTTTTTGTCTTTTTTTGTGTTTTGTGGGTTTTTGTGCGTGTCCAGCTGCTGGAGATTCCCTTACCCATTACATTTCATGCCATTCGTAATTAGGCGCAAAAAGCAATTCAAGCATTAAATAGTTTTGACACGCCTACAACGCAATCTCTTCCACTCTCTCTCTCTCTTTCTCTCTCTCTCTCTCTCTCTCTCTCTCTCTCTCTCTCTCTATTTTATATGTTTTTTATATTAATTAATTTGTTGCCTATCTTTGTGTTTTTTAGGGGCATTGCCAAGGTCGGCGAACCAAATAATATCTCGCCCATTAGCACAGGCATTATGTACATGGATCCCGCCATACACTCCACACTGCGGCGCAGACAGCGTCGCCTGGTCCGGGATAATCCCGGCGTATTGGGAGCCCTGGTCAAGGGCGCCAACATGGCCATCAGCGAGTGCCAACATCAGTTCCGCAATCGTCGCTGGAACTGCTCCACACGCAATTTTCTGCGCGGCAAAAATCTTTTTGGCAAAATTGTGGATCGAGGTAAGTTCAAAAACAAATATTGCAAATTTAGAATAAGATCTAGGGCCTGAAAAAAATAATATAATACCAGCATTGTTCACAGTGTAATTATAATATCAATTGCCTAATATTTTTTGAATATTAAGAGAGAGCTCTAATTGGTTTTCTTCTCAACACTGCTTTCTATCGTCAGATTTAATCAGCTCAATTTATTTTAAGCTAAATGTAGTAATCGTTGCTCTATGCCCAAACTGTTCCCAAGTGTAATACGATCTGGGCAACTGTGCTCAATAGCAATCTAGGCATAATATTGTTGTCAACGCCTTCTTTGAGCTACTAGCAAAGGGCAACAAATTGTTATGGGTTGCAGTTGCTTGTTTTTGTTTCTTATTTATGTTGTGAAATGTCACTCTGGGATCACCCTGAATATATATCGGCATATATCGGCATATATCGCTGTGTATGTGTGTGTGTTTGTGTAATATGATCAGCTACACTTGAAGAAAAAACTGCTGCCACATGTGGCAGGCGAGGCTGTGGCACTTTCGCTACAATGACTGCACCTTGTTTAGTGCCTGCTCCACTTGCATTTCAGCATGTTTATGCTAATTGAGGCAGGTTGGCAGCACGACCAGTCTGTCTCTTTCTCACACTCTCCCCGTCTCTCTCTCTCTCTTCGGCTCTCCGCTCGCATTCAAATCAATCAAATGTGCTTGTTTCTTCGCCTGCTGTGACAGATCCCAGGCGACAGTTTTTGCAACACTTTTTGCTCCCCGGTGACAGTTTTGTCCGTCTCTCTGTCTCTTGGCCTTACTGTTTCTCCGACTCTCTGTCTCTGTTGTCAACAATCATTAGACCCTGTACTTTGAAATAGCGAAAATGGGTCTATTAGGTTAGTGCAAATGAGAAATATGTGAAACATCCAGAAGAAGGCTTGGAAGATACCACAAGATCTCAGAAACTATTAAAGCTAGAGACACCATTTTTGGTATGTAGGTTCTCCTATGTTGCAAGCAGATGAAGTTTGTTTTAGATATTGAATATCTCTCTCACTTCCCTCGCAAATCACAAAAACCCAACAATCTTGTAATTTAACCTTTGCGTAGTCTGTGCTATTTTTCATCGTTGCTGTGCATTGCATTACGATCAAATAAGAAACAGCAAAGATATGCATCAGACAATTTGTTTAACACAAAGTACAGGCTTTTCTACTGTCAGTTACGTCCGACTGGTTCTTACTGATTTTCATATAAATGTCAACAGCAGCAGGTCGTTGCAATTCTTATGAATTGGCAGAAACTCCCGTGCTCTCCTGCAGTTTTATTAGATACTGTCAGGTGTCTACCTAGGACTCTATTTCCCACAGGGTATCTGCTACTATACCCTGTAAACAAAAGGCAGGTCGCGTGCGTCTGGAGGCACCTTTCACTCATCGGGGCAGCTGAGTTTTATAGCTCGCGTTTGGGCTCTTGACCTTATCAACTGGAGAGCGGAGCCTAAAACATCCTTTTTATGAGTTTGCACTTCACTTGACATTTTATGGAATTTGTTTTTTTGGGACTCTCGTTGACAGCTTTTTATCGCAGCACTTTCATCGGTTCTCCCACTCTCTCTCTCTCTGCCTTTCTCCTGACTGCTTTCATTTTATTTTAATGTGCCCTTGGGCTCTAATTAACACCTAGACCATTAACACTTGGGGTTAAAGACAGACACACTGCCTCTCAAACTGTGACTGTTAATACCCTGTAGCTGAGAGGAGGTTCGGCAGCAGTGTTGCTCTTTTGGGTTGAGAAAAATGACACTTAAATGAACTTTGAAATGTATTCAAAATTATCCAAAAAGTTTAGATTATGCTTAAGATTTGTGATTCTTTTTATAAAACAATTGAGTTAACAATCAATTGATATATTCTCGTCTAGTATAAAACATTTATGATATATAAAAGAATATATTAATAAAATGTAATATACTACTTAAATTAAAATTATTATTGAAAAAATCCGTTTTGCAATTGCCCATAAAAATAGCCAATTTTAACGGGAAAAATCGAATTGGGCAGCACTGTTCTGGAGTCAGCGGGGGGGAGCTGAGACAACTCAACTAACTTGTTTTCTAATTGGTGACACCCTGTCGAAATTTGGCATGCCTTTACGGTTTAATAGGCTGACTCCGATTACGAGCCTGGAGACGTCTTCCCTATGCCATTCTTGTTGGCCTGTCTCTGCTGCTTTTTTGCGCATTCTAATCATGTAGTATGACGAATGAGTGCCACCCTAAGGCAGGGCCACCCTGCGGCTTTTATAACTAAACTATTCCTGGAAGAGTTTTTCTTTTGTCCTGGGTTTAAGCAGCTTAGGCATTGAGCCAACTACCTGAGACTCTGAGGCTCTGATGGTCTGATGCTCTGAGACTCTCTGGCAGCTTCTGCTCTCGATTTCAGCGGCCACGCCCAGCAGCAGCGGAAATCCGTTTAGCAATTAGCCCAGGGTATAAAAGTAATGCATGTATAAAAAATCAAATAAAAGTCCTAAAGGGAGCGAGGGAGTCGGAAAACCTACTCAGATTACAAGCGCAAACAAAAAATGTGCGGAGGGCGTTTCCCCTCTCCCCAAATTAAGGAGTACCTGCGCCACACCCATTATTCAATGAATGTGAATGAGTACACTCACGAGTCCACTCATTTCTTTCACTTTGCCTAATTGCACAATGTTCGCCGTTTTTATTGTCTTTTGTTTCTGCGAAACATTTGCCAAGCTATTTACAGAAAAAAACCCACAACTCACACACATTACACACACACAACACACACACACAACTCACACACACCATGGCATTTCTTGTAACGCGAATTCTCGCTAAGCTAATCACCAAAAGTCAGAGCCAAACTGTTGACAACGTCGCTCTCTTATCACAGATTAAACATCGCCAACATATTTACCTTTTACGTGAAATTATTTAAAGAAAACACCGAATGAAAACGAAACCAGAGAAACACAAACAAACATTAACCAGGAATTGAACAGGCACTTGGCTTAATAGAAATAAAATACGATTCCGGGAAATCGGGGAAAATTAAGCGGAAGTTGAGACTTGCAAGCATCGCAATCATCAACTCTGCAGCTCGTCAATCAACACCTGCGCCGACAGTCAATCACAGCCGCATCAATCGTCTGATTGTCAGTTTAACCAAAGACAACAGCTGAGAACGAAATGCTAAAGATATTCGCTAAAGCAACTACAGATAATTAAAGATACTTTTCTAGACTTTCTGTTATAACATACATTTTGACTTCTATAATTTAACTTTAAATATAATTAAATTATTTGAATAACAAATTAAAAGAATATTATTGTTAAGGTCAAAGTATATTTTAAAAATATTTTAAACTTATCAAAAATATAAAACGCGCTACAGAAATATCAATGATTTATGGTAATAGCAAATAGCTTTAAAAAAACATATTGATTTATAGTAGCTTTAAATCATATCAAAATCTTTGAAATAGCTAGAAATAATAATATATTATAATTATATTAATATATTATAAATAATATATTTAAAAAAATATTGTAATAGATTTAATATTTCTTAAAATACAATTGATAAAAATAATTCAAAAATTTTTAATTTTCGAATAACTAAGCTAAAGAAAAAATGGAAATGCTCATTGAGAGGCAATAATATATGTTATTTAAAATATTTAGTTCAAAGAATACATTTATATAATATTTCTTATTATACATTATACATATGCAATAATAAGAAATAATAAATATTAACATATATAGCAGAAATCTATTTATAATAAATATAATTTATTTTTTTTTTAATCTTAGAAAATTCAAGAGTTGATGTCAAATAGTTTGTGTTTTGCTACCAGAGTTTCCAAGTCTTGTTCTGCCACTTTGTGGACAGGGCTACCTGACTGCGCATCATGTGTCATCTAGATACTGTGTGTGAGAACGTAGGGAATTGTATCTGTATTGGAATTTGTGTAGATCTGTAGCTGTTTGGGTCTGGGGTCCGGCAGCAGGCACTTGAAAAATTATCTGCAACATGTAAATTCAATTTTCATTGTTCTTTATCTGCGATGATGATGGTCTTGGTTTGAGACCCGAACAGAAACAGAAACCGAAACAGTAACAGCGGCAGTTGCTAAAAATAAAACTAAGCATAAGCATAAGAATAAGAGTAGTAAATAGAATAAAGATAAAGCAATACAAATACAAATCAAGTGAGGCGAAATCAACTGAAATAAAACTAAGCCCCGCCTGGAATTTATTATGCAGCGTTTAATCTGTGTCAGCTGAAGTTGGGCCATGGGAAGGATTCGCCCGGGTGATAACTTGAAGTGTCATAATTGACCAGAGTTTGCCAGACAAGTGCCATTATTCATAGGGCCAGGAATTTCGTGAGCTGTTGTGGCCAAGATTGAGATCTACTTACAATACTTGGCCTATGGCAGATCGCCAGGCTACAGAAGCCAAAAGATGCCACCCAGAAGGCAGGCAAACATGCATACACTCTGAGAAAAATTATGTCTTATGTAAAATTTACTTTTACACCTTCATAAAACATGCTAGATATGATTTATCTTATAGTTAGTTTTAAATGTTTTAAAATTAGTTATTTTAAATTTGAAAATAACAAATTAATAAGATATTTCTCATATTCGGATTGGAAAATTTAAATACATTTTGAAGAGTTAAAAAATCTAATAATTAAATAAATTAAATGAATGCAAAATTAATACTTGTTTGAATACAAAAAAATATTGAAAAGGTAAAAAATTTTAAAATTATACTGAAGAATATTTTATTTTCCATTTGATTGAACTTGATTTATAAGTTAGCATAAACTGAAATCTAGAATTTAGCTGTCTGCTCAACTTTGCCATTTAAGTTTAAACAAACTGAGAAATGCATAGTAGGGAATCTTCGATATTATCGCTCCTTACTAACTCTCTATTTTCTATTTTCTACAATTATCTTTTAGGCTGCCGTGAGACGGGCTTTATCTACGCAATTACGAGCGCAGCTGTGACCCACTCGATAGCGCGGGCCTGCAGCGAGGGCACCATTGAGTCCTGCACCTGCGACTACAGCCACCAAACTAGGTCTCCGCAGGCCAATCATCAGGCGGGGAGCGTGGCGGGCGTCAGGGACTGGGAGTGGGGCGGATGCTCCGACAACATTGGATTCGGCTTCAAATTCTCGCGCGAGTTCGTGGACACCGGGGAGCGGGGACGCAATCTGCGCGAGAAAATGAATCTGCACAACAACGAGGCGGGTCGAGCGGTAAGTGAAAAGCCAACCTCCCAAATACACAGAGAGAAAACACACACACACACACATATACCCCTCTCTCTCTATGTGTATCTCTATGTCTAATGTTTGCCTGACTTTGGTTGGCTCGCAATTTACGACTTGCCTAATAAAATGCAACGAGCGTCGATTTTGCCAATTTCCGCCCCAATTGGCGCAAACTTGTTGTGTCCGCAGACTGTGCAAACAGACTGTGGGCCCGTACCGAGCGCCTACTGAGCGCAGGCACTGTGTGTCTTCTATGCACTCGTTTGCGCCCATGTAGCTCGTATTTTAAATCCGTTGACAGCTTCCAAAGGGGCAGAGCCACAGCAGCTGCTGCCTCATTTTCATTCGCACAGTGGCTGAAATAAATTAATGCACGCGCATTCAATAAACAAATTGACAGCAGTTAGCAAAGAGTTGAACTCGTGAATTATCCAAAAATTCTGTGACATGTTTGGTTAGTAAAATTAGAAATTAGAGCAGAGAATTATTGGGTTTCTTAAAAATAAAAATATGTATAATAACTTCTCCGAGTAGATAAATAAAAAATCTAGCATAATTTCTTGACAATTTAGTTTAATAAAATTAGTGATTAAATTTAAGATTCTTTGGAGTCTTGTGTGGATTATTTTTAAAATTATAAAATAGTTATTCACCGACTAGATACAAAAAAACTACAAAAAGTTGGTTGTATGGAAATAAAAATTAAAGCAGAAAATAACTATAAAAATAATAAAAATAAAAAAAAATAAAAATAAAAAAAAATAAAAATAAAAAATTAAATAATTAGACTTCACACCATTTTTTTTTTTAAATCAATAAACAGTTCTTCCCTAACGTTACAAAACTTTTATGACAATTATAAGTTGTAGAAATTAAATATTAAAATAATATGATATAATTTTTTGTTCTTGTTATTTAATAATTTCTATATTTAGTTTAAAAAACCAATAAAAACTTCAAGTTAACTTCGCGGTACTTCTGTGCAGCTTTTATAACTTACTTCCAAAGTTTCCCATATAAATCTTATCTGGAGGCAAATTCACACGCTTTATGGCGGTTGCAACCCACTGTGCGCTGGCTCCTGCTGCCCGTTGCTAGAGTCTTTTAAGCGGGGGCATAGAAAGTAGCACACACACACACACATACAGACATAGAGATATAGAGAGAGACTCGAAGTTGGAGCTGATCTTTGGGGGCCCAGCATCTGTGTTATTATTTTATTACTTGTTATGGGCTCCGAGTGGAGCGAGTGGAGCTGATGATGATCATGAGGCCCCCAACTGCGTTGATTTCTTACTTTTGGCCAGGCCAATTACAACAACATCAACAGCAATAACAGCAACAACAGCAACAACAGCATGCAACATGCAACATGCGCACAGCGAGTTGCAACAACATTTATTGATTTTTAATAACTGCAACAACGTGGCAGGCGGGCTCAAGCACAAAAAACGGCAAAATAATTAAGTGAAAAAAACAACAAAAAGAAGTTATTGAGGGAGCTGCAACATCAGCCTAATAAAGTCATACTAATGAAGCTTCCCCCTCCCCACCTCTCTTTGCAGCATGTGCAGGCGGAGATGCGGCAGGAGTGCAAATGCCACGGCATGTCCGGTTCGTGTACAGTGAAAACCTGCTGGATGCGTCTGGCCAACTTCCGTGTCATAGGCGACAACCTCAAGGCCCGCTTCGATGGCGCCACCCGCGTCCAGGTGACCAACAGCCTCCGCCAGAGCTCCAACTCCCTGCCCTCCGTCTCCAGTCCCAATGCCGCCGCAGCCAACACCCTCGTCGTCGGTGGCGCCTCCAACTCCGGCAACAATCTGCCCCAGCTCAGCCACGGCCACAACCACGGCTACGAGGACGAGGAGCGCATGCTCAACGATCACATGCCCGATCTGCTCCTGGACAACGCCCACCCTAACGGAAAACAGCACCACCCTAACATGCCCTCCCCCAACAGCCTGCCCGTAGCGGGCGCCAGATCCAGGGGGCATGGTCGAGGGCGCCAGGGACGCAAACATAACAGGTAAGAAGGAGAAAATATTCACAGAACATTTTAATATTAATATGGAGATAATATAGTTTTGGAAGAGGAAAGAAATATTTTAGGTAGGAAAATTTAAAATCGGAGAGTGAAATAATTATTAAAAAAAATGTTAAGGACATTTTAAAACTAAGAGGGATACATATAATTTTGGGATAAATAATACTATATTTTAACAGGAAAGAGAGCGAACGGAAATTATTGAAGGTTTTTATATTAAGTGGGAAAATTAGAGTTCTAGAAGAGAAATAATATAGCCGGGTAAATTTTAGTATGGGATAGTTGATATTTCATAATAGGTAAGAAAGATTAATTTGGAAAATTTTTATATTAAATAAAAAAATGAAAATGGAAAATTAAAATCTGGGATAAAACTAGGGAACAATGCAAAATATGTATTTAAAGTTTAAAGAGGGAATCAAATACACATCTATAAAATCTGCAGATGAACTTAACTAACTTGCTCTATTTTTATATATTTTTCTGTTCCGCAGATATCACTTCCAGCTGAATCCGCTGAATCCCGAGCATAAACCTCCCGGTCCCAAGGACATCGTGTATCTGGAGCCCTCGCCCAGTTTCTGCGAGAAGAATCTGCGGCAGGGCATCCTGGGCACCCATGGAAGGCAGTGCAACGACACCTCGCTGGGCGTCGATGGTTGCGACCTGATGTGCTGTGGGCGTGGCTATCGCACCCAGGAGGTTGTGGTGGTGGAGAGATGCGCCTGCACCTTCCACTGGTGCTGCGAGGTGAAGTGCAAACTGTGTCGAACCAAGAAGATCATACACACGTGTCTGTAAGAGTCGATCGGAAGTATATCTAGAACTGTCCTTATCCCCCGCCCCCCCTTACTTTGTGTATGTGTTATGTATTTGTCTACGCTTAGCCTTTGTTATTAGACCTTAAGAGCCTAGACTAAAGCCTAGTTAAAAGTCGCACCCTCCACGCACATCAAGAGCCCAACAATTACACTTTTATTTTAGCAGTATTACAAATATCTACAGGATGCGCCAGCTTTGTTTTAATCGGTATTTAGATATTGAAAAAGTTTAAAGACCGATTTTTGAAAATCAGGTATTTTTGATAAGTCAAAATATTTTTAAATAAAATTAAACTAAGAAAAAATTTCTGATTTTTGAAAAATATGTAGTTAAATTATTTAAAATTTTTCCAATGTTTGAATAGCGATTAAAAATCTGGCGCATCCAGTTAAACTATATTTAAACACCAAGTTAGGGACAGAGAGTAAAAAGTGTACAACTTCGTTTTGCCCAGTTTTTTAGATCTATAAGCCAGACCCCAACAGCAAATCATGTGTTTTATATTTTTTTTGTACATTTCATTGCTGTTCACTGAGCCCCATACGAGTACTTAAAACATAGACTTAGTTTAGTTGTAGGTTTTGAAAATTTTCAATTCTTCAAACGCGCATTTAATTTAATTTTTACCTAAAAAAAAAAATACGAAAAAAAAACAAAAAAGAAAACGAAATTGCAAACAAGACTGAAATTCAATTGCGCATAGCTCTCTCCCACTCTCTCTCTATTTCTCACTCTCTCTCGCTCGCTGACAACAACAATATTATAATTATTATAATTATTGTTGTTGCTTAGAGTTAGCAGCGACGTTGACGTTGACGTCGACGCCGGCAGCGCTGCTTGCATATAAGCTTTGCCCTCAGCCGCAAAGCAAATGTTAAGCATACGCCATGTCTGCCCTGAATCCCACCCCCGGAACTAGTTCAGTGCGGAACTAGCTCAAATAGCATGTTTTTCATTTAAACAATTATTTTGTGTACATATAAAATAAATAAATAAGCTAAATTTCTGCTAATTTAATTTAATTTAATTAATTTGTGTTTAGCCTAAGCCCTTAGTCTAAGTTAGGTATAACTAAAAGCACGCCAGATGGCGCCACACAAAATTTACAATTTATTATATATATTTTTATATATAATATATATTTTTAATGATTTTCTGCTGTTGGAATTTATAAAATATTTGCAAAAAATTGAATTTAAATCTTTTTATGAAATTCTACAAATGGAAAAATTGTTTGTTTTGTTGCCGTTCGGTTGTGCGTACGTCTAGGTATTACTAACTAATTAAATAAATACACTAATTAAATTTAATTAATTTATACTAGCAACTAGAAAAAAACCATACAATATTGTAAAGTATTAAAAAAATAAAATAAAAAATATATATGCAAAAGAAGCAGAAGCAAGTAAAAAATGCGAAATGCCAACAATAAAACAACTGGATGAAAATAAAAACAAAACAAGAATTTTGGAATTATTGGAGGCAAGTGTGGGGCAATTAGCTGTGGAAAACAAAATGGAAGAAGAGGAGGGGAGAAGAGAAGTGGAAACTGGGGTTAAGAGCCAGATCTGGATAAATTGGCAGTGTTGCCAGTTGATTCCAGAAAAAACGTTTTTTTTTGGCAAAAAAAATTAAAAACTAAAAAATTAAAAAAAAAAGACAGAAAAAAAATTAATTAAATAAATTTAGAACAAAATGGCAGAGAGCTCAATTATTTTTGAGAATTTTGTTCCAGCAAATGCTCTTAAAAAACCGCCAGATCTGGCTGAAAAAAAGCGGATTTGGCAGCAGTGCTCTCGGGTCAGGGCGAGGTATTTCAATATTTGATTTAAGCAGCTCGCTGGCAGTTTCCCAAGCGCATTTTTGCTGCCAGTGCAACAGCAACTGCAACGGCAACAACAACAAGTAACGAGCTTGCAACAAGAGGCGACAGTTGCATCTTTTGTATATCGTCGTGCCCCTGACAATGCCAACGACAATTCCGCGCTGTCAGCGTCCAGCGCCGAACGACTTTCAACTTTCAGCGACAATCAGTGGCAAGCAGCAGCAGCAGCAGCAAGAGGGTGGAGGCATGGGGCAGCTGCAGCTGAAGATCTTGGACATGCAATTGCCTTGGCAAACTATGCAACTGACAGCGACAGATCTAGACGAGGCGGGCTTTAGGTTTGTGGCATCGGAATCGACCATCGACCATCGAGAGTCCGATGCATCGGAGACAGGCTTCTTGCCCCTTGCAGGCTTACATTGATCCTGATTCCAGCTACTGATCTCAGCATTCAGCATCTCGCATCTCGGCAGCCACTCGTAAGTAGTAAGTATGCTTGTTGCAGAAAGCAAAAACTGATCGTGCTACATGTGTCCGCCTCAGTTGACAGTTGTGTTTCGCTCTTTGATACGCTGCTCTGCAAATTCCCAATCATTAAATGGGTGGGAAACGTACGTAAATACTTGCAATCAAAATAAAAATAAACAGCGTATAAAAATAAATATAGCAACAATCGTAAAACACAGCAACGAGAACTAAAATACAGGTAAAAAAAAAAAAACCAAAAACTTTAACTACAACATTCGAAATGTACCAGGAAGCTCGGACAGTTTTGTGATTAGTATGAACTTAAAGTAAAGATAAAATAAACCAAACAAATGTAAAGGTATTTGAATTAAACGAGTCAGCTTGAAGGCGTTAAAGAGTATAATTAAAAAATAAATGCTTAAATTATTTGAGTATTGTTTTAAATATTAATTCGAAAATTTAAAATGCGGTTGACTTTTGGCTTAAAAACACAAAACAATTTTGGTTAAAATAAAAATAAATTTTATACAGCAAAAAAGAGAGAATAAAATATGAATAATTATTATTATTATTATTATATTATTATATTAATTATTATTATTATATTTAATTAAACATAATATAGTATAATATTTGATTAAAAAAATTATAACGAAACGGATTTTTGACAATATGTTAAACAAATTTAATTTTTTTTATTACAAATTATTTATTTTAATTTTTTTTTATACCCTGTGCCCATTTGAAAAATGGGAAAAACAGGGTTAATAACTTTGTCAGAATGTATGTAACAGGCAGAAGGAGGCGTGTCAGACCCTACAAAGTATATATATTCTTGATCAGGAGATATAAGCTTCACAATAGTTGAAAGTCAAAAACAAGCGTAATATTAATAATAGAATGTGGCACAGGGTATAAGACAGTCGGGCCCGTCCGACTGATCTGCTCCGCCTATTCTGGTTTTTACACAAAGTTTTAGTTAATTCAGTTATTTGCACCTCACTGCAGTGGAAATAAATAAAATATGCCTTGTCTGAATTGTCAATATCTTGATTTAGTTGAAAAAGAAGGAAACTTTTGGCACTTGTGTAAAATTTTAGAATGTTTCAACTAGAACCCTTTTATCGACATTTAGGTTACGGTCGATGCCCTGAGTTTCCGTTGTGGTATCCAAAAAATTTGCACATTGTTGGCAATTGCACTCCATGTCGAAGTGAATTATTTCCGAATATCTTTTGGGCCCTACTGGTGGGTACATGCGTGGGAGCCTTTCGCAGTTTTTACGAGTTCTTGCATATTCTATGTGATCATGACTGTTGTCCAGAGGTTTGGCGATCCCGACAGTATTATGTGTTCGATGTACAGATGTTGAGACAGGCACGCTTGATCGGTACATTGATAGGGATTGTTACCTGGCTTATGATGCTCTATGCTTTACTCTATGTGAGTACGATCCCTAGAGGCTCTGTATTATATATGATATGTCGCATCTGAACAGTTAAAACCTTTTTTCATAGCATAATACATATAACACTTTCAGGTGAAGCCGCAATTCCTGATGCCTTGGATCCTAACGAACATGCTATATCTTATTTTGGACTTTACAATTTGGTTAGTCGATACAGTGTCCTGTCGCGTGGAATTCTGCATAGCGCAATTACTGCCAATGGTTCACCTTTTCTGCTCTCTGATCATGGTCAGCTATGTGCGAAATGTTTTTGACAGTGCCCTGGAATTTCATCGCGAGGGCACGTTTAAAATCTTTGACTGTGCATGGTTGCGATACGCTCTATTGATGAATTGAAGAAGAGTCAAGTTCTTCCATATCAATTGTGATTAAAATGATGGTTTCTATAAGCTGAATCCATCTTTAATTGATAAAAACCATGTAATTACTATGTAAAAGTGGCGGCAATCATAACTAAATAATATTGTATTTTAACTGTTTAATACCCAAAAAAAAACTTGTTTTTCGTGTGTACAAATGCGTTCTTGATCAGAAATACGGGCTGTATCAATCTATCTCTCTGTCAATAAAAACTGAAAAAAATCGGGCAAGCCCGACTGTCTTTTAGCATAGCAGACAGGGCTAAATCGACTCAGCTCGTCACTCTGATCAAGAATATATATACTTTGTAGGCTCTACCACACTTCCTTTTACCTGTTGCATACATTTTGACAAAGTTAATAACCCTGTATTTAGCATTTTTCAATGGGTTAATGGTATAATAAGCAATATATTGAATATTTTATTTTATAGTTTGCTGTTCCTATTTATAATAACTTTCAATATTTCCACAAAATATATCTAAATTACAAATTCAAAAAATTATTGTAAAGGTGTTTATATTTTTCTGATCCGTAGATCAGTTGAATGAATTCTCTTGATCTTCTCCTGAAATTTTATTATAATTTTAATTAAATTAAATTTCGAAATTCAGACATTTTTAAGCTGGATATATCAATGAATTTTACAAGAGAATATCGCGCTTTCTGCACACGATAAATCAATAAAACTGTGCTGAAATTTCAGTGTCTGTTCATTATGTCATTGGCCATAAGCGAGCGTCATGAGGCACGTCTGAAAAATGATTCATCAACTTGGAGCACACAACAATGGAGCCTGAGGCAAAAGCCGAGGCAGTTTTTAGCCATTAACCATTAAGCTTTTAGCTTTTAGCTATTGGTTATTGTGCATTGCTGTGGCCATTATCCATTTCATAAAACACATTTCACATTACACATTGAGGCACGCTAACCCCACGGGGCAGATAGTATGCCTAGTTTGGTATCGTTTCTGTTTCTGCCGAGACGAGCCATTGTCTCCACCAGCTTGCCACTTGCCACTTGCAACTGGCAACTTGCAACTGGCAACTTGCAACTGGCAATTGGCAACTCAACTGACTGTCGACTCTGTGGACTGCTCGATGGCAAATATGGCACGGCGAGGCGACAATTGTTGTCTCCAAAGAGTCGTCTGCTTCTGTTTCTGTTTCTGTCTTCTGCTGCTGTTTCTGAGAGATCTGCTGCATCTGACATTGCTTCTAATCAATAAAACTAACGAGCGGATTAAGATTATGTTGCACGCGGCACAAGGGGCCCACTGAGGCGGCCAAAAGCGGCGCACGCTCGCCCCAAAAATGGTTTGCCCGCCTAATGAATTGCAAGCCGATAACCAGCCTAAATACACTCAAAAAACATTGAATAAAATTGCTAATTTATTAATTTACATTATTTATTTTTATTTGTTTTAATTTATTTAATTTATTTTTATTCGTGTTATGTATTTAATTCATTTCAGTTCATTTACCTAAATTTATTTCCTTTATTTATATAATTTATTTTACTTATTTGATTTATTTACTATATTTAATTGATTTTATTTAGTTAATTTATATGATTTATTTAAATAATTTTTTTCATGTTATTTATTTTGTATATCTTATTCTTGGTTAAATATATTTGATTTATTTAATATGTTGTAATGTATGTCATTGAGTTTTTTTTTATTTGTATGATTATTGTATTATTATTTGTTAATTAGTTATATATTTTTTATTATTTATCATTGTTTGTTATTTAATTTTAATTATTTATTTCAGCTGTTATTTAAATATTTATTTCACCAACTTCTACTTCTTCTTTTTCAATTATTGGAATTACCTTGCTGATTTTTCGCAGTGTGCAGTTGCGCTGCTGCCGTGCAGCATGCAGCTTGCAGCGTGCAACGTGCCGCATACCAAATCAAAATGCAGCTGAAGCTCAGCTGTTGGCCTGCGATGTGACAATGACAGTTGTTGTTCGTCATGTTTGGTGCATGTTGCTTCAAGAGTCGCCTCAGCTTGCCATCCACGTTGCAACGTCGCCTCGGCTCGCCTTGTGGACTCTTTTGTGCTGTAATTGCAGACGCCACACGTTTGCGCCGCTGTTTGATTTGGCAAATGCAACGGTTTGGACATGGATATCGAACCAGCATCGATCTTCCCTCCCCTCCTTCCCCTACCCACCCCTAGCTCGCTGTCCCTTCCCTCTCCCCATCAATCTCTCGCTCTCTCCTTCACTCTGTCATGGGGCACAATCACTTGTCATGCGGCTCACGCGCCGGCATTGGCATGACAAAACTTTCAGCGCTGCGTCGCCCTCCCTCAGCACACTCTGCCCCTCCTGCCCCTGCTTCTGCTGCACCCCTCTCCCTACCTCCCTACCACACTTCAGTGGCAAAAGGGCCGAAATATTTTCGACACATTGGCCCCAGAGTTGGAGTTCGTGTTAATTAAGTGGCAATTGTTGTGCTTGAGGCGTGAACCGTGAGAATTTAATGGATTAGACAAATATCCACTGCCTGCACAGAGAGAAAACTTATACTCATTTCAAGAGCACTTTAAATAAAAGCTGAGAAAGGGAATGCTTCATTACTAATGTGAGCTTTGTTGTATTTTAACAATTATTTCATATTTAATTGAATTTAATATACTTATTTAATATTAATTTAATTTTATTTAATCAATTAAAATAAATTAATTTAATAATTCCAAGAATATTTAAAATATATATTGTATTATTTTAATCATTTAAAAATATTATTTTATTTCATTTTTCAATAACACTATCAAAAATTAATTTTTTATCAGCATTATATTTTGATTTATTCAAAAATATTTTAACATACCATTTTCCATTATTTGATTTCCTAGACTAATTAAATATATTAGTTCTATTTGTTTGTTGTATTTTTATTTACTTTCCTCATTTAATTTTAATCAATTTGATTTTAAATTGTACAAGATATATAATAAAAAAATTCAGTTTTGTTATATTTTTTAATTTTTTTTATTTAAATATTTAATTATTGTTTTTCCATAGGGTTCTTTCTTACTTTTATTATTTATTTTTAATTAATTTGCATTTAATTTTTACAAAATTATTAATCACGTCAAAAATATGTATTAATTTATTTTTTTATGTCATTTATGTGATATTTTTTCTTGCGGTGTAGCTTTGGACTTTTGCCTTACTCTTAAGTGTACAGTGAGGTATGGCTCTATGGCTATCAATCATCAGAGCCGTAGCTGTAGCTGTAGCTGCTGTTAACTGTTTACAACTGGCGACAAGTTGAACTACCAGGAAGCAATGACCAAGCAGAGACCACCAGGCAAGAGAGAGAGAGAGAGAGGGAGACAGTGGGACAGGAGAGGGAGAGAGGGAGAGACCCTCAGAGACTAGACTTGAGCTCCGCTTGGCCTTCGTCATGTAATTAACAGCACGCAAAAAGTGTTGGGCAACGTCATACATGGACATGGGACATTGGCACATCCAATGGGGTCTGCTCCCATCTTCCAGCTTCCCTCGTCCCCTCGCCCCATCTCTCGCATCTTCCATATGCGATATGCGATGCATGCCACAGTGCGACACGCATGTAAACATTACCATTTTTGGCTAAAGACGCGACAGCTGCTGTGGGTCTGCAAAGATTCCAAGGGGGCAGAGGGGGGCAGGCGGCATGCCTGCTGGGTGGCCAGTGATCATAATTGAGTTACAATCGAATCGAGTTCAAAGTCAAATCGAACGACTTTCATTTAGTCTCGTTTTATATTTTTTTGCCTAATTAGTTTTAGTTTTTGTTACTTCTTGTACTCGGCAGTGAATAAAAATGAATGATATAGGGTATAATAACTTTGTGTCAATGTGTGAAATAGGTAGAGGAAGGCGTGGACGTTATGAAATATATATATTCTGCATCAGCTAGGCAAACTGAGTCAATCTAGTCCGTGTTTCCATGCGTCTATCCTTCCGTTTGTTCAAACGCTTCGATCTCAGGACGTTAAAGAGCTATACCAATCAAATTTGGCATGTAGATAAATGTATGTCAAATTCAGATGAAAATTTTGTTAAATATTGCCTGACACGCCTATTACGCCCACATATCAATTAAAATCGTATAACTTGCACGATTTTAAACGTATAAGTTTATCATTTGGAACATAAATTCTTTGTCATTTTATTAACATATGCTAAAAAGCTTAGTCAAAACGATTGATAAATACAGAAATTATTTATGATGTTAAAAGGTATTGTGCAGTGTATTCTACGGTCAGTTGCTTCCGACTGTAGCCTTGCTCAATTTTTTTTTTTGCATTTTTGTATTCCATTTTCTGCTGTTTCTAAAGGTAGCTAGAGCAAAGGTTTCCCATCATCAACGAATTCCAAAGCTGCGCGCAATGGGCGTCAGGTTAGCCCACGTCATGGGTGTAGGCTGAGAGGGGGGCTCGACTCGAGAGGAGCTTTTGGCATGCCTGCGCCTGTGTGCTCACTACAAATTCCTCATGTTCTGCTTGTTGTAAAGAGAGAAGGCATTAAGTTTGAGCCGGCTTTTGACTGCCCGATCATCTTCTCATCGGGGCGCTTTTGTGTACATCTTGTTCCACTGTCCGCCTGTCCCATTGTCCCACTGTACCGCTGTCCCACTGTACCACTGTCCTGCTGTCCGGTTGTCCCATTGTCCGCCTGTTCCCTGCTCTCATCGACATCAACGCCGTGCCTTTGTTTGCCGGCCCTTTAAAAACCATCCATCTATCCATTGCCCTCTGTCCTGCCTTTGAAAACCGAGAGTTGAGCTTTTATTTATTTGTATTTTTATTTGTTTTTTATGTTTTTTGTTTAACTTTGCCGTATTGTGTGCCTGTTGTTGCAGCTTTTGTTGGTTTTTAGGCAGCCTGAGACTGGGAGAACAGCAAAAGATCAGAGGAAAGCGCAGAAAGACCAGAAGTTGAGTTCAAAAAGTGAAAATTGCAAAGTGTAAATATGTTTAAATTGATAAGTTAATAAAAATTACATTATATGAAAAATTGGATAATCTGCTATAGAAGTAAAGAATGCCTAGTAACGGGGCATTTTTATAAAAATAGTTTTTGTTTTCACTTTTTTTCAAAGGATTTTTTATTATCAAAGCAGAAAATAAATTTGTTTATAATTTTTTGTTATTATAATTGTTTGATTTACAAATTAACTCTTCCAATCATTATTTTATTTTGTTATTAAAAATATATTAAGATGGTTGAGATTAAAATTTGCAAAATTTTTGGATAATTTATTTTTTGGCATAGAGAATAAATATTATTATAGCCAATAAAAAATGTAAATAAATAATGATTTTGTTTTTATTAATTTATTTTGTTAATAATAAAAATTTATTTTTACACTCCAATGATGAAAAAAAATATTACCCCTTAAAAAACCGCTTAGGTTTAATTCTTTACACTTTAAAATTTATTCCCAGGTTAAGATTCATTTAAGTAACAAATTGGCCGATATTTGAATAGAAATTATGCTATTATATTTAATTGGAATAATAATTATATGGAATTCAAAATTAAATGATATGCGGCAGTAAAATGCAGTCTTTAGTTATTATACTATTACGCTTATGAGCATATTTAACTAAATGCGACTCACGTTTGCTTATGGGTGTCATAAGATCCAGTTTATAATGTGTGCGTTTCCCTATACTTAGCCCAACAGAGCAGATAATGAACTCCGCCAATGGGCACGCCCGAAAACAACAAAAATACAAAATAAAATAATAATAATAATAAAAAATAAAAAAAAAATAATAATAATGCGAAGCAGACGAAAAGGGTAAATTTCAACTTGACTACAGGAAGTTTTACATATCTCAAACAAAAAGCTCTCTCGACGACAAAGACCAAGATCAAAACTGAGACGGGGACTGGGAATGGAAACAAGACGAAGGAAGAAGGAGACGACTTCCTTTGCTTTTGCTTTGGGGGCACTTGAGACAGTTTTTTGCACTTGTTGGGCGCACAACTTGGCTGCACTGAGAGAAAAAAACAACATGCATTCAGAACTTTATACATCAGAGTTGAGCAGACAAAACTGATAATAAATTCGTAAAATTTCTAGATTCTAGTTTGTGTGAATTAAATTAAATTACTTTAGGATAAGAAACAGCAGGGATATGCAGCAGACAGTTATCTCGACTGGTCTATAAATATTAGTATTTATGCAATTTTTTCTAAAGCTTACTATTTCTTAAATTAAGTTCATTTGGACTTTATTATTGTATTTTTTATTATAATAAGAAACAGATAAGAAACAACGGAGATATGCGGCAGACTATTTGCTTGACTGGTTAAATATTCATGTTTTCGAAATTCCCTCTAAAGATAGCTATTTCTTATTTCTTAAAATACATAAGTTGATTCGAATTTTATTTTTGCACACAATTTTTCGCGCTGTGTAGTGGTGGTGGTGCTGGTGGTGCTGGTGGTGCTGGTGGTTGGCGGTGTTCGCATATTCCGCTGCTTTGGTGCAGCCTGATTGTGAGAAAGATAAGAACAACGCGAAAGGAGACAACAACAGCAACAAAAACAGAAAGCAGAAAACAAAAAACAACAAAGAGCAACGATCAAACAATGAGAAGGCCGCAGGAATTTGCGCGCTGAGATTAAGGCAGTTATGTTTGTGGCAGAAGAGAGCGGGACGGCAAGAGCCGACCGAGGAGAGGGGCAGGAGGTGCGGCTGAAACAGGTGCTGTGGCAAGCTGAGAGCGGCAAACTATGCCACAAGGTATTGGGGCAATTAGTGCTCAACTAATTGATTTAAGGCATTTCCTCTTGCTAGAGCAAAGACAGAGATGCAGACAAAGAGAGAGAGAAAAAGGAGAGAGAGAGAGTGAGAGAGAGATAGCGAAAAGAGAGAGCAAGTTGCAACTTTCAGCAATTTCCGCATGGAACAGAAGTTGTCGCCTCTTCAGCTCTGCGATCTGTCCAAATTGGTATCTTTGGCATTTTGGCATGCCAAAGTCTTACTTTTTTGTCGCAGCTGTGCTTAGTCTTTCTCTCTCTCTCTTTTCCTCCTCTCTTTCTCTCTCTCTCTCTCTCTCTCTCTCTGTATCATACTCTCTCTCTCTCTGTGGCAATTAAAAGCAGCCGCTGCACTGATTGCAACAATTTCAAGCTAAATGAACAGAGGCAAAACGATCAGCTTCATCTCTTGCCTCAACTTGCAACTTGGAGCTTGCAACTTGCACTTGCAACTTGGTCCACGGGATTCATCCTGCTGCCGCACGTTGCACGTTGCTAGTTGCAAGTATTTAGTTTCAATTTGTTGCTTTGTTAGTGCGTGTTTTTCAGATTTTTCATTTCCAACTGACTACGCTGTACTGTCTAGCTTCTAGTTACACTGAAAACAAAATTTAGTAACCTAGTAAAGCTCTAAAAAATTCTATTACAGTGTAGAAATTTATCGTATGCGTGTTTTTGGAACTAAAGAAATGATTCAATTTAATAATAAGTAAAATAAATTAAGATCATCAATGGAATTTGCATAGTTTTTATTTTTTAGCTTTTTAAGTAATTTAAATAATTTATTTTAATTTAAATCATAAAAATATCGTTTTGTCGAAAGTTTTTATCCTATTTAAAAAAACAAAATATTATTAAAATATTGGGTGTAAAATATTATAAAACATTTTTTTAATAAATAGAATTTAATATTCAATTACATTAAATATTTTATAAAATTTTGCAATGCGTCTTTGGCTAACTTAGAGCTGCTTTAATAAAGTTTATAAACTTTGCTTACAATTCGCAATGTGTGTAATTTTGTTTTTGTAGTTTCGCGCAGTGTATTTGCTGCCCGCTCGCTGCCCCTCGTCTCATAGACTGATTAATTTTTGCGCTATTTACACGCTCGTTGGAGTCGACTCCGATCTGCTTTTGCTCGGTTTCTGCTCTACTCTGTGGGCTCTTGGCTTTAATTTTCAGAATTAGTCACGCGATTTTTATGTACTTCGTATAGTTGGCAACAGGAGGAGGCAAGTAACGAGTCAATGAGGCGGCAGAACAGTCTAAGAGAAGGGATGGGGGAAACGGAGAGAGGGGCTGAAGGAGGCAGGTTAACTAGTTGGGAGAGGTTCAGTCGTATGACAAATGATTTTATTAGCTTAGTTGAGTTAATCAATGTTGATGGTATTTATTAATTATGTTGTGTGTTGGGTTATTCGATACTCTCCGACTTGTGCCAGGAACGCACATGGAGTTCAACTTGCCGCTGTCACACTGAGAGAAAAATCGAGAGATTTCGATCAAGAGTTTCGGATTCAAGTATGAAATTCTGCATTTAAGAGTGTTCTTCAAATTCAATTATTGAGAAATTTATGGATATATTGAGAGATTTGTAGTACATATAAAACATATTTCAGAACTGTCTTCAAGAACTTTAAGAACTTACTTTAAACACGAATCAGGTTTAATAATTTTATTTATCAGCTTGGAATATTTCCTATTTCAGAAATTTTTGAAACTTTTTTACGATTCGATCGATAAGGTTATTTTTCTTGTTTTGTATCAAAAATTTGAACAGAAATTTTATGAAATATTATAAAAAAAGGGAGAAACAACTTGTTTTTTTTTTTCCAAGTGTACTTTTGCCGCCTCAACTGCTTCACTTAATATAAGTGTAGATGCTGAAACTGCTGGCAAATATTTGATTTTTTTGGCGGCGGCGCAACAAATTCGTATGCCAAATTTCAAGGCAATGCGCAAATTACACGCGCCAACAAAATTGAGTTCAATAATAAGCATGAAGAGCAGCAAAGCTGCAGTTGAGCAGGAGGCAGAGGAAGAGGAAGAGCAAGATGGGATGAGATACTAGTCACGAAACGTCTTCATTCGCCGAGGGACCTCCGGATGCGAGGCTCATCCACAGATAGTAGTCATCAGACAGGCAGAGAGAGATACCACACTGGGAGAAAATACTACTGAATTCTGTTCATGAAACTGAGATCGAAAATGCTATAATTAAGCAGATAGAGCTTACAAGTTTAGAAAAATTCTATATTCAAGTTTGTGAGAACTTAAAAATTTATTAAAATTAAATGAAAGATATCAAATTTTCTTAAGTGATATTTTTTATATAAATTATTTTTTTATATTTATTATTTTACTTACTTTGCATTAAAACCTGTTCTAATTTTTTAATCCTTTTCTGAATATATATTTTTGAATATTTTTTTAGACCACTCTTTTTAAAAATACATAATTATTTTCCTATAGCAACATTTTTAATATCATATAAAGAAAAATAGATTTTACTAATTTTAAGATTTCAAATATTTTTAAATAAAAGTCTAATATTAATATAATAGTTTTAAAAAGCGTTTAATTTAAATATTAATTTTTTTCTTTTTATATTCTTTTTATTCGCCATTTTTCCCTCTGTGCAGTTGCCCTGGGCGTTGATTGGCCATGCAAAAGGCAGAAAGGCAGAAAGCAGATGAGAGAAGAGAGAAGCAAAGTTTTGACTCCAGGTAGTCCACAGTCCAGTCACGGGTGGCATATGCTAAAATAACCTGTAGTCGCAGCGCCCCCGCAACACGTCTGATATTTAGTCTCAGTCCGCACTCTCAATCTCAATCTGCAACTCCAACTTCAACTTCATCTCGAACTCCATCTCCATCTCATTCGCCATCCAGTGCCAATTTAACACACTTTGGCGCGTGAATTAAGGCCAATTTGGGAATTAAGTAATCTGGCGCTGGGCTCCTTTGATTGTGCCCAGAATTGTGGATGAGCAGCGCTAATGTTTATTAGTGACACTTTGTGAATTGCAGCAAATATTGAAATGAATGCGAGGCAAGATCACGAGACTAAAGCTTATTCGGAGAATTTTTTACTCTACTTTAAATTTGGTTAAAGAAAACTGTTCATTTTTGCTGCATTTTTATACAAATTAATACTAATTTATTCAAATTTTTGTAGGAATATTTATATATAATGAATATAATATTAAGTAGAGCCTTTCTTATAGTTATTTCTTGTAGTTTAAGTCTTATAAGAAATGCAGAACTATCGATGGCAAATTTTTACTTAGAGTAAGTTTTTATACCCTAAGGGATAATCGCTCCATCACAACAATATTGGCCCAATGATAATAATATTCGATGTTAAAGCGATATCTCGATATTTTTTCTTAAACATTCAATTGGAAATCTATCTTTGTACTTACTATTGATTGTTTTGCAGTCCTAATTTGTATTGAATTAAATTTTATTTATATTTAATTTAGTTTGAAGCTTAACATTGATGTGTATATCAAATTTTTTATTATCTCAGTCAATATCATACCTTGAGCTATGCAGTTGTCAAACAGTTGCTAAGGTGCTTTAGGCAAATTTCATCAGGTAATCAGATCGAATGCTAAAGTCAAGTTAATGCCATGGATGACTTTATTTGGAACTTCGATTGACAAAATGCAGCAAGAAGAAGAAGAAGAAGAAGAAGAAGAAGGAGATGTGGAGAAATAAGCAGCAGAGAGCAAAGGATAAGCAAACTGTTAATGAGAAATGTCAGTTGTCAGTTTTAAGGCGCAGGACGAAGGGATGCAAAGCTCATTTCGCTAATCGCATCAATAAAGCTTATCAAGCTCAGCAGGCAAAGCGAGAAAGAGTGAGAGACAGGGAGAGAGAGAGG
This sequence comes from Hypselothyrea guttata, assembly GCA_035045125.1. Taxonomy (NCBI): domain Eukaryota; kingdom Metazoa; phylum Arthropoda; class Insecta; order Diptera; family Drosophilidae; genus Hypselothyrea; species Hypselothyrea guttata. The sequence goes on from JAWNNJ010002265.1 coordinate 153,169, forward strand.
AAGAGAGAGAGAGAGAGGGATGGAGAGAGGGAGACAATATTAAAACCCTCAATGTCATTGTCATCATCTGCCCGAGAAATGCGCTTAAGCGTGTTGATCGATAAATTGGCACTGCGTATAACAAAATTGCGAATGAAGTCATCTGCCAGACTACTATCAGTCCCCTCTGTCCTCTCCCCACACCCCTCTCCTGCGCTCAGCAGCCTGTCGATTGAGAGTTCCAGTTGCAAAAACGCTTTGTCAACCGATTTCGCATGTAGTTCGAGTCCTAAGCTGACATGAAATCGCCCTAGACTCGAATCGAGTCCATGCACTCAGAAAAAAGAAGCACAAGTTGTTTTAAAATTCAATTCCAAAGTCAACTTTATATATTAAAATATAAAGCTAATATTATATATTCGTGATCCAAAATCGATCTGAGATTTTGGAAACTATAAGAGAGCAGTTATTTTGGGAATGTAGGTTGAATGTGTCTTTTACCAACCAATCGATAAAAACCGAATACCAAGCGTATATTGAACATAGACGGTTATGATTCAAAATATAATTTCTCTACTATTATATTTATTTATTCTAAAAAGCGCATTGAAATCGGTTGATAAACACAGAAGATATTTAATCAACAATATTCCAGCCTATGCTTCGCTATGAAATAAACTAAATTTAGTCTCAAACAGTCCTCATATTTAAAGCGCTCTTAAAAATAATAATTTTAAAATATTAATTATATTAAGATTTTGACATCGAAAATTCTTGATTCAAGCACCAAATCGGCAGATTTTTCTCTCAGTGTGGCAGCCCAAACGACAGTTGAGCGACATTAATGCCTACTGGCAGTCGCCCTGCACAAATTAGCGTACAAAAATCTCTGTTCATCTGCCTCTTTGGGTTCAAGTTTTCAGTTTTCAGTTCGTTTTCATGATTGTATTCATGTGGAGTTTATGGACTATCTCGACGATCGCATTTAATCGCTTATGTTTCTATGATTCAGCAGCCAGATTTCGGTTTTTTGGTAGCCATCCATCCAGTTATGTTTTTTATATTCTTTATTTATATTTTTATTTTTATTTTCGGGCTTGGCTTTTTCTGTGCCCTTTTGATATGTCGAGTTTTGGCTTTTGTTTGTTTGCGGTCGCCGCATCATAATATTTTTGCGCATGGCAGATCTAATCTTTGTCCAACTTCAACTTCAACTTCAATTTCCAAAAGGGGTTCATCTGCGCATGTGATTATTTTTTTCGACATTTTTATGGGGAAATTGTAACCCAATCTTGCAACTTTCGTTTCGAGTGCAAAACTGACCACAGAAACCTCTCAGTGCATTTTGTCCTAACTTTGACGGGGTTTCATTTTCTCATATAAACTTATTTTTATTTTGTTCTGCGGTTTTTCAATATTTGCGCGCATTTCAACGCAAATTTAGACTGACAAATGCCAGCGATCAATTCAAAAAAATGAATGAAAAAAAAGAATACTTAAAAGAGCGTATATTTTTTTAGGCTTTCCTGTTTTGATAAATTCCCACAAAAAAAAGAGTAATTCTAAAATATTTATTTTAAAGACTCGCTAATTAAGAGATTAATAAACATCTGAAAAATATTCTAAATAATTTAAGACATTTAAAATATATTTTCTATAGTAATTCATAATAAAGTTTTCGATAATATGAAATAAAAATTGAAATGCTAAAAAATTTACGAAACTATTTACGACTTTCAAAATATAAATTATATAGTTTTGGACAATATAAGTTTCTGATAATTAAGAAAAATCTAAAACAAAATTTCTAATTGATTTACGACATTCAAAATATATTTGCTATAGTATTTTATATTTCTGTTTCTGATAAATTGAATTTGAAATTGATATTTTAAAATATGTACCAAATAATTTATGATATTCAACTTCATATTTAAGTTTCTGATAATTTAAAAAATCTGACAAATTTAGAAATTTGCGTACAATATTCCAAATATATTTAACAGTTTATATGTAATGTAATCCTTACGAAATCGATTTCTTTTAGAGTCATCATTGAGGTTTAGCTTCGGATGCGTCACACAGGCAAAGGCGTCGACGTCATCAATTTGCCCCATGGCGCTGACTCATGTCGAATCGATTTCAAGAATGCACGAAATATGCCAAACCAAAGAATTCCACGTGCCGCCCTTGAATATAAGTATATACATACATACATATTTAAAATATATATACATACTGATATCTGACTAATACTTCCTTCCGCTAGCCGCGCAGCTGTAACTAATTGTTGCACGAAGTAGAGCAAATCCCAGAGCAACAGAAAGGGGGAAAAAGGCAGAATCCCAAAAAAAAGAAGCTAAACAAAAGCGGCAGCTAAGAAATTGGTGGGTATCAAAAGAGCCGCAAACACATGTAGAACTCAAATGGCAACATGCCACACGCACCAGGAGCCGGGGCAGCTTTAAATTCAAGTCCAATTCAAGATCAAGTCAAAGACGCGCTGCTAAAAAAGGCAAAGGCCCAGATTCAGCTGAGATTTGAGTTTTTTGTTTTTACTTTTTACTTTTTTGAAGATCGACCGCAAAGCCGCAACAGAAGCTCGAAAAGTTTTTTTTTATATATATGTATTTTTGGTAATAGTTTGTTGTTGTTATTGTGGCTATTGTTGCCCGCGTTTAGTCATAAAATATTCCATTTTATTTGAAAATAAATGCCTCGACTTCAAACCGCGCGCTCATCTCCAGCCATTTTCACACAGACCTTCAGCAGCTGTGCTCCAAGCTCCGAGCTGTTGGAGTTTCCGGCTTTGGGGCAACCGTTGGCGTCTGCGTGTGGTCCTCCACTCCCAACGGCTCCCGGCCAGAAACTCAATTAAGTCGCACCGTTAGACACGCCGCGTGTCAAAACAAACGTTTTGCCAAAAACAAAAAATAAAAAAAAAATAAATAAAAAAAAACATTTACAAAGTAAATAGAATGGGCAGAGCAAATCAGTCGGATGCGCCCGACTGTAGAATACCCTCAATTTTAAATATATGTAGTTTAAAAAATTCTCGCAATTCGCGCTTAATTATACAGCTCGCGCTATGCGCTACAACTGCTCGCGCTATGCGCTCTTCTTACTTTTTTCCCTGTACTATGCTTTAATATTTCGTATACATTCGTTGTTTATTACCCGATTACAATGTAGTTTTTAGGAAAGATAGATAAATAATAGAAGATAGTCTATATTTTTCAATGTTCAATATAATATTGCTTTATTTGTATTTAACTTTACTTTATTTACTTTATTTTATTATAAACTTGACCTCAGAAAGTTATACACCCACATACATTAAGCCTTAATTGTTTCTGAGATTTGAGATTTAATCCAGAACAACCAGAAGGACATGGTTAAATCGGCAAAGCTTCTCGCTCTGACCACGAATATATATAGTCTGTAGGGCCTGCCACGCCTCCTTCTGCCTGTTGCATACATTCCGACAAAGCTATTAATCCCGTTTTTACCCATTTCCAATGGGTACAGGGTATAGAAAGATATCACAATCCGAAATTCAAATGGCAAAATATGCTGTATCTGTGGCATGCCGCATGTTGTTGCCGCTGCATAAAGCGCTAAAGAGGGATGGGGTAGGGAAGGGGGTAGGCAGGGGCGACGGCACAAGTCCATTTCGTTTTCGATTTCAGTCTGCTGTGGGGCCTTTGATGTCATAATTCATGTATATTAACTCATAAATAAACGAATGCAACTCGAATATGCAACGAGCACTCGTTCATTCGTTCATTCGTACTCGCATTTGCCTGCCACTTGCCGCCTGGCCTCTGCCTCTGTCTGTGTCTCTGTCCCTGTCTCTGTCTCTGTCTGTGGCCTGTCTGTGTCTCAGACATTTCTCTGCTGCTCTACTGAGACTCTATCTACGGTCCACTCTGAGCTACTCTGGATACTCTGGATACTCTGGCTGCTGGCAGTAGGTATTTAGTGCACTTAATCTACGCCAAAATACCAACTAAGCGAGATAAATAGCTGCAAAATCAGAATCCATAAAAAAACGGAGTATGGCAGGCGAAAGCTGCAGTCGCGAGTGCGCAACAGAACTGCATATTTGAATTTTTTTTTCTGTAAAAATATAAAATTGTTTTTATTTAATTGAAACTCTCTTTATATGTCTTATTTACTTACTTAATGTTATTAATTTGGTTATTTCGGAAAACAATCTAATAATTTTCTTACTAAGAAGTTAAGATCTAAATTAAATACAATAATATTAAATGAAATAACTGCGTTCTTCTTTCGATTTTATTCATTTAAATTAAATTTGTTGTTAATTTTGTTTTAATATTTTACAAAATTATATTATATGTTATAAAAAATAGTATTTACTACTTTAAAATATAAATACTCTGAATTTCAACCCAGTTCCTGAGTCCCAGGTAAACTTTCCAATCACCTTCAGTATCTTAACAAGTCTTAGATTATCTGGTTCAACTATAAAAAAAAAAATTTAATAACTTTTGATTTTTAGGATCCTGAGATTTCGAGATTTTTGCAGAGTGCTATTCATGATCTTGATTTCTATCAGCTACACATACATGCTTGATTTTTATATTGTTTTAAACCTGGCTGAGTGCTCAAATATAAGCTATTAACCTGTACACAAAACGGTTATAGCCCAATGCAGGCATTTGGTGCAGGCAAACAAAAACTAAGACTAAAGAGTGTCTTCGCAGCGTAGACTAAACGACTAAAGACTGGCGCTCCATTCCGATTGCGATACGGATTGCAAATGCGGAGCATTGCATTTGTTGCCAGTGAAAATGGCTATAAAATCGGCACGACTTTTCAATAAATGTTGACAACGGCAACAACAACAACAACTAACAGCAACAACCAACAGCAACAACAAACAACAACAACAACAACTGGGCTGAAAGGCAACGTTGGCTAAAGTTTTATGATATCCTGAAGGAAGTGAAATATGATATTATGAATCGCTGGGCCACAGCTGGCGACAGTTTCCCCCAGATGTACGCGGGAGGGTTTTCTTTTTTTCTCTCTCTGTATGTTTTTGTTGTTTTTTGTTGATGTTGTTGTTGTTTGTTGTGGCGGCTCCATCTTCAACTCTGAGGTTGCCTTTGTGGCTTGTGACTTTGCGGTTGCTTAACTTGAAACCTGTTGCTCTTGTTGTTGTTAAAATTGTTGTGTATGTCGCCAATGTTGTATTATGAGTTTGCGGTTTGTCATGTTAAAGCTAAATGCATGCAGCACATGCCCTGCATTCAGCCAACTGAGTGCCATTGACAGGCCAACTACAACAACTGCAACAACAGCAACAACTGCATCAACTGCAACAACCGAAACAACAACAGATCAACCATAAAGGGGCAGTTCGAACCGCCGCAAACAGCCCGAGGTCGCTTTTTAGCCACTCTGCTGTTAAATCAGGTCATTTAATTGCTGGTAAATTGATTTCAAAACAATAACAACTCAGGTTGATCCTAAATGAATCGGGTTAGTACTGAATGAATCCTAAATATTGTTATGGATTCATCATTTTATTAACATACATATTTGTCAGTATTATATTAAGCATTCAAATTATAAATCCAATTTCAGTTTAGTTTATTTTAAGTATTTTTCGTTATTAACAGAACTTATTTGACATTTATTAAACAATAATTTTAGTAGCCTAGTTTTCATTATATAATTATATTAATTTTTAATCAATTTTCAGTTCCGTTTATTTTTATTTATCTATTTTCCTATTTGATAACTTATATTGAATATTTAACTCAATGTTTAAAATTTATTTGAGAGTTTAATAACAAAGTACGACATTTAGAAATATAATTAAAATAATTAAAATCTTTAAGTTTAATTTAATTTTAATATATTTCATAACTTAACTTTGTTCACTTAATAATTTCGCTATATTTCTTACAGTATTTTAGCCCTATAAATCTGTTACTTTTCGTTCATTTTAAATTACTTAAAAATACAAAAATATATAAATTTTGCCTCTAGTTGTAGTTGAGTTTATTTTTAACAATTTCGCATATTCACCAAATATATTTGACTTTGTTATTTTGCTATAATTCTGGCAGCTATAGCCATCTGTTATTTTTATGGCCAGCTCATGTGTTTTTCTCAGCGGTGTTAAAATGCAATAAATAATTTAAGCAATTAACAGCATTAATTTTAATGGCTTAGGGATGACCCATTTTGGGGCACGTGACACATCACATGGAAATGCATTAATTAGTGCCACAATAAACCAAATACTAGACGGAAATCGAATCAAAATCAAATCCATTCATATGCCTCAACTCGGGCAATTAACAGCGCCATAAAAGCTGAAAATCACATGAATGAAGCTAATAACTCGATAGCTTTCGCCTTGATTAGTAACAGTGATTAGTTAGCTATTGTTACTAATATAAATATAAATACTAGGCAGGCGGGCACGTGTGCCTGGCAACAGTATTCAATAAACAGACACACGGGGCGTATGCGCAATATTTATAAAAATGCTGCTGCTGCTGTTGCTTGATTCTTGGCACTATTAAAAACTCACATGGCGTATACGCAATATCAACTAAAGGCATAATAAATTTATTAACAATTACCAAGCGAGGCAACAACAAAAGTTTCCTATAAATTTGTAAGTTTTGCTTTTGAAATAACCAATTGGAATTGCAACCTCAGCCTCGAATCGCATCGTAAATTCGCCATTTAATGAACTTCACACATTGCATAAATATTAAAATAAATTCTGATTCTGATTCTGATTCGGCATTGCCAATGCTGCTCTAACTAAACAGCCAACTAAATGCCTACATAAACAAATCGTTAACAATAATTATAATTGCCACTTTGGGCCCCCTAAATTTGTGGGCGCCAGGCAGGAAAAGCCACAAAGCCCCGAAGCCAAAAATACCCAAAAATTAAATGAGATGAAAATTATGAGCTGACAAAATATAAACAGAGCACACGCCATAAACGTAACATTTTCGAAGCACCCTGTAAGAGAAGGGTGTTTCAAGAGCGTGGAAATTTTAGAAAAAATGAATGAAATATTGTGGAATGCATGAAAATTGAAAAACGAAAATATTTGAGGGAAATTTTAGAAATTGCGAAATCATAATTTACAATAAATCAAGGAAATTGTTATTTGATATGAATTATTAGTGGAATTTTTGTAAATTTTATTTTAGTTTTCAAATTGTTTATATAAATTTAGTATAATATATTATAAATAAATAAATTTAATATAAATTTGTTATATTTGAAAACTTTACGAAACGTCATAGATTAAAATAAATTAATAATAATAAAAATAAATAATCTAAAATAAAGCAAGACAATTTGGAATTCAATATGATTTTTAAGTATAATTTGTTTTAGGTTTTACTTTAATTTCAACAAATTTTAAAATATATTCTCTTTAAGCTCTCCGACCATTCTGCACCTGTTGCAAAAATGATATAATACATTAAATACAAATAACAATAAATTTGCGCTTAAAAATGGTGAATTTTGCAGGTTGCTAATGGCTTATTTATGGCGAGTTTATAGCGAGTTGTATAAATGGCATTGGAACTGCAAGCCTGGCCGTGTGACATATTTAAACTTGACGCCATGGCAGGCAAATTTTTATTAATTTTAATGCCAATCGCTGGAGCTGAAGATATTGAAGCTGTCGCTGTGGTGGGTGCAAAAAAGTAATTTGTTTTAATTTGTTTAATCGCTTAATCCGCGCAACGGAAACAGCAGCCAAAAAGGAGAAGAACTGAGCAAAAAAAAAAACAAAAACAAAAAAAAAACCTGTTTAGCAAATTAAATGAAGAAGCCTGGGCATGATCTTGCTCTGGGTCTTGGTCTGTTATGGGTAATCTCTGGTGGTCCTTTCGGCGGTGTTTTGTTTTTGATCGACACAGTCGCTCTGGCGAACTAAGGTCAATTTATGTTGGAAATTTGCGCAAAAAAAAAGCTCTTTAAATCGGGTTTTTTAGCTTAATTAAACTTTGGCACTTTTCGTCAGGCTTTCTGAGCTTTGCTTTAATTTATTGTGGCCAGTAAAAATTATGTCGAAATATCATAGAGTGAACTTGAGACCTGCCTCACCAGCTGCCTCTCTTTCGCACACTCGCTGCCTCTCTTACAGACAGTGTTGCCCGGTTTTGGGCACGCGTAGGAACTAAATTTAAACTTAAGACAAGCTAATAATAGCTAAAATTTTTGTTTATTCTTTTGTTTTTTTTAGCATAAAATATTTAAATTATATTGCCTTTCTGATATTATATTTATCAATTAATGAAATTAAATCAAAATATTTTCTCTACAAATCATAAGCACTGTTAATTTTTACAGTTGAGCAAATTGTCTGTTGCATATCTTCGCTTTCTCTAATCCGATAGCAAAATCGATGAAGAATGCCATCCGTACAGCATCTAAAAAGGCGATATTTATAGCTATAACTTTTTGTAAAAATTTAAAAAATGTGCTAAATCTAGCCTATAATAGGCCAAGCTGGCATCACTGCTTTCAACATACATCGCGCAGAGCTGAGCAGAGCGCGCAGCTGACAAAATGAGCATAAATCTCTTTTAGCACGCCGCCGCCGACTGTCGGTTTTAACACGCCTGTCAACACACATATATAAATATACATATATGGATATATATACATATATATATCACACACACACATGCGCAGAGGTCGGAGAAGAGCACCCGTTACCGCCTCTGACAGTGGGTCCGACTAGTAAATCAACTGAATCGCTCGTAAAAAGTCGCGCAGTTGTATTTTTTTCGTCTCTCAACATTTTTAGTGTTTTTGTTTTAATTGTTTAAGCAACAATGGGTGCTAAAGCAGATAAATAAATAATCATAATACCAGCACAAATAATATACTATATAAACTAAGTTTTTATTTTACTCTTTGTTACTTTTGTGACTTTTTGTATTATGCTACTTCATTTCCTGCGCACTTTCTACCAAATTAAAAACCAAAAACAACTCAAAATCCAATTAATTTATTTTAATTTAATAAGATTTTACGACTGACATGGCGCACACAATAAAAGCAATTGAATTATGAACCCACAGAACATTACATAAATTAAAATCATAAAAAAAGAAATACAATTTTGCGGTAAAAATAAAAATTCATAAAATTTGCTGCTGTTGTTTAATTTTATGAACTTTTAATTGCAACACAAAAGAATGAGCCAGCACTTAAAATAACGAAAAAAATATTAAGAAATTATTGTGAACGTTCGCCATGCACTTTATTTCTCATTTTTTGTAATAAGTGGCAATTTCATGCAGTGGAAGCAACTTGTGGCATCCACATGGTGAAAGGCGCGCCTATTCCACAAATATTGCATATTTCCGGGCTGCCTTTTCGAAAGTAGAGAAATTTTCAAGCAAAATATGCTTATTAGACTTTGAAAAGGATTTCACCTTAATAATTCTTCATTTAATTATTAAATTTATAAAGTTTTTATCTTTTTCGAAATTTCCCTTAAATTTGTGTGCATAATTCTCAGCTTTCTGGAAAACTGAATTCGTCGAATTTAAGAAAAACTGCTCATCTAAGAAACCATATTAAATTAAACTACATTTTACTAGGAACATCGCAATTTGCACTTTTTACGCTTAAGAATTAATGCAAACAAAAATTGACAGTATTTCGCAGTAATTGCTGATCAAAGCAGAACAAAGATTTAATATTTAAAGTTTTTAATATTCCCGGAAGCGCAAAAGTTTGCACATTGCAAATAAATATTGTTATACCGAAACAAAGAAGAAATAAATTTGAAAGGTAATAAAGTACTTGAATGATGATGAAATATTTATATTTTTGCTTAAACTTATAATTTTAAAAATATTGAAAATAGTAAAATGTTGTACAACAGTAGCAAGATTTTATTAACAATATTATTTTATTTATTTTTATTTTTTTTTATCAGTTTATCTACGATTTATTACATCATTTTATCTGTGAATATGTTTTTGTTTATTTATCTATTTTTTGATCAGACAGTTGATCTTTGTACTGTCGATTCTGAGAAGACTTTATCTCTGGATCTAAATGATGCCCAGTTATCATCGTATTACACGTTTCACACTTTATATGTTCATTGGTTTATTAGAGTATTAAAAAATATGTGTATAGGCTGCCAGTTTTGCGCTATATAGTACTATATAGTTATAATCAGCTTTATGCTGCAGCTACTACACTCCACACCTAACTGTGCTTCAAGTGATTGCAGAATTGGGGCATTCTCTTTCTCTTCCTCTCATTCTCTTCCTCTCTCTCTCTTCCTCTTTCTCTCTCTCTCTCTCTCTCTCTCTCACTCTCTCTCTCAAACATTCAGTGCCTTCCATGTCATTTTCCAATTACGTTAATTGCTCATAACATGACGCTTTTTGTTTGTTGTTCTTCTTTGGCTTTTGAAGGCGCAATACAAAATTGCTTCCCCGAAACACAAACAGCAGAGCCTCGCATACACCTACACAAACACCCTCTCACACACACACACAGACACACAAACACACACTCTCAGACAAAGTCATTTACACAGAGAGAAACAACTGCAGAAAAATCTCATATGAGTTTTATGCAAACATAAAACATATTCCCGAAAAGAAATAAAATAAAAAAAAAAATTAAATAAAATTTTCCTCAAAAAAAATATTTAAATATTTCCTTATATTTTATTCAATTATTTTACTTATCAGCTAATTTTATTATGGTATTGTTTTTTTTTATGCAATTTTCTTTGCTTAATTTTTTGTGTTATTTAGTATTTAATTTTAATATATTATTCTTCTTAAAATATATAATTTTTCCCATGTAGTTTATGAATAAATAATTTTTATAATTCCTTCAAATTATTTTACATTTGAAAGAAACATTTGGTACTTATAATTTCATTTCAATGTTTATTTTTATTTGCTAATCTACAAATTTATATGTATTTTGCAAGTGCCTTAAATTCATTTTTTAGGGTAAATTATTTCGCACTGTGTGGTATTTGTAGTGCTAAAGAACAGATCAACGTCATGCATCTATCTATCGTATGTGGATCGCTTTTGTGGCTTATTTTAGCTGGCTTTAAGTTTATGAAGAATTACGAGGAAGGCACTTAAATGAATTGTTTGCTGCCAGCATCAACAGCAGCAGCAGCAGCAGCAGCAAAAGCATCGCGTATGTCTGGTCCATAAAAATTTTATGACCCATTGATAGTGCGAACAAATCTAGAGAGCAGCCAGCCCTCCCCCCCTCCACCCTCTACCCCTGCTGCCCCTCAGTTGGTGGCTGTTGGCCCTGCTTGAAAGCAGGTGAAGCAAGTTTGACAGTTGATTTTTGAATTTGATTGAAGCCAAGTGCAATTGTTAAGGCGATCGAGTGCGAGTATCGAGTATTGAGTACAAGTATCGAGTACACACATTGTTTATGGCATTTCGCAAGCTAACAGACAGACAGACAGACAGGCGGACAGACAGATGGACAGACGGATGGACAGACGGACAGACGGACAGTTTGGCATGCATTAATCATGAACAGAAATTGCGCTGATGCCTCTTAGATTTGTAGACCCGGTACTTTCAAAAAGTACAAAAGGGTCTATTAAGTTAGTGTAAGTGGGAAATGCTTGAATTTGGCATGTACCTAGCCCATGGCATTATCTATCGATGCTGTGAATTACTTTGCGATCGTATGAAAAACAGCAAAGATATGTAACAGACAATTCTCTCAACTAATCATAAAGGGATTTTCGATTTGTGTATGAGGCGATTTGTGATAATGACAACACAAAGTTAAGGTTCTCATTTTGTCGATTACGTCCGACTGGAGCTTTGCGCCCCACTGATCTGCTCCAGTCCTTACTGTTTTATTGTTTTTTAAGCAAGCAGGCAGGCAGGCAGCTTCAGCGCTTTTTCCAGCGCTTTTCCAGGTTCGTCAGTGTCTATTTTCATTTAATAGACATATTTGCCCCAGCCTCGGAAAGTTTTGCGCTTTGTTTATTTGTTGAATCAGCGCCGTCAAACCCACTCGAGTGCTCATCCACCACAATTCCCATCGCAATCCCCATCACAATCCCCATCACAATCACAATCACAAACCCCATACCATGTCAGTGTTTGGTAATGTGTTAACAGAGCAGATAACTCGAGAGCGCAAACATTTTGACAACTTGTGAACTTTAGAACGCCAGCAGGTTTGTGCATTCCTCATACGCACAGTGGTACCAGCACTCATAAACCATAAATACCACACACTAAATAAAAATACAAGCAACCATAACAATTCACCAAACGATGCTGAAATCTTTTATTTTATGCCCACTCACAGAATTCGTCGAAACAAAAAAAAAAAAAAAAAAACATTGAAATGTTCTGTAAACAAACATACCAAAAAAATACTATATACATAAATATATAACGAAAGGCATCCGATTAGCCCATATACAACGTAACACTGGAGATCTGTTAAAGCTGAAGGAGTGCCTCGATAAAGCTAATTGGGCTCATCAAGCTAAGGCCCAGCCGACTTCCACGAGGGTTGCTTCAAAAGTTGTGGACAAAATTTGCATTCGATATCAAACATTTTATTTCATCATAAAATTATTTTACATTATTATTTAATATTTAAAATTAAAAAATTATTTGATATTTTTTTTATTTCTTTTATTATTAAATTCTTAAATTTGTATAAGATATTTAATATTAATTATTAATTATTTTTTAATACTTATAATATTTTTGCAAATCTATATTTAACTTAAATTATTTTTTAAATTTCTATTAAAAAAAAAACTAAAATCTCTAACAAAATATATTTTTTTAATTATATTAGGTATAAGAAATATGTAGTTCAACTTATAAAATACCCTTAAATTTATTTTAACTAATTATTTTGCTTAATTTAGACGTAATGCTCTTAAGATAAATTTATATTTTAGATAAGTAGGCTTTATTTTATTTTTTATTGGTTTTTAAATTCAACTTGTCGCAGTTTGTTGCGATGCACTTGAGTAAGAAAGCAGAGCGAGGGAGGAGCAGGGAGACGGAGCAGAGAGGGCAACTGTGGTACAGGGTATTGGGGGAATGGGGTCGTTTGTTTGTGTGGTCGAGGCGCCGTCCGTCCGTCAGCAGCACGAGATTAACACGCCATGCTCTAAATTCTGCTTACTGTTGACTCTCGGCTGTTAACTGTTGACTGTTGACTGAGCAAGCTTTTGGTAGCAAATGCTGTCGCAGCTCGAAATGAAATCTGTTTTATTGTATTTGAGAATGATTAGCCCCGAAGATATGCCCGAGACGAGGCGTTATTACCGGAACGTGAGTGTGCTCACTGGGAGATGAAGATCGAGAGATGAAGATGGAGTTCTGTATGCAAAACGTTGACACTCGTGCTTCTTTTTTATACCCTGTACTTTAAAGAAATGCCAAATGGTGTATTAAATTTGTATAACACACAAAAGAAGGCGTGGTAGATCCCGCAAAGCATATATATTCTTGATTTGTCCGTTTTTCTGTTAGTATCCGTAACATCCGGTATGTGATATTTTAGATGAATGTGGTTGTGAAACTTATACCCTACACCATCTCTGGAGAAAAAATTTTCACTTGTTATAAGAGCTATAAATACCATTTTTGGCATATAGGTTCTCCTATGCTGTATCCTAAGCTGATCAAATTTGTTTTATATCTATTTATGTCTCCCCCAACATACAATTTGTACAGGGTCTTCTACTGTCGGTTACGTCCGACTGTAGCCCTCCAACCAGCAGATCTGCTCCGTCCTTACTGTTATTTTTTTGGGCAACAAAGTGTCACAGTTTTACGAGCCTGCGACTTTTTGGGGTCGACAATATACATATAAATTCGTATTTCTTACCTGATCCCAGTTCGCAGCGAGGCCTAGCCCAACAACCAGAGCAGAACAGAGCCGAAGAGCCGAAGACCCGGGCAAAAGCAAGTCGCTAACCTTTTTTGGGGTTTTTTATCGTCACATAAAACACAAAATAAACCACAACACAACAAAGATGACAAGTTTGTCGCGTGTAAACAATTTTGCGGCTGCCCAAAAAGGCGGCGCGGGTGGTGGAGTCTCAGAGAAAGAGGCAGAGAGAGAAAGAGAGACAGAGACTGATCGAGAGAGAATAAGAGATAGAGAGAGATTTGATGTGGTGGAGGGCGAAGGAGCACTGGGCAGCCTGACGATATCAGTGAGACGTAGTACATCAAGAGAAATAATGCTGTTAGGTAGGCAGACGGTGTAGGAGTTAACAGTGCCTACAAACAGTTTGCGAACACATCATCTGTTGAGGTAGGTAAAAGATGAGGAACGGTATTTGTAGCTGGAGTTAAGCAGAGAGCATTGAATAAGCAATTAAAAATTATTTTAATATATGTATTAAAAAATGTTCTAAAAAATAAATAATTTAAAGTTGAATACAAAATAAAGAATGAAATATACATAGATTGAGAAAAATAATAAATTAAAAATGATTACCTATAAATAAATTATAAATTTGAACAAAAAGAAAGCAGTTTAATAATTCAAATACGTTTGTGTAAAATTTCTGGTCCATTTTAATTTGAAATTGCGATTATAAAGGATCAGAAAATAGAAGGCAAGGCAAAAGTAAATTGGGTATAATTCTATTAAATATTTAAATTAAAAAAATTTGAAATTTTAATAATTAATACTTAAAATTTAATACTTTTTATATGAATTTTAAAAGTTGTTATATTTTGTACATTAAAATTTTACTTACATTTTTGTATATTTATTATATTTAATTTTTTTTAAATCCAATGTTGAATATTTATTGAAATATTAAATTAAACATTAATTAACTTGCTTGGTTTTAAGGCAAGTTTTTGTTAGCTACGCAGCCATACAATTAGCAGTCACTGTTTGCTCAGTGGGCAGAACGCACAGTACGTTCACATAGTATCTACAGATACATTAGAAAATATCTCAAAAAATCAACAAAAATAAGAGAGACGTCGGCGTTGACAGAGGCAGCGACGTTGTGAAGCGCAGAGAACGCGCATGAGTGAAATACATTTTCACGCTTCTAAACAGAGCGGCAAGAAGAAGAAGAAGAGCAGCAGCAGCAGCAGCAGCAGCAGCAGCAGAGACTTTTTGACTACAATAATAAAGTAGAGTATAGAACGTCCATTCATAGCCGGCGTTTGTAGTGCTCCCGATGCCAAACGCAGACGCAGATCAGTCAAGAGCCAGAGTCCGGACGGAGACGTTGACGTAGACGTGCAGAGAGAGAGACAGATACACAAAGAGAAACAGACAGAGAGAGAGAGAGAGAGAGATACAGAGAGAGATCGGACGTGGATCGTTTTTATTTCGCCAACAAACAAATACGAAAAGTGTGCGCCACAATTTTCAAATCCCACAGAGCGTCGCGAGCTGTGGCCGGCAACGGAACAGAGAATACGATCAACAAAAAATCAGCTAAAAAATCGCCTAAAAATCAACTTAAAAAACAGCACACAGAGCATTAAAAAAACAACAAAGCAAACAAGCAGTGCAACAGGCAACAACAATAACAAAATACAAAAACAAAAAAGTAAAAAAACAACAAAAACAAAAAAACAGCTTCTTAGTCGCGAGTTCGTTTCACGTCGCGAGATTCTGCATTTTTTGTCGGGTTCCCAGGGCCGAGGAACATGGGAAAAACTGGCTAAGGATACGGCTAAAAAAAGGCAACAAAAAACAACAACAAAAAAATACTAAAACTCCAACTCAAACTGAAACTGAAACTGGAAGCTGAGCTTCAGCTGCAGCTTCAGTTTTTTATTTAGGCCTGAGAGACTCTGCGCTTTGATTAAAGCGCGCGTTTAATTTCATTTTTTACGCTCTCCCAACACACACACACTCACACACGCACACTCCCCGCCTCCTCCCCCCTCTCACAGAGCGTATATGGGGCTCCACCCTTCCAACTATTTTTCAACATTTTGCGCTTTGATTCGCTGTTGAACCTTTTTGGTGCCCCCGAGAGAACTCCTTGGCTGGAATTATCTTGACTTGGCTCCTTGGACGCAGCGCCTCAGTACGCCGACAGCTTTCTCCGTGTGCATACGACTTCACGCATAAATACTACAAATAAATGTAATAAAATTAATCATAAATAATAATATTTATAAAAATAATTAATTGAAAAGTGCCAAAGTGAAAGAACAACTACAATGTGCCTCTTACAGCTGCAGCTACATTTTCTGCATCCATCGAAACAGAAACTCAACGCTTGATCAACTTTTTGTGATTTCAAACTACGCTTTTTTCGCAACATCTATTCAAATGCAATAAAAAAAAGCCCCCAACTGTAGCTTCAAAACTAAAAAACAATCGAGAGACTGGGCCACATTTGTTTATTGCCGCTGCTCGGCGGCTTCGGAGCGATATGCGGTTATTCATGGTAATTGCAATTTTAATATTCGCAATGCCAATGACGGGATTCGGTTGGTGAGTTTTCAAACACCTAAAGTTACACTCGAAAATCGTACATATTTTCATATTTCATATTTGCAATCCAAGTAGCCGTTAAATATCAGTTAAAAACTCTAGAAAGTTATAAATAGTTTAAGGTTAAGAGGGCAGAGCGCATATGCAATTTAGTCAGCTTTAGAATTTAACTTCCATAATTGCAACCTGAAAACCTGTATTTACATTAGCTTTACATTATTGCAGCTACACTCAGAAAAATAAGCAATAGGTTGCTTCACAAAAATTTTAAAAACATTTGTGTTTTTATCTACATTTTAACTATAAATCCGTATGGAATTACGTTCATTTTAGTTTTTAAACATTGAGCTTTTGTCAACGAAATTTTACAATAACATTTGACTTTTCTCTTAGTGTATAAAACTCTATTTTAAAAGTATTAAATTAAAATTTTTTATTTATATAAATAAACACAGATATAATAAATAACAAAAAACACAATTAAAAGTAAAGTATTCAAACTAAATATATTCATAAATAGATATAATCAATTACTAAATTTAAATAAAATAAATATACTTTAATAAGAATAATACTTAAAATATGGTCAGTAGAGCTAAAGGAATTCTTCAAATAATTAAAGAAATATTTTTTCAAAATAAAAACTCTTAGCAAATTCCCCTAGATCGTCATTTCAAAAACTTCCTGTTTAAACTCTTATTTAATCTAAAAGCTACTTTCCCAGATCTATTTAAATAAAGATCAGTCTTGTTAATGCGGACAGGCAAAACGACAAACTCGTTGAGGCACAAATTCATTGTATCTTTCGATGCGTTGCGTTAAATTCAATGCCAAAAACCCCATTACAAACGCTGCACAGTGTGTCAGATCTCATCAATATATGAGCTCAAGAGATTGGCATAACCGTTTCCGGTTTTCCGATATAATATTTGCTGACGACAACATAGAATATGGTAGCATATAGAGAAATAGAGATATCGCCTATGGCAAATAGGTGGAAATTGCAAGCGACATCAATTTTTTGCTTTATTCTTGATTTTTTCAGGTGAGTCAAAGCCAAAAAGAAATTGCTATAAAAAAAGTAGTCTAAATTCGGGCAGAGCCAATCGAGCGTGCGATGTCGCCCGCGTGAGACCTTCAAAATGTGACGTTTGATTTAGATTTAATTACATGGCAAAACGTGGCCGAAAATACGAAAATCCAAATGTGAAAAGTGTAGCCAAAATAAATAAAAACTAGCAGAGCCATGACAACGCTGCAGGTGAAATGCATTTCAAATGCTCTTTCAGAAGGAAAGATCTTTTCTGACCACATAACCCAAGCCATGATAGCTAGAGAGCTGAAATTTTAACTGTAATTCACTTTTATGTTAAAAATGAATATTACGAGGGGTCTTAAAATAATTCCAAGCAGAATAGAAAAAAATTTCAATAAACCTATAGATCGATCCGGTTTAAATTTTAGTTTCAAAATAATGTAGCAAATTGCATATAAATTATTTAAATACCCTACGAAAGCGCATCTAAACTGCATTCTGAATTTATGCGCGAAATTACAGGCCAAGATAAATAAAATATATGTAGAAACAGCATGTAAAAAGCGGGAGAGACGGACATCAAATAGAAAGAAAAGTGTCGCAAAGCAGGTGAAGGTGTAGAAGTTGCTTGTGTGAGAGGGGCAGCAGAAGCAGCTACACAGAGAGAAAAAATCAAGAGCTGCGTAGTTTAAGCCATGCACTTAATTTTAAATAAGGGCTCAATAGAAAAACTGTAGGTTCAAATTGAGATACATTTAAAAATGTAATATAACGAAAATAAAATTTAAAAATTTTTCCAGTGTATTGTTTTTTTTATTTTTTATAATATCCTATGAATCTAGCACAATTTTGGGTTCAACTGGAGCGAAAGTTAAATATACAAAAAAAAAAAATTACATTGAAGAATTAAATTTCTTATGACATTTTTTACAATTTTTTTTTTCATACCAAAAGTTGTTTTTTTTTAATTTCAAAATACAATTTTGTTTCTCAAATAGAATTTTTTCGTTAAGATTGCAAATTTTTTGTGTTTTTTTTTTTGTACCTAATTTTAGTACACAATTTATCGCGCAGTGCATGCGTTATGCACACTGCCAAAAAGTATTTGCCAGCAAAGGTGGCATCAATGAATACTGCACTGACAAAAAGGCAGCGAAGGTGGAAAAATGATCGCTGTCAGCGGCAAAAGAAATTTGTAATGTCTCGACTTTTGGCTAGGGGCATTTGTCAACCGGGCTGGGTGAAGGGGGAAACTGGGAAGGGGTGGGGGGAAGGTTGGGGTGTTTTATTGGTGGGCGTCGCGTGGCGTAGACTGCATGACGGGATGGAAAGAATCATTCTGCCACTGATTAATTTTGGGTTTTTTATGCGAATTGTGTGCAACAGGGCGTCCCAAAGGAGGCCACCTGCAACATTAAAAGAACTGAGGCAGAGACACATATTTTCCCATTAAATTCAATTGAAAATGCGAAAGTTTCGCAATAAATTAATTAAATAATTAGAGCTCAAGTTCAGTTGGCGTTTGATCTTGCCCCAACTGGATAATGCCGTTCGTGCCAGCGACAATCATAATTACGTTCTAATGATCATGTTCGGCTTGTCACCACACAAATCACACCGTAAACCCCTAAGAAACATTCAGTCTATTCCGAATGTGCGCCATTTTCACGCTTCATCTGAGACGCCCAAGGGCGTTAGACTGCAAACTGCGTTGACAACAAGCAGGCCGTGACGACAGACACAGCGACGGACAATGGGGCCAATAAATGTTCAATAGATTGCAGATTAGAGAAGGGAAGAAAAATCAGAGACTTTTTGTGGATCAAACATAATTAAATTAGGTCCATAAGGACAAAAAATTAACTGGAAGAATTCTAGAATAAGTATAAAAATGTTACAATTGTATTTTTAAAATATTTTAAATTATATACTGTACGGGCGAGCGCGTAGCGCTAGCTGTGGTACAGTGTACTTATTATTTCTTATTATATTAATGAAAATTCAAGACCAAAATTAATGTGTAATTAATTAATTGATAAAATTCCGCACAACAATTAAACTTGTTAAAAGTTCTGACTGTTAAACTTTATTATTTTCATTCTCAGGGAGATATAAAGTTCGAAATGCAGAGTTTAAAATATGAAAATCTAGATTTTTTTCTCTGTGTATAAGTATTTCAAGCCTAATTAAAATTGTGCTAGAAGTCTCTGCCTTTAAAAGTGAAAAAGTGGAAGAATTCTAAAAAAACTCGTTGCTAGTTATCAAACATAGAAATATAAGGTAGTAAAATTCAGATCCGTCGTCTCGCATCGGATCAGTCGTGTGTAGCATTGCAAGTTCGTTCCCTGTCTGGCAGTTCTCATAGACTGCATCTATACTCAGCTATTTGGCGCTGTTTTTCCAGTTAAATGCACTAAATCAAGTGATCATTGTGCGAGTTTAGATTGAGATGATAAACACACAGTGTGTATATTGCTCGATGTGCCGTTAAATGAATGGAAATTCCATTTGGTCCCAGCCGAAAGCAATTACACAGAACTTACAACGAAATTGCTGATGTGTCTGAAATTTAATTAAAAACAGCGAGAGACTGCGAGATGAGGGATAAGTTGGGTAGGGAAGTCGATTTTATGAACTATTCATCGTATTTTGATTTTTTTTGATTTTTGATTTCAAATCAAAATGAGCTCATTTCCGATGACATTTACAACAGACAAAGTTCTGATTTCTGAGATTATTTTTGGGGACTGGCCGAGCTTCCTGCTATGCAGGCATTCATTCATTGATTCAATTCATTCATGCAGCATTCAGAGGGTTCATTCATAGTACGATTTTGTGGTTTTCGCTTTTTGGCACAGCATGCCAAATGGCAATTAAAACCCGCCGGGGCTCTAATGGGTTAAACGTACACGGCGACCATCCGAGTTTCTGTGGCAGTTGGCACTTAGTCTCAAGCTGTGCATTGCAACAACATCGCCTCGCCCTGGGAGGCAACATCAACAACATCAACAACATTGCGCATACGCCGCGTGCGCTCTATATCTATATGAGCCTCTGTGTGTGTCAGTAGAGCAAAGCGATCGCAAAATTGGCACACTTTCATGAGCAAAGCAAATAAGTAGCAGGCAGGCAGGAACGTATGACCCAGAGTTGGCAACTAGAAGCTGCAAAATTTATAGAAACCTTACAGAAAATTAAAAAATATATATACTAAATATATAAAATAAAGTAATACATAAAGGAATAAGCTTTTATTGCATTTTGAATGCACAATAAAAAATGTCTGTTTAAGCCAATTCACGTGTAATTTATTTAATATTAATATAAATTCATTTTTATTTTATTTTGGAATCAGATAAAATATGTTTAAAATTCCGAATACCCCTCTGAATCAAACAAAATTATTTTTAATTTTTATTTTTAAAAATCACAGATTTCCAACTCAATTTCGCATAATTTGTTATTCGTGATATATAAAAAATATAAATAATAAAATAATAAAATAGATAATAAAATTAAAATTAATAATTGATTATAAATTTATTACTAAATTATCAATTATAAATAAATAAATTGCAATTAAATAGATTTTAAAAATATCCCATAAAAGGCAAATCACAAAATAACTTAAATAAGAAATAAAATAAAACAAGTATTTTTAGAAATTTTAAAGCTGTTGAGAACCGCACAGCTCTAACCGGAAAAAGGCCAAGTTGGCAACACTGTTATGAACACCCCCAATATGATTAGTTTAGGTTACTTTTTTTTGCGATTTTTTGGCTAACGAGCGTACACAACTCGGCCAATTGCCAAAATTTATTGTAGATGACTTGATTATGATGCCAGAGACACTCTGACTGCAGCGGAGACAGACACAAACAGACTTTTCGTCACTTGCCAAAACGCAAGAGCTTCAAAGAGCCGAGATCCATCAGCTGGGCCAAGAAAATATATATTGCAGTAGCTAGTTATCTAACTGGCAGATTTTGGCACGGGTTCTGGCCACTTTTATTTGTTGCTTCTTTCGCTTTTAATTAAAAGTCATGCGATTTGTTTATTTTGTTAATTTGTCTCTGCGCCTCTTGTCAGTTGCCTCTGACAGTTGCGTGTCTTTCGCTGCATCATAATTAAAACGCATGACAGACGATGCCCGAGAGACATGGGTCAAGTTGAAGGACTGACAACTCGCCAAAGGGTCTAGGCAGCTGGGAAATCTTCTAGTCATTCTATGGCCAGATATCAGCTGAGATTATCGCAGGCAGTTCACAGAAGCATTATTTGTAAGGGAAATAAAATATTCTAAATATATTTGGTTACTTGCATAATTTATATAAAATATTTCAAAATCTAAAAATATTTTTCTGTAAACCAAATAAACATTTATTATATTATATATTGTAAATATTACAAATTTATATTATATTTAGTCTATATATTTTACTTTACTTTTATCTTTACATATAAAAAAATTTCAATTATTATATCTAACCAATTGTGACAAATTTCTGATCTGATACAAAGCTAAATCCAATTATTCTACTTCTGGATTAGTTCTAGGTTTGTAA
Organism: Hypselothyrea guttata; assembly: GCA_035045125.1. Taxonomy (NCBI): domain Eukaryota; kingdom Metazoa; phylum Arthropoda; class Insecta; order Diptera; family Drosophilidae; genus Hypselothyrea; species Hypselothyrea guttata. The sequence goes on from JAWNNJ010002265.1 coordinate 175,258, forward strand.
CAGCTGTTGACATATATATATCTGATTATATAGATGCTAAAAAACAGTTGAACAACTAGAAAAAGATATATCAAATAATTATCAAATAAAAGAATATATAGTAAAGAAAACTTACATATTAGATACATAAAAACAGTCGCCATATACCCCAATGGATTGATGAAGCTAATTATAAAACCAACAACATATGCGTAAATCAGTTTCTATTGAAGCGAAAAAAATCTATTTTATATATAATTATATTTTTTAAATAAATTTAACTATTTCAACATACTTTCCATACGCTTAGCAGCATTATTAAACCAGCTGCAATATGCACAGTGGCAAAAGCAAATCGAAATATGCTCAAATTGGTATCCTTCCAAAAATTATTCTTCCACACTACATTCAAATCGCTGAATATGACCTCTTGTGCCAAGAAAATAGTAGATTTTTTGTGTTATTTTAAATATGTTTAATGAAAGATAACTTACGTATTTTTGAACTGATTAGTAGAAGCAAAATTATTCCATGAACGAGAGTCCAGATTGCAAAAACGATCGCTTTCCATTGCAATGAGCACAAGATGTTGTCAAATTTGTTGCACATCAAATTTAGTTGAATTTCATTTTATATTTAACTCTATCAAAATGTAAACCTCAAAATTTAATTTAAATTTATATTGCCAAGCCTACTCGGTAAAAAATTTAACAGAAATGGGCTCGACGTCAGTAAGCTTAGTGACAAAAAAATTTGTGAAAAATTCGGCTGATCAGATAGTACCCTTTCGAATGATGCCAAAAAACTTCATTAATTTTTAAAACAAATTTTTGAATTGTATAAATGTTTTTATTGTTACAAAGATTTATTTAAGATTCAACTTCTATCTCAAAATTCATATAGTTTCTTCCTTTCTCTAATTATGAGCAATTTTTCATAGTTTTATTCACATTGTTGTGTTGCTGTTTAATCCTTTACGTGCTGTTTCCACCACATTTATATAATGTCACATGAATTTATGGCATAACTCAAAGGCAAAGCCCGAGATTTCTCACACTGGACATGGTCATGGCCAGGCAACGCCTATTTGAGCCATAATTAAGTTAAACGTTGTCGCAATTTGCGCAAGTCGCGCATCCCAGCCCAGAGATTGATGTTGTCTTTGTCTTTCTCTCATCCTGCAGCTGCCGGCAGTGTATCCCTCACTGTCTGGGCCGTCTTTCTAGGTATTTAACTTGTTAAAGGCCTCGACAAAATAGTAAATATGCTTGAATTATTAGCCAGGCTGACTCAAATTGGACATGCGCATGCCCAAAAGCCTGGGAACCGCACTCCAAAAAATTATGTGCATGCCAAAAGTGTCAAAGCTGGCGGAGAAAGATGATTATCATTAGCGCAACTATTATTATCAAAAATTTAAACATCATTAGAAATATTTTTAGCATTGCAAATATCCTAATATTATTATTATCATTAACGTAATTAACATTAAAAAGTTATCAATTTAATTTTTCCCATTAGAATTGTCATCAATCGCTTTGTAGCTGTAATAATGATTATAATTTGAATTGGGATTTTCATTGTTGAGTTCACTAACTTTATCATTATTCTTATCATTAGCATAAGCATCGTAGGCTTTCGTAAATATCCTTATTAATTGCTTTTTCATTGCCTTGATCATTATAATTAAAATTATTATAATTATCATTGTTGATGTCACCATCATTATTATTATTCCTGTGATTGAAGTTAGCTTCATTGATTTTCGTCAGCTTGTCATAATCATTTTCAATATCAATATTAATGTCATTTTGATTTGTAATGTCAATATAATTATATTTATTATTAATATATTTATTATTAATTACAGTTCTTTTTTAATTTATTTTAATTTTTCAAGTTTATTATTAATTTCAATATATATCATTAGCAATTTAATCGCTATTAACATATATCTTATCCTTTGGACTAGCCTTAGAAATAGCCTCATAAACATCATATGTAATAAATTAATTCTCATTTAAATGACTTTGTAATTTTGTTGTCATTATTGGATTACAAATAGTTTTTCCTTTTATATCGATCCCTAATCACTCCCATTATCATTCTCACCATCATTTTCAGCATCATGCTCCCCAATACGCTCAGTTTCGTGTAGGAGGCGCCTCGACATGTTAATTTGATAATTGCTCAAATGACACGCAGATGCACAAATAAACAAAAAAAAAAAAACAAAAACACGAAGGTGCCAAAAAGCAGTGTGGCAGCCTCCGCCCACCCACGAAGCAGCCTCAGATTGGAGCTGGCTTTAAGCCATGTCAACACCTTTGGCTGTGGCTGTGGCTTTGGCTTAGAGCTGCCTGTATTAGCTGCCTAATCAATTGTCAATGCTGCCGCCCACATCAAACGGCAGGGCAGTGCCACACCCACTTCCACTCCTACATCCACAGCCACTTGAGTTGAGTCCGAGTTTATTTACATGCATACACAGAGAGTTTTTTTCTCAGTGTGTATGCACAAGAGATCAGCACTTGCGCTGAGGCATTCTGTGGACAAATATTTGTGCACGTAAATTGAAAACTGACCAGGCACAACAGCACTTGACTTGCCACTGGCCGCTGGCCACTACACAGAGAGAAAAATTCCATTAAAAAAATTTAATTTGCATTTGCAATCTGAACGAAAAGATCTGTAAATCAAAATCAATAGTTTGTATTTTTTAAATTCTTCAAACTATTATTTTAGAATTATTATAAAATTTTGAAATGAGAAAAAAATTAATTTTGTCGTTTTGGGCTCGGCGGAGATATGTCGCTTTGGAAACGACATATCTCCGCGCGGAGCTATGTCGTTTTGGGCTCGGCGGATATATGTTGCGCGGAGATAAGTCGCTACCCCCTAAATTCATAAGGTCCTGAAAATATTAAATATCTTTTATTTACTTTCAATTAAAATATATTTTAATTAATTGTTTATTTAATTTTACTTTTACTCGGTAGAAACTTGAAAATAAATGAACATTCTGGTTTAAGAGTAGATTTTTTATGTGGCGATATTTTAAAATGTGATTCAAATATTTTCTATAGGTTCTGCCGTCTCAAAGCTAGCATTTTCATTCTTAATGATATATCGAGTACCAAATTAATTATTTTAAGAGCGGAATGCTTGACTTTTTCTCCCTGTGTACGCCCAAAACGCTAAACGTTGGCCTAAACCACGAATGGTCAAAACGGTCAATCAGTCGGAGTCAGAGTCGGAGTCGAAGTCGAAGTCAGTCGGATCGTTCTGTCGGCCATTCATTCAGTTGTCAACGCTTTGTTTAAATACTTTGCCACTTGCATGTTGACAAGTGGTTTAAGTCGTTGATTTGTTTACACTCGCCGCAGGTGGTGCCGATGGGGCAGGAGGATGGCTGAGGGAGGGGACGGGGTAATGTGGCAGTGTATGCCAAGTCGAAGACTCACCAAAATGAGTCAATCAAACCAAGTTGCATCCATTGTGACCATACTATTTACATAGAAAACACGCTGAGAGCAGGCAATGATCACAAACGACTAACAACGAATAAGATATACTCTATTAAAATCAAAAATAAATTTAAATACCCTATTTACATGACCAAAATTGTTATTAGTCTGCTTGTAATTTTACAGTAAATTCTCTTTGTGTGTGTTTGAAACTGTTAAATTAATTACTTGAAAATAAAATAATATAATAATATTTAAAAATAAATATAAACATAATATATAGTTATATATAAAATAAATATAATTCGAATTTTATAATATTAAATATAAATTGAATTATATTTTAGGGGCACGTAAAAGATGGTACACATGTAGAAAGACAACATTAAGTTTCTAGTCAAATTTATTTATTTGTTTTATTTACTTCAATAAAAAAAAATTAAAATAAATTAAATTAAAGATAATATAAGAATTTGTTCTGATTAGCTCCGATTTCACACTGAAAAAAAATTGGGGCTTATTTAGAATGTTGTTCTATTTTATATTTTTAGACCCTTTACTTTAAAAAAGTAAAAAGGGTCTATTAGTTTAGTGCAAAGAGGAAATGTGTGTAACACCCAGAAGGAGGCGTGGCAGACCCCACAAAGTATATATATTCTTGATCAGGACGACAAGCCGAGTCGATATAGCCATGTCCGTCTGTCCGTCTGTCTGTCTGTCTGTCTGTCCGTCTGTCCGTCTGTCTGTCTGTATGAACACCTAGATCTCAGCAACTATAAGAGCTAGAGACACCATATTCGGGATTCAAGTTCTCCTATTCAGTAAGCAGCACGAGTTTGTTTTAGATTTTGGATACCTCCCCCCCTTCCCCCGCAAACCGCAAAAAGCTGCTGTAGCCACAGGTTTAAAGCTATTGATTTGTAATTTGGTATTTAACTAGTTTATGACATTCTCTATGGACGCTGTGAATTTTGTTTCGATCGGATAAGAAACAGCGAACATATGCCACAGACAATTTGCCGTACTAGGCAGAGGGGGGGTGGTGTGCCTTGCATACGCGGATAGCTTAGTGTGTGTGCGTCTGATTGTGTTTGTATGTACATATACTCAAAGTAAAGGGTCTCCTACGGTCGGTTACGTCCGACTGTAGCCTCCGTCCCACTGACCTGCCCCGTCCCTATATTTTTTATTAATTAGAACTTTGGTGTGGTGAAAAATCTCAATTATCGTAACAAATATGCTCAATCGGGGAGTGTAAACAAATCGTCTGAGAGAGTGAAAGAGAATGGAGGAGGGGGCGGGCAGGGGAGGAGAGAGTGTTTGAGGCATTTGGCCTGGCATGGGTGGGGTATGGGAAATTTCAACCACTTGTCAGTGTGGCTACCACCAAACCGGGCACTTTGATCAAAGAAAAAAATCACTGAAAATCCATTGAGGCCTATAACGACACCAACACCAAACACCAAACAACAAACACCAAAGCAACAACAACAACAACTGCAATAGGAGCACACTTGCTTCTCTTTTTTCTCCTCTCTTCCCTTCTCTTCTCCTCACTTCTCTCTTCTTTTCTTTGGCTTGTGTGAAAGCAAAATAAAGATACGTTGCAGCCAAGTGTTGCCAGTTGCCTTCTGCCTTCTGCCTGTTGCCTGTTGGTTGTTGCTTGTTGCCTGTTGCCTTCTGCCAGTTGGCAGTTCGTAGGGAACCTGGGGAACTGGGATCTGGAACTGGCAGACTGAAGTTGTTTTGGCCTTTTCAAGTTGCCGACAGCTGCGCTGCTGGCGTCGCTGCCTGCTGCCGGCTGCCAAGTAAACTTCAACTTCAAAAACCGAAAAGTGTCGAACGGACAACAGGACGGATACACGCTGGCTGAAACTGATGATTTTCCAAACAAATTTTTAACTCAAATTACAAATATTACTTAAACTTTAAAAAAATTAACAAATTCATATTGAAACACAAATTAAAATTGCAAAAAAAAAAAATGTTTTGATATGATTATAATTTCGATTATGCTTTTATATAAACAAATTATTTGAAATTATTCGCCAGTTTTTTTTTACGCTTTAAATATTGTCTTTAAAAATTGTCAAATAAATAAATGTAAGCTTCAAAAATGTACTTACAAATTTTGTTTAATTAAGCACTAAATAAAATCTAATTTAAAATCTTTATTAGGTAAGAAAACGTTACTTTTTGATATAAATAAAAATAAATGACAGAAATATTATTGATATCCCATTCCCACATTATTTTAACCTTTAGAGAAACAAAAATTATGCATAAATGAAATAGTAGATAGTAATAATTTTCATGTGCTAACTGCAAAAATTTGCCCACTGTGCGCTGCAGAGTCGAAGTCATATCGGCCTCGGCTATTTTCCGCTTAACCAAAATCTCTACGTGTTTATTGTTGTTGTTAGTGCTGGAGTTATTGTTGTTGTTGTTAGTGTTGGAGTTATTGTTGTTGTTGTTGGTGTTGCTGTTGTTGTTGTTGTTGTTGCTGTTGTTGTTGTTGGCTGCTGGCAACTTGTGTGGTTACGCGCTCTGCACGCTTTGAAAGGTGTTTGCGTTTTGTATCTTTCGAGTTCTTTAGATCTCTCCAGTCATCAGCATCATCGACTTGGAGGAGATTCGAATCATTGCGATCACCTCATCATCGTTCGCCAGCGAACTTCAATTGTTTTTTACACGTTGTTGTTGTTGTTGTTAGTGTTGTTGTTGTTGTTATTGTTGTTTACAAGCGCGTCTATCATTTGACTTTTGGCGGCTCTCTTGCCTGCTCTATTTGTTTTTTAAAGATTTTGTTGCTATTAAGTTGTCATAATCTCTTGCCTCGCATCGAGATCGAGTGATCGCCACAGGGCCAACAAAAATCGAAAAAAAAAAAATCGAAAAAAAAATGCTCACACACTCTCATGGGCAAATAGAGAGATAAAGTGTATGGGAATGAGAAACAAGGGCATGGCCACCAGGTGGGCAATACGCGCTATCCAGGTGGGCAAATTGGGGCATCACAAACCATTCGAGTGCTTTCCAAATGAAAATGACGGAACCACAGGTAGCACTCATTGGGCTAGGGTTATGGCTGATAGAACAGCGGGCACAAAATCCACAGCATAATTTATAGAGCAAACAAATATATCGGATTTGATTTGCTTTTCTCACATTTATATTATTATTGGGCTGTTCTCCTGCGTTGAGGCAGTGACAACCCATCCAAAAATGCCGACTTTAATTCAGCAGTAAATGGTCCAGTAGCGGTCAATCTTGCTATAACTATCCACATCATCGGATATAGACTGTTCAAGAAGTGTTAATCCTCCCATAATACCAATATTAGCTCTAACATCTACATTTTTCGACCAAATGCGGTAATGCTTCGTTTTTCAGAATGTATGTAACAGGCAGAAGGAGGCGTGGCAGACCCCACAAAGTATATATATTCTTGTTTCTGCATAATTTTACAACACAACTCGTTTACCCATTAATTCTTACGATTTTCAAATAAAAAATTTTATACCCAAAAATTTCATTTTTTTTTTAAACTTAAAATATTTGCAAAAAATTTAAAATTTTCTTTTTTTGATTTATCATATAAATTTTGGTTTTGCACTCAAATGATAAAGAAAAAACCACACCGCTTGAAAATCGGTTGAGTTTTGGTAAAGTTATTCGCATTTAAAGTTCAACAAAAATGGCTATTTTTCTTATAAGTAGTGATAATCCCCCCATGATACCAATTGGTCTGAAATTTATGGGAAATTATTTTTTAAGTCATAGATAAATGGTTCTAATTACGAATGTTGATGATTATTTACTGTCTTTAAAAGGTATTTATTTAAATGAGACACCGATTGATAAGTCTTATGATATATTTGAAATATCCATGAGCAATTGGCAAGGGGCTTGGCTATATCTTGGCGCTTTGTCATGCCAATTGCAGGAGTTAGCGAACGCTTTAACAATTGGAAGTTCCAGTGAGTCAGCTGTGCCGTTGATGGCTAAAAATAAATACATAAATATAAAAAAAGTAAATTCCTTGGAAATACCACAGAGAGAGAGATAGAGATAGATTCTTAAGGGGGGTAATGAGTGTGCTGAGACATCAATCATTTGTTTGATGGACTCTGGTGGGGTCTGCTGGCAGCAATGGCCCTATAAAAATCGCCTCAAATACCTACTATATTTACGCTGGGCGAAAACATAAACTTGCAACTGATACAGTGGAAATTGCGCAAAGTTCACGAGCAAAAGCAAATTTCACGCGAATGTGCAGTGTGTGAAGTGCGAGAAGTAGCGAAATATGTGAGAAAAACGAACTGAAAAACAATTGAGCTATTAAAAAGTCATAAATCTGAAATGGAAAAACATAAATCAGCGCCCCAAACGCAAAAACTGCGCACAGCAAAAACAATTTTCACAATTTTTAAACGCCGACGCCCAGTGGCTGACACATATCACCCGAAGGGGGATACCAAGCAGAGGGTTTACGAAGAGGGGGGTGCCCTGCGTGGCAAGACTGTTGCCTGCCCCTGAAGCAACGCCACGCTGCACCCACAATTCTACGCTAGCCCAATAATTATTAATTTTCCAGCTAAATTAAATTTTAACGCCGCAGCTGAAATGAAAATGAAAATTGCATCGATTGAGAAAATTGCAAAAAAAAAAAAGCAAAATGCTGCGGAAAGGCGACAGTCGGAGGCAACCGACAGCAGCATACTCTGTTCGCTGCTTTTTATCATACAACTGCAGCAATGCTTCTTCTTAATCTTTCTTTTATTCATACTAATCGAGAATATTTACGACTCTAGAACAAATACGGACACTTATATTTTCACAAAGTTATTATACCCTTTTTCAATCATTTTGTAGGGTATACAAACTGATGTGAGTAGCTCGTGAGTGGCTCGTGAGTGGCTCATGAGTATGGCTGAGTGTTTGGGTTGGCAAAAATTTTATTGAGCGCCGCCGCTTCGCTTATAACAATAAACAAAACAATTGCCAATTCATATGCCCCTCTCTCTCTCTGCTGTGTGTTTATCATATTGCGCATACGCCCCATCTTGCGCACTGCGAGAAATTTAGTTCAACTACCGAAAGCCATTTAGCCTAACTCATGTGTGGATGTGGATTTTGTTGTGTATTTTCCTTATTCTATGCAAATAAACGCACTGCATTTTCGCCACAACTGCAACTGTTTTTAATGAACTTGCCGGATGAGTGAAGCGAACTGAAGTGTATTATGCGCATAAAGCGAGTGCATTCAGGCGCCACACAGCTGATAACCCGGCGAGTTTTGTCAGTGGGCCATCAGCCTAAGTAAACTGGGTTTCTAGAATCTAGCATAGCCAAACAAGTTGCAATAATAGACCAATCATAATCTTAATTGGATTGCTTAAGCGTAAAACCAGCCAGAATCGCAGGAAGTTTTTAATTAATAATGAGAGCAAATGCAGAAAGTGATGGAATATTTATGCTATTTTGTAGAATATTTAAACTGAAATTAATTATGAATTTAATTCTGCAAAATTTAATACACTGATTATTCAAGTTTTATTCAATATAGTCCCCAAAAAAAGTTAGGAATTTGTAGAATTTATAATTAAAGCTATTAAACATAAAATTTTATGAATTATACAATTTAAATAATTTATGTTAATAAAATTCCAAGCTGTAGGGAATTTTAAAGAATTTATTATTTATTTTTGTAGAATTTGGTATTTCAACTGAATTAAATTTATCAAAAAATAATTTATTTTATTTTACATTAAATTATTTTAGAAGTTAGGATATAAACAGAATTATTTGTTTCAACTGTTTATTAAATTTATCTTAACTTCAAACTGAAATTAATTTTTCATTTTCACTTTCTTTTTGTTCTAGGGCGGAGGGCACAAACATATTGCTTGATCCAAATCTAATGTGCAAAAAGACACGTCGTCTACGTGGCAAACTGGCCGAAATCTGCCGGCACGATTCGGCTCTGCTCAAAGAGATCATCAATGGGATTAATCTGGGATTCCGCGAATGCGAATTTCAATTTCGTAATCGTCGCTGGAATTGCACAGTCTTACGCAAGAGCATGAGGAAAATTTTAATGCGCGGTAAGTATGCAAAAAAAGTATCTGCTAGATACAAATAGTCGACAGAGCACAGAGCACACAGAGAACAGACTGCAGAACTGGCAACAAGAGGCCAAATGACGCTGTTTTATTATGCAGCGCCAATTCTTAAAGCCTCAACACTTGCTGAAGTTAAATGCAGCAAGAAATTAGGTGAAGCATAGGGAAAATGAGTGTTAAAATTTTGTATGAAAAATAGCTTAGAATAAATTTTAAAATTCTGTATAAGCATTTTATAATAGCTAATAAGCAACATAAGCTAAAATAAAGAAAGAAAAAGAAAGTTAGGACAAGAGAAGTGAAAGAAAAATCTCATTTTTAATTTTATACAAAAATATTTGGTAAGATATTTCTAAATTTTTAATATAATTTGTTTGCAAAAAAATGTATTTTATTTGTAACTAATAACAAATAAAGTTAACTGCACAAAAGTTAAAACAGGAGAATCAAAATTAAAATTTTAACACGATCAAAAACTATTTAAATCTTAAATGCAAAATATTTTAGAAAATTTTTATATAATTTTTTTTATTTTGCTAATTTTATGAAATATATTTTTAACTAATAGCAAACTTCTTGAGCAGTCAAGTTTAACTTAACACTAGGCTTTTCGAGAGCCTTGACTGGTAACAAGCTGGAAATGCCAGCGACTCATCAGGTCTGCCCCGCTGCCTAATTACAGCTGCAACTTTTGCAGCGTCTTCTTGGCAAAAGTAAAAGCCAAAGCAAAGGCAAAGGTAGAAGGTAGAAGGTAGAAGGAAGAGGGGGCAAAAAACTGTCAGGCAACAGGCGACCGCATCATCCATCAAGTTGCATAATAAAAATGTTGCGCCTGCTGATGAATAGCGCCTGAAATGAGCCTACAAAGCTGTCAATTTTAATAAATTATTGCCCGAAATGCTCAAAGGTACGGATATATAACCCACTCAGCTCTGACCCTTACTCCCCAATCTCTCCTCCAGTCTCAGTCTCAGCTCTTTTAGCTTCCAATCTGCACTTAATGACAACAATGCGCAAACAAAACACATACCAAATTATGTGCAATAAATTCCAGCTCTGCACTCTTTGTGGATTAAAACTGCACAACTGTCAAGCTGTCAGTTATCAAGTGCAGCAGGAAGACTCTCTTCCACATAGCTGCCCAAGACTGACCATGTAATGATGCCCTTGGTTTTTTGGTTTTTCCTTTTTCTTTTTTCTTCTTTTTTGGGTGGTGACTCTTCCAATGCGCTGAAAGACACATCACCTGTCCAACTCTGATTCACGGCGTTCTTCCTACAACTCGATCACATTACAAATTCAAGCGAATGTGACGAAAACTCTTCAGAGGGTATATAAAAAAAACACAGAAATTTAAATGGAATTCGCATAAAAATTAAATAGTATTTTATGCTGAAAAATTTATAATGTTTAAGTAATTTTTGTAGATTACATGCTTGTCAAAAATATTAAAAAATTTAAACAAACAAAAATCTTTGAGATTTTTTATTAACATTTTTGAACTTGAAATTTTTAAACATTTTTTAGGAGACTAGACGCTTAAAAAATATCTAAACAAAATATTAAAATAAAAAGCTTGAGTAAATATTGGAATTAGTTCATAATAATTTTTATAATATATTTAAATAAAATCTAAACTAAAACCCAAGTTTCGACGATTCTATTTGTAAAATTTATTTGGAAGAATTTATTATAAATTAAAAAACAATTTTTTGAAGGCTGCGAATTTTCTGTTTTAAAAATTAATTTTAAGTCCAAACATTGGATATTTCTTAACAGAAAAACTCCAATTATAATTGATATTAAGTTTAAGCTACAGGGTATCTGTCAGTCCTCTAAGAATTCATTTCTTATCGGTTTTCATTAAACGTGACTGCAGTGACGATGTGGCTGAGTTTGTCACTTGACTCGCGTCACTTTATTTCACTCATTTGCATAGAGACCGGACTGCTTTAATACTTACTTGACTCTGATCATCGGATCGTCCGATCGTCCGACTGTCCGTCCGATCGGTTATCAAGGCGGCCATAAATCATTTTGTCACCTAATCTGACAAATTGGCATCAATCATGCGTTGGCCGAGAGCATCGATTAAACAAGCTGTAGACATATCGATAATGCCAAACGTAATCGTAATCGCAATCGTTACTCAATTGTCATAAGTACATTTGCATTAGCTGTAAATCTCACCGGCACTTAACGGTAATTTGCAAACTCGTTTAACAGTTAAACTTGTGGCTAATAAAGTTTTGATAACTGAATTCTCTTTGTAAGCGGCTTAGGCAAACATGTCGCAATAGTTGATATACATATGTTCAATATTTACCGTACGTTTCCGCTAAAAATCCGACATGTTTGGACATCATCTGGTAGTATGACACAATATGACATGTGTGTAAATGTGTCAAAGATTAGATTAGCACTTGAAGAAACTGAAATTTATTTTCAGTTAATACTACATTGAACTGTGACTCATTTGGTGGGGTTTATATGATTAAAGATTAGGTGATGATATGGCTAAAATATATTTGTATACTCAGAGATTTATTTTCTATACCATGGAAAGCGAAATAATTTAAAACAATCTTTTCTTCATTTAATTCTTATGGTATTCATTTATCTTATAATTTATATTTATTTATATATATAAATATATTTGTGTTTAAAAAATCATTTTTAATTAGAAATAAAGGTATTTTAATTATTTTTATTAGTTTCTATCGCAGAAAATTATATTCAATAAAAAAATATATATGCTATGTATTTAATTTATTATTAATTTTTATGAAATCTTGAAGACAATTTTTTTTACCATTCAGAATTCTTTGCAATTTAGAAATATCTTTTTTATAAGCCACTAAAATTCATTTTGAATTCTTCACTTTTAAGAAAAAAATCTTTCATATTTTAATAGAATTTTTTTAATTTTAGAAATTAAATTCTATTATATCGGAAAAGCTTTTATCTATTTTTTCTATTCAAGAGCTTTTTCCTGTTTAATATGAATTTCCTGCACTCTTTTATCTTTCTTTTCAAAATATCCTTGCTCTCTTTGCTTTCCCAGACTCCCGGGAGACGGGATTCGTGAACGCGATCACGGCAGCGGGCGTTACGTACGCCGTGACGAAGGCCTGCACCATGGGGCAGCTGGTGGAGTGTTCGTGCGACAAGTCGCACATGCGTCGCAATGGCGGCCAGCCGCAGATGGTGAACGCTGCCACGGCGGAGGCCGCGCTGGAGCGGCAGCAGCGGCAGCAGATGCCGCAGCTGCAGCGGCACAACAACAGCAATCACAACAATAACATGACGGACATGACGCTGGGCAGACAGCGCAACAATCACAGGCCGGGGGGCAGGCGGGGACGCCGCAAGTTCTGGGACAACATCAAGTTTCCCCAGGGGGAGTGGGAGTGGGGAGGCTGCAGTGACAACGTCAATTTCGGGCTGAGGCATTCCCGGGCCTTCCTGGATGCCAAGCAGCGACAGCGTCGCAGTGATCTGGGCACACTGGTCAAGCTGCACAACAACAATGCGGGAAGATTGGTGAGTGTGGAATAATAATATAACATAGAGATTTAAATGGGCAAGATATCGAAAAAATATATGTTAATCAATGAAAATTTTCTTAGATATAACGGCCTTAAAGATTGGATGTATCGATATAAGGAAAATTATATAGAAACTTAAATTTATGCTTTCTGGATTGAATATCTTATATCATATTGAACTTTGTTAAAAAATATTGGGCAAATATGTATCACTATTATCGATAGAAAGCCATATGCTTGTGATATATCGTGAACTCATATTATATGGAATATTATTTTTGATACGTTATGTTTTACGAAATCTTTAACATTTATGTTTTATGTTATATTTCAAGAACTCTCATCATATCGAACTTTATTAAATATAACCGATAAAAATCGATATTATTACTTACTTATTTCAAACTTTATTAGCTATAATGATAAAAATCGTTCTTATTACGCCACTATTTTTTGCGATAAATAATGAAGTTTATTTGAAAATATTAATCGTATATCGATTATCCCCAAAATAAATCTCATATAATTGACAAAGTTCTGTTCTGTTTTTCTCCCTCTCTCAGGCCATCCGCGATGCGATGCGTTTGGAGTGCAAATGCCACGGACTGTCCGGTTCGTGCACGGTGAAAACCTGTTGGCTGAAGATGCCGCCGTTTCGTGAGATCTCGTCACGATTGCGGGATAGATACGATGGGGCACGCAAGGTGGCGCTACGCAACGATGGCAACAGTTTCATGCCAGAGTTGCCACACACGAAGCCGGCGAATAAATACCAGCTGGTGTATGCCGATGATTCGGCTGATTTCTGTACGCCCAATGCGAAGACGGGTGCTCTGGGCACACAGGATCGTGAGTGCAATGCGACCTCAACGGGTGCCGATAGTTGTGATCGGTTATGCTGCAGTCGAGGGCACAAGCATCGCGTGGTCACCGAGTGGACCAATTGCAACTGCGTCTTCAAATGGTGCTGTGAGGTGACGTGTGAGAAGTGCCTTGAGCATCGAGAGGTCAACACTTGCCTCTAGGGGGCAAGAGCAAGGGCAAGGACAAGGGGAAGGGGAAGGGAGTTTGGGGATTTTCTTTTCAGCATAGTCATGAACATGTAGAGTATATATATACATATACATATATATATGAAAGCTTTCCATTTCGCGTGATAAAAGTACAGTGGAAACACAGTGGGAACACACAACGTTTTTGCTGCAAGTCCAATTTTAAGTATTACGAACTAACACTAGTGAACACAATTATGATTTTATTTTAGCCTTAACGCGTAGTCTGTATATATCGTACGTCTCATCCACATGTAAGCTTGTAAATAGTCTTAATAAAACGAAAAACTAAAGAAATACAAGCAGTAATGATTTTAATTTATATTCCAGTTAGTCGGAAAATAACAGATCATCCGTAAAAATTTTAGATCTTAATTTGCAAACTGAGATCGAATTTTTTACTTTACGGAATGATCTACTAGATTAGCAGGTAATGTAAATAAAATCTAAATAATAGCAAAAATAAACGATAATAATATAGACTCTCCCATAAATTAACGCAATTTTATTGTTGTCGACACGAGATAAAAATCTTCGGAAATACTGCAAATCGTCGGGCAAAACAGAAAATTGATTTGCTTCACCACTGTGCATAAATTAACGGCGATTGCCGTTGATTCGAATGCATAAATTAGAAAATCAAATAGTTGTCGCTAGATGCATGTAATTAAATCGAGCATTTTATAAGAAACTTACAGTAAACAAACATAAATCAATTTGAGTTTATCGTATGCATCAGTTATTGAAAATTTATAAATAAATAAAGTAACAAAACAAAAACGAAATAAAATATCTTGAATTATTTATGGATCAAAATATATTTATAAAAAATTATAGCAAAATGATGTTTATATATAAATTGACATAAATGCATATTTATTATGCGAGATAAATACATATCTATCATGCGATATAGTATCTATTTAAATTAAATTACGTGTGGGCCCAATTAAAATTCTTAACAAGCCATAAGTCAAGCTGCAGCTTAAGTAGACTGATTAGTTTTCCCATTTGATAACAATTTCCAACGCATAAACTCAAGCTTAAAGTCCTCCATATAAGCTTAAGATGCCCAAAATTCCATTCCATTTCCAGCTCAATCTACAGAGAGTGAAACAAGCCCATGGCAGCGATAAGATACAAGAGGCAGAGGCAGCATCTCGGAGGCTCCACAGCAACAACTAATTAACAATCGCATTCATTTTATTTATCATACAACAAATGCAAACCGCTTGACTTCCAAAACTGTATCTGCATGCATTTATAAGGCTCTGTCCTCTATCCCCCTCTACGACATTCACTGTTTTTATACCCTGTACAGATGAAATAGGTTAAAACAGGGTTAATAACTTTGGCAGAATGTATGTAATGTATGTATGTAACAGGCGGAATTAGGCGTGGCAGATCAAAAAAAGTAGCTAGAGATACCATTTTTGGCATATACGTTATATAGTTTACTTCAAATGTAAGTTGCCTACCCCCCCTTTTATGCCCTAATCGCTTAAAACTGAACAACAAGCGTAATATTGAACATAGAACATTGTTATTCAGAATATATACTCTCTAATATTATATTTAACGTTCCTAAAAAGTTAATGGAAATCAATTAACAAATATAGAAGATATTAGGGAAACAATATTGTTGGTTTCGCCTAGCTAGTACCGATAAAAAGGTAAGAAGAAGGATTACTAGGTATGATATTAAATAGATATTTTTAAAATTATGTGTAAACTATTTTAAATATAGTCCACAGGGTATACTACAGTCGGACGCATCCGACTGATCTGCTCCATTCTGGTTCTGGCTATCTCTGTCGACCAAAACTGACAGACAGACGCGTCGATCGAAGATCGCATCGCATCGCATCAGCATCGTATCGGGGCATCGGGATTGCCACGTCTCGTCCACTTGACTGAACAAAATGTATGGTGAGATACTGTGACTCTCCAATCTCAGCCGAGTTCAATCTGTGGCTTAAGAACTGGGACTGCGACTGAAACTGCGACTGAGGCACGGCTCTGGGCACAGATTCAGATTCAGTGGCTTTATCTTGGGCGCGTTAATGAGATTTGCTTGTATCTGGAGCCATTCAGTAGATGCATATCAGTGGGTTTCAATTAATTGTGGCGACGCTTATTAGTCATCCATCTAACAAACTAAACTGGCACTGGCCTCTGCCTCTGCCTCAGCCTCTGTCACTGGCGCTGGCGCTCTGAAATTCTCACTATCTTCATACATTAAATACACTCGGAGAAAATTCTTTCAATAAACTATTTACATTTTATTGTTATTTCGCTAAACACAAAATTCTTTTGGCTTTTGAAGCTGTATAAGTTCTTAAAGTCATCTGCAATTTTATAGAAATAAATGTTAGCTGAACTTTAAAGTCTATAAAATACACTATGAGAAATTGTTTTAATTTAAATATATATTACACAAAAAATTTTATACTAAAGCTATTAATGCACAAAATATTTTTTTAATTGATCTGCAACTTCATTTAAATATATTTTTAAAGCTGAACTCAAGACTCTTGAAGAATATTCTAGAGTTTAGGTATTCAAGTCTAGTAGGAAATCTCATTTATAATAATATATTTATCCCCTATCTCTTTAAATTTATTTACTTACATATATTCTTAAATTTTAAAATATTTTTATAAATTGCAATTAAAAATGTATTTAATATATTTGCTGAAACTTAATCACCTTGAACTTCTTTGTTCTTAATTCTCAGCTTCTAAAACGCGTCTCTGTACTTAATTGAAGTACAACTAGAAATCGCTTCTAGTTGCGTTGAGTGCATCAGTGTTGCCAGACTGTCAGTGTTAAGCCAATGACCCCAAACTGACCTTGATGCTCGCTCTCTTTCGCACTTTCCTTTCGCTGTCTCTGTCGCTGCCTGAGCTCAGCTGCTTTATAAATGTGCATTTTATGTTAATAAAAATGCATTTTTATGGCGTTTTCTAGATCAAAGTTCTACGCGGCGGTAAATTGTCTTTCAAGTGGCGCTTAAAATGGCGCCAGATATATATCTCGATTTGTGGGGATAACGAAAAGTTTCCCATGCGATTTTCGGCAAAACTAATGGCTTAATTTTAAAAATGTTACACCTACTGCATTGAAGAGGGAGTCTGTACCTGCCTATCCCAGCTATCAAAGACGTTGATCACTGCAAACAATTTTAGCCAAATTGCAGTCAAAGACAGAGACAACAAACAAAGAGAGAGAGAGAGAGAGAGGGAGAGAGAGACGGAAAGAGATGGGGCGCTAAAAGAACAACTATTAAGACGGTCTTCGGGCAGAAGAACAAAACCTGAACCTGAACCTGAAACATGAAATTCCTGCGTAATTTGTAAGGAAAGGCGTGAAGAACACCAACGAAGGCAACACCTTAATTAATGTTATTAAAATGGAACGAACGACCGACCAACGCCTGGACGCAGCGATTGGACCTGCACCTCAAACTAAAAACTCAAACTCAAACCAAACTCAAACTGAAAACCAAACCCGAACTCCAACTCCAACTCCAACTCGAATGCAAACTCATTGGACTCTGCCAGAGGTCCAGGCGCAGGCACAACAAAAAAACAAAACAGAAAAAAAGAAAAAGACAGACGCAGAATAAGAAAGAGCATAGAAGAGGAATGTGGCAAAAGGGAGAAAAGGTCTGAGTTGATCTGAGTTCGGTATTTTTTCATACCTGAATATAAAAGGGTATAATAACCTTGTGCAAATGTATGTTAAAGGCAGAAGGAGGCGTGGAGAGGTATATGTATTCTTGATCAGGATGAGGAGAACTAATTCTGTCTGTATAAACCCGTCGATCTCAGCAACTATAAGATCTAAAACAGTCAAATCCGAAATGTAGACAGTTGTCTAACATAAGCAGCTAAAGTTTATTGCAGATCTCGTATCGCCCACAAACTTCCCCCACAAACTTCGCCCACAAATCACTAAAATAGTTATATCTTGCACTTTTAAACCTAGCAGGTTGCTCTTGGGAAAATATGTTGTCTATCATTATATTAAACTATGCTAAAAATCTTAGAGATGTCAGTATAAAACTAATAAAGTTATTAAAGATACAATATTGCCTAATATAATATTGAATATCAAAACGCAGGGTATTCTACTGTCGGTTGCATCCGACTATAGCCTTTCAGATGTTTTTTTTTTTTCATTTTTGGGCTGCCTGCTCCTCGAATCGCTTTGGCCATGCACGTTCCGGTACGAAGAGCAAATGGAAATGGCCCAGGGAATGGCAATGGGCAGCAGAATTGCAATGGTAATGGCCAAGGCATGGGAAATGGGCTTTTGTCTTTAAAATATTCAGGGTTTGGTCTGGGTAAAAGTGTTTGGAAAGTAGTCAAAACTTAAGCTAACTGACTTAAATTAACCATTTAAACTTTTATAGGCATCACTATACACAGAGCGAAAATTGTATGCTCAAATTAAGTTCAAATAAAAAAAAATATATATCTTAAAATAAAAATTAAATTTCTCAAAATCAATTTAGAATTAATAACATATATGTATCACAAATCTTAAATAAGAAAAAATATGAAATTTCTTGATATAAATATTATAAAGAACGGAAAATTAACATTTTTTTAAATATAAAATCATTAAAACAAATTCCACTGCACAAAAATATAAATTTTAGTATATCTTAGTTTTAAGTTTAATAAATCTACGATTTTTGCGAGCTTATTGTAAGTTCAGTCTGATTTCCTTTAACATTTTCGTGCCTTTTTGAAATCCCTGTTTTCAATAGCAGAACTCTGAATTATTTCTCTGTGTGTAGTTTGCCTCAAATGGAAGCTGCTCTAAGTTCCCAGCCTTCTAGGCCGCCAACAGATTTATCACTGAATGCTGAGCGCTGACTACTTGACATATTCATTAAATTTGCCACATTGTTGCAGGGCACAGACAAAGAGAGATAGACAGCAGAGGAAGAGAGAGAGAGAGGGAGAGAGAGATGGAGATGGCCATCATTTTGACACCTTAATGCGGTAATTAGGGTTTCTCGCTCGGCATTAAAGCCAGACAGCAGCAACACCCCAAGCCAAGAGCAAATATTAACACAGCCAAAGATCGGAAGATCAGACTCGATCTAAAGACACAACTAAAGTTGCAGCAAATGCTCAATGTCTCTATCTCTCTCAATCTTTTTCTCTCTCTCTCTCTCTCTCGCTCTATCTTCATCTCTGCGCTGTTAACGGTTTACAACGAATTGGCTTAAATTATTAAAAGATTACAGCCCAAAGATCATCATCAACGCCAACATGCACGGCGATCTCGCCGAGATCCTTCTGTGATTTGGGTGTGAAGATTATGACACAGCACAAAAATAAACCACAAGACAGAGATAGCTAGAGAAAGAAAGAGAGAGAAAGAGAACAAGAGCTAAACGACTGGCAGAAGGTAGAAGGAAACAGCTCAAAGGAGCAGCAGGCGCAGCAATTAATTTCAAATTTTTTTCCAACAAAAGAAGACAGCAAGCGCAGACAGCTGTAAGAGAGAGAGGGGAGTGAGGAAGCGGGGGACCGGCATCGGTAGCGGGAGGGGAGCGGGTGATAGGGGTAGATAAATTGCAGACAAATTAAGATAAATGAATTGTTTAATTGTTGCATGTGGCGTTTCAGTTTTATTGTGGAGCTGCTAATTTCGCCTGCAAAGTAACTGCGAAAAGGCTTATAAATAAATTTCTAAATAATGCGAAAATAAGAGGGAGACGCGTAGCAAATTGCAAAGCTCATGTATTTTCTCACTGTGTATTTTTAGACCCTTTACTTTAAAAAAGTAAAAAGGGTCTATTAGTTTAGTGCAAAGAGGAAATGTGTGTAACACCCAGAAGAAGGCGTGGCAGACCCCATAAAGTATATATATTCTTGATCAGGACGACAAGACGAGTCGATATAGCCATGTCCGTCTGTCCGTCTGTCCGTCTGTCTGTCTGTCTGTCTGTCTGTCTGTCTGTCTGTCTGTCTGTCTGTCCGTCCGTATGAACACCCAGATCTCAGCAGCACGAGTTTGTTTTAGATTTTGGATACCTCCCCCCCTTCCCCCGCAAACCGCAAAAAGCTACTGCAGCCACAGCTTTGAAGTTATTGACTTGTAATTTGGTACGTAACTAGCTTATGATATTCTCTATTGACCCTGTGAATTTCGTTTCGATCGGATAAGAAACAGCGAAAATATGGGACGGACAATTCGCCGCAATAGGCAGAGGGGGGGTGTGGTGTGCCTTGCATACGCGAGTAGCGTAGTGTGTGAGCCTCTGATTGTGTTTGTATGTACATATATTAGTAGTAGTAGTAAAGTAAAGGGTCTTCTACTGTCGGTTACGTCCGACTGTAGCCTCCGTTCCACTGATCTGCCCCGTCCATATATTTTTTATTAGTATAATTAAACCACAATTTATAAGAATTAAAAAGCAAGGAAATAAATAAAACATAGATAAACTAAGCGATTGTACTCGTCAAAGTTCACCCATTTTTTTTAACTATTTGACTATAAATAATTTAAAAAAATTAAGAAAATATCAATATATTTTGTATAACTTTTTATATTTTATAGCAAAATTGCTTTCCCCATATTTTTTAATTTGCGAAAAAAATGTCCTTTAGTTTTTAGAATTCCCAAAACTGGCTTTAAACTTTGTAGGGTCTTATATAGAATAACAACTTTTAGATTATAAACTTCACTAAAACTTCGTTTAAAAGAAGACATAATTTTCTACCTAATTTTTATTAAATTTTAAATTAAATTAAATCATGAAATTTGATAAATTAATGTTAATTTAATTATTAATTTACGGATTTTTGGCAAAACTCGGCTTAAAGAGCTTTTAAAAGTCAAGCGAGCCGACTGACAGCGTTGCCACTTAGTTGAATCCCTTGCACTCACTTGTCAATTGGGCGCTGCAGCAACCCTAAACAGTGTTGCCCAACTGCTTAGACGCTTGCAATTAATATGAGCTCAGCTTGAAAATGCTATTAGTTGCGCATTAACACCCGAACATAAAGACAAACCCAGACAGAAAGGCGCATCAATCAACGTCCTGATGTCTAAATAAAGAAACAGATAAATATATATAGATGTGTATATAGATATAGACAGAGGTAATCGTGTGTTTGTCTGCCATAAAGGACTACCGCACTAATTAATACTGCCGCCCTGGCTGACTGATGGACGCAAACAGATTCATGTTGCAGCCACACATAAACAAACAGACCAAATAAAGTTATTAAGCTGCCCAGAGTCGAAAAGGGAAATGTTTTGCCAAAAAACAAAAAAAATACGATACGAAAAAGATGCTCAAAACGCAGCATGTGTTAAAATTATATAGAGAGTGCGTGTGCGCAGCGGACCCCCCTAATGGAGCCCTGCAGACCCACAGGGCTGGGCACACTCTGCACGGACGTGCGCCAGTGTTGAGCAACGGAAATGCAGAAAAACCAAAATTTACGAAAAAAGACAAAGAAATTTTTGTTTAATATTTATTGGGTAAATAATGGGGAACTCTCGCTGCCTAAATCTTGGTTTAATAACTCTCGATGGCCCTACTCTCAGTAGCCGAACTATCGCTAGCCCAATTCTCGATGGTCGAACTCTCGATGACTGAACTCTTATAGGCCAAACTCTCGTTGGTCGAACTCTCAATGCCGAACTCTCCCTTGGCTTAACTTTCACTACCCCAACGCTTACTGGCTCAACTCTTTATGGCCCAACTCTCGTTGGCTAAACTCTCATTGGCCAAACTCTCGTTGGCCTAACTCTCGCTGACCAAACTCCAGCTGACCCAACTCTACCAGACCTAACTCTATTGGCCGAACTCTCTCTAGACGAACCCTTGCTAGGTTAATAACAATAATTTATTTTCATTTATTTAATATTAATTAACCATTTGTATTAATTTAACAAAAAAACAAAAAAAGCTAAATCGTCAGCACTGTTGCCAACTTTGTGTTGGACACGAGCAGTTTGTGAGGCAAAGTTAATAAAAAACACATAATTGCGTATGTTTGGACCAAACTCCATAGCATTTCGTGCCGATTTTAGCTCCGTTACTGCCCACTCTTCCTCAATTCTTCTGCACCTTCCCACCTCCTTCTCTCACCTTTCTTCGCCATCTCTCTGCTCAAGTGCGAAGTTCTGCGCAAACGCCAAGCGCCTGTGAAAATATGATTTTTGTTGCCATTTCGTGTTTTGCCACTTTG
Organism: Hypselothyrea guttata; assembly: GCA_035045125.1. Lineage (NCBI taxonomy): Eukaryota > Metazoa > Arthropoda > Insecta > Diptera > Drosophilidae > Hypselothyrea > Hypselothyrea guttata. Next base: position 197,654 of record JAWNNJ010002265.1, read on the forward strand.
GAGGTCTTCATCATATATTCTTTTTTGTTTTCTTATTTTTTTTTTTGTTCATTCTGTCTTTCATTTTTTTTTTTTTTGCTTTTTTCTTTATTTTTTATTTTGTTTCTCTCTTTCTCTCGCCCTCACAGTCTGTTGTTTTTTGTGTTTCCATAAAACTGACCCCATGGGCAGTGAAATTAAGTTGATTTTTAATGCAGTCATGGTGGGTAGCCAAGGCAAGGTGGCTCCATTTAGCTTAAAGGCATCCAAAATTGAGGTATTTCAACAGAGAGACAGTAAAACGCCCTAAAAACACACCACGGCATAAACGTTCTATATGTTTTCAATCTTGAATGAAGTATTGCACTAATTATGCTCCGGAATTTATGAATTACACAGATTGAATAACAAATAGTTGCCAGACTGTTGCAAATTATAATATATGGAGAACAGAGTAAAGTTGGCTGGAAGAAAAAGTAATAACTAAATTGAAATTTATTGAAATTAAGTTCGAATTTCTGTGCAAGAATGACAAATTAAATAAAAAGCAATTTCAAAATATAAAAATAATCGTTTTTACATATATAAAATACACATGAAAAATTTTATTTATTTTAAAATTTAGTTCAGATATAGGCAAATCCTCTTGGGAGAATTAAATAATGAAAATAAAACAATTCTTTTCAATTATAAATTTGTTTTTTAAATAAACTGAGGAAAATTATGTTATTTATTTAATATTTTCTATTAAATTTCTAAGTTTAAATATGTATTTTCTTTCATCTTTAATCTAAAACTTATAGGCACTTATTAGTTGTTCTGCATTTTTCACAGTTTTTGTAAACTTATTTTTCTGTGTGTATTAGCTGCTTTAACAAATTGAAACTCGCTTTCTTGGCTAATCTTTAGAACAGCCATCGATAATTATTAACTGTAAGACGTTTCGTATGGGCAACCCACGCTGTAGCATTCCGTAATGCTCATCTCTTGTCGAAAACTATCGAATACTTCCGCGCTTTGCCTCAGAACTGCCCACGTTCCCGGAATGGGGTCCATAATAAATTTCAACTTGTCTACACCTATTTTTACAAACATTTAAAAGTTATTACACTGACTTTTTCATTATGAGCCTCGAAAAGAGTGCAGTCTCCACAGCGAAGAGTCCCCAGAGTCCCCAGAGTCCCATCAAGTCTTCCAGACTCTGGAGACTCTTCAGAGTCCAGCCTGATGACCTTAAATTAAATGTGCAGCACATGAATTATGTAAGCTGTTTAATAAAGTGATTCCATTTGCATGCAAGAGCCCCGCACGCATGCACAGCGGGCAGTCTTCTCTCTCCCCAGTCTGCCCCTCCCCAGCCCCCGCCCTCACCCCAAATAATCCCCGAGATCCACCTGGACCCGAGTCCAGAACAACTTACTCACAGACCCCGGTCCGAAGCGCAGGCATCGCGCTGATTGTCGCTTAATAAAAATGGTTATTGTGTTTCTGCCTCGCTTTGCTCAACAGGAAGAGAAGGAGCTGAGGAAGGAGAGAGGAGGGGAAGTTGGAGCTGGAGGGGATTGCAGTTTGCAGCGGCTATTTATGTGTGGCTTTTGTAAGAATTATTAATGTAAATCTTTCATAATTTTCGTAAGCTGTGCGCGTGTGCAACACTCTAAAAATACCCAGCGGGACTATTGGAAATAGAGCTGAAAAACAAACAGCAGAAAAACAACTTCTAGTGAATATGCACATTAAAATATATGTTATAAATATTTAGTCAAATTTATATTTATTTTGTAAGCGTTATTAAAATAAAGCACCAGTAGAACTTTTAAATAAATTAATCTAGAAAGTAATATAACGATTAATTAAATTATAAATAAATATATTCTCAATTTTGTTTTTATTATTTAATATCTATTAATATATTATTAAAAAATTCAAAGACATATAGATTATAAAAAATCTCTTAAGCTTGGAATTAAGTATTATGCTTAAAAATTTGCTGCAAATTCTTAATTTAAGTACTAAAACACTTCAAACTTCTCTAAGTCAAATAAAACGTGTAAATATTTAAACAAATTCGCATTTATTATTCTAGTCCTACTGGGATTCATATCAGGCACTGGACACGATTTAACATGATTTATGGCGCCATCTGGCAAGGCTGTGCGGCATCCTGGCAGAGCTTAAAGCTGCGAAAGCTTCGCCATCTGCGCGAGCTTTAAGCTTAAAGCTTTCGACATGCAGCTTTCTCGTTCTAGTTCATGCGTTCATTCTGTGGCTCCACCCACACAACAAGCGTTCATTTTGTGCGCCGGCGCATGCGTCGTGCCCCTTTGGTGGATGCCACATACAAAATGAAGTTGCACGGCAAACAAATGCAGAACTGTGTGTGTGCCTGTGTGTGTGTGTGGCAAGAGCAATCGCAACTGATTGCAGCTGACAGCAAATCAAAGCGTCTGCCACATTTGTGGCAATGTGCTTGGCGGGGCAGGTTGGGGGCAACGAAGCGCCATCTGTTGTTGCCCCAATGAGAATTCTGACAGCAGCAACAGTTGCCGATGCCAGCTGCAACTTGTTGGTGCCGCAGTTGCAGCATTCGTCATCACATCAATGTCATAAGCAGCATCCACAATAAAGCTTTAACTTCACCTCAGCTCCAGCTCTACCTTTCGCTCTCTCTCTCTCTCTCTCTCTCTTTCTCTCTTGCTCTCTACCTCCCTTTTACACTTCTTCTGGTTGGCTGATGAGCACTAAAAACTCAAGATGGCCGCCGGAGCGCACAATAAGCGCTTGTTGTTGTTGTTGTTGTTGCCGCTGTTCATTGCACTTGAACTTTCCTTTTGATGATCGCTCGGACGTAGGGCTGCAAAAAGCACTCTGGAATTTTACAACACTGTTGATTGACAGTGATTAATGCATGAGATTGAGCATGACTTAAGACAGCCAGTTGTTGAAATGAAAGATGATTTGAGAAAAGATATTATCAGGTGAACGCTCCACGTAACATATATTTAATTAATCTATTTATATCTAAGGAGCGCTAATAAATCAATTAGGGGGTTTGTTTATAACTTTTATTGTTAGAAATTTAATTTAAAACTTTGATTAAATATATAAAAATTTATTTAAACACAAGTTTGCTATTATGAATAAACATAAAGCGTTAAAGGTTAATTTTTAACAAGGAACTTCCATAAAAATTAAGTAATTTTAAAGAATTATATTTTAAATCAATGATTCATGAGCTGAGTAATGATTATGACTCATGTGTCGGAATCTATTGATGAAAATCAAATGAGCCCACGTTGGGCGCCATCTTCATAAATACGTCTTATATATTTGGCAATTTTTAAATTCAGTAGGTCAACTGTTATTTGAATTTAATCATATCATAGTCTTAACTACAAGTTGTAAATTGTATTGTATTCTAGTATTTTCAGCAATATTTTCATTGTTTAAAGTTGAACAATTTCAACGAGAAGTCCTCAATTTGCAGTGAAGTATTGTTGTTGTGGTGTTGTTGGTGGTGCGCTGTGTGCGTGCTGTGGTTTGTAAACCACTTGAAACTATTTTTAATTGTAATTTGTGCAAAGCAACGCCCCCTTGAACCCCACAACCCAGACTAAACTTGAGTTGAGTTGAGTCGAGTCGAGTAGAGAGTGGAGTGGTTTGCATAGTTTAGAGCGAGGCATTGCTGGGATGCCAGCCAGTCCAGCGGCTGCGACGAGTTGCCAGTTGGCGGTTGAGAGTTGCCACACAGAGAGAAAAAAAATCAAGAATTTCGTGCTTGAAATGTCAAAGCTTAAAAGACAGAACTTATAAGAATTCTAGATTACTGTTTATAAGAAAATAAAAAAGCAAAGAACTTCAATCAAAATTATCATACTCTTCAGTGTGTTTAGAATTTTGATTTTTATATCTAAAAAAAATTTGATATATTAAAAAATATATTTTTTAAATTACCTTATGGTTTATTTTCCATTGTTCCTCAGAAATGTCTATCTAAAAAAATCAGAAGATGGCGCCACACAAAAATTTCATCTTGTAAGTCGAATTTTAATGTTTATTTTAAGAAAAATCTCGTTTTTCTCATTTAGGGATGACATCTAAATAGTTGTTTCTAATACGAAAATGCCACTTCTTAGAACGCCATTTTTCGCGCTGTGCAGTTGAGAGTTGCCAGAGTTGGCAGGAATTTCGCATAGAATGGCGCGTGAGGCATGCAGACGCTTTGTGCCAAGGCAGCAGCAGCTGGGCGAGATTTGTAGGTGGGCCAGGCTTGAAGAAGCGAGGACTCTTTAAATTTTCGGCCCGTACGCGGTGCAATTAAAAATGAAAAATTTTCCCACACAATGCTGCCAATGAGAGCGAGAGATGCTAACTGATTTCAGCTCTCAGAGCTTGCACTGATTTCTTTTTCATGTCAGAGCAATGCAAACTGCGTGCACTGATTGGAGGCCAATGGAATTTTTCCCATACGAGCCCAAAAACCCAACGCAACGAATCGAGTTGCATCCTCATGTAGTATCTCAGTTGAACCTTTTGGGTTTTTATTTTATTTTATTTTTTACTTATATTTTTTGTGATTTTTTTCATCTTTTACCTTGTGCCACTTTATGCCCGAACGGAATGCGTCGAGTTATGTTTGTTATGTCGTAAGGTTGCGTCTTTTCCTCGCTCTGCTCGCTGCGAAATTACTTTGATTAATTTTCGCTTAATTTTTATTTTTATTTCTTTATTTCTCGCTGAAGTATTTTTCATCGTCATTTTGAAAATGTGCGCGCAGCGATTTATGTACGTTGTCGCTGAGTTAATTAAATTGAACAGCAACAAAAAACAAATCACAAAAAGCCCAAAATTAACTAAATTATGTCTCTCGGTTTGCCTCCGTCTGTTGCCACGGGCAATGCCATTAAAATGCTACGTTTTTCCATGCATTTTTCCTTTTAATGAGCACTCGGGCACACACCTGCAACATTTTGGAAAAATCTACAGCAACAAAAAATCCATGAAAATTTGCCGAGTTCACAAAACTCCCCTAATGGGCGTGGGAAATGCCATGCTAAAGATATCATTTGCAGTTCCATCGAATAATGCGCATAATATGACAATGACAAACCCCTAACTCTCTGCTAATTGGAGAATCAATGAGGAGAGCTCAAAAGTAAGACGAAGATTGAGATACCCTAAAAATTAAAAGCTAATAAATATATTAGGAAATTTGAATTGAGAGTCAATTAATAGATGGATAAAATTTTAGATGTTATAAGAAACATAAAAGTGAAAAAACAATTATAATATATGTTTTACAAATTGGATTTAAAGCCAATTTTTGATACATTAAAATTCACGATATATTGCGCTCATTGTTTGCATGTAATACGCTCTGTAATACCCTGTAATTAAGGCGAGAACAAAAGCAACCCCTCTCAATCCAACTGAGTTATCAACGTATATGTATGTTAATATCTGAGAAATTGATCTGATTTTAATTTCAATGACATCCCTTGCCACACACTCTCTTTCTTCCTCTCTTTCTCTGTCTCTCTTTCCCTGTCCCTGTCTCTCTCTGGGAATCCCTTACAGATGAGTGCACATTTTTCATGCTCAACCCTTTGCTCTGTCTCAGTTTTCAGTTCGATTTCCATTTTCAGCTGCGTGTGTTTGGGTTCTTTTTTGTTTCGGGGTCTGGTTGGTTAATCCTTTTTGGTAATTTATGCGCACTCTCCACTTACCAAACTAATCATCAGTGCCCCTGCCTACGCCCCCCTCTCTGCCCCTGCGGCCATAGCCATGTCACGTGTCCGTCTGCTATCATTATTGTTGCTGCTTCTGCTTGTCGTGGTTGTATTGTTTATTGTGACAATTCTTGTCAACAGCGCAGCAAATGTCAACGGCACATTGATGGATGTGCCGCCAGAACCACAGAGCAGTGCCTCAGACCAGAGACCAGTGATGCCAATTTATAAAAAAAACTTAAATTTAGCGGGAAGTTCTCAAAACAAATTCGTAAAAAAAAAATTAAAAATAAATCCAAAAAACAGCTAATTTATGCTATTAAATATTGATTAATATCGATTAAAATAAACGCAACAATTTTGTAAAAATTTTGGAAAAAACTGACAAAAAGCTAAATTACTTTTATAATGCCAAAATTCCTAGCTTAAAATTTAACTGGCGGAAAAAAAGCGTATTTGGTAACAGCGCCAGAGACAGTGCTCAGTGCTCAGCTCTCTCCCCTCTCTTTCTCATCTCTCCGCCGTTCTCTCTCCGCTGTCTCAGAGTTAGCCTGCAGCCTTTTAGCCTTTGGCCATAGCCAGGTGCTGGTGATTCATGGCAATTGCATGCGTTAAAGCCTCATTGTTGTTCCTCTTTCTGTTCTGCTTGCTTTTCAGCATTGTGTTGCACTGATCGCTCAGAGTGTGGGACTAAAGATACTGTCCTCAACTCAGGTTCAGCTTCAACTTCAGCTTTAACTTAATGAGCGCTAAGCGCAGCAAATGACAGCGGCGATAGAGTGAGAAATCCGCGCTTAAATCAGGTACAATTGATTTGAAATTATCGTCAATGGCGAATTTTCTTTTAAGACTTATAATAGAACTTATATCAAGGAATATCTAGCAGAATTTTTTGTACAACTATAGAAGAAATATAATTGTTGGGCCATCGAGTATAAATTTGTATTTAAAGCAGATAATTTAATTTTCAACCAATTTAATTTTATACTTCTTTATCAAATGTCAATGCATAAAAAACTTCAAGCCACGTTTGATTTTTAATATTTACTTTATTTATTTATAATATTTATAATTAACACAAGGCAAATACTATTTGTACCTGTTTTCAGTTAACTTGACTTATAACCTTATTTTAAAACTTTACTATTTAATAACTATTTATATACCAAGATTTTATCATAATTTTTTAATTCATAATAATTGTTTTGAATTGTAATTAATTTTCTTGTCGACCGACTTTAGTTAACATTTAATAAATAAATACAAAATAAATAGATACAATAATAAATAATGAAGAATTATAGTATATAAATATTCAATACTTAAATAATTAAATAAAAATCACATAAAATTGAGGCATATGTTGCACGCGATGTTGCCACAACTCGCAGCAGCTGGCAACAAGTGTTGCAGCAGTGTAACAAGTGAAAAGTCAAAAAGGGTTAAGTTCACGCTAACACACACACACCCGCACACACACACACACACACGCGACCCACATACGAGCTGCAAGTTGCACTTATCAACTAGGAAGTAGACGCGAATCAATTGGCTTTGCCTTTGTTGTTGTAAGTGGCATGCCCCTTGCCCCCTGCCATTATCACCTCCTCCAAATTAGCATATTTCAAAGGCAACAACCGTAAGCATAACAAAGGCCAACGAATGCAATAATTGGAGTCCTTGAGCCCTGCGCCAGTTTTCACTTTTGTTTAATCCTTTGATGTTCAGCTCAAGAGGCACTCGGTCGTGTGTCCTTGTCTACTTGCCCCAACACTTAACCCTTGCCACTTAATCAGTTTCCTCTTTTTGTTTTCAAAACTCTGCACAGAGCGAAAAATTGTGTCTTAAAAATAACTTAAAATAAATAATAAAAATAAATTTTATGCAGAATTTGCAGTTCTCAGAAAAAATTCTATAAATATATGTTTAAATAAGATATATGAATTAAAAAGTAATATTTTAGAAACAGAAACAATATTTCTCATCCTAAAATATGAAACATACATTCTTATATTATTATATCAAATTTAATTTATTATTTTATTTTATATTTTCATTATTTTATTTAATACAATTTTATTTTAAACAAAATTTAAATCTTAAACTTTTACCAACTAGATATGAGCTCTGTCTTTCTAAGTTCTTAAATTCGGGTTTCTAGATTTATTTCTCTCTGTGTAGAGCAGGTGTCAGGGATGGGGAGGGGATGCACAACATTGCCTTAAAGCGAACTAAGGCGTCTAAAATCTTGTATCATTGAAATGCCTTTTGCTCTTTGCTTTTTGTGTTAATTAGGCCGCAAGTGCAACAATAGCAGCTTCTAGCACTTGACAGCAGAAAAACTCGCATGCGATAAACGCCTGAGCAAAATGCTGTATATCAGCCCTGCCTCAATGTGGCTGGCTGTCCTTTGATGTATTTTGTACTTTCGCCAGCCAGTAGGATAACACACACATACACAGGCAGCTATGTGTCTATATAGACAGACAGTTGGACCGAGTGACAGAGGGACGGAGGGACGGTGGGACGGACGGACAGGAGCATCCACCCCAAGGACGGGTGCACGGCAGTCAAGGCACGCGCATAACGGCATCATCTTCAACCCATCGTCATCATCATCATTTTCATTCTCATCATTATCTGCCTCATGTTGCAAGAATGACGAGCTGTACGCACAGGACTCGTCGCTCTATGAGCTTTGCCTCCGCTTCTATTTCAATTTTGGATTTTCATTCGCATTTCTCGTTTCATAGTCGTGCGACGCGTTCCGCTGACAGGACGTGTCCTGTTTTTGCCTCGGACTCTACGGCGTATTTGTCTTCCGTGAAACTTGTGTAAATTAATATCACAAAAATTCTCTATGGTGCCATATATAGTTAAACTATAAAAACATACAAACTCCAGCGAAATTTAATAATTTTATAAAGGGCATACTTAAATAATTTAATTAAAATAATTTAAACATTTAATAAAACTTTCAACGATCGTAAATGAATAGGCTGAAATAATCTTTGATGAATATAAGTTGTTAAATATATAGAAAAAGAAAAATAAATAATAAATATAAATTAATATATAGAAAAATGCGTATTCTAATGAACCAAAAAATATATTTCTTATAAAATATAAATAATATATAATTAATAAATTTATAAAACAAAATAGATATAATATATTTAAAAAAAATATAAAAATTTAAAAAGGTAGACATTTTTTCTTTGTACTTATAAAAGATTACTTATGCGAAAAACACATTTACTTGAAAAAATAAAAATAAATAAAATATCAATAAACCTTAAATAATTTTATAATAAAACTATAGAACTAATGAAATTAAATTAGAAAATATGTAAACTAAAACAATAAAAATTATACTACATTTAAATTTTCAATAAAATTAGGTATAATTAATAAATCTAATCAAAGAATTTGCTTAAAAGAAAAATTTACACGTTAAATAGCCCTAAATAAATAATAGTTTGAATAATCTTTGTTCGAAAATCGACAACGAAGCAATAAATAAATCTACATGCATTAACTAAGAAACGATTAACGAATTAACAACTAAATCACACGAATTTAAATAACTAACAATTTAAATTAAATACAATTTTGTTTAAAAAAAAATGCCAACAAAAAAATAGAATTCAATGAAAATATAGATTTATAAAAAGCTGGTAATTACAAGTAGTAAAAGAAATAAATTCTCACCCATCAGGAACTCTTTAGCTAAGTTCTGTAAAAAGCAGAAAAATGTGAAATTAAATAAAAAGTGCAACAAATGAAACTTAATGCTGCGAGCGAAGCAAGAAAAGCCACCCAGAAGCAAATGTTTATGGTGGCATAAAAAATAAATGTAAATACTTATAAAGACCGAGAGCGAGAGGAGAAAAAAAACTGTAGACCAATCAGACCAGCTCGAGTTTGCACAAAAAGCAAAAGGAAGCTAGCAAATATTACAAGCAAAACTCAACAAAAAAAAGAATGGAATAGAGTTTTGTGCTGGAGCCAAGAGCCAAGAGTCGAGTTGAAAGTTGAGCTCAGAGCTCAGAGATCAATGTCTGTATGAGCATTGGTCACGGCTGAAAAAAATATATAAAATATTGCGTTAAAATAGTTATGAATAATACAACAAAATAGTGCTAAAAAGTGTGAAAAATATTATTAATTATTACAATATTATATGCATTTAAATAGGTATAAATTGTGAACAAAATGTGAACAAAATAATTAAAATAAATAGATACAAAATTTTTAAATTATTGCTGAAAAGTGTGAAAAAAATATAAAAAATTATTAAAATAATATACATCAAATAAAGTTTCATTAAAGTCAGCAGAATATGTTCATTAAAAGCCGAGTGAAACTTAAAACAACTTGCGGCGTTGCGGCAAAATGTTTGCTGTGGCAAGGCAGCAGCAACAACCAACAACAACAACAACAGTTAACAGCAACAACAACAAGCAGGCACAACAACTAAAAATTAGGCAACAATTGTATGTTAATTTATGCAAATCAAAGCCAAGCAATGACTGCGTGGCAAGCAACCAGAGCAACAGCAACATCCACAACAGCAGCAACATCCACAGCAGCAACATCCACAGCAGCAACAACCACAGCAGCAACAACTGCGTCGCGTCATTGTCATTTGCATTTAATTGTTGTGATTATCTTGGCCTGCTGCACACGTTGGTAAGTATCTAGCAGATACATATGTATCTTTGTATCTTTTGCGCTGCATATCCATCAACACCTCTGGCCAGACGCAGCTCAACTCATGTAAATGACCTGTCAGCAAATTAAGCCAAGTTGTTGTAGTTGTCGGTGGCAACTTAATTAATTAAACGACAAACCACAACAACAACTATAACAACAACAACAACTACAACAACAACTCACGTTGTTCAAGTCAATCGCTTAATCAATGTGGCTCTCTCACAACGCCTGTCGTGGCCGGAAAACTGAAACTGTCAGCCAAAGGTGTTAAAATAATTAATTTACAACTAGCATTGAGTACAGAATTGCCTGTATTTCTTCTGCATATTGTTGGATTTTTTTAGGAAGCGATTAAATTTAAAGTGATTAGTTTTAATGTAAAAGTCAGGAAGTCGAGTGAGTTACCAACCAAAATAAATACACTGCATTTGAAACCACTTTATATGTATATTCTTTTAAATTTGTATTTAAACGCTAGTTTAAATAATAAATTTTGAATTATTATTTAGAAATATTTTATAATAAAACAAATGATATAAATTAATATTTATTTAATTGTACATTATTTATTTATTAAATTGTATATTATTAAATTAGATTAATATAAACAAATATTCGATATTCTTTGATCACTTTATATTTTCTTCAAAATTTTAATTTTAAAATTTATATTTAAACTATATTTTATTTTAAATGAATACGTCATTTTTAATGAATTTTAATCGCATATTGTTATATAAGAAAAATTATTCAAATTTAGAGAAACATATAAACTCTGGAATATGAAGCTTAATAAAGTTCTCAATTAGTATATTAAAAGTCTCAATAATATTCAGAGATCTCTATAACCCTACATAAAAGATCAATCTCTTCTTAAAGTGAATTTTTTGAAAAGATCAACGCAAAATGAATTTTATGTATATAAAAATATTTAATTAAATAATCACAAAGTTATTTATAGTAATTGAAGAAGAAAAATCGTTATCAAATATTTTCTAGCTAAAAGAAAGATATCTTCTAAGTATTACAAATTTATTTAATTGTCTAATTATTTGCTTTTCAAGCTGCTCTTGAGCTACTGAGAGCCAATTGTGCCGAACAACAGACAAATATGGCAGCTGCCAACCAGCAATTGTGACGAGCTTTTAAGCCAAAAAACTGCGCATAGTTGGAACGCCATTTTGAAGAGTTCATGGTCAACGCTGGACATGGCTGTCCAGTCAGAGAGCCAACTCAGCAATTGGCTCCCTTTTGGCAGCAGTTGTGATTGTTGTTGTTGTAATTGCAATTGTAGTTGCAATTGTAGTTGTAGTTGTTGTTGTTGCAGCTCACAACCTACACAATTGAGTTGATTTCAATTGCAGGGTGGTCCAAGGCACTCAGGCCGTATAATGCGCCTGGCGCTGTCAATCCGACTACGTCTCCAACTGCAGCTCTCGCTCTGCGCACTGAGGCGTACCAGAGCTGTCTATCTACACTTGGAAAAATGAAGCAAGTCTTTTCACAAAATAAAGCCCTTAAATTTGGCTTAGAATCGTGGTACAAATTATTCGGGGAAAAAAATTAATGAAGGCAAAAGAAGAAGAAAGATTGAAATCGATTATCTGATCTGATAAAACTGATCTTAGCAGACAATAAATAAATAACTAAAAATAACGATGTATATGCTTTACAAACTCACAGCTCGCGCTACGCGCTCTGGCTTACAATATAAAATTTTAAAATATGCAAAACTGTTTTTACAAATAATAGTTTTAAAAGGGGTTCTTTAATGGAAAATATTTTGACATGGGAAATTATTGATTTCGAAACGAAAACGTAGGATTATTTGGTCAGTGCATGCGTCTATCTATCTGTCATGCTGTCCGTCTGTCTATCTGCCTGTCCGCCTGTCTTTGCAGGCTGGTTCCAGGTGCGGCTGACTGACTCTGCCTGGTTGGCTGCCTTGGCTTGGGTTTGCCCTGCCTGCGAGGCAGTTGCAGCTTGTTAAGCTCGTTGTTCTCGTTGTTGTTGTCAACAAGCAAAAAAAATGTATGTTGACAACCCTAACAAGAGGCGGTCGGCAGGAGGCAGGAGGCAGAATTGCAGTCAACTCGAGAGACTGGAGACTGCAGCTATGCAGGTAAGGCTGAAGAGCTGGTTGCAATTCGTTCTCGTCTTGCACGTCATAATTGCAGCGCATAATGAGGCAACTGCAACTGCTGCAACTGCTACATCCACTGCTGCCACAATTTTCTGTTTGAAATGCAAATGAGGCACAGTGCCACGCCCACAAAATGCAGCAAGTGCAGTGCATAATGTGCAGCAAACCCGAATCCTAATTGGGTGCAACAACACAGATACAGCGTGTATCTTTTTATACACTTACACACTCTTTCCTTCTCACTCTTTCTCTCTCTCTTCCTTTCTCTCTCACTTACACTTGCATACTTTATGCACACTCTCACACACTTACAACTCAAGTGCGCTGTGCCACAACGCGTATGCGCAACGTCTTGACTTTTTGCAACTTTATTTATGACTCGCTGCTACTTTGGCAGTCCGCAGTTCTTAAGAGCCAACTTCTACGCTATGCAGAGCAAAAATTAACATTTTTAAATTGAGTTCATATAAACTCATTTTCAGAATTTGTTATCTTAACGAGAAACTCTCTAATGAAGAAGTTATAGATATAGGAATAAAAACTCTAAGAACCTGAATTTCAGAATTACAAACAATAATAAGTATAAAAGCACAGTTTTCTTAAAATAAGAATGCAAATATTTATTTTGAGACTGCATTTTTATTTATGTTCATTTTAGAATGCTTAAAATTAACCAAAAATAGCTACATTTTTCTGTTAAAAATGTCGCTCATTAATGTAAAACTAAAACTTGTTTATTATATAAAATAATTTTTAAACTACAAAAATATATATTCAAATATTTAAAAATATACAAAAAATTTGTATTTTTAATTTTATTTAATTTACTTTATTTTTAAATTTCCATAAACTTGAATACATAATTTTTACAAACTTGTAACAAGTTCTGTCTTCACAATTCTCGCTCCTAGTAAGATTTTTCAGAATGGAACTCTTTATTTTTTTCTCTCTGTGTAATCTGCCAGCTCACATTTAATTGCTTGTTAAATTTGTTGCATTTTTCTTATCGGCAGGCAGCGCGATAAGCCGGAAAGCAAGCAACTTTAGCAGTTTGTCGATAACTCGGCTGCAGAGTTCGATTCTTGCTGAAAATTTACAGCTTAACTGCAGCTGAAATATGTTAGATTGAGGCAGATTAACGTCAGATAAGAACTTGTCTGCTGAAATATATGTTTACAATCACCCAAATAGCTACATGTGCTGAGAATAAAATACTTTAAAAAGGAAAAATAAAAAAGGAAAGCAGCTAATGTAAAGAGATTGCTTCAAATCTAAAATAGATTCTGAAAAAAAATTAATTAATATAAACACTATATGTATATCTTAAGATAAAACTAAATACCATTTAAATTCATATAAATTCTACAAATACTCAATAAAGATAAACATTTAAATAAACTCTATAATTATTGTAATTATTATAAATATATCTATAAAGCTAAAACTGAATAAATTAAAATTCAAATAAATTTGGTAATTGATTAAACAAGGATAAATTAAAAAAAAGTCCTATAATGCTATTAAGGCAAAGATAAAAGTTGAAATAAAAATAAATATTTTAAACTCATTTTTATTAAATTATTATAAGTAATTTTATTGCTGCTATTGATAATATTTAGCTTTAAATAAACTTGCCTAAGCAGGCTCTATCGCCCGGTGCAAATCAGGCCAACAAAACTGCGCAAATAAAATAAAAATCGAAAATCGACAAGCAGCTGAGGCAGACGTTTTGCAGACAGCGGGGGGAAAGGGAAGTTGCAACTCAAACTCCAACTGCGGGGCTTTGGCAAAATGCATTTTAATTGGTTGGCAGATATGCAGAATGCAGAGCATCGCTGCCAGCCATCTGCCTGTTTCCTACCGAGAGATAAAGAATTTAAACTGATGCACATTTTGTTAACAGCTTTATAAAGCGTATTGGCTTTTAGTTGCCGTCTCTCCGCAGTTTGCACTCACTGCTTGTTGTTGTGAATTCAATAAAACTGATAAGAAAAGCCAACAAAGTCACCGACTGAGAAACTGAGAGGCCCACAGTCTGACTCAGAGCTCCATTTGGAGCTGAAGCTGCGACTATCCTCAGATGTCGTTGTCGTTGCGTATTTCACGCGATGCGATAGCGCAATTGATTCGCTTATAAAATTTATCGATCTGTTAGTCGGGGCTTAAAATGTTGCCAGCATTTTGGTTGCGGCTTATCAGGCGGGCGCAAAGTGTTGCACAGATAATGCTAAAAACATATAATAATAAAGAACAATAAGCAAAACAAAATATTTATAGGCAACGAGTTTTATTTCATTTTCATAATTTCAACAGTTTCTCACGCTCAACTTGAGCTTGAAGCTGGCGAGTTTTTTCTATTGAAATGCCATAAAAAGATTGAAATGTGTGGCAAAAGGCTTTAATAGGCGCCGCCAAAAACTCAAGCTCAACTCAAACTTTATACCCTGTACTTTATAAAAGTACAAAAGGGTCTATGCAGCCAATCATGATACCAATATCGCACCTAAAATCTATATTTTTCAACCAAAGGCTTTTATGTTTGGTTTTTCTGATTTCATTTTGCAATATAAATTGTTTACGCTTCATTTCTTATGATTTTTGAGCACAATTTTGTTTTCCGTCAATTTCATATATTTTTTAAGGAGCTTAAAATTAAAAAAAAAAAAGTCAAATATTTTTTCTTTGATTTATCACTTACATTTTAATTTCGAACTCAAATAATTAGGAAAAAACCACACCACGTGCAAATCGGTTGAGTTTTGGCAAAGCTATTCGCATTCAAAGTTCAATAAAAATGTTTTTTTTCGTTTATGAATTCGCTTTTTATTAGTATTGTCTAAGTTTTTTAATACCGAATCCATTTTGAAGCTGCAAATTGAAATGACATACTTCAGCAATGTTGTTAATTACATTAGGAACGGATCAGTAACAACGAAGATATGCAACAGACAATTCGCTCGACTTTCGGTAGGCAGGTTCTGCTATGCTATACAGAGTCTCCTACTGTCGGGTACGTCCGACTCTTGCCTACCTCCCTGCTGATCTGCTCCGTCCATTCTGCCTCAAATTTGAATTGTTTGCTGAGTTTCGTTGTCGTTGTGGTTGTTGTTATTGTTGTTGCTATTCGTGTTCTGTTTTGGGGTCTGTCAAACAGTAGCCCATGCATAAATCAAGGATTTCTGTTGGCTCCGTCCCATACACGAACTATATCAAATCAGTTAGATAGCTAACCATAAGCCAGTTAGGCATAAACATTGTTTCCCATACTTCTCTCGAGACGCAACATTCCAGGCTGGCTATGAAGCCAGAGCAAGCAGCTAGGAATGCTTTTGATCTGTGGCGACTATTCAAAAATGTATACAGGGTGCCCCGGCCAAAACACAGCACAGCGCACACACACACACACACATAGCTCTTGTGTGTATATCTTCTGCTGTAATTAAATGAATTTATCACATTTTTTCGTATGCTTAAATAATCATAAAATTGGCCAAAAAGCGAAAGCAAATTATTTTCAACTGCACGAAAGGAAATGCCTGCAAATTGCTCAAGCAACTGACTGAATATTTAAGCTATCAGTTTTGAATAAAAACTTAAATTCGTTAACAAATATTATCAGATAATTTATTTATTTATATATTTAATTTGGCTTAAGTTAAAAATGCAGACTACAAAATTAAAGTTAAGTTAATCATTAAAATTAGTACATATGTTGTAATCGAACTTAAATTATTTCTTGTAGTGAAACTAAGCCATGAAGAAATAAAATAAATAATGAAAAAAACAAATAAAAATACTTTTAAATAAATTGTTCTCCCTACTTTTACTCGCTTTAAGCTGCTTGTAAGTTCATTAAAATTGTTGTCAAAAGATGAAGAAATATATTTGAGCAGAACATCTACAAAACTTATTTAAACAATAATTAGATTGATTCCCGTAGATGAATAAAAGCTTAGATTATTGAGATTAAATATCAAATTAATTTATTTATATTTATTCCAAATAAAATACTTGACAAAGATTAGTTGCAGAATATCTAGAAAAATTTAATCAGAAAATAATTATGTTCATTTTTGAACATAAATTAAGTTAAGAATAGTTAGTTTAAATATCAAATTTATTAATTTATTTTTTATAAAGTAAAACTAAGTAAAACTCTAGCTGTTTAAAGTTAGACATGGAAGCCAAAAACACTTGTTTGCATAATCGTTGCCATAATCTTATATTATATATAATAAAACTGCAGCGTATAAAAAACCCACATGCGAAATTTGCACCTCATTAACATGGCTAAATTGTGTCGCAAGTTCCTCTTTGTCTGCCAACTTGGCTGCAACTGAGCAGATTGTGCTTTTTTAGCCGGTGTTGGAGCGTTGAAAACTGCGTGAATGGCATGCCAAATGCTAGATGATGATACGGCCAAAAGATCCTCAGATCTGAGACCATGTCTGTCTGTCTTTCTGCCTGTCTGTCTGACTGTCTCTCTGTCTGTTGCAGCATTCTCTGTACGTGTGTGAAAATGGCACGTTTCTACATTTCGAGTATTTTTTACATGCGCTACGTGCCCCAATTAACCTGTCCTCTCCCCCTTTCCCCCAACTTGCTCAGCGGAGCCACGTGCATTGCGAGCGCAGGCTGCAGACGCCATCGAGCAGCGCATCACGTATACGCAGGGTATGCCAGCCTGCGCTCTGCGTGTCATAGATCAACGCGTTGCGATGGCGCTGACGTTCTCTCCAAGTGTAAGTGTATGTGTGTGTGTGTGTGTGTGTGTGTGTGTGTGTATGTGTATGTGGCAATGCTACAATGAAGTTGTTTCAACGTCAACTGGCACTCGCATTGGCATATCTTGTTTGCTGTGGCGCAAGATCAGAACACCTCTCCGTTGACCTTGAATGCCATGGCGCGACTCCAAATGAGTTCAATGAGAGAGTCAACGGCTAAAACAGCGATCCATAGAGCAGCTACACAGTAAGAAAAAATCAGAAATTATTTTCTTACCAAGTTTAAACATGCTTAAAATGCAAAGACTTATATACAAAATTTATTATTTATTATGTTAAACTAAGTTCCAGAAAAATTCTATATCCAAGCTATTGCCAAATAAAAAAATCAAATAAAATAAATGACAAAACATAATTTTTTTCAGTATAATTCATTATTATTATATATCTAAAATTATTTTTATATTCTTGATATAATTTAAAAATCAATTAAAATAAAATGCAAAATATAAATTTTTTAAGTGTGTTATTTTGTATTATTTTTTGTATTCCTCTAAAATTCGTTTTGTATTTATATAACTTAAATTTCCGTTGCAAATTCTAAAATTAAGCTTATATAAAATTATTTTTAGAACACCATTTTTCCCTCTGTGTACCCCACTCTGCGTCTCTCCCTTGAAGTCTGCTCTGTGACTCATAGAGCAAAGATTTGACTTGAGATTTATGATATTGCTGGAATTTAATTTAGCTACTGCCCGACCATCCGTCTATCCATCTATTTTTTTTTTGTCTGTGCTTTGTCTTTGGCTTTGTCTTTGCAATTGTTGATTATATCGGAGCCGCAGAGTCAAATTAAATTTCACATAAACAAATAAAATGAAATTAAATTAAATTTGTTGCCCAGCATTTTGGAGTATATTTTTTGCTCTCCTCTTTTTCGTCTGCGGTTTTTTGGCGCTCAAGGTTAATGGCAACAAAAATGTTGTTAAATTATATTCGTGAAGCTGGACTTTAATGCACAGCTGCGGTTTGTTGTAATCAAAATTATTTTTATTTGGTTTAGTGAATACCAGAGTATATAATATAATAAAAATGTATGTATATTAACTTAAGCGCTTGAATTTGTTTGCCAACTTTAAGCTGAGTTATTATTAAATTATAGTTCAAATATTTATTATTCGTATTTTTAAGCCTTCTAAATTTTTTAAATATTTTTTTCTCAGGTTATATGGCTTGCCAGATGGACGTGCCACATGCCGCTCAGTGCCGGGTCTGACCAAGGATCAGGTGGAGCTATGCTATAAGGCCAGTGATGTTACTGCCGCTGCTCTAGAGGGCCTGGATATGGCCATACGTGAATGTCAGATACAGGTAAAAGTTTACATTTAAGGCGTTAATTTTGTTCAGAAAGATATATGTCATAATTTAAATTTAAAAACAATAATCTGTAATATTATTTGTTAAATTAATTTTAAAACAGCAGAAATTACTTGCGCAAAAAATAACTAAAAGACTTAAAAGTTATTTCAAAATAATTTCTAATATTTTGTGTGTAAATCCATAATTATTATAAATTATTATTATTAATAGAACTTTATTTTGAGCTTTGAAATAATTTCTGCCAAATAATATAAATTATTATAGTTTCTTTAAATTGTAGCTTGGATAACAGATGTATTTTAATTGTTTTTTTTTTATTCTCTAAGCATTTTTCTGGAATTGCATTTTTATCTTCAAGATTCTCATTATTGTAATTATTATGCCTTTTACCCAGTTACTTTACGACTCTACTAAAATAGTATCTTTAATGTCTAGCTTAGTTTGTTGCCGCATTAAACCAAAAATGTTTGCTAATTGCTATCAAACACTGACCAAATTGCTGTCAGTTTTTGCTTTCATGAGCTAAAAATGGAATATTTTGCATAGATTTTTTATTGTATTTTTTCAGATTTTTTTCTGCGTCGTTTCTAATCATTTTATGTTGATGTAGTTTCAGTGGCATCGCTGGAACTGCTCATCGCTGAGCACGAAGAGCCGCAATCCGCATGCCTCGAATCTGCTGAAGAAAGGTAAGTGCTTCAGGTGCTGCTGCCCAAGACCTGGCCAAGTTCCTTCTCAAGTAGTCGACTAAACCAAAAGCCATTAAGCTGACACTAAAATGTGCAGTAAGTGTGGCTCAGCTTTCACGCAAACTAAATCGCTTTACGACCAACAAACGACAACAACAGCAACAACAGTAACAACAGCAACAAATATAACATTAAATACAACAAACTGTCAACGAGTTTGCGGTTAGACATAGAGCAACGGCCCACACGCAAACCGCTAGGCAACAGCAAAAAAAAAGCCATAAAGAAAAGCCAAGTGCGCAGCACCGACTTTTGAATGCGCTGACAGATCAATTAGATGGCACAAAACAAATAACAAAAAAAATGCATATAAAAAAATGTTGTCTAAATACAAAAAAATTTAATATTAAATCAATCAAATTATCAACAAATAAACAAAGAAAAAATAAATAAAAATGCATTTAAAAAAAAAACTATTTCTCTAAATTCAAAAAAAATATTTATTATAAAATCAATCAAATAATAAACAAATATTAATTTTAATTTAAAATTTGAGAATTAAATTTACAAACCAAATGTATTAGCTTTAGAATACAAAAACAAAATAAACAGCTCGCGCTGCGCGTTGTTTTTTAAAAAAAACATTGCTAAAATATGTATCTAACTGCGATTTTCTACTCAATAATTCCTAGAGTACACAAAAAAGTATCATAAAAAAAACCTAAGCAATTCACGTGGTGCATTTGGTGTCCGGTGAGGCGGGCAGTGTCCGAAGCTATTAGCGGTCGCATTATTAGACACGCAATGGGACTAAACCACAGCAGCCGGAACGTACTCGCAGTACTCGCATGTTAGTTGCAATAGACTAGATGACTGATTCTCTAACAGAGCGATCATGTTTCATCTAAGTTTTGCCAGTCCAGTCCAAGTGCTGAGAGTGTTGCCTCCAGATCTCCATCTGCTGAGACACACCTATGTCACAGCCTAGTGCATCTCTCTCTCTCTCTCTCTCTCTTTCTATCTCTCTGTCTCAGTCTCTCCAACTCTCTGCGGCAGTGCGAACTTTGACTTTGATATCTTAATCTGTTGTCCAGGCATTATATTACACACACAAAACTCCGACTCCGACTTTGAGTCAGACTCTGACTGCGATTACGGCGTGTGCCCTACAAAAGAGTTGCCGCCTTCTCAGAAGCTATTGTTTTTGGCCAGGTAGCCAAGTAGCGGTAACTCTGTGATCACAAACAACCCCAGGCGCCGATCTTTAGCATAAAACTGTAACTGCTAACTACTGTTAGAGCAGAACAAGGCACTGTATCAGTTACGTTATCAGAGAAGTTGAAATAATACTTGATTACAAGTAGCTGCATTAGAACTAAATAAAGCTACGAGTTTTTAGTCATTTATTTTATTTATTTCTTTTATTTATTCATTGTATAACTAGAGCTCCGCAAAAAAGACAATGAAATTGAGTTCGCTAAGGACATAATAGAACAGCTAATACAGAAACTTCAGGATTGCGATGACAAAATTATAACAGTTGAATCCACAACATCCTGAAATACCAAGTTATTTAGTATTTCTTACGTAGTTACACAGTTGATATTCGGAACTAGACTGAATATTATTCTGTTCAACAACATATACGTTTGAATTGAGGAATGACAGGAATTTCATTGATATCTCATTCTCACAAATCTGACTTATGTATATACATATACTTATATAGCTGCATGCCATATTAGATTTAAAATATATTTTAAATAGCATACTGTACGAGCAAGGGTGATATGTGGTACAGGGTATAAGACATGCGGGCAAGCCCGGACTATAGCCCCACAGATTTTTTAAATTTATTTTATTTATGTATATAAATAGGCCAAAAAAATTAAATTTCTTTATAAAAGGCACGTTTTTGCTGATCTATTAGATCTATTCTCCTGCGAATTACATTTATTAGTCAAGAATTATTCGATACTCATCTCGTAGCCTGCAAAAATTCCAGGTATTTTGCAAATCAAAGCCCGAAAGTATCCAGAAACTATAGCAATTGCTCAGCTGACAATCAAGTGAACATCTTTCGGCCTGCAAGTATGTTTGAGGCGCGTTCCCAAGCGCTTCATTAGCTAAATTATGCGTCATACAATTGCTGTAAAAATGCCAAGAACAATGGGGCGTCCCGATCAAAATGGCGGCATTGCAATGCAGATGCAAACGATATACGGTAGCTACAAGATTTCTCACAAATATCAGGGGGTTTTCAGACTGCAGACAAGTAAAAGGGAAAGGCACAAAAAATACACACAAAAAAAAAACACAAATACTTTGGTCCAGGCCCAAGTCCAAGTTGACTTCAGTCCGGCGTAATTTATTTGCATTCATCGTATAAATTATATTGTAAGCAAACCACTTCATTCAATTTCAATTTAAAAAATTGTTATCTCTGTTGACGGATGCTGCCGCGGCCACTGACAACGTACAGCAAAACAGACGGACAAACAGACACCCAGACGGACAGAGAGACAGAAGGACAGACAGAAAGAGAGACAGTTTCAAGAGACACAAACGATGCAAAACTGAACTGAAACAGAAGCTGAAGAAGCCTGACTGTTGATATGGTTATGGCTCTGAAGATGCCAACTTATTCTAGCAACAAATTCAAACTCAATTGTCTCTAGAATGTAATTAATTTGCATAGAAGTAGAACTTTTTTTATACCCTGAACCCACAAAAAATACGTAAAACCAGGGTTAATAACAAGAAAGAAGCGCGCGGCGCGAGCTGTGTGATTGGGTACAGCGCATACATTTTTGTTATTTTATTATATATTAATATTTATGGTTATATAAAATGGTTAAACATTTCTACTATATTTTTTAGCAACATATCAAACACAATTTAAATCGAAGTTGTAAATTTCCTTACCATATAACTGAAGGTTAGACACCTTTTTAGACCCAATTTTGATTTGCAATTTAAGCCCAATTATGTTTAATTCAAATCGCAGTCAAAGAATATTTTTGCAGAATTTTTTTTAAATATTTGGAACACTTTTTTTGGGCGTTGTTTTGGCATTGCCAAAACAATTACCTTAAAAAAACCTGCTATATAAGTAAAAGTTAAGGCTACTTTTAGCAATTTAGAGGCAATTTTAAATTGCAATTTATGGTTTTAGAGCGAAACCGCCAATGTCATTACAGCATATCTACATATAATTTGCATTTGAGCATAATCTGGCGGTTGGCATCAAGTGCGCGCCGGGGCCAAATGCCAAAATGAGCCAGGTTAAAGTTAATATTAAAGCTTTGGCTTAACAACATTGGCCAATATAACAATGCCAAACCATAAATCTTCAAATGCATGCCACACGGCAGCACTTCCAAGTAACTCTCTCGACTAGCCTTCAGGTGAACCAATATGGTAAACCCGAAGCTTATGTCAGTGACATGTCTGCCAAACTGCCCAACTGTCCGACTGTCCGAATGTCTCTCTGTCCAACTGTTCGGCTGTCCGACTGTCCGACTGTCTGTTTTGTCAACCCGCCCGTCCATTAAATAAGGAAGGAACTGCACATAACGAGAGTCAATATTGACAGGCCACAGAGCAGCGGAGAGCCGAGACTTATAAGGGCAGCGGCAACCTGAGATCGGGCAGCGTTCAGTTGAACATTCGACGATCAACGATCGACGATCGACCAAGTGAAACGAAACAAATCAAGTGCCGACGAGCCCACAATGACTGACAATCGAACAGGTCAACTATTTTGCATACATCTACTATAACTTATGGTACTGCGCCGATCGTCGATCGTCGATCGTCGATCTCTGATCGGAACGATCTCTCGCTGCCGTTCGCCATGCATTATTGTCAATCAATTGAGGCTGAGGGAGCTGCAACTGAGTTCGACTTGGAGTTGCAGTTGCACAAGGAGAAGCAGACGAAGTTGGAGACTGGGCAGCAGAAAAAATAATAAAAGGATTACGTATGATTGCACAGTGTAGCAGACTGATAGATAAGCTTGCTAGATTAGGGAAAATATAATACCAAATATTAAATATTACAGAACTTATTTCCTGATTAAATATTTATGACAATATATGTATATGGAAAATAAAATAAAAAAATAATTGGTAACAATACTGCAAAAATTAAAGTAAAATATAATTTTATGAAATGCATTAATATTGTTGAGAAACTTATGAAGCTTGAAGAACAGAGTTTGAAGTTTAAAGAATAGAATTTATGACAAAACTTAACTAAGTAATTTAAACACTATTTGAATTAATAAATATTTTTTTAATATTTATTTGAATTCTGTAGAACAAAAATTTTCAATTTGCCTTATTTTGAAAGCAAACTTTTCGCTCGATGTGTAGTTTTTGGGGTTTGTATCCTGGAAGTCCAAGACTTATTAGCTAGACTTTTTATAGATTTGTGAACTATTTGTCCCACTGTAGATCGTGGTGAACGATCGACCTTTATCTTAGTCTCCGCTTCAAAGCCAAAGCATGTGACAACAAGCGAGCGACGTATGTCGCAAACAATTACTTGGGATTGCAACAAAGCGAGACAGGGACACAGAGAAACAGAGAAAGAAAGAGAGAGATACAGAGAGAGAGACTGCGACTTGGACTGGGATGGGGATTGGGATTGGGATCGGTTGCCAATTTATGCGCAGTTGAGGCCCCAAGGCATTGTCAAATGTAACTCGCGATGTGATTTTTCGGTTTTCGATTTGCAAATGGGGGAATGGAATACAAAGCGTGCATAAATCAACGAGCGAGTGGGACGGAGAGATAGGCGAGGGGCTAGAGCGAGAGAGTGTTTTGGATGGACTACTGTGCGCATTGATGCATTGATTGATGGCGTCTTAATCGTCAATCAAACACTTTTGCATTGGCGATCGACAATGACAACGACAACGACAACTTGTCAAGGCATTGACATTTGCATTCGAGCGCATCCTTGAGTGATGGGGACTTGAGTCTGATTGCCTGATTGACTGACTGATTGCTTGACATCATTCCCCACTTATCCTGCTCTTGATGCTTGCCTGTCCGATTGACATATGTACTGTCTTGGCCCCTGCCTCACTCCCCTCTCTCTCAATCCAATCTCTGACAATTTGCATGTCAATCGATTGACAAATGTTGCCAACTTTGGTAAGAGTTGCATGTCAGCCACGATTAATGTCACAATTTTGACAGCCATTTGACAGCATATTGCATAAGCTCAGATCAGCTCGGTTTAGCTTAGTTTGTGGGTGCGACCAGCCCCTACACTGAGAGAAAAATCGACAGTTTTCGCGCTGGAATGAATAATTTATTTATTTATTAATCTACTAACTGACTTCAATCGTTCGACAGAAAAAATTAAAATGCAAATTAGGCATTTGATTATTTTCGTAATATTAATTTAATTCTTAAAAAATAATTTTTTAAATTAAATTAAGCTTATCTTCAACGAAAATCTTGTAGATAAACTTTACTGAACAAAATAAGCCATTCGTACTTTTTAAAGAGATTGAAGAACTCATTTAAACAAACTTTTTTTGCCTTTATTAAACTAAATTTAATTCTGATTTACAGATGAATTAGAACTTTCATTTACACATAAATATATGCTTATTTTGTGGCACGATTTATTTCAAATTTTTCTGAGTGCAGCTTCGTCTAGCTTGCCTCATTAAAACTTATCTGATCTGTGCATTGAGAATTGTTGTGGCTCATGTCAAAGCCGCAAATGCCGCCCAAGGTCCCTGGAGGCCAGGCGTCTGTTTGTGCATGCAGTGTTAAAAATAACACTGCATAACTTGTGCCACATTTGCCACGATTCCCAGCGGCCAACTCGCACTAATTTCAATTCCTTTTGTATCCCACAGGCTATCGGGAGAGCGCCTTTGCCTTTGCCATTTCAGCAGCGGGCGTGGCTCATAGCGTGGCCCGTGCCTGTAGCCAAGGACGTCTGATGTCCTGTGGCTGTGATCCGAGCATCAATCGGAAAACCCTCAACAAGAACCTGCGCCAGTCGCTCGACAAGGAGAAGAAACAGTTTCTGCAGTATCTGGAAACCAATCAGATATTAACACCCGAGGAGGAGAAGAAGTACGAACGCTCCAAAATCGCCAGTCGCTGGAAATGGGGCGGATGCTCCCACAACATGGACTTTGGTGTTGAATACTCCAAATTGTTTCTCGATTGTCGCGAAAAGGCTGGCGATATACAGTCCAAGATCAATCTGCATAACAATCATGCTGGCAGAGTGGTAAGTAGAGTGAGAAGTATTACCTTTTTTTTAAGAATTTCAGACGTTATTTTCTTAAATAATATAGGTATTTATGTATTGCTCTAAAATTTCAAACTATATTCTTTTTGAAGTTGAGATTTATTTCCGAATCGCAAGAATTGAGCGTGCGAGAGTTGGGTCAGCGAGAGTTAAGCCAGCGAGAGTTGGGCCGGCGATAGTTGAGCTAGCGAAAGTTGGGTCAGCAAGAGTTGAGCCAGCGAGAGTTAAGCCAGCGGGAGTTGAGCCAGTGAAAGGGTGGGGCCAGCGATAGTCGGGTCATCGAGAGTTCGGCCAACAAGTGTAATGTAAACGAAAGTTGGGCCAGTGAGAGTTGGGCCAGTTAGAATTGGGCCATCGAGAGTTAGGCCAACGAGTGTTCGTTTTCCGAGAGTTCGGCCAGCGAGTTTTATTAATATATTTCCCAATCTCCGGCTTTCTTACATTCTAAGAAATATGTACATTTTCTCTTTCAGGCCGTCTCCAACAACATGGAGTTCCGCTGCAAGTGCCACGGCATGTCGGGTAGCTGCCAACTGAAGACCTGCTGGAAATCCGCGCCAGACTTTCACATTGTGGGCAAGGTGCTGAAGCATCAGTTCCGCAAGGCTATTCTGGTGGATCAGTCGAATCTGGGCAATGGAGAGCCCGTTGTGGTGCTGAAGCGTGCACGCAATAAGAAATCCAATGGAGGAGCAGCTGCTGCCACAATTGGTGGCAACTCGGAGCTGACGGTTGCCGATGCAGCCGGCATACTGGAGGGCATACAGGAGACGCAACATGATCTGGACGCGGAGCGGAGTACGCGTCAACCGAATGCGGATAAGAACGCGGCTCGCATGGCCAGAAGACTGGAGACCTCCCTGTTTTATTATCAACGCTCGCCGAACTTTTGTGAGCGGGATCTGGGTGCGGATATACAGGGTGAGTAGGGAGAGGCGAGTGGGAAAAATTAATGGAATTTATGAAATAGAAGGTGAGCCGAGTCTGAGAGATTAGCGAAGCGTCGATTAAAAGGGAACGTTCGGAATAATCGGGAATGTAAAATAATTAAAACGAAATTGAAAATTCCCTTCAATACTAAATGAAAAGAAAAACCCCTCAACACTTAATAAAATTTCTTGTTTAAATTTTACAATGAAACAAAATAAATGAAGTTTTTCTCCTGCTAGTAAAATTGTATTCAATATTTTAGTATTTATTAGCTAAATTGAAAACTGTCTTGAGCAACCATTGAACTTATTTCAAGTCTCGTAAAATATTAATGCAATAAAATTTTAACTAATTTTTAAAAAATTTACCATAAGATATGTGCCCAAAAATTACTTGTGCTAATTGTTAAAAATGATAAGAAATAATTTAAAAATTCGCCGAGACGGCAATAAGAGGCGAACTAATTAAAAATGATTTATTATCATAAAACTGTTAGCGATAAATTTGATTTGCCACTAATAAATAAATCACAAATGCAAATTAACAGAGCGGGTAATAACAACAACAACAGCAACAGGAAAATTAACAACAAATGCAAAAAAAAAACAGCAAAATTATAACTATCAAGAAATATAAAAAGCCATTTATTAACGGAGCTACCAAACATGCCACATAACTCAAAAGCCAAGAGAGCTGAAGCTGAGGCTAAGGCTGTTGTTGCTGTTGCTGTTGCGCATGCGCATGGCACGTACAGCAGCAGCAACAAGCAACAGCAGCAACAGCAACAAGCAACAACAAGTTGAACGTTTAACTGCCACTTGCAATTTTCGTTAGCCATTTTGTGGCTGCGGCTGCTGTTGACACATTTGCAAATTATCAAAAGCAACTGCGGGCCAGTTTAAAGTGTTAATTACGATACAAATTTATAATTAATCGCTGACAGCGTCTACCCCTGCTGCCTGGCTAGCCCTACACTGAGAGAAATTATCAACCCCATTCTTGAAACTAAACCAGTTCGTAAAAAGTCTAGATTCAAGTATATGCGAACTATAATATACTAAAAATATATATCTCTTTATTTTTCATAAATTATTTTTTGTTTTTTTTTTTAATTTAAATTTTTGAATGACATATTTTTCTCTGTGTACTGTAGTAACCCCTTGTTCCTCTGGCTTGATTCATGTGCCGTGTCTAGCCAAATGATGGCAATTAACGTTGGCAATTAACATCTAACAATTATGATACTTTGCTGCACTTAATTGTTTATTTATGGTTTTTTAATGGACACAACGTGAGCTCCATGGGACGGCCGAGACGTGTGTTTATCGATAAAGTCAACACTCCATTGTATTATATGCGAAAAGGATTGATTCAACAAGCATTTGATTAATATACCATTTATCAAAGCGTGCTTGGTTATTGATATTTTATGCTGACTTAATAATTAGAAGTAAAACCGTATATTTACGGTTATATTTTTGACCTAATTATTGAACAGTATTTAGATCATTTGAAAATGTATTAAGCTCATTATCATGAAATTTGGCAACGCCGCTTTAAGTGAAAAGTGACAACGTTGCAATCTGATTCAGTTAGTTTGATTAATATTGACATTTGTATCTGTTGCCTAAACGCTCTCTTTAATTTTATTGCAGGTACAGTGGGTCGGAAATGTAATCGGAATTCGACAACTAGTGATGGCTGCGCCTCCCTGTGCTGTGGGCGTGGTCATGGCCAAATTAAGGAGCGACGTGCGGAGCGTTGTCGTTGTAGATTTCATTGGTGCTGTAGCGTGGAGTGCGACGAATGCCATGTGGAGGAGTGGATAAGTGTGTGCAATTGAGGGGAACCCCCAAGAGGAAAACGAGGAGGAAATGCGAAAAACGACAGCAACGAAAACTGGATAAAAGACTTCTTTTGCAGTTAAAGAAAATCAATAAAATTAAACAGTATTAAAATCGAATTAAATATAATATACAATATAAATATCGTATAGTACTACTATAGAGCTGATAATACGAATACGAATACGAATCTGAATATGAATATGAATACGAATACTTATTGATTGAGCCTGTATATTTTATCGATTACATTTTATGCAAAATAATTGTAAATACTTACGAATAAATAAGCTAAACGATTAGTCTGTCAATCAGCTGACTTTTCCTGCCCTCTCTCTAAATGTCTGAGCTTTGTTTTGGCTTTGGCTTTGGCTTTGCACGTGAGTGTCGCTAATTCAATTAGCCTGGCAAATAGTTACCCAAGGTGCATTCTGTATACCCCTCTCCCGCTCTCACTCGCCTGCCATCCCGCTCTGGCGGCCTATTGATGCTATTGCAGGGCTTCCTCTAGAAACTGCTAAAAAGCCCACGATTCCATTTGCACAACTTTCAGTTGGCTTTCTGCAGCGATAGGTGCTGCTGGCGTGCGTTCGGTTCGGGATCTTAATATACTGAAGAGTGAAGGTGAAGGACATAAAGGATAATACCAAAAGTGCAGAAGTTTTTACTAAACAATACCAAGGTCTGTGACGGCAAAAATAATGGATAAATGATTATTACTGCTCCAAAGCGTATTAAATCGCTTCAAAATCAGTGAAAAATCGGATTTTCATATATACTAATAATAATACTAATGAGTAAAAATTGCAGGATAATGTTTGAAATTTGCTTCAGTTCAAAATTGTTTTCCAGAAAATTTTGTGAATGAAGCTCGATTGGATATTAAACTTTTAGCAACACAAAATAAAACTTTTAACAGTTGGACAACATATTTTTACATTTTTTTTAAATTCCAAGATATGGCATTGGTGCTTAAATTTTAAATATAAAATTTTAAATAAAAATAAAACGTTGAAAAAAAGTTAATGGAAATTCGGAAACCTTGGAACAATTTAATTTTGTTTTGAAATAAAAATGGAAGTAAAAACTAAATAATCGTGTCTTAGTTCTGCTATATAAAAAATTAAAACGTTACCTAAATATTATAAAATTCTATTTTTAACATTTAAAAATTATTGGGATTTATAGCGAAAATTCTTGTAAGTCGAATCAGTCGGTTTTCTAAAACTGAGAAATA
The DNA here is from genome assembly GCA_035045125.1 of Hypselothyrea guttata. NCBI lineage: Eukaryota > Metazoa > Arthropoda > Insecta > Diptera > Drosophilidae > Hypselothyrea > Hypselothyrea guttata. Next base: position 227,310 of record JAWNNJ010002265.1, read on the forward strand.
ATTAAAAAAAAAAATTAAAATTTAATCCCAAGTTATTGTTACTTTGTACTATTTTTTTAAGCATACATAACTTTTCTGCCTACTGAATACCCTCACTAACTGACCTTACTGAGGTTTTTTCACGGTTCCATAATTTCCAATACCTTCCGATTGGGTTTGGCACACACCTAATGGGGTGAAGCCCCTGCAAGACAGCAGCATAGAAAACGTTATGCAATATAGTATAATGCGATTTGCAACATACAATACCCCCTCAATCTCTTTTCTGTCCCTAGCAGCTCTATAACATAGGCCAACATGTATTTGCCGTACACCCAACTGCCGGATCCAACGGATAAGTTCGAGATCTTCGAGGAGATAGCACAGGGTGTCAATGCCAAGGTGTTTCGAGCCAAGGAGCTGGACAATGATCGCATCGTTGCACTGAAGATACAGCATTACGATGAGGAACATCAGGTGTCCATTGAGGAGGAATACCGCACGCTGCGCGATTACTGCGCGCATCCCAATCTCCCTGAATTCTATGGCGTCTACAAGCTATCGAAATCTAATGGACCCGATGAGATCTGGTTTGTCATGGAGGTTAGTTAGATTTTTTAATAATTTTTGGCTATCTTATCTGACATATTCGATACCAATCATAGTATTGCGCTGGAGGCACTGCGGTGGATATGGTGAATCGTCTCTTAAAGTTAGATCGTCGCATGAGGGAGGAGCATATCGCATATATCATCCGGGAGACCTGTCGGGCTGCCATTGAATTGAACCGTAATCATGTGCTCCATCGTGATATACGTGGCGATAATATTCTGTTGACTAAAAAGGGCAGTGTCAAGCTGTGCGACTTTGGACTATCGCGACAGGTGGATTCGACTTTGGGTCGCAGGGGCACTTGCATTGGTTCTCCCTGCTGGATGGCACCGGAAGTTGTGGCCGCCATGGAATCGAGGGAACCGGATATTACCGTACGCGCCGATGTTTGGGCTTTAGGTATCACCACCATTGAGCTGGCGGATGGCAAACCTCCATTTGCTGATATGCATCCAACTCGAGCTATGTTTTCGATTGTGCGAAATCCTCCTCCCACTTTAATACGTCCTACGAACTGGTCGCAGCAGATCAATGATTTTATATCCGAGTGCTTGGAGAAGAATGCCGAGAATCGTCCCATGATGGTGGAAATGGTGGAGCATCCGTTCCTAACCGAATTAATTGAGAACGAGGACGAGTTGCGTGCAGATTTGTCTGAGATGCTGGATCTGGCACGTGATATCAAGACCTTATACAAGGAGCCTGAACTCTTTGTGGACCGCGGATATATCAAACGCTTCGAGGAGAAACCGGAGCGCATGTACCCCGAGGATTTGGCAGCGCTGGAGAATGTAGTCGATGAAAGCATCATTGATTCGCTGCGTAATCGCATAGAAATGGGTGAATCATATAGTTTCATTGGCGATATTTTGCTGTCCTTGAATTCCAATGATATCAAGCAGGAGTTCAGCGATGAGGTGAGTAAACCTCTCCTTAAGTTTTCTTACCAGCTAACTTTTTCTTTTGTTGAATTTTCAGTTCCATGCCAAGTACAGATTTAAATCTCGTTCGGAGAATCAACCTCACATCTTTTCCGTGGCGGACATTGCTTATCAGGATATGTTGCATCATCGCGAACCTCAACACGTCGTGTTTTCCGGCGAGAGCTTTGCCGGGAAATCTACCAATGCTCGTCTACTAATCAAACATCTCTGCTATCTTGGCGCTGGTAATCGAGGTGCTACTGGGCGTGTGGAGAGCTCGATTAAAGCCATACATATGATGGTGAATGCGGGTACTCCCGTTAACAACGATTCCACTCGCTGTGTGTTGCAGTATTGCCTGACCTTTGGCAAGACGGGCAAGATGAGCGGTGCCGTCTTCAATATGTATATGTTGGAAAAGCTGCGAGTGGCAACCACAGATGGCAATCAACATAATTTCCACATTTTCTACTACTTTTATGACTTTATCAATCAGCAGAACCAGCTCAAGGAGTACTACATGAAGACAGATCGTAACTATCGCTATCTGCGCATACCACCAGATTCAGCACCTTCCAAACTCAAGTATTGCCGTGACGATCCCGAGGGCAATGTAGAACGCTATCGTGAATTCGAGAGCATCTTGCGGGATCTGGACTTCAATCACAAGCAACTGGAAACTGTACGAAAAGTGTTGTCTGCCATTTTGAATATTGGCAACATCCGTTTCCGTCAATCGGGCAAATATGCCGAGGTCGAGAATTCAGACATCGTGTCTAGAATTGCAGATCTGCTCCGAGTGGATGAGAAGAAATTCATGTGGTCCTTGACCAATTTCATTATGGTCAAAGGTGGCAACGCCGAGCGTCGTCAGTATACCACAGAGGAAGCTAGAGATGCTCGCGATGCGGTCGCTTCCACGCTCTACTCCCGTTTGGTGGACTTTATCATCAACAGAATCAACATGAACATGTCCTTTCCACGCGCTGTCTTGTAAGTTGCGGAAGTTTAGCTGGGGTTCTACTATTTTAAATTTATTCTTATACTTTTAGCGGCGATACGAACTCCATTGTTGTGCATGACATGTTCGGATTTGAGTGCTTCAATCGCAATGGACTAGAACAGTTGATCATTAACACCTTGAATGAGCAAATGCAATATCATTATAATCAGCGCATTTTCATCAGCGAAATGCTGGAAATGGAAGCTGAGGACATTGATACCATTAATCTAAACTTTTACGATAATAAGACGGCTTTAGATAATCTATTAACTAAACCGGATGGATTGTTCTATATCATAGACGATGCTTCACGCTCCTGTCAGGATCAGGATTTAATTATGGGTGGGTTTTATCAAGGAAATTAGGAAAGTGAAACAAGGACTTCATTTTTTTATTCCCCTCTTTTAGATCGCGTTTCGGAGAAGCACAGCCAATTCGTGAAGAAACACACTGCCACGGAGCTATCGGTGGCCCATTATACGGGTCGCATTATCTACGATACGCGCGCCTTTACCGACATCAATCGCGACTTTGTGCCGCCGGAGATGATCGAAACGTTCCGCTCCTCGCTGGACGAGAGCATCACGCTCATGTTCACCAATCAATTGACCAAAGCGGGCAACCTAACCATGCCCTTCGAGACCGTACAGCATAAGGAAGAAGCTAACCGCGGCTCCTATGTAAATTTACCAGAATTTTCGCTTAAAGATTGGAGTTAATTGACTTCCTTTACAGAATCTCAACACACTGAGCGCTGGTTGCATCTCGCAGGTGAATAATCTGCGCACCATGGCTGCCAATTTCCGTTTCACTTGCCTGACCCTGCTCAAAATGCTCACCCAGAATGCCAATCTGGGCGTGCACTTTGTGCGCTGCATACGCTGCGATCTGGAGTACAGACCACGCGCTTTCCACTCGGATGTGGTGCAGCAGCAGATGAAGGCCTTGGGTGTATTGGATACGGTTATAGCCAGGCAGCGAGGTTACTCAACACGGCTACCTTTTGAGGAGTTCCTAAGACGGTAGGTAATGATACTAAGATCGAACAGAGAAGATGCTAACTTTAAATTTACCTAAAGCTATCAATTTCTGGCCTTTGACTTTGATGAACCCGTGGAGATGACCAAGGATAATTGCCGCTTGTTGTTTTTGCGCCTCAAAATGGAGGGCTGGGCTCTGGGCAAGAACAAGGTCTTCTTGCGCTATTACAACGATGAGTATTTGGCCAGGTGAGTTCTTTACTCTTCTAAACATATCCATCACACTAACTGTATGCATTTTATAGGCAATACGAGCAGCAGGTGAAGAAGGTCATCAAGGTGCAGTCCATGATGCGTGCGCTGCTCGCACGCAAGCGCGTCAAGGGTGGCAAGGTCTTTAAACGTAAGTGGCGGCACCTAGGCACCTGATTTCCCATAAACTAACTTTTATGTATTTTCTTTCCTTTTTTCAGTGGGCAAAAAGGGCGCTGGACAGCATGATGAGGCCGCTTGCAAAATACAAAAAGGTAAATTAAAAACACAGGTCGATAGGCTTAGGGAGTTTGAGGAGGAGCAAATCGACATCAGTGAAACCCCCTCGGAGGCAGATGAAATGTTCTTGGAGGCACGCAAGGATGAGGCGATGGCAGCGGTGCGCATATCGAAAATTGAACAGGCCTCATTCGATGAATAACTATAAAACTATCGTTAGTACTATTCCAACGATAATTTTTACTACCTACTACTACTAATATACATACTCGTTTACTCGTACTTGCAATAAAATATACTATATCGTCAAAGAATTACGATATCAACCAAACCACAAAATGTTATATTCAGGTGGTTTAGGGTGTTCCCATTCTGCAGCTGTGGCTTACAAGCCCTAAGCCGCTTACGGCCCACATTCTACCTCCCATCTTACATGTCCGACTGATGCAATCGGCTTAGTAACACCTCAGACACTAAGACACTAGACACTCTGAAGACTTATAGACAGTGTGATGAATTATAAGTGCTGCATAGAAAATAAATGAAAATTTAATTAAATTAAGGCGACTCCTACATTCGCAACCCGCTTGACCGCATTTCACAACCCGTACTCAGTTTCATTCTTACAATCTTTTTCTTTGTTTTCTCCCTATGACGCAGCTTATCGCGGCTTTCGCGAACGCGTACGCCTGCCACCGCTGGTGAATGAGAAGTCCGGACAGCTCAATGAGAATACGGCGGATTTTATACGTCCCTATGCCAAGAAATGGCGAGAGAAGTCCATCTTTCAAGTGCTTTTACACTATCGCGCCGCACGCTTTCAGGATTTCGTCAATCTCTCGCAGCAGGTAAGTCGATGCTTCCAAAGCAATATTTTTGTAGGTCGTTCTACGATATCTGTAACCTAACCCTTTCTTCAACTTTGTTTTTATCAGGTGCATATCTACAATCAACGCATGGTTGCCGGACTCAACAAATGCACACGTGCCGTACCGTTCGAGCGCATCAATATGCGTGAGGTGAACTCCTCGCAGCTGGGACCACTGCCTGTGCCCATTAAAAAGATGCCCTTCCGTCTAGATCAGATACCCTTCTATGACACACAGTATATGGTCGATCCAGCTAATTCCATTGCACGTCAGACGTTTCCCAATCATCTGCTGCACCAAGCAGAGGACGATGAGCCCTGGGATAGTCCATTACAGCGTAACCCATCGATGACCTCTTGCATGCTCACCTATCATGCGTACAAAAAGGAGCAGGCCTGCCAGACCAACTGGGATCGAATGGGCGAGAGCGATAACATCTACAATCAGAGCTATTTCCGAGATCCCCAACAGTTGCGCAGGTTTGTTTACAGTAGAGTTGCTTTTACTGCGACATCAAAGATGTATTGCACCCTCTTTTCGATCGGTTCTACCGGGTGTATGTAGGATAGAGATGATTTTAGCTAACTTTAAAGCTCTTAACTATCCGATTTTATTTGTCATATCTACCCTCGCTACCTTTGATATATCCTCTTTTCTGTATTTCTTTCCGAATTTCCCCTATTTCCCATTATCCGTTAATAACTAAGTTTCTAATCTTTTACAGAAATCAAATGCAGCGTAATATGAACACCTACAACAATGCCTATAACAACTATCAGAGCAACAACTACCAGAGCAGCAGCAATTGGGGTGTACATCGCTCTGGTTCGAGACGCAACTCCTTGAAGGGTTATGCGGCACCGCCGCCACCACCACCGCCGATGCCATCCACCAACTATTATCGCAATAATCCCAGCCAGCAGCAACGCAACTATCAGCAACGCTCCTCCTATCCACCCACCGATCCGGTGCGTGAGCTGCAGAACATGGCCAGACGCAATGACGATGATGTGAGTATAAATAGGTTGTGTCACCTTTTATGTCTTATTCAGACATCAAAGATGGTGCACCTTATATACTAGCTAGTCTATCAATGGGTTTTTAATTGCGTAATTCCTATAGAACTCGGAGGAGGCTCCCTTTAATTTCAAGGCCATGTTGCGCAAGACAAACTATCCACGCGGCTCCGAGACGAGCACCTATGACTTCCACAATCGCCACGACTCGGACAACGAGCAACAGCACACATTCCAGACGCCCAAGCTGCGCTCTACGGGGCGACGCTACGATGATAATAACCAACAATCAGTTGGCAATTACGGAGTCTCTCGGAACTTTGGTCAACGTGCCCCAAACTTGCGCCAGGTACCGACAAGTGTAGGTCGCAGTTTTGAGGATAGCAATGCGCGTTCCTTCGAGGAGGCAGGCTCTTATGTGGAGGAGGAGATTGCGCCAGGGGTAACGCTGTCCGGTTACGCTGTGGATATATAAAATGTTAGAAATATATTAATAATATAACTTGGAAACGTTTGAAATTGAAACCCACCATACATAGCAACCTTAACTTAAAATTTAACTTAGTTTAGTTAAAACTAAATAAATAAATCTCAAGTTTCAGCAAACAAATATGCGCTTTATTGATTGACGCGGAATAAAGTGATAAAGGTATAATCATATATATATATATATATAGTATATACTCGTAGTTATAATATGTATATCGACGATATTACATTATTGGATTGCTTTTGAAAAGTTCATTCGCTTTTTGTAGTTCTAAAACGCAACAACAATACTCTCAGTATTACATAGACACTATGCATATAATACTTATATATCTAGACATATACATATACATATATATTCATAAATATATATTTAATTTTGTTTTTATAATGTATAAACATTAAGAGCTACGCAAAAATTTGTAGGAATGGAAAGAACAAACAGTTATTTGTTCGCAGGACCGTTTCGTTTCTGTTTTGCTTTTCGTTACGTTGAGACGAGGATTTTAAAGGCTAAAGTAAATATGTAAAGGTTTCTTTTAATTCCACACCCCATAGAGACATAGGTGTGGTATAAATTCTTGAACATGATAATACCAAGCCAACAACAACCTTCTCCTCTAAACACTCAAAGAGCGACCGCCATCAATCATCCATGCCGGGTTCACGCAAACCATCCGAGTGCATTTGCTTGCCGGCTATTTCCAGCATGGCACGATCCTCCAGATTACCATCCAAAATAGAGCGTTTCTGTCAACAAAATCAGGTTAATTAGTATACTGATTTCAGGCATTTAACCGAACTATTTTACCTGACCCTCGCCGCCTTCGTCGTCCCCTTTCACAGGCAGTTCGCCCACAGCCCAAACCTCCATGTTGCGTATTTTGAACTGTTTGCGTTTGCTGTAATTAAAAGATATAGTAAGCCATATATAATAATAGCAGACGCTAATACGCACCTGAGCTGCACGTAATCGCTGTAGGTGGTGCAGCTCTCGACGCTCTGCCCCTCGCCAAACATGCAGTCCAACCAGAGACCTGCAAACAAAACAGTTTGATTAGCGATATGATATGATAATCCAGATTACAAAGACTTACCCCAGTATTCAAACTGTCCGCCCATGCCCTGTAAATGAGTTTGTTATTAGAAATTATATTCTAATGTATATCTTATCGGCATACACTTACCAAACCGTTGGGCATGGTCTGTTGATTCAAATTCAGATACTGGTAGTGATCGTTGTAACCCGTGGAGCTGAAGCAGCGCATGGCGGGACTAAGCGTATAGAGCAAGGAGGAATCGTTGCCAGCGAACTGTGGCTTGAGAGCCCATGACTCGGGTGCATAGCCTCCGAATATGTACTGATCCTCGTCCTCAATGAAGAACAGCGTGGGACCCTTGTCTATCATCTTGCCCAGCATGGTGGAGAAGCTCTCGCCATGGATCTTCGATGAGAATAGAAAACGCCATTTGCCACGCATCTCGCTGGGCAGCTGAGCGTTGATATACAGCACATGGGGCAGTTCGATAATGGGCCTGTAATGACTGCCGTGCGGTGCATCTAAAGATAAAGATAATACTTAACTCTTAGACTTATAAAATGGATATACTATTATTATTTGGGGAAACTGCGTGTCTCAAACTTAAAGGTAAATTCTACTTCCTGCTAAAGCTAAGGTTCATCCGTTCGTCCGATGTTCTGGATTGATGTGAGCATTTTTATCGGACTATTACTATTATAAGAGGGTACCCGCATAGCTGGATCTTAAAGGCCCAATATACTTCTTTATTTTACTAAGAACTCCTGTATGTCGTTTTGTCAAGAGACCCATTAGGAGACTATTCAGGAGACCCATCAGGACACCCATCAGAAGACCCATCAGGAGACCCGTCAGGAGATTCGTCAGGAGATCCGTTGAAAGCCCTTACATAAGTAACTCATTTTGGACGTAATGTTTCAGCTACCAATGTCCTAAATGACTGCTTGGTTGTCGGAAAAGATTGCAATGTTGCTTCTTCTTCGATAGGAGTTCAAGATTCAAGAATTAAAATACATATACACTAATATTCCTTACCACACAGCTGTGGCAGAATGTGCATGTCCAGCTCCTTGAACATTGAGCGCTTGCTACCACCATGCCGCATGTAGAGCTGTGTAAAAACCTCACGCCACAATTGCAGGAACTGCGGTGTGACGTGCAGCCAACGTTCCAGGCATTCATGGGGCAGGTTGTGCTCCAGATCCTTGCTCAGATTACGCGTCAGGCCCTTGGCAAAGGTGCTGGCAGAACGGTCAGTGGTAATAAAACCCAAATCCTGCCAGTCCTTGATCAATGAGCCCTTCGAGGTGCTCTCCAGATGCACATAGCTCTTGATAACCGTGTGTATATACTGAGAAAAATCATAGTTAGTTACTATTCAATAGATTAAATAGGCAGGCCTGTTCTGAATAACAATTGATTTACAATCGAATCATTATCTATATTAGTTGGCTTAAATAATCATTTTAAAATAATTTGAATTTAGCTATCAATATTATTAATACGATAGAGATCGAGCGCACTGAAGAGGTTTAAATTAAATCGAAATCGAAATTCAGAACAAGCCTGATAGATAGTGAAATATGATTAGTTCTTACCTGTTCCAGCTGCCTTAGATTAAAGCCTTCGTTGCCGTTGCACTTGACTGAGGCCAACAGCAATTGCAACTTCATTTCCATGGTGCCACGTTCCATTATATAGTACGGTTCTCCGAATCTTCTTAGGGGTATATTGATGCAGGGCTGCCCCGGCTTCTGGGGCAAAAACAGAAACTGCGCTGTACTTTCCGCCAAAGAACGCTCGATATTTTGCGACCAGGCTTCCTGTTTACGTTTGTGAAAAAAAGATATGTATACAAAAAATTGCAAAGACTACAGTCGTATGCAACCGACTAAGGAATATCCTGCATTTTAATGTGCTTTTCTGCAAAGTTTAATATAATATCAAACAACATTATAAATGACAAACTTATACGTTTAAAAGTGTAGCGTATAAGGTTTTTATTGATTTGCGGGCAAAGTGGGCGTGGCAACCGAAATTTTAAATAATTCTGATTTACATATGGCATATATCTAACTATATTTTAAATTAAACTGCTTTAGCTTTTATAGTTGTCGAGATCAAAGGGTTTATTTAGATGGACAATCGGATAACAAATCCTTTCGCATGTTACATACATTTTCACAAAGTCAATATACCCTCATTAGTTATTTTATGTTTGCAGGGTATTGTAACCGCAACAAATAAACGAATTATGCGATCGTCAGCACATTCTTCCGAGGGGTCTCTGAATTAGTCGTCATGTTTATTATCAATTCAGTCGGCATTCTCATAATTAACTGCAGGCCCTCCTTGAAATCGCGACTAATTCGTTAGCAAGCAAATTAAACAAAGCAAAGCAAACACAAAAAACAAAAAAAAAAAAAGAAAAATAAATATACAAAAATCACAAAAAACCTCAAATCAGCAGCAAATGCTCAACGCAAACAAATTGGACGCGTTCAATCTAATGCCAAGTACGTAGATATGAGCTGATAACAGTGGCGTAGAAAAGGGGGTTCAATATAAGCGTAACTTTTCCCCCTTGGCTGCTGCTTTTGGCGCCTGCACTGTTTTGATAACTTTCCCTGCAGATAGATATATAATGTAATATATCACTTTGCAGTCGGTCGCATGACCCTCAACGTGGAGCTGCAGTAAACCTTGAACTTGTGACCGGCGGAAATTGATTTTTGGTGCAACGACCGAATATTGCATGCACAGTATATTTTATTTTTATTTGTATACCCTAGTTTTTTTTTTTTATTCACGTACCACAAGTCGATCCGAAGTTAGCTTTTCCAAGGCGCCACCGGAGGCATTGCGATAGGCGGTTTCTAGCAAACGCAGCTCCTCCGATGTGTACAGATGATCCGATTCCTTTTTGCCACTGGCATTACCCATGATAACTGTATTTACTGTATTATGCAGAAGGTAAACACGCGACTAAACACTCCAAATTGAAAAAACAAAACAACAATACGTGTCGGTGTGACCGTAGCGCAGTTGCTGCGAATTACCCACGCTGCACCACAACCTCACAGCTGGCAGTGCCATTAAATGCTGCTAGAGGGCGCCGCAACTTGATAATGAGCAACAGAGAGCGCTGTTAAGTGCAACTCGCCATCTAGCTGTCAAATTGTCTGCTGCTTATTTTTATCATTTAAAAATTACGAATTTAAAAATAAATATTTATTTATTAAAATAAGCACACTTGTTGCTCAGGCATCCATAACACGTCTTAACCACTTGACTTCACTCCCTGCACTGTCATTGGCAGCACTGCTGCAGCAGTATTTATAGCGCGCTGTGAAAAGAGAGCGCAAAGGGAGCCCTCTTACCATTCCGCTTCTGTGGTAAGCGAACAAGTCGCCAGCTGCAGCGCTCTCCTATTCGATTACTCTTGCTCTTGACCCTAAAATCTACGTTTTTAGACCAAATGCGGTCATGTTTGGTTTTTTCTGCATAATTTTCAAATTTAATTTTTTACCCGAAAATTGCATTTTTTTTTAGATTTTACGATTTTTCAAAATTTTTGCAAAAAATTTCAAAAAAAAAATTTTTTTTGTATCCTTCAAATATTACTTTTGCACTCAAATGATTAAGAAAAAACTACTCCGCTTGAAAATCGGTTGAGTTTTGGTAAAGCTATGCGCATTCAAAGTTGAACAAACCCGGTTTTTTTCGTAAAGGGGTAATAATCCCACCAATATAGGCTATAGAATCTACATTTTTTGACCAAATGCTGTCATGTTTGGGTTTTTTCCGCTTAATTTTTCAATACAATTCGCTTCGCGTCAATTCTTATGATTTGAAAACAAAAACAACCACAGAGCACAAAAAGGTGGCAACGCTAGACCAAGCTTTCTAGGCGCCAAATTTGATTCGTTTTATTTTGTAGGTAACCCAGGCAACGTTTGCTATTTAATCGATTTATTTAGTAGTATTTGAAATTTCTGCGTTACACAAAAATTCCATCACAACTCTCAGCTAGAAATCCATAAATATATTTGATTAGTTTTCATAATATAGTTACGATGAGCGGTACGGCCAGAACCGTTCGTCCGCGCAAGATTCGGGAGCAATGTGGATCCTGTCCAGATCGCCTCTCGCGCGACAAGCGTCAGATTGTTGCCGAGGACTCGGAGACCACCGAGGAGGAATCCTCCACGGACGAGGAGGAGCGCTGGAAGGACGTGGCCCGGGCGGCCGAAGTGCCCGCCGAATATTACAATATACAGAAATTGGTTAAATACATCAAGGCGGGCAATCAAACGGCAACCGTTGTCTCCCTCTGCTGCCTGCAGGATTACGATTTACGCACCCAAATCAATCAGTTCGCCATACAGGATATAGGCGGACTCGACGTCCTGGTCAATATACTGGAGTGCAACGATACCAAGTGCGCCCTGGGCGCCCTCACCGTGCTCTCCGACATCACGCTCAACATCGATATACGCAAGACCATCGTCGATCTCGATGGCATACCCCTAATCGTCGACATTCTCAACTCCTCCATGAAGGATCTGAAAACCATGGCAGCCGAAACCCTGGCCAATGTCAGCAAGGTGCGTCTCGCTCGGAAGTACGTGCGGCAGTGCGGGGGCATCTCCAAGCTGGTGGATCTGCTGGACATTAAAATGAGGTACACTGACAGAAAAATGTAGAGTTTTCGTACTTGAATCAAGCATTTTCGGAGTTCAATGAGCCGACAAATTTTTGATACAATATTACCATATTGGACTAGGGACGCTAGACAAAGTAAAAATACCTAGCACCCTACTTTGCAACAGCCTATAAAGCATGGCAGCAATGCTGCTTCTTCTTTCCTTTTTAAAGCCTCCTTAAAAAATGTAATCTTGTTTTCCTAATAAGTTCTGTGTTTATGATCCGATTTCAATGTGCTTTTTAGTATAGTTTAATATGATAGAAGAGCACTGATATTTGAGATGACAAACTTCTACGTTTTGAATTATGAAAGTTATAGTTTTTAATGATCTGCGGCCAAATTGGGCGAGACATTCGAAATTTTTAATATTTCTCACATTCATTTGTATAATCTCTTACAGCATTATACTAACCCCTCGGGATCAGCTGAACGTGGAGGAAATCGAGGGTCTTGACATGGCGCGTGCTGGAGCCCGTGCCCTGTGGACTTTGGCGGACTCCAAGCACAATATGGAGCAGATGCGAAAGAGCGGACTCGTACCCCTCATGGCGAATCTCCTGAAGTCGGTGCACATCGATGTGGTCATACCTATTATGGGCACCGTTCGGAAATGCTCCTCGGAGCCCAAGTTTCAGCTGGCGATTACGACGGAGGGCATGATAGCGGACATTGTGACGCATCTGAAGTCGGAGAGTGTGGATTTGAAAGTGGAATGTTGTTCCGCCTTATACAAATGTGCTTTTGATGGTACCACCAGGAATTTGGTGAGAGAAGCTGGAGGATTGGAACCCTTGGTGGCCATACTCAAAGACAAAACCATAAGGGATAACAAGGCGCTGCTAATAGGTGCCACAGGCGCTGTTTGGATGTGCGCCATGTCGGATGAGAATGTGAGGCAGATGGACGATATGAATGTTATACATCATCTGGTCACACTGCTCGCCGATGAGAGCGATGATGTGCTCACTAATGTAAGCGGAGCCATCTCCGAATGTGTGAGGTTTAAGGAGAACCGTGAAGCTGTACGCAATGCTGGAGGTCTTCCTGCTTTGGTGACTTTACTGAACTCCTCACATGCACCATTGTTGGAGAACCTGGCGATGGCCATCAAGGAATGCGCTGATGATCCGGAGAGCATGCGCATACTAGAAAAACTGGATGCAGTGCGTCTGGTTTGGTCGCTGCTCAAGAACACCAGTCCACGCGTTCAGGCCAATGCCGCCTACGCCATCTGTCCATGCGTCAAAAATGCCACAGATTCTGCAGAATTGGTGAGAAGTTTGGTAGGAGCCATGGAACTCGTTGTGGGTCTGCTCAAATCGAAGGAACTCATGGTGCTTTCAGCTGTTTGCGCTGCGATTGCCACGATTGCCTTGGATCAAACTAATCTGGCTATACTCACCGATCTGCGTGTGGTCTATAAACTAGCGGATTTGGTTAATACCACGGATGATAATCTGCGCATGAATCTGGCAGCTGCAGTTGCTGCTTGTGCCTGCTTCGGCATCAACACGGAGGAGTTCGGACGTCTGCGCACCGTCACGCCCATCGTCACCTACATGACCAGCGACAATCCCATGGTGCATCGTACTACAGCCATGGCACTGGAGAAGCTATCGATGGATCCACAGAACTGCATCACCATGCACCAGGTGAGTTTCCCATTTCAAGTTCATCTCAATATAGTCTCCAACTTAATATAAATGATTATAATAACTTGACGATCTCGGTAACTATAAAAGCTAGCTCAATTAAATTTAGAACGTAGCTAGATGTATACCATATGCAGTCAAAGTGCATTTAAAATGCTCGCTGCCACTCCCACTTCGCCCATAAATCATTAAAAACTATAACTTGGTAGATTTTACACATAGAAGATTGAAATTTGGCATATATTGTATCTGCCATCATATAGAGCTATGCTTAAAAGACCCTTTAAATCGCTTGATAAACACAAAAGATATTAGAGAAACAATATTGCATAATTTGTCTCGCCATAACAAAATGTATATATATTTTTAAATTTTCCCGTTTTTTTCTCCATAGAGTGGAGTTGTGCCCTTTCTGCTGGAGTGTATTGGATCTACCAATAAGGAACTACAACTCGCTGCCGCTGGATGCCTGCGTAACATCCGAGAATTGGCGCTACGTGCCGAGGAGTATATGCTCAAGATAGACGATGACTAAGCTCTGGCACTGATTTCTACTTAGTTAATTGTTTGCTTTTTAAATTGTAGCAAGTGCAATAAAAACAAAGTAATCCTGAAAGCATTTTCAATTGTTTATAGCATTTGTTTTAGTAGGGCAATTTATGAGTGATTTAATAGAGTTCTGAATGAGCTCTAAAATCCGCCATTAAATATTTATAAATTTACACAATTAGCAGCTTAACTTAAGCAATAACACTCTAGATTCAAAATAACTTATGAATTTGCTGAATATTTATATTATTAAAGTGTCAGGATTATAATTTATTTTTGACTATTATTGAATATTATTATTTATTGTAGAAGGACGTCCTAATTTTATTTATTTCCCAAAATGGACTTACTCCATTCCAATAATCTTCAACCCTCTTTCCCCACATACAAACCTTGGATTCTTTTCCAACCTCTCTGCTAAAATAACTCGCACATCTTTAAACATTTAGCTATAAATATATTTGGCGCAACATTTGAACTAACTAAAAATGGCAAGTAGCTTAGTTTGGGCCAACTTCGCTTGGATGATTCAGTAGCTGGCATTGCTGCCCCTGGTGGAGATGCTCATGCGACGTTCCACGCGATTCGTGTGTGGCAAGAGGCAACCTGGAGGGGGATACCGCCAACGTCGGGGCCTGGACAACAGGGTGCCATCGGTGGAGGCGCGATTACGGAAGGGAGCTTCGATATTACATCTAGAGCTGCTTAGACTGCTGCTGGCGATGTCGTCCGTGGACTCCGTGTGATCCATGCTGCTCTCCTCCTGACAGGCGCTGCCAATGACCAGAAACGAGCGACGACTCACGCCAAGGGGAGTTGTGTCGTAGAAGGAACAGGAACCGGAGTCCGGGGAGAAAATGCCATTGGCCGCATGGGCGACATCGCTGGTGGAACGCTTGAGTTTGGGAAATTTGGTGAAAACACGCCAGAAGCGAAACACATCGCGGAAGACATTTTGCACCTGCTAAGCAATACTTTATAGGGGGTTTTGGGGAAGAGAAAAATACTACTTGCCTGATCTACGTTCTCCCTGACGGATATTTCGTGAAAACAGGCACAGGAGAGCTCTCGGAAACGCCTTTGTCCCTCCTCCAGGCTAACCATGCGATCGCCAGTCTGATCTGTCTTGTTGCCCACCAGTATAACCGGTATATCCAGCGTATAATCCTGAAATTTACAGGGTATCAAATAGGAAATTACATAGAGAAAAATATGGTGTTTTAATGTGAAGGTTGAATTTGCAATCTTAAAGAGTTAATTTGATGTGTAGTTGGAAATGTAGGGTTTGAAGAAAGTTCTTGATTTTTTCTCAGTGTATTCTCTTATCTAATTCACCTTGCTGGCAGATCCCAGTTTGCGTCTGCGTTTGTTGTAGTTGATAAGGAACTTCAGTCGACTGCACTCGTCAAATGAGCACTTGTCTGTGATGGAATAAACGAGTATAAATGCATCTGCCCAGCGTATATTGGACTCCAGACTAACGCCATCCAGTTCCTGAAAATTTAAATAAAATAAACAAAAATCTTAATGAAAAGGGAAAGTTATATCCACTCACATGCAACTGTCCGGTGGCATCCAGTATATCAAACTGTATGGACTCGTTGTCCAGCGTCGTTTGGCAGGTATAGATTTTCTCCAGATTGGGATCATATTCTCCTATAAAACGTCTGGTTATAAAACGAACCACCATAGCTAGATGGAAGCGAGAAATTAAATAAAAATTAAAATTAAATAAATTAAATTAAATAAATTATATGTGAATCAAATTTCTTCTGAATCCAATCAAACAAACCATTTTGTCTGTGACCTACTTCTCATCATTATTATTATTATTATTTTTTTTTTTTGTTATTTTTATTATTTTTGTAAGCTGTCAACTGACCTGTTTTTCCCACGCCGCTCTGACCCAGCACCATGACCTTCAGAGTCTTTTGTTTATTGGTGTGCAGGCCCAGTTTGACCAGCGACGATTTCGGTGAGGTGGCATTCATGGCAGTATTACTCAAAATATATCAAAAGCACGTCTAGGAATTCTATAAAAAAAAATAAGGGAAGAGGTAAAAGAAGTATGAGAAAGGGTTAGCTAAGCTTAACGAAGTTTTTGCTATCTAAGCTCGCACAATGCGTCTGTCCCAAAATGATTGACAAGCTTTTTTTGTAAATACCCTGGAAACTACCGCGTATAACAGGGTATTTACATTATATTTATTTAATTTGAAGAATTATATATTGAAGCATTAGCATTGAATTTTAATTGTGATTAGTCTTAAAAGAGTTTTTTTTTTTAATTATTTAATTTGTTTTATTCGAATAAGACTTCAACAAGAAATCGATTTTGGCATATTTTATTTAAGTTTTAATCAAATAATAATAATAATACTTTGTATTTAGTCTTTAATACTATTTTTAGTAAACAAAATTATTTTCAATATTATTTAATTGAGACAAACAAAGCATAGGGAAATCTAAATCTATATTTTGTTTGGAATTCCATTAATAAATAAATTGAAAACATTATTTACAGCATATCCTGTAGTCTATCATTAACGCATTTCCTTATTTGCATATCGTCTTATTTTATTATATTTTTTTGCATAGTTTGGACTGGCTTTAATCCATATTGGACTTCTGGCACCTAAAAAGCAGACGAGACGAGGCGAGACCTGTACGCATATTTTTGGCTCGAGTTTCCAACATTATTGCATACTTTCAGGAGACGCCACAAAAGACTTTGCGTCTGTTTTTTATGGCTCGGTATAAGTGTATAAGTGCAAGTTTATGTGTATGTGTGGGCTGCTGATAAGGTCAACAATGTCAGCAACAACGACAACTATGAAACATTTATTGGACACATTTTGCGTAGTCGCCACAGGGTCAGAGTCAGAGTCAGTGTCATGGCTACAACTATAGCTGATAGCTATAAAATAGCTAGAACTAACTGTAGCTATATCCAGGGACTTCGTCATGATTATAGCACTCCCTGCTCTATAATTATCAGCAGATTACTTGGAAACAATACAAGTGCACTTCAAACTAAATACAATAAAATATCAATTATCACTTGAGCAGTCCCCAGACGGCCAATGCTGCTCGATATTGTATATTGTTATTATTATTATTATTATTATTATCATTGTCATTGTCATTGTCATTATTATGATTATGATTATTGTTTGCCCCGCCAACATGTAAACAATGAAAGGTAAATTTTTACGAGCCTCGTTAATGACATTTTAATGCCCTTCTCGGTAAACACACATTAATAAAATTAAATGCCTTTAGAGTGTGGGGTTTAGTTCGCTATAATATAATAATTATTTAATATATAAATTCAAATTAGGCAAACGGCATTCGATATGCTATTTAATTTAGATTTAAAAAAAATTAGCCATTTAAAAAAAGTTTACTTTTAAGTGTCAGAAATTTATATAATTTTGGATGCTTCGTAAAAAGTAACTAAAATATGGTAAATTTCTTGAACTTTCAATCAATAAAAATCGTTAAATTTTGTTTGATAAAAAATAATTAAATATGCAAACATGAAGTTGTAAATAATTGCTTTGAATATAAAAACTAAAAATGTAAAAAAAATATATATTAAATATAATTACTTAAAAATTCTTCAAAATCAAAATAAATTATGTAGGTTTTTTGAAATATATAAAATATATCAAATATTCTTTTTGTTTGAATTGTTGGAAATATAAAAAAGAAATATATAAATTTTTAATAACATAAAATAAACCATATTTATTTCAATACTTCAGATACTCTTCTTAATGACCATTAGTTACAGCTAATGATAGTTTTATGCATACTGAACAAAAGGGTAAAAGGGTATATAACACCCGCATATACCTACAAATCGAAGGCGCGTGTGCGTGCTTTGTGCAATGGGAAATCTATACATATATAATACACACACATCTAAACATGTTCTTGCTTTATAGACAAGGTATTAATGTCTGTGGGACTGATAAATATTCATCAGGCCGCAGACAAGCTAGATGCACGCTGATTATGCCATAGCTTCAAGAGCTCTGACCATGCCAGACTTTACTTCTACACAGAGAGAAATAATGAAAGCAGTCTGAATTCAAATCTAACAAGAAATGCTAAAATTGAGCGGACAGAACTTATAGAAATTTCAGATGCAATTTTATGTGAATTTAGAAATAATATCAAATAAAAAAATATATACAATTTTCTTTAGTGTATTAAACAGTTTTTTTTAATTATTTATTTTAATTAATTTTATTTCATATAACTTTGAATTTTCTACAATTTTTTTATTTTATATTTTAATTTTTTTTTTTAATTTTATATTTTTGAAATTTTTACCAGAAATAAAATTTTTTCCTTGTTTAAATCCGATTTTTTCATTTCTGAATCGTATATACTATATTTCAATTCTTAAACACTAGTTTCTAAAATTTACAATCCTATTTTAAAGCGCATAAATATATTCATATCTAAAATTTTTCATAAATATTGCAATTCTTAAATTCACTCGAACTTAATTTACAGACGACCCTTTTCTCTCTGTGTAATTCTACCTTTTTGCGCCTTACAACATTTGCTGCGTAGATTTTAATTAGCTGGATTTGCGAGCTCAAACAAACCGAAGGCAGAGCCAAAGCCAACAGTAGAACCTAGGCAACAGCCAGAGCGTGCCTAATGAACCAAATGGCCGGGTAGGCAACAGTGCGTATGCGTAATGGAGTGATGTTGGACATGTGCATCAAGTGGTTCGTTCGTTGTTGGAGGCTTTAAAAACCTGAAGCGTAAAAACTTTTGCTTGTGCCTTTTTTTTTATCCATTAGGCCTTGTCTGTGCAGCGTCTGCTAAAAAGTTTGCCATTTTCCTGTGCTTTTCTTTTGTTACATATTTTCCATTTTTCCATTTGCTTATTTTATTTATTTTGATTTCAATTTAATTACGGCAATTTCCTATTGTTTAAGCCCGCAACTACAAGTGGATTTTCACACGCTGTTTGCAGCTTAGTTAAGATCAGCAACGGAGAGGGGGGATTAGTCCGATTTAGGGGGCGGGAAGTGCTTAAACACTTGGCTTAGAGCAGCAGTAACTGCCACGCACACTAATGAGCGTTTAGTTAAATAATCTTGCATCATTTTGCCAGCAGCAGGGGCAGTCAGGAGTGCAACAAATAGATAAAACAAATTAAATAAAAATTAAATTCTTAATTTAAGACTGGGATAACTTGTAAAAGCAATCTTGAATAACGACCATCAAATAAAGAAATATAAAAGATCTAAAAATTTAAATTGTGGAAATAATAATAATAAATAATATAATAATACATTTATAAGAATAAAATATAATGATTAAAATTAATATAGAAATCAGACAAACAATATAACAATAAATAGAAACTAGAAAGGATGGAGTAGATCAGTCAGGCAGTCAGTCGGACGTCACCGACAATAGTTGACCCTGTAAAGCATAAGTTTTTTCATTTGCACTAACTTAATAGATCAATTTGTAGTTTTTTAAAGCACATTAAGACCAACAAATAGCACTAAGAAAAACCTTAAAACAAGAAAGTAACTTAATAAAAAATTATTTAAAAAAAAATTAATTAATTCATAAAGGAATAATAGGCTTTTTTATCAGTTCGAAACTGAAAGACCATTAACAAATAACATAAAATTATTTTAATACAAATTTTATTCGTCCAAATTGCGTCGTGAGTCACCCTAATGCGCCTTATAGTATAACAATAAGTTACGAGCATACATTAAGGACCACTGACCGTAGACCTTGGCATAGACATTGAATTCAAAACTTGTGCAGACTGAAGCACGAGTTGGGATGAGGTAAAGGGTGGGGGATGGGAAAACTGAGGGGAAAACTGTCGCTATACAATTCAAGCGCGTTGGATGGGGGTCTGACATCGGGTTGTTGACCTGTTTATGTTTATCAAAACTTATTGCGTGCTACATTTTCAGCAAATTGAGCTCAGATTGGGTTACCGTATACCTCGCATACCTCAATCTCCCCGCCCATCGCCACCTGCCCCACTCCAGTTGCCGTCTCTGTCTACTATGTTTCCGTCCCAGTCTCTTGTTTGGGTTGCTGTGGCACGTGGCAGTCGAAGTTGTTGCTTTATTGCGTTGCCCGGTGTGATGACGATGACGATGATTATGCTGCTTAAAATTCCATACAAAATAAATCAACTTACCCACAACTGACCAATAACGGTAACAATAACAATAGCAATAACAAAACATCAATAGCAACCATAAACAATAACAAAACGCAAGAAACTCGACAACTATTTGCAATGTATCGAATGCTCAATACTCTTAGATGATTGAGTAAAAATATACGCAAAGAAAATACTGTATAATTTAAAATTATTCATAAAACATTATACCAAGAGCAGCAGCAGTGCTTCTTCTTCCTATTTTTTTGCCAACTTTGCGAATCCAGCCCAAAAGTATGCAGCAAAAAAATAAATTTATAATTTCACCTTTAATTATTTAACTATTTTAATCGAAATTAAATTCGTTTGTTGTTATGGATAGATTTTAAATGTATCTTACGATGATTCTTTAAAAGGTTTTTTCTATAAAAAGATATAACTGCATTTCTAAAATGTTTGTGTTGCACACATTCTCAAAATTTTATCAGAAACATACCCCCACTTATTAAAAGGAATAACTAATTGCAAAATTATTAAAATTCTTAAAACTATGATATTTAAAAATAATTTTAATTTATTTCACAGTCGTATTGAGTAACCTAGCTATAGTTTATATAATTTATTAGAGCATAGCAAAGTAGAAGTACTTGTTGGGAGCCGCTTGAAGCTGCTGATGGGTTGTCATGGCACAAAAGCAATTCCATTTCCACTTTTGGCTAAGGTCATGGGAAGCGCAGCAGTTGCGACTCTCACTCCACCACAGCTGTTGTTGTTGTTGTAGTTGTCGCTGTGCCCCCGCCCCCTTCCCCTCCCTCTTCACTGCTCCACTTCTCACTCCATCAAATACGCATTTCTGCTTGTCATTTCACTTCATTACCAGCTATCGACAATCGCCCAATGCGTTAACATTAACAACAACTCACACTCACACATACTCATACATGTATGCACACACACCCACACACCTGCATGCATGCACTGAGAGAAAATTCAAGGGGTTTCGTGCTTTAATTAAGTATTTTTCATGAGGCAGAAAAACTCTTCACCTAAGAACGAAATTCAACATTTAAAAGCGTTTTTTTTTAATTCTTTCAATATTTGACATAATTAAACTATATTAATTTCTGATTCGTACTTAATTTGTGCTTAAAATTCAAAACAAGCTAAATTACACATAATGAATTTATTTTGTATAACAACTTTCACTTAGTTTCTCTGAGTGTACAACTGTTGCCATTGGCTGTTGGCCCTGAAATTGAAAATGCGAAATTGTTAGACACAGCCTCGCCGCTTGCAGAGAGTTGGCGGTCAGCCTCCCTTGGCCATAATCCCCCCCGATTCCTGCCCTGCCCCGACAACTTCCTCCCTCACTCCCCCCGCTGCTGTAACAACCCAAAAGCATTTATTTTGTCGCGCATTTCCATGTTGCAAAAGTAACCACGCAGCGTCTGCCTCGCAGTAGCCTTGAACACGGCATTAGCCGAAATAAAATACAATAAAATAAAGTAAAAATAAAATAATACACCAAAAAAAAAAGGGAAAAACCAAAAATAATGAAATTCATATGCGGTTGCTGGGCAGCCGAACAATACAAGTTAAACTGCCAGGTTGGATAGTAATAAAATAAAGACTTTGGGTACTTATCAAATACTCTTTTATAGAGTTGAAAATTATATGGGTTTATATGAAGAGAATTGAAATTATTTATATTTGTATGTGGAAAAAGATGACAATTTTAAATAAAATAATGGAATAATTTGAATAAAACTATTATGGGATACAAAAAAATATTAAAAAAAAAAAATAAACCGAAAAAAAAAATAATAAAGGTAAAAAAAATTAAACTCAATAAATTTACAAAACATAATTGTTATAGAAATTAAACAAATAACTAAAAAAAAAACATTCTGAATAAAATTATAAAAAAATTTATAAGTAAAAGTTATGATAAGTATATTTTAAGAATTTCCAAATTATTTTGATTTTATTTGATTTCTTTAATTTTATACAAGAATTACATTTTAAATTACAAGAGTAAATGATAGAGCAACTGAGGATTTTAGGCGGATTTCCTATAAATATTATTCAATATTCTTTGAAAAAATATTTACAAACATATCTCAAAAAACTCTTACGCCAATAAACTATTCCAGCAAAGACAAAATGCTGTAAAAACACTATAAAATTCAGCAATTAAAGTTAATTGCGTAGAGCTCTGAAGTAAAAGTTTTATTGTGTGATGGAAAGGGTAATCGATGTCCGAACCCACCAGAAAAACCTACAGAAGTCGAGGCCTTGTTAAATAAGCCTCATAAATACAAGTCAAGCGTCATAAATGTCATTTTGTGGCAAACACAAACAGCTGGCAAAGGTGGCAGCCAAACAAAACAAACTTGAAGCGTCAGAGGGGAGGGGCAGATTTGGAAGGAGGGGCAGCTGAAGGAGTAGGCCATATATAGAGCGTGAGTGATAAGCGACGTTTAACTAAAAATAAATGCGAAGCCTGAAACAGGGAAAAAAGTTGCCAACTCATGGACAAGAACAATGAGGAGTAATATGATACAAAAGCCACAAGTACCGACATTATAAACACACACATACACAGGAACACGGACACACACAAATACACATACACTCAGAGAAAAAGACACACAAAATTTCTGACTTGATTTCAGACACAAATGTGCATGAAATATAAAGCATACTCAAATAATACTCATGTAATCCAGAATTTCTTGACTTTAAGTATGTATGCAGTGTAACATAATATAACCACAGCTCGCGCTGCGCGCTTTTCCGTACAGTTTAATAAAAGAAAAATAAAAAGTTTTACAATTTTTAATTAAATTACGGTTTTTATTTAAATAAAGAAATATTAGAAATTAAATTTTTTATAATTTTTAGACATTTTTGGATTCTTTAAACTTTAATACAGTTTTTGTCTGTTTTTCTCTGAGTGTACATATACACACTCACACTCTTGCTACGTGTTAAGCTCCTGCAAGTGTTGCGGTAACTTTGCTACTTTATCGGAGACAAGAAGGACGAGAAAAACACGTGCCCAAAAACTAACTGAGGCCCATCTTCGGATTCAATTGGTATCTTGGGAGTGTACAGAGTAAACACTGACCATCTAAGCCACAAAATAAACCTTTAAATGGTTTCTACTGAAGGCTGCTTTTTGTGCTTTTTGCAGCAAATTAGTCTCATATTTAAGCGAAGGCCTCAACTTTAAGCGGCAGCCGTAAATGTTCTCTTGGCATGGCATACACTGAAAAAAAAATTAATTTTATTTTGTTGAATAGATGCAAAAAAATCTTTAGATATTTGACTTTAATTCAAGCAAAAACTGGCTAAAAGAAACTTTAAATATCCCAACATCATCATACTTTAAAGTTTTAATTTTAGTTTACATAGTATTTTTTGAAGCACCAAAATGGTTGATACTTTTGCTCTAATTCAATGCCTAAATCAAGTACAATTTTCTCTGAGTGCATCGAAAGCAAAACAAATTGTGCTGCTTATTTATACTTAGCTGAGAACTCTGCTTTTAGCCAAAGTGTGCAAACATTGCGGCCAAATTACAGACGCCAAGCATCGTCAATTTCACATTCCTAATTTGCGCGCCTATTTACGAGTTTTTGCCTCAAAATAGTCAATAAATCAAATCTCAATATATTGATTTCCAGCAATATTTTCAGCTCATATAACAGGATTTTGGAGCAAAGCTTTCAACTGCTTACTCTACTGATTTTTTGTGTACTTTTTATGATTCTGTGGCGCCTGGTGATACTTTGAATATCAATAACTTGTACAAAGTATATACAGGGTGCGTCATCTCAAATAGACAACCGAATTGTAAAACTGAATTATTTCAATTTAATTCGATTTAGGACAATTAGTTTAGATCGGTAGCAGCTTAATTAAATATGTTTTTATTGCTTTAAAAACAAAATTCCTAAGAAAATTTTATAATATTAGACTAATTAAAATAATAATAATATTAAATATTAAAATATTGGATAATTTTGTCAATTGTAAACCGATTGACTTGAATTAACAAGTTTTGAAAAGGTCAATTTAATATCTTAATTATTAGTAAATTATCATTATAGATGATGGTGCTGAAAAAACTTCAGAAAACTCCACAGAAAAACTGATATTTTTTGAGTCTTATAATTTATTTGATATTATTATATCTTGACTAATTTTACTAAAACGAATCAAATGCAAATAATTTATTTTTGAAACTCGCTTAATTCTTTTTAGGGGTATTTAAAGTTTGCATGAGGCACCCTGTATGTATTTATTCCTCCCCCATCCCCATCGTTTAGGCGGATGCTGTTTCAATGGGTTTACGATCGGGACTCGTAGGCGGTGCTCAATCTCAATGAACAATGAATTATGAGACGTGGCGATTGTCACCGATAGGTGGGAAGTCTAGGGGCTGGGCAGGGTGTGAAAGTGCTGACGATGTCTGCGGTTTGCCGGGCGGGGGCAATAAAAATGTAATACCAGGAAAAAGCCACAAGTTAAAGCCGGCAGTCGACACGCCTTTGATGACTGCGAGGGGGCAGGGATGGAGTATAAAAAAAAAGTGGTATCATCGGTTGTTGCTATTAAGCAGTAAGTAGCTTTATGTCTGTGGGTGTTGGCCGCAAATGCGACTTATAATATGAGCACACTTGATAAACACCTCAGAGACTGTCAACTGGTGCAACAAATTCACTTTTCACTCGTTCATATTTGTCTTTCAGCTGACCTTGGGGCCAATTTTAAAATCTGTATTTCAAAACAAATCAAACAAATCATATCTAGCAGCACCCGCAGCTCACACAAAATCACAAATTTCTGTTGAATTTCTTGCTTCTTTTCGGAATTTTCAAAGTCATGCCGGAAATACATGAAACTATCTAAATCAAATTAAAATGATTAACAACAAAAGCCATTTTTTTCACAATACTATAAAGACATTTAAATACACTTCAAAGAAGTCTTGTAATTATTTTAAGATTTTATAACAAGCAAATATTAGCTAAATTAAATTAATTTCTACAATATTATTAGAAAATTTTAAATAGTTTTCTAATATTAAAAGCACTTGAAAAATTCCACTCAAATAACAATTTCCGTAATTCCATTAAATACACATTTGTTTACAATATTATAGCCAAACTTTGAGTTTAAATCAAAATAGTTTTTGGCCAACTTTTTACAGTGTATCAAACCAAATATGAATTTGCATATTTAGTTCATGTTAATAAAAACACGAACCCAGCATATTTGGTTAAATTATGTTCAACCACGAAGCAAGGTCAGTTGACTGCGTGAACTTTTATAAACAATTCACAAACAGAGGCGCCCAGAGCAGTTCAATTGGCAAAAAAAAAATTATTATTAAATGAATAGCAAATTAAAGTTCAATTGGCAACAAAACAAAAATTATTATTAAATGAATTTCGAATAAAAGTTCAATTGGCAAAAACTACATACAAAATTTAAAAAAAATTAATAAAAAATGCAATTGACATAAAATAAATTAAAACAAATAAATAAGTTTGCTTAATGTAATTTATATTTAAGAACATTTTAAATAATATTCTTATCTATTTGAAACCCTTCAAGAAATATCCCTTTATACTGTACTTAACAACGCCACTGTTTCAAATTGTTTATAAATAGTTTACCTGCAGTTGCAAACAAATATTGTTTATAAATATTCATTATTATTATTATTTGCAATAAATTGGCATATTTATTTTGTTATTCAAACAAATGAAGCGTGTGTACATACCGTGAATTAAGCAAATATTATTTTATTTAAAATTCGTAAAAACAAACTTTATTATTGGCATTTTCCGTTATTTGTTGTTTATGTTGAATGGATATTATTTGATTTTCTTTTGTTCTGTTTGCTTTGGTATTATTTTCACTTAATTTATGGTTAGTTTTTTGGATTTATTTTTAAATTTATTTTTAAAAATTTATTTATATTTTTATTTTTATAATTTTACTGTTTTGTATTTCTTTCTTACCTTTATTTGAATTATTTAACTTGATTTATTTTTTATTTATATTATTTTTATTGTTTTATTTGTTGTTTATTGTTTGTTTTATTTTATTATTTATTTTAATTATTTTATTCACTGGGATTTAATTTTCCTTTTCTTTTGTTTTTTGTGGAAAACACCTGCACGCTTAAGTTGCTGTCGCGTATTAAGCCAAAAGGCGCTGAGCAATTATGCTTTTATATTGCACATACGACACGTTGTACGTTGTGCGTCCACTTGTATGTGTGTCTGTGAGTATGTATGTGTTTAAACTACCCCCACAGCAAGTAAGTAGTTGTGATGCGTGTTTATTGCGACGCATCGTAAAACAATCATGAAAATGCCGCCGATAACAACAACAACAAGAATAACAGAAAGGAAACAGCGCGGCGACTGCGCGACGTTGTCAACGGAAGAGAGGCTGAAGAGAGAGACGGATAGAGGAAGCCCACTCTCTTAGCTGTCAAAATGCAAAAGAGTGCACTCACACACACGCACACAGACGTAATACGCCCACAACACGCCCACAAAGTACGCGCCAGAATATTTTGACTGCAGCAGCGTCGACGCGTCCGTTGCGCTAGCGTGAAAACAGGCGAATAAACAAGAGCACAACAAAAACAAATCAAACAAACACCGGCCACAGCAGCGACGCCGGCAGAGGCAGCAACTGCGGCAGAGGCAGCGACAGCCACAGCAACAGTTAGCAGCAAACAAACGTATAACAGCGCAATGTAAACGCAAACCAAAACGAAACTTTGCTGCTCGTTTGTGTTGCATATTTATAATATAAAAAGCTTGAATATAACAAAAATATTTTAAATTTGCATTTAATATTATTATTATAGATTTTTTATAAATTTAATTTTCTATTACTCTGATTAAATAAGCGCTAAACAAAACAACAGCAACAATACAAGGCTTAACAGCTGCCAACCGCTGCTTAACAGCCGTCCAACAGCAGCCAGCGCTTATAACACAAAGGTTTGGCGAGCGTATAACAGCTGGCCTGTGCTGTTATACGCTGCCTGCAATCGAAAGGAAAAACAAAACACAAACAAAAATCTGTGAAAATTACAATTTTTAGCAAACAAATTTGTAAAAATTGCCTAA
The DNA here is from genome assembly GCA_035045125.1 of Hypselothyrea guttata. Classification (NCBI taxonomy): domain Eukaryota; kingdom Metazoa; phylum Arthropoda; class Insecta; order Diptera; family Drosophilidae; genus Hypselothyrea; species Hypselothyrea guttata. Next base: position 254,951 of record JAWNNJ010002265.1, read on the forward strand.
TATTGAAAAAAATAACATCTTTAGTCAAAATTGTGGCTTTAGCTAAAAAGTGTAAGAATGGTTTTATTAACAGCACAATTTAATTTAAGGGTTTGATAAGAAAAATCTGCTGAAAGTACTATATTAAAGCCAGAATTTTTTAAAAATATTTATATAAAATAAAATAATTATCAGATATCAAAAACTATGCCGATTTGACTACAAAGAGTGGATTTTTTTATTTAAGGCCCAATTTAAATTTTACATTGTAACAAAATTCTATGAAAACTCGATGTAAGCAAAAATTTTAGGATAAAAGTGTTAAAATATAAAATATATTTTTTTAAGAATATTTTTTTTAAGAATTTAGATTTAGTAAATGTTTATAAATTAAATATATTAACAGCTATAAGAAAATATTCCGGTTTTTCTGCTAAATGTGGAATGTGTTTTATTTACAGCCCAATTTCAGTCGCATCTGTTTAATATTATTTTACAGCGACATGACTAATGTTAAATGAAGCGGGGCAACAGCGCCAATACCAACACAATTACATACATGCACGTGCACACGTATATGTACATGTATTTAGTACATGTGTGTGTGTGTGTAAGGGCAACCTGTTGACGTCGGGGGGTCGTCCTGGCTAAGAGTAGGGTAGTGTAGGGTAGGGTGCACAGTGGGATGCCTCGTGTACGTGTTGTTTGTTTAAGTATGTCTGTTTGTATGCGATGGGCACATATTTATATTTATATTTATGTGTGTGTATGTTTTTAACGGCAGCTGCGTCCTTAATTATCATAAGCATACAGACTATATACATATGTATATATCTTGCTACTGGGATAACATATTCATTTTGACTGATGAACAAACAAACAAGCTTAATCTAGGCTCAACTCTCTAAGTCGACTATGGCATCCGGGAAAGCTATTTACAGATTATTTACAGCATTACGGCCTGTTTTTGAAGGGGATTACAACGGTTTGGAACTCTAAAAATAACTTTAAAAATATAAATTATATAAATTTATAAATTTAACGAACGGACGATCGGATGGTCGGGCAGTTCGACGGACAAACGGATGGTCGGACGGACGGATAGACGGTCGGAGGGTCAGACGGACTGACGGACCATCGGATGGTACGACGGACAGCTGGACGATTGGACGGTCCGACGAACAGACGAACGATCGAAGGGTCCGACGGATAGACGGACGATCCGATGGTACGACGGACAGACGAACGATTGGATAGTCCAAAGGATAGACGGACGAATAGACGGACGGAAAAAAAGATTATAAATATTTACTATTTATTCTTATATAAAATTGTTTATACCGACTGATTTACTGACTGACGTACGTTTTTATTGTTCTGTGTTATATTATTTGTTTATTAAATAATTTAATGATTTTTCTACAATTTTATTTTATTAACTGCTATATTTCTTGGCCAAAACGGATGCAGCATCTACTAGTCGTCGTGGGCCTAACTCTATCCGTAATCAGCTGGTTTGAAGCGGCACCTAGTGCACTAATTGCTTCTGACAGGAGCCTCTAAGCTGCCACTGTGGGCAGCGGAGTCCCAATTGGCAACAGGTGAGAATGCTACCTCCTTGGGGCCAGGCATAAGCATTAATTTTGGCAGGCACTGTGTGGGCTTGGGTTTGAGTTTTGGGTGTTTTCTGTTTATGTGTGCATTCATTACGCTCCGTTGCCTCAGGCAGCTGACCCTACCAAAGAGTTTTTAAGCCCAGTTAGTGAGTGTGTGTATTGTGTGTGTTAACCCGTTAACCCTCCACTTACCTTTAACCTAACTATCGTCGTCATAGCTGCTGTCATTTTGCATTTCTGTTGTTTACGCATCAACAGCAGCAGCCAAAAGGTGTTTAACACCCACTTCTAGCTGCCACACAGTGAGAAACATTGTGTTGTAAAATAGAGTTTCAACAACCTTCCACAAATTTCTAGAATTTAACAAAAAATTTCTAGAAATAAGAATGTGCATATTTCAATTTCAATCAAATGTTCTACATATTTAGAAAAAATAATGTACAGCTCGCGCTACGCGTTTGCTCAGTATATAACTTAAAAATATTCTAAAGAAATTTCTGTTTTTTAATGGTTAAGTTTTCATAAAATTTAATTCAGAATTTCTTTTATCAAATATGAAATACATAAATTTAGTGCGTAATTCTTAATATTTTCTCTCAGTGCATGCACCTCTTTACTAGCCTATCTCCCCATCTTCCCATCTCTCCCAGCCGATTGCCTCTAATAAACAACTTCTCATCTGTTTTGTTTATTTGTTGTTGCCGCATAACTAATTTGGCCAAGAAGAAGCAAACTTTTCAGTGCGCAAAACTTGCTTGAGGTGTTGAAATATTCTAGAGAAATGACGTTGCCATAATTTATTTATCTTGTACATGGTTTCCGTGGTAGTTTTCCGTAGCATCTCAAAGTCCAAACAAAAAAAATAAATTGAATCAAAGTCAAGGTCAGAGGCAAAGTCATCAAGCATTCAGTTGACACCCGAAATTGTCTTTGATAAATTACCAAAGAGTTAATGCCAAAGGTCTAAAGTCAATTTAACATTTTGTAGGCAAATTGTGACAGCAGAGTTTTTAGCTGTTGCTCTATATTGGTATAAGCTAACGGTAATCCTATAAGGATTCAGGTATAAGATAGACATAATTCTATAGATATGACTAGTAGGTCCAGTAGAATTTTAATAGTCCCCGTAGTGCTCCAGTAGGATTCTAAATAATTTCCAGTAATGTTTCTTTAGGCATATTTTATTATTAAAATTCGTTCAGGAATCAATCAAACGGTTAAATTTTTCTTTCCACAATTAAAAATTTTTGAAGGTGGTTTATAATTTTAACAACATTTTTAAAACAATGTTTAACTTTTTTTAAGTTTTCAATAGTATTTTACTTACGTACTTAAATAAATTATAATAAAAATCTAATGAGTTTTGACAAAATAGAAACATCATTAAAAATTTTAAAATAAGTTTTTTATTGTTGATTAAGTTTAAAAGTTTTTTACCCGCATAATGCCCAACCAACCCCACTGTTGTTTACCTTTGTAATTGCTTTGTGCTCTCTCTTCCACTCAACATTAAATTGTTATTGCTTAATAAAAAATTTCTATTTATGGTGCCCGAAAGCATTAAGCTCTCTTAAGTTTTCTCTCTCTCAGCATAAAGCTTTTACAAAAGCTTTCTAAGCAAATAAAAAACAACTGACGATCATTTGGCTAATGTTTACCATTCGATTTCAAATCGAAATTGTTATTAATAGTTTACAAATTGTCAACAAGCGCGATCTTAATCGAAGCAATAAAAATTAGCAAAAGTGAGTGTCAAAATAAATAAATCAATTAAAGAATTATAGTTAGTTAGCAAACAATAATTACATAAAAATATTAATTACAATTAATTTACAAAAAGAAAATAATTTGAATTTACTAGCAAATAAAAAAGATGATAATTATTTTGCAAATAAAAAGACTTGCAATTAAAAACTCAATAAGTAAATGAATACTATCTCGTAACTAATAATATAGTTAATTATAATTTAATTACAAAAAATTTGAACAATTTATAGGTATTATCAAATCTCTAAAAGCCGCAAATACTTGGAGCTTTTGTCAATATTTTTGTATATTTGTATAAATTTATGTTTGTCTGTCTGTAGATAGTCTGGCATTTGTTTACAACGTGCTTCGCCTTGTCTCGTGTTTTAATTAAAGTATTATTAGCACCCCGAGATTCCCGTATACCCGACTCCCGACTCCCGATTCCCGATTAGCAAACTGCCAGCTGTGCCAGCTAAATCATTTGATTAGTTCGAGACCAATTAGGCTAAGGCTAAGTTGGGTCGCTTGTAGGGTATATGCTATATCTTGTTTACTTTAGATAGAGCTCTATCCATGTTTAATACTTGCTGTCTGTCTGCCCACACTCTGCAAATATTGTGATCAAACAGGGTCTGAGGGGGTCTGAGGGGGGGTTCTGGGTCTGTGGATTGTGCATGCATCTAAGGCATGGCTTCCCATATATTTGGCAGTCATGGAGTCTATTGGAACTGCGTGATTCAGAGAAGACACGCGCTCTATAAGCTATAGAAAAAGCGGAATTTTTATTTTTATGGGCAGTTTGTTGGAGGTCTGTTTAATGAAAGCTAAATTCCACAGTAGTTAATTTTTAATAAAATAAACGTCTACCATAAATTTGCAGCTAAGTTTTAAAAGTAATTTAATATTTAAGTAAAGGTTTATTAATAATGATTCAATGTAAAATTTCCTCAGAGCATTTTTAATTGATTTTATTGATTGATTTTAAAATTAATATAGAAAAAAAATTTCTATCGAAAATTCCGGATCTTATTTAAAATTTTTTTGTAATTTGGATGGTTTTTAAGTCATACCTATATTCTTTTGATATGCAAATATAAATTGTATATAGAAGTGAAAATTCTAAAGGGTCTTTTTATTGTAACGAAAAAGTCTGCAAAAATTTTTTTATAAATTTTAATATAAAAGTGCCAGTTATTTTTAGAAAATTGAATAACCGTAAGAGGAACTATGATTAGAAAAGAGAATGCCTGAAATAGAAATAGAATAAATTAATTGACTCAGCTATAATTTCCCTAGGCATAACAGCAAAATCTTTACCTACAAAGATCTGTTATCAGCTCGGAAAACCCTGCTAACTCGCAGCTTCCCTTTCTGCCTGCTGAGTTTATTTATAGCCCAGTTCTTATCAAAGCAGCTAGCACACATTTCCAAAGCGAAATCAATAAAGCACAGAGCCAAGGAGCACAGCAGGCCTTCGACAGTCCCTGTCTAGGTTAAGAGCCTACGAAATGTCAAGGGGATTAGCAAAATGTCCGACAGCGACATTTATAATATAGGGAAAATGATGAGATTAATTAAACCCAGAGACATTTGGAAAATGAAATGCATAAAATGCGAACTGCATTGTTTATCGAAAGTGAACTTGAGCGAAGACAGAGACGGGAATAGAGAAAGAGACAGCGACAGTGCAATGCCCCAGTTCAGGGGGATAGAACGAATGGGGGGAGAACAGAGAGAAAGAGGGAAAGAGAGATTGCGGGCACGTGGGGCACGCATGATGCATTGCGTGGGGAAATGAGCAATTGTCGCCTTTGTTTTGTGAAAATTCCGTTTGAGGAAATATCGACAACGAGTTGTTATAAAAACTCAAAACATGCAGCCACCTGGCACACAGTTTTCCAAACGGAGCTCTAGGGGTAAGATCAGATAAACCAGAAGCGAAAAGCAATTACAATTGCTAAAAAAAAAAAAAAAACGTCATACAAAGATCGTGAGAGAACAAGAGCAAGAGAGAGGTTTAGAGCGAGATATACACTGTGAAAAATAATCAAAAGCTTTTAAACGCGTATCAAAAATTGACGGTATTTAAACTATAAATTCTTTTTTAAAGTGCTTACTGGAAATTCATATTTCAAGACAGTTTTGGATATATATATTTTCGATATAATGAAAATATTTTAATCGGTTTTCCGTTTTCATCAACCCCGTGTTTTGCTTTATGCACGATTCTATCACGTTTCGTACTCTAAAATAAAATACTTATCATTGGAGAGCTTTATTTCGCAGCACTATCTATTCCTTATTTTTCTGAGTGTAGAGTATCTCCTGACGTCACTGAGCGCGAGATTTTTTTTGTTATCAGCTCACGAACTATCTAACCCGGGCGATTTTAAAAGCGAAGCGAGCTAACCCAACGCCTCACAGTTCCGACTCAGCTCTCAAACAGATCAGAACTAAATAAAGAACTAAAGTCGAGCTATAATTATATTTCTCTCTGCAGTGACTTCCAATTATCATCTCAAACTACTCACGTTACTCATTTGGAGCTTAAGGATCTATAGCATAGCTGCGAAAATGCCGGAGAAACAAATTGCACCTGTTATCAGTCGTTTGGAGGACTTTGAACAGAATCTGCCTGGGTAAGTTGTAAATGCCTGAATCATCATTATCATCCGAGAACACATCATTATCATTATGACCTTGCCGAGCGAGAGGAAGTCATGTAATGCCTGCCAAAACAGATAAGGCGGTTGAGACTGCGAAAAATTTGACTTTGATAAGCTTATAGATATTAGAGTTATTAAATTTTTGAATGTGTGTGAACTCATCGATCTCAGCATCTATTAGAGCTAGTGCAGCCAAATTTGGGATTTAGATAACTGTATACCAAAGTTAAATTTTATTTCGAATTTTCGATGCTGTTGAAAAACACAGAAGTTATTAAAGAAACAATATTGCTCGATTTTTGGTAGCGCCTATGAACGATAAAAAAATATAGGGACGGGGCAGATCAGTGGGACGGAGGCTACAGTCGGACGTAACCGACCGTAGGAGACCCTTTACTTTGAGTATATGTACGTACAAACACAATCAGACGCACACACACTAAGCTACCTGCATATGCAAGGCACACCACCCCCCCTCTGCCTAGTGCGGCAAATTGTCTGTGGCATATGTTCGCTGTTTCTTATCCGATCGAAACGAAATTCACAGGGTTAATAGAGAATATTATAAGCTAGTTACGAACCAAATTACAAGTCAATAACTTCAAAGCTGTGGCTGCAGTAGCTTTTTGCGGTTTGCGGGGGAAGGGGGGGAGGTATCCAAAATCTAAAACAAACTCGTGTTGCTCGCGAAATAGGAGAATCTAAATCCCGAATATGGTGTCTCTAGCTCTTATAGTTGCTGAGATCTAGGTGTTCATACGGACGGACAGACAGACAGACAGACAGACGGACAGACGGACAGACGGACAGACGGACAGACGGACAGACGGACAGACGGACATGGCTATATCGACTCGTCTTGTCGTCCTGATCAAGAATATATATACTTTATGGGGTCTGCCACGCCTCCTTCTGGGTGTTACACACATTTCCTGTTTGCACTAAACTAATAGACCCTTTTTACTTTTTTAAAGTAAAGGGTCTAAAAAAGAATGAAGAAACATTTCTGCTGCAGGATATTGTTATTTTTCAAAATATGTATTTATAAAACTATTTTTTGAATTTTCAGTTATTTAAATACACATTCCAAGCTGGCGATTTTGCTGGACTACGATGGAACTTTGGCGCCTATTGCAGCTAACCCTAGCAAGACCAAGATGCCCGTAGAACTGGAGAGCATGCTCCATAAGCTGGCGAAGCATCCGCAAATCTTTCTAGCTGTGATCTCAGGACGTGCTTTGAAGGATGTGCAAGCACATGTAAATATCGAGGGCATTACCTATGCCGGCAATCATGGCTTAGAAATCGAATATCCAGATGGTTCACGACACGATTACGAACTGCCCTCCGATATACAAAAGAACTATACAGATATGGTTAAGGAGCTGAAGCAACGTGTGGAGAAGAATGGAGCCTGGGTGGAGGATAAACGCGTCTCCCTCACCTATCACTACAGGGATACACCCATGGAGCTCAAGGATGAGCAGAAACTGTTGGCCTCCCAGATCTGTCAGCATTACGGATTTAGAGCGAATCAGGCACATGAAGCCATCGAAGCCAAGCCTCCAGTAAACTGGAACAAGGGCGAGGCAGCTCTTTATATACTCAAGAGCAAATTTGGTGCCGATTGGGCCCAAGAGGTGCTCGTAGTGTTTGCTGGAGATGATACCACAGATGAGGATGCCATGAGAGTAAGTTCAGAAACTTTCTTTAGTTTTCTGATGATACAAAGTTTACTATATTTTACTATATCTTCTATTTACAGGTTCTTAAAGGTTTAGGCAGATCCTTCCGCATTGCGGCGGATTCTGAGACACAAACTTTTGCGGATTTCCGTTTGCCCAAGCAGGACGTCATGACGGATCTAATCAAATGGATAGCTCGTGTCTATGTCTAGGTTCTATAATAATTAAAATAGTGCAATTTATTTAACAAAGTTACAAATTTTTATAATAAACAAAGTTAACTAAGTTATTGTTATCTATGAAGTGCTCTAACTATATTATTAAGTTTGATATTTTTTATACCATACAAATTATTGATTTTTTATGTTGAAATAAAACGAAATTCTATAAAAGAAAGAACTTGAAAATTTTTAAACTAAATTCCGAAATTAAAAAAAAAATTTCAAAAGAAAACCCAAAATCCAGTATTTTTATTCTACAAGGAAGTAAGCTCCATATAAATGCTCAAATCTATAAAAATTCGTATAAAAAGCCATTCGAAACCATTATAGGTAATATTCCAAAATCCATAGAAGTATTCGAAAACATTTTGCACAGGAAATGTTAATCCGTTCTAATGTGATCTTTATAAGATCATCAGCTGATAATAAAATGTTTGCACAATGAGCTAAGCAAACAGCTCGAACATGTATGAATGAAATTTGCTTGGCACAACAAGTCAAAATATAGTTTCGGATCTACATAGAAAGATATATATACTATACCCACTTGCATCTGGCTAGTGTGAGGAGAAGTGTGTCAGCCGAAATGTTTCCAAAACAGCAACGACCTCAGCGGAAGGTGCATAAGAAAGACATCTTAAAAATACGGTCGCCAACCACTCGCTGTATTTATGAGTTCTATATAGACATATCCACAGTTATATAGATATATAGTGACGCTATATATATCGTATATATTCGTATATATCGTTATGTGTATATATATTCCCATACATTATGGTATTTGTATATTTCTTTTCTCATAAATAACGTGCGCCATTACTTGGCTGAGTATCCGACGGCTGCCAGGGTTGCCACGCGCTACGCAGACTAGCAAAAAGAGAGAGGGAGAAGGAGAGCAGAAGTGCGTGTGTGAGCGAGTGAGACAGTGGAAAATATAGATCTTGAGAGATCTGAGCAGAGAGAGTGAATTTTGGGAACGCAAACATACAGATTTTTCTGCCGTATGGGGGCCAACATTTTGGGCGCCGTGAACATTAGTATTAAGTCGGTCGAGGTACGTCCAGCACGTCGCACGGTTTCCGGTAGATACGGCAATTAAATATCCTATAAAAAATTCGATAAATTATCGCACACAATGGCTGAGCAAAAGAAGGCACCGCTCTTGAAAAAGGAGGAGGATTATGTCAAGGCTCTGGAGGGGTAAATAAAAAATTCCCCTTAAAATCAACAGTTAAATCTAAAGTTATACATTCTCGTGTTTAGTTTCATAGCACCCGAAAAGGATCAGGTTGTGCTGTTGTTGGATTACGATGGCACATTGGCCCCACTTACTGAGGAGCTGTCCGTCATGCCCAAGGATACTGAGATCAACATTAAGAAATTGGCTGCCAATGAGAAGATCTTCATGGTTGTGTTCTCCGGTCGCGAACTCAGCGAAATCAAGAACCATCTGAAATTCCCCAATGTGACCTATGCCGGTAACCACGGTCTGGAGGTGGAGTATCCTTCCGGCAAGAAGTTCAAGATCGAAATGCCCGAGGAACTGCTGGAGAAGCACAACAAATTGGTTACAGAGCTGAAGGAGAAGGTAAGTTGAAAGGATTTCCAGGATTTTTAAATCAATAATGAAATTGATTTCGAACAGCACTTCAGAAATATCCAAATTTATGGTTTTCGGATATAGTTTTTAATTTGTTTTCGATTTATGCGATATTTTTGAACAATATTTAGAGAAAATTTAAATTATATTTAATATATTCAAACTATGTACTGTAGGGATAGCGCGTAGCGCTAGCTGTGTGTATGTTATGGATATACATACAGTCGGGCTTCTTTCGATATTATCTTGTTGATTTGAATCCCTAATCCAAGCACTTATTTCTGCATATTTCTAGGTCGTCTGCTCCGGCGCCTGGGTTGAGGATAAGAAAATTTCGGTTACCTATCACTATAAGGGCGTTACCGATAAGCTAAAGGCCAAGCTGATCGCTGAGGCCAAGGGCCTGATTCAGTCCCATGGCTTCCAGCTGATCGAGACCCCCTACGCTCTGGAGGGCAAACCACGCGTCAACTGGGACAAGGGTAAGTTGGAAAATATATCAGCCGGGAAGCAAGATCATTTATCTATTTCAACAACTATCTATAATGCATATATATCTATTGAAAAATATTTAACAAATCGATTATGCTTTTGGTGCCAACTGTTGCCGCCCATTGCTGTCGACTCTGTCCACTGTCCTCTGTCGTCTGTCCTCTGTCCGTCCGTCCGTCCGTCGGCGGCACCTGTTCGAAACAATTCGATTTTCGAACGCGACGCTTCGATGGTTTAATTATTGCTATATACGCTGGCTTTCTATAAAGCACAAGCAGAGAATGTGGGCGGGCTGCTTTCTAGAAAATGTTGTATAGAGAAAAATCTCTTAAATATAAGTTTTTGTCGGTCAAAATTTATGTCGGGGCATAAAAATGTTTCGACGATTTTTCCCTATTTTTTTCATCTTCCTCTTGACAAACAAGCAGAGCGAAAACTGATGTCAAAAGCGCGCCACAAAGCGATTTTATATATAGTCTATATATGCTCTGCATATATCCAACTATATATATCATAGTGTAGAAAATACCATTTACTTGATTAATTAACAAAGTTCGCATAATTTTTCAAAGACTTCAAAATCTTGAGTGGTTTTTTGTATTTATGCTTTCACTTTCTGCACGAAAATAATCCTAAATAGTCTCTCGATAAACCGTAAACATATGTAATTATAAACAGGCAATTGACTCAGTTTTCCTTAGGCGTTGCTAATGGGGCAGAGAGAATATAATTTTTTGATGCTGCGTGGCTGTAAAAAGCAATCAAAGCCAACAACCGGCGCCTGTATTTTCGAAAATAGTTGGGGTATATTTATTTATGCAGATCAAATTTCAAAACAAACAAAATATATATTTAGGTATAGGAATAGTTGAATATCATAGCACTAAAAGACAAAATTTCAGATAACATTTGCCTAGGATGATTAAAAATCGCACAAAAAGCTTAATTATGAATATATAAACTTAACATTTGGCATATAGCTACATTGTTTTTAAATACATAAAGCTATACTTAAAATTTTATTAAAATTGCTTTATAAACATAGAAGTTATTAGATGAACAACTTAATTTTATAGTGTGGCGACTGTTTATCAATTTTCCTACTGAAGCGCTAGTTTTTCTTGGCTGAAATCAAAAATAACTGATTTAAATTTGTTTAATTTTTGAGCACTCGTTGTTTTAGTACAATAAAGCAGAAAAAAAGAATTTTTATTTACTTTTTACATAGAATCAGAGAAGTCTACATATCTAATTAAAAATGTGTTTTCGACATGTTATAATTTCATTTATAGAGAAATAATGTTATAATGAAATAAACCCATATCAAACTATAGTTTACATATTATTAAACAATTTCCGCTACATGTTTCATTTAATAATCCAATTAAAATACTTTTTAAATCTAATATATGAGCATTCTCAGGAGAAATTTCCGTAAAGTGCCTGGGATTTAATGTTGCGCATCTTGCTCAAAATCCGCCACTAAAATTTTACTAGATACTTAGTCATATTAATTCCCAATAACTGCAAATGGAGGCATTCCAAAGACGATCCCCAGACAAAAGTACACATATACCAGAATTATGCAGAGGCGGAGACAATTTCAAATAAGCCGCGACAAATGTGCATAATTCAAAAGACAAAAAAGCAAAATATAGATATTTTACGGCTGGCAAATAAAAATTAATTATGATTATGCCGCTGCCTTGCCTGCGGGAGCAATAAATTCCTAGTGGAAAAAAATACTGCACGAAAAACATACATGAAATATTAAATAGAAAGAAAATGTTCTCAAAAAATAAAGAAAATTGAAAAATGAAAACAAATCTGGCAAGCGCATATTGAAATGGCAACAAAAGAGAAAGATGGAAAAGAATTGTTGGTGCCGTCTGAAAAGACTGAAAAGTAAAAATGCAATAGCCCAAAATAATGCGTCATCAATTAAACAAAAATCTAGCGTTAATAGGTGGCGAAAAATACCGAAAAAAAAAAAGAGAAAAGAAAAACAAAAGCAAAACAAATAATTAAATTAATGAAAAGGCAGATCTTCAGTTGATCTTTGCATAAAGAAATTTACAGAGAAATAAATATATATTCGCTTTGTTGAGTTGAAATTGTGGTTTGCGCCGCATTTACTTGACGAAACACAATTTGCCCACTCCACGCCCACGCAAACTGACTAAAAATAACGCCTAGAAGCGAGTCTACATATACCTAGATACAGTATATATACATATACATTCATATAGATAGATACATTTATACCGCTGTAGATAAATCTCTGGCTGCAAGCGTTTATAGATTTATATATAGCGACCGAAACGATTCTAAATATTCAACCCAAAAATCTGTTGTTTTTGCGCTAGTTCTAGTATATTTCTCCAAAATGTTTCGGCTCAAAACAAGTGAGAAATATTCCATTATGTCAAAACAATAAGTCATAAATTTTGTGCTAATTGCAATGATTATATTGATTATAAACACTGTTTAAATAAACAAAACGTAGACTAGAAATAATTTGAAAATAATTGCCGATGTTTTAAGTTAATTAAGATTTTAGGTGATTTGTAAATTAAATAAAATACTGTTTATGATTTGCAGATTTTTTATTTTAGTTGATTAATAAATAAAATAAAATATTGGTTTTAATATCAGAAGATTTATAAGATGTTTTTTAGAACTAAGATTCGTTTTCAATTCAGACCAAGATCTTTTGTCTAAGTTTAGCTTTTTTAAACCAATTCCAGTTTTTCTTTTGACTTGCAAATCTCATATTTAAACCTTATATTCGAATAAAATTTTATTCTTAATAAATTTATAAAAAAAAACTTTTTATACACCAAAGTTTTTTAAAATCGTATGTCTAGAAACGAGATTTCTGCAATCTTTCACAACATGTTTTGACTGCTTAAATTTTTCATTAAATCTGTATTTCAATAAAATTGTATCTATAATACATTAAACAAAAAATAAGCTGTTTATACTCAGAAGTTTTTAAAAAACTTAAGCCCCAGAACTGAGATTTTTTCAATCTTTCACTGCATCTTTTGTTACCCTAGTTCAAAGCAAGATCTCTTATCTTAATTTAGATTTTAGTTTTATAAAGCTCAACTTTGTAATTTTCTAAACCTATTTAAACTATCATTTACTAAATTAAACAATTTATTTTAAATATTTTAGGAGAGGGAGCCAAGATGATTTTGGAGAAGCACTTCGATGCCGATTGGGCCAAGAACCTGAAGATCATCTATGTGGGCGACGATACCACCGATGAGGATGCCATCAAGGTGCTGCATGGCATTGGCAAGACCTTCCGTGTCTCGGAGCTGCCCACGTTGAAGACCTATGCCAATTACCAGATCAAGACCGTCGAGGAGGTCGGATATCTGCTGAAAGCTGTCCAGGCTTACTACGAGAAGAAGAAGAAGGCATAAGCGTTTGCTTCACAGCTCTAGCTTAAGGCTAATTCCACACATAAACACCAACACTCACACACACAAGCACACGCACACGCACACACACACAGCGCATACACACACTATATATATTTAAATTGATTTTCTTACAACAATGTTTATTTACCATTATGTATGTATGTAATTCTTACAGAATCTTCCCAAACTTCTCTATTGTTTGCTCTAAATAAAAAACCTTCACATTAATAACATTAGCTGGGTTCGAAATTTAAATCTACAATATTATATCTATTTAGAATATATAAAATATAAATTTTATTTGTTATTAGTCACAAATATAGGAAACTAATTAAAAACTATATCCTAACACTATGAAGATTGATGGTGCAACTCTCACTGGTCCAACTCTTTTAGTATATAGAACCTGATCCGAAAAAACTATGAATTATGAAAAAACTTTACTTAATTGAAGTAAAATTTGGTATGATACAAGTTCATTATAAGATATATACTATCATAATTTTTTCAAATCAACTTTAATTGAATTATCAGCATTATCTTTACAAAACGATTTTTTACATCCCTGTTTCCTATATGATATATATTTTTTTTTAAATACATTATATTATTATTTTTTTATGGTTTACTGTTACAGTCTATATCATTTATATATTTATCAGATATATATCCTATATCATGAACTCAAATTCAAACGAATTATATTAGAAAAGAACTATTACAAATAGTAATATTAGGAATACATATGTTTCTGTTTCCCTATATACGATCCCATTCTTATCTGCGATCCCCCTTGTGTCCTCCTCCACGGGGATTTCCCGTGCGTCCTCCACGTGCCGCCTGCTTTACAATGGTGGCCGGCACAGCTGCGGCCGGAGTGGAATTTGCCGTGGCGTTGACGGCCGCAGCTGCCACGCCCACGGGCGACACCACGGGCGTCTGTACGGACTGTTGTACGGCCTGCGACGGTTCCGGGCGTTTGGGTTCGCTCATGTTGAGCGCCTCATTGAAGATCATGCAGAACTCGCCAATCTTGAAGACCTCTCCGTTCTTCCCTGAATACAGGGTAAGGCAGTGCCTCCAAATGGAGGCGTAACCCTTGGTTAATCGGATTATATCTCCGGGTGCAATTAATTTGCCGGGCTCGTCCCAAATGGACACGTTGATGCTGGCCGTGGGATCTCCCACTTTGAAATTGCGCACCTCGCGGTTCTCCTTGGTAACCGTTGCCACGCCCACCTGCAGGAAAAATGGAAAATGGAAAATTCGGAAAAGTTTGTTTACATTTTCAAATGCCTTACCTCAAGCACTATGAATATGACATTTATGTTCTTTAGTCCGGGCTTTATGTCCTTAATTGCAATGCATTCGGCGTTATACATCGTCAGTGTAATTTATGTAATTTTACGCATAAAATTGTTTTTATTTATTATTTTGTTTCACTTTGCAGCTGTAAATTACAATTTATTTACTTTTTTAGCGATGAGCGATAGCTCTTTAATAGTTACGTGCGATAGCCTGCTATCGATAACTGTCAAGCGAATGCGGCTTAGTGTTGCAATTTTAGCTTGTTTATGGCTAAATGCAGCCGAAAAACTAATTTGAAAAACTAATATAATTTAACTGTGTAAATAAAAGTTACAAATATTTAAAATTAATTAGTAAAATGAAATAGCTCATGCAATTAACAAAATGCTTATTGCCATAAATTTAAATTAAAAATAAATTCTCGCGCTGCAGTTAAATATCGATAGGCAATTTTCTAGTATGCTGTAAGCGATATTTCGCACAGCAACCGTGCTGTAGCGATAACTAACCGACACACAGCCTTTTTTGAAAGCAAAAAATAGTTTCTCGTGTGACGAAGCACAAATTTTGGAAGGTGCGGAAAAAAATAATAATTTCTTTATTTGAAGTAAACTATTTGAATTCTAAGTAGCAACATGCCTGGCTGCACCGTGAAGGACGTCGATCAGCACGAGCTGACCAAAGCGCTGGCGATTCTGCTGCAGAAAAGCGGAAAATTGCACGTGCCGGAGCAAATGGAATACATTAAGACGGGAAAGTACAAAGAATTGGGTCCCGAGAATGCCGATTGGTTCTACACCCGCTGCGCCTCGATTCTGCGTCATCTCTATTATCGCAGTCCCGTTGGAGTTGGCGGCCTGACCAAAATCTACGGCGGACGCCAGCGCCGTGGCGTACATCCATCCAAATTCTGTCGCGCCTCCGACGGCTGCGCCCGCAAGGCCCTGCAGGCCCTAGAAAGCGCTAAATTGCTGGAACCGCATCCGGATGGGGGGCGTAACCTGACGTCCCTGGGACGCCGTCATCTGGATCACGTTGCCAACCAAATTGTTGCCAACCAGCGCGCCCGTGTCCAGCCTAAAAATGATGGCCCGCTGCTTATTGCTGATTAAAAAGCGCATGTAAAAAAATATGCATATAAATATGAATTTCCATTAATAAAATAAGTGTAGTTGATTCATGCTTATGATATATTTTATTTGAAAATGTTGCATATTTTATATTGGTTTTTCTTGTGTTATTTATTTTTATTTTATTTTTTGTATTTATTTTTTTTTATTTTTCATATATCTTAGATTAGAACAGAAATGTTTCATATGTTCCAATTGCCACCTCAAACATGCATGAGTTCGCCTGCCTGCAAAATGGTGTGAAACTTCGCTAACTATGTTTGAAACAACGCAGGTTCAATTCAATGTTGTCAGTTTAACCCCCGTTGCCAGAATGCTTTTCTAACAATTTAATTATTTATATAATTGCATAATTATTGCATCCAAGATTGCTTTTTATATTGTGCACCCATTAGGCGTGTAAAAAAAGCAATTAAAATATAAGGCATTTTACCTTTACCAACAAAAATAATTAAAATCAGGTCAAATATCTTAACTTAACAGCTCAGAACACGAATACCGAAGAGTAGTCGAAATATATTGGCAAATAAGAGGAAAATATGAAAAACAAACCTTGCATTTTTATGTTCAAGTCTGGACTTCGAGCTAGCTGAAATACCCAATCCAAAATATAAATATTTGAATAAATAAATAAAAAAAACACCACTTTTAACACAATTGTGCCCCGCTGTGCCAACCCTGTTAGCGTGTTTGAAGCAAGTTCGCTGTGCTTTTGAGCGAACCGAACCGCTCGTTCGCTCGCTCAAACTGGTTCGCAGCGAGAACGAACTCAATTGTTCAATTGTGTGCAAAAATAATACAAACATCATTTGCAAAATAAATATAAATCTAAACTATTAAAAGGGGAATAATTAGGCGAATTGCGATGGAAAGCGGCAGCAGCTCCAGCTCCAGTTCGGGCAGCAGCAGCTCCAGCGGCAGTTCCAGCTGCAGCGACACGGGCAGTTCCTCCGATACGGACTCCAGCAGCTCCACGGGGGCGGCGCCACGCCCCGCTGAGGATACACCCCAGCAGCAGCAGCAACAACAAGCGCAGCAGCAGCAGCAGGCAGCAAAAACGCAACAACAAAATGCAGCGCGTCGCAAGGCGGAGAGCGGTGATAAGGCAAAGGGAGGGGGAGTTGCAGGAGGAGGAGGAGGGGGTTTGACCAGCGCCTCTGTTTCCGCCTCCGTTACCGCTCCCTCTTCCAGAGCGCGCAGCCAGCGCAACGGCCCGCTGCTCTCCAGCGAGGAGGAGGCGGGGCAAGAAGCGCCGCCGCCCCCTCCCGCTAAGAAGCAACCCCGCACCCTAAACACAACGTTGGCTGCCAAACGGAAGCCCACAAAAGTCGTTAAGGCGGCGCCGCCGCAGCGCAATGGAGACAGCAAGCGTCCCTCGCTGAGCTCCTGCTCCAACAGCAGCGAGGATGACGATGACGACGATGCGCCAGATGCGAAGCAGGCAAGGAAGATGCCACTGAAGCTGGCAAGCGCTGTGCGTGCCAAGCAGCTGCGTGTCAAGGCCAAGAATGGAGGCGGAGCAGGAGGAGGCGCCACCAAGCGTTGCAGCAGCGAGGGCAGCGAGGATTCCGACAGCGGCTCCGCCTCCGAGTCCAGCTCCATGAGCGAAACGGAGGCCAGCGACTCCAGCAACAGCTACAGCTCCCAGCCGCCCACAGGCAAAACCAAATGCAAGCGGCCGGCGCTAGGAGCGGGAGGAGGGGCAGCCGACAGCGAGGAGGAGCGCAAGGATCAGGCGAATCCCATGAGAAAGCTCACACGCTCCCTAAGCATGCGGCGTTCCAAGCAGCAGCAGCTAAAGGCGGGCAGCGAAACCGAAACGGAGGAGGAGCAACTGGAGCCGGATAAGCGGCGCATCCTCAGCAAAAGTCCCGCCAAGAAATCCGCCTCCAACAGCAAACTGAAGAAGGAGGCGGGTGGGCATGTCTTGGGCTCCCTGAAATCCCGCGCCCTCTCGCCCGCCCTGCAGCTGGAGAAGAAGTGCCCCATCGAGGGCTGCGACTCATCGGGTCATCTCAGCGGCAATCTGGACAGGCACTTCCTGCCCGAGGCATGCCCCATCTACCACAACATGTCCGCCTCCGAGTGCAAGGAGCGCGCCAACGAGCGCAAACTGCGACACGAGCAGCGCCTGAAGCTGCCCGTGAACATCGTCAGCGCTCCTGGGAATCAGCAGAGCAATCCCGCCAAATCCCTCACGCCCGAGCAGAGGGAGTTCCTGGCCAAAATAAGGGAATCCCGCGCCAGCTTCAGGCCCATCAGCAACAACTATCTGAACGATAAGGTTAGCATTAGGTCTTAACGCCAATATCGATTTTATTTGATATATATCGCTAAAAAAAAATCGTATATATCGATATGAAGCATCGAAAAAGCCCTGCAAAGCCATCGATGGCAATTTCGTTATTGTAGAAGTTTTCAGAACTTAGGGACTCTTTCGTTTAAGGAGTGATAATTCCCTAACTATACCAATATTGGCCTTAAAATCCACACTTTTCAACCACTCCATCCTTATTTTACTTCCAAAGATATCGTAGGATTGTAATATTTTTTTTCTCGTTAATTTTTCTAGTATTAATAAATCTTTGAAACATCATACCAATATTGGCTCTAAAATCCACATTTTTCGACCAAATGCTTTCATGTTTGGTTTTTTCTGCATAATTTCGCAATACAATTTTTTAAAGCATTAATTTTTATGATTAAAAAAAAATTTTTTTTTTTTCTCCAAAAATTGATTTTTTTTTTTAAATGGTCCTCTTAAAATTTTTCAAAAAATTTCAAATTTTTTTTCTTTGATTTATCACTTACATTTTACTTTTCCACTCAAATGATTAACAAAAATCCATACCGCTTGAAAATCGGTTAAGTTTTGGTTAAGTTATGCACATTCAAAGTTATACAAAAATGCCTTTTTTCGTGTAAGGAGTGATAATCCCCCCATAATACCAATATTGGCCCCAAAATCCACATTTTTTGACCAAATGCTGTCATGTTTGGTTTTTTCTGCATAATTTTGCAATAGAATTTTTTAGAGCATACATTTTTAAGATTAAAAAAAAATTTTTTTTTCAAAAATTTAAAATTCTTTTTAAGGGAACCCCCAAATTTTTTTTGCAAAAAATTTCAAAATTTTTTTTTGCTTTGATTTATTCTAATTTTACTTTAGCACTTAAATACTTGCGATAAAAACACACCGCTTGAAAATCGGTTAAGTTTTGGTTAAGTTATGCACATTCAAAGTTCCACAAAATTGGCTTTTTTCGTTTATGTAGAGATAATCCCCCATGGTACCAATATTGGTCCTAAAATCTAAATTTTTCGACCAAATGATGCTTGGTTTTTATCCAGTCGATTTAAATGCCCAAGTTGAGAAAATAATATATCTTTTATCGTAGGTTAAGCTGGAGAAGGACTGTACGGATGAGGACCGGGAGCCGAACCTCGCAGGTCTGGTGCCCGACTACGATCTGCAGCTGTTTCGAGAGGCCCAAGCGCAGGCCTCGGAGCGCATCGAAGATGAGCTCAAAGATCTGCCCGTGGGCAAGGGCATCAAGTGAGTTTATAATATATATCTCTTGAAGTTTTCTTCTAATATTTTTCTCTTTCAGATACATCAGCATGGGCAAGTACAAAATGAAGGTGTGGTACCAATCGCCTTATCCGGATGACGCCGCCCGCCTGCCCAAGATGTACATCTGCGAGTTCTGCCTGCGCTATCAGAAGTCGGAGACGGGCATCAAAAGACACGCGGAGAAGTGCGTCTGGCGACATCCTCCAGGCGATGAGATCTACCGCAAGGGAAAGCTGCAGGTGTGGCAGGTCGATGGCAAGCGCTATAAGCAATACTGTCAGCATCTCTGCCTCCTGGCCAAGTTCTTCCTGGACCACAAGACGCTCTACTACGACGTAGAACCGTTTCTCTTCTATATCATGACTTTAGCCGATGTGGACGGATGCCACATTGTGGGCTACTTCAGCAAGGTGAGTGGGATCTTCATAAAGAACTTGTGGGTATTTAATAGATTTCTTTAAATATTACTTCAACAATTTAGAGAAATTGAAAAGATTTATAGAGCTTAAAGGAATTTATAGGAATTTCATGGATTTCTATAAATTTCGAGGGATTTTAATAGGTTTACAAAAATTTCAAGGGAAGTATATAGGTGTACAGAAATTTAATAGGTACATTAAAGTATAGCTTAAATCATTCTTATAAAATCTTTTTTTATTAATTTATTGCTATTATACGCAAAACTAAGCATAAATCATATTACAAATTGTAACTGGTTTGTCGAATTTAAACTTATTGCAATTTAGGATAGAATAGAATGACGAGAGGAAACTTTCAGAATTAAATATATTAAACAATATTATTAAACAAACTTGATTTGTTTTTTTAAGTGTAAATCCTTCAAATATTGAATCAATCCTTGCAGATTATAAATCTCCATACTTCGAATAATCCGAAATTTTATATTAATCTTTAATTATTCGAAATTTTGAGTTATAAAATCTTTAAATCGACTGAGAGTAAATTGTTATGTGGCCAATTTTTGTGATTTTTACATTTTTAGACCCTTTATTTTAAAAAAGTAAAAAGGGTCTATTAACTTAGTGCAAAGAGGAAATGTGTGTAACACCCAAAAGGAGGCGTGGCAGACCCCATAAAGTATATATATTCTTGATCAGGACGACAAACCAAGTCGATATAGCCATGTCCGTCTGTCCGTCCGTCTGTCTGTCTGTCCGTCCGTCTGTATGAACACCTAGATCTCAGCAACAATAAGAGCTAGAGACACCATATTCGAGATTTAGGTTCCCCTATTCAGTAAGCAGCACGAGTTTGTTTTAGATTTTGGATACCTCCCCCCCTTCCCCAGCAAACCACAAAAAGCTGCTGTGGCCACAGTTTTAAAGCTATTGATTTGTAATTTGGGATTTAACTATTTTATCACATTCTCTATCGACGCTGTGAATTTTGATTTCGATCGGATAAGAAACAGCGAACATATGCCACAGACAATTGGCCGCACTAGGCAGAGGGGGGGGTGTGCCTTGCATACGCGGGTAGCTTAGTGTGAGTGCTTCTGATTGTGTTTGTATGTACATATAGTAGTAGTAGTAGTAGTAGTAGTAGTAGTAGTAGTAGTAGTAGTAGTAGTAGTAGTAGTAGTAGTAGTAGTAGTAAAGTAAAGGGTCTTCTATGGTCGGTTACTTCCGACTGTAGCCTCCGTCCCACTGATCTGCCCCGTCCATATATTTTTTCCATTTTTTAATTGATAAACTCTATTCTTAGATAGATATAATAATATAATATTATATTTTAAATAATATATTTCTTAAATCGTTTCAAAGTTAAAGAAATTAAGAAAATTTAAAGCCAGGCAAATCTTTTATTCGATTTCCTAGAAATAAAACTAATTTTAAGCTAGACAAGTCACGTCCTCTTTTCAATTTACCATATTGTACTCTTTAACTGTAAATCTCCATTCTTTTATGCCACAAACTACCAGAAAATTGGTAGTTACGCTGCTTACCGGCTTTCAATGCAGATTTTAATCTCTACTATTTATAAAATAGTAGTTGACCTTTAGCATAACGGAATAATTAAGCCCAAATGAAATGAAACTTGTCTAAGATCTGGGATCTGAGATCAAATTGAATAATATCGTTTTACAGTTTTATGATTCTCTTATGTCTGCAGACGTGAGTCGAGTCGCTGTGGCATGTGGCATGTGGCATGAGCTTGGAGTTTGTTGCAGCTTAAAAGCAGACAGGGAGACAGACGGACAGACGTTGGGAGAGACGACAAAAAGTCAGCTTGCAATGTAATACATGGCGCTTATATAGCTGACATTGTACATATTCAGATATACAGATGCAGATACATAACTGTAAAACTATATAGTATATATATAGAGATATATATATATATATATAATCGCAGCCAACTCTATGTGCCGCAGACAGTTGGCATTCTTGACCATGCCCAAAAATTGTTTTGTCAACTGTCGACGAGGTTGAAGGGGGCAGACAGTCGGCAGAGAAAGAGAGGGGAAGAGGCGTGGCAGGCAAAGAATAATTTTGCAATATATAAAAACAAAGTAAAAACCACGGTTTCTTGACCTGCCCCTGCCCCCGGCTGTGTTGTTGCAAGCTGCAAGTTGGGCGCTGCCAGAGACTGGGTTTGTGTTACAAATTGCGCATGTCGCGCCTTCGGCTGCTGCGCAGTTCTGTTCCCAATCCCAAAACTCAGCCGTATCCCCAATTCCCTATCCCCGATCCCCTCACCCGAAAGCCAATTGCCATGCCCACTTGCCCACTTGCCCATTCATGCCAACAGTTGTTGATAATTTTCGGCAAACGCTTTTGTAGTAAACTTGGCGAAAATCTCCCAGCGTCAGCATCCAGACAGCAGGCAGACGCTTGTGGATGGGCGGGCAGGGGGGTGTGTCTGTGGCAAGGGGAGGCAGGTGATGCTGTCTGCTGTCTGCCGCCTGCCGCCCCCCCTCGGATGCTCGGAGGTCGTGCACCTCGCTGGCTCATGCGCCTGCTCCACAGCTCGACACCCGCTGCCCCTTCATCCAGACCCTGTGTGCGTTCCCAGACATCATGGCAGACGCTGCAAACAGAGCAAAAACGAGTCCCAAGCGCTGCAGTCGGACGCAACCGACAGTCGGTGCAAATATCACTATACAAGAAAATATTCTTCAAAAATTCCAAAATAGCTAAATTTATCAATTAACTTTCTTATGAAGTTAAGGACAGAGGCTATTAAACCTAATTTTTCAACATCCCACGAATTACCTTAGCAATGCTTCATCTTATTTCTGCCATAATCTCTGCCAAAGTGCAAGCGAGACAAAGCATGCAATATTATTGCCTTAATAACTTTTGTGTTTATTAAGAGATCTCAATGCGCTTTTTAGCATTGTTTAATATGATGACGGAGAACATATATTCCAAATTATAAACTTCTACGATGCATTCTGCAAGTTATACGGTTTTTGTTGATTCGTGGGCAAAGTGGGCGTGGCAAATAAAATTTGAAATAAACTTAAACTGCACAAGGCATACATCTAACAGTATTCTAAATTTGACTGCACTAACTGTTATAGTTGCTGAGATCGTTGTGTTTATATAGGCCGATAATGGGATAGACAGACAGAGAGATGGACTTATATAGTATCTTCAGTTACATACTTTTACACATAACTATTATACCCTGTTTTTAACCATTTTATGAGTACGGGGTATAAAAAAAGAATGAAAGCAAGAAAACAATTTCGTGTCTACATAAATGTATTTCCGAATTACGAATAGTTGCCTTTTGGGTTCACACCCAGCAGTCGCAAATATAGTCTTTTTTTTGGGAAAAGTTCCCCTGCGACAGATCCCTGTATATCGCTCGCTCTCTCTCTCTCTCTCTTTCTCAATCTCTCTCTCGCTCTTTCTCTACCTCTCTCGCTTTGTTGTGCGTATGTGCATGCCCCTTATGCTTATGTATCATATAGCATATTTGCCATATACTACTATATAGCTATATATACATGGATATTTACGCACTCTATGCGCTGTTTCACTCTGTCGTATACTCCCTGTCTCTCTCGCTCTCTCGACTTCATATGGACGTCGACTGCTGCCTGGTCATTGAACTCCCGAAAATGCTAGATGCGATAAATGACAATCCCAGCTTCCAGTATCCCCAGTCTCCCAATGTCAATTTTGTTCGCCCCCCAAGCGCAGTCTGGCAGTCTGTCTGCATTTCCCTCTCTCTTTCTCTCTCTCTTTATCTATCTCCCTCATCTTTCCCTCTCTTCCTCCCTCTCTCTGTACCTGCAGTAAATTGCCCTTTGTCTCTGTATATCCTCCTCCCCACACATTTTATTATTGATTTAATTGTTAAATTATTTTAATTTACTGAAAATTTACTAATGTTTATTATTCAGTGTACAATGGGCAGCTGTGCCTTTAATTTATGACAATTTTAGCAGCTTATTCTCTATTATCTTAGCTTAAAATTTAGTTCTCTTATAGAGCAAATTTATTTATATTTTTAATATATTTACTAAATACATTTCTCTCTCTTTCCAGCACATACCATTTCTGCAGGAGAAAAACTCCTTCTATAATGTCAGCTGCATTTTAACCTTGCCTCCGTATCAACGCAAGGGCTATGGCAGATTACTCATCGATTTCAGTAAGTAATGCCCAAATGAATCATGCTTTAAATATTACTCATCATACAAGAATTTTGAATGAGCTTCAAGCTCAGCTTATGCTTGAAGCTAAGCTTGTCATTAAAACTCAACTAATGCTTTTAGCTTAGCTTTAAGCTCAAAATTCGCATGAAACTTATTATTACATATTCCAAATTTGCGGTATTAACAAACATTATGTCATAATATTCAAATAAACTTTATTTTTAGCTTATAAAAATTCGAAGAAAAATCATATAAAACTGTGCAGTTTTTAAACATTTTGGGATTGACCTGATACTTAAAAAATGAACAAAAAATAATCTACTCAAATTATACATTTATTATAACGATCTAAAATTTTCAAAAATATTTCAATAAAATTTCGCCTAAATTTCGAATAAGTTTTATATATTTTGCAAATTGCAATTATGAAAAATCTACATATATGGAAATCTTTTCCAATATTTAAAATCCATCCAACATTTCGAGATTAGCAAGAATATAAGCAAATAGTTTCAAAATACTTTTTAAAACAGTTTAACTGGTTTTTCAAAACCTAAAAAACGCCTATCAAAAACTGAAAAGATTATAAATAATTGTGTTTCGAATTTAAAAAATAATAAAATCTTAAAAAACCTGTTAAAATATTTAAAATCATTTCAACATTTCGAGATCAATAAGATTAGGAAAAATCTTTTCATAATCGTAAACCAGATTATCAACAATCGAATTGAATTTGTTGGATTTTCTTACTTTATGGTTTTAAGCTGCAATTCAATGCAGTTTAAACCATTTTACTGGTAGTACGAATGGGGATTTTCTTTTACAAACTAATGGCATATTAGCGGACAAATTGCTGCTACTGCGAGTTGGCTGATGAGTTATATTCGGTCTATAATGAGCTGCGTCTAGTGATTTAAGTGCTGGCAGCTGTGCGTGTGCGGCGCTTTTGGCTTATCCGACAACTGTATGGGTTTACGTCTATGTACGTATGTACGTACATATATGGTTTATAAGCTGGCATTATGTCTAGTGCAATATAGTTAATCATGATTGCATGAGAGACGGCCACATGCCACATGCTAGATGCATGAACTGAGCTCGTCTCCATTGGAGCTTGGCTTCAAAGTCGGGACTGCATGCAATTTATGCATCAATTAAGCCTAGACCAGGTGTACGTACACCTATATAAATATATGTATGTAATGCATAAGTAATTTTAGCGTTTTTTTTCCTTCCACCCAAAATTGTTTAAAATTAATCCCGCCAGACAATAAAGGAAAAGCCAAAGAAACAAAAAAAAAACGGCACAAAGAACTGGCACTTGAGTCATACACTCCCTCTCCCTCTTCCACTGTCCATTATCTCTGTCTCTGTCGCTGCCTCTGCCTCCTATATACAAAGTCGATACATGCACTCTCCACAAGTGTAGAGCGGCAGGGGCGAAACGACATTGACCTTACACACACGCACACAAAGCCACAGCAGGCGACGTG
This sequence comes from Hypselothyrea guttata, assembly GCA_035045125.1. NCBI lineage: Eukaryota > Metazoa > Arthropoda > Insecta > Diptera > Drosophilidae > Hypselothyrea > Hypselothyrea guttata. The sequence continues at coordinate 280,534 of JAWNNJ010002265.1, forward strand.
TGAAGAGCGAGAGAGAGAGAGAGCGGGCGTGAAGAGAGAGCTTTGGCTGGGAGTGCGAGAGCAAACAGTTTTTGTCATTATTAACAACACCCAGCTGAATGTGTGGCGTTTTTCATTTGTTACTGGGCAGTTGCAGTGTTGCCAGATATACAAAAAATAACTTAAAATAAATAAAATGCAAAAAATAAATATTAAAAACAAAATATCTACAAAAAAATACTTTTAATCAAAATAGTTAACCTAAACCAATAGAAAAATACTTAAAAAATAATTATTTAAAAAAACGCTACTGATTATAAAGATATTGAATTAACGTTTCCAAAACTGGTTCGTTTCAGTCAATGTTTGACGTGACTTTATTATTCACAACTTTCAATATTTTTAAATATTTATTCAATATTTTCCTACAATGTTTATAAAATTACAATTTCAATATTTCACACTGTAAAAATTACTTGATTGCAATTGTCTGGAAAATTAATGTAAACAAATTTTTCTAGATCGAACTAAATATTATTGTATAATTTTTAAAAATATGTTGTACTTTTCAAGTTATTCAATATTTATCGACAGAAATATAATTCTGGAAGCCACTAGACTGGCAACGCTGGGCAGGTGTCCAGTGAGTGAGGTTAAGGACGGTCTCTGCTTCCGTCTCGCTCCGTCCGTCTCGCTGTCTCTGTCTGTGGCTCTGTCTCTGTCTCTGTTGTGTGTCTGGCTCATTAGCAAGCGGGCTAGCTGGACATAAGTACATAATATGCCCAGGTGTAATAACTGCAGGCACGCAATATGCAAATGAGGGGCGTGACGGCAGAGCAGCCGGCTGAGGCAGCGGCAGAGGCAGAGGAAGGTCCGTCCCTACGTCCGTCCCTTATCTACTTGGCTAATGTATTAATTAATGAAATCAAGCTCAACCACAAAGCATGCCAAAAACTTGCACAAAAAAACGATATTAAAGCTTCGCAATAAAAACGCAAAAGTCAAAAAATAATAAAAAAAAATAAAAAAAAAACTTTTGCAGACAGCGTCGCAATTGTCGGCAGACAACAAAGGTCAGAACAGGTCACAATGAAAGGGCGTCGTCCTCAGTCGGCACTCGGGATTCGGGTATTCGGGTAATCGGGTATTCGGGTGGTCGTCGGCCGGCTGGGTGTTGAGGTAGTCGAGTGTTAAATACCCGCTAAAAAACACACCAAAGTTTTTTTTAGCTAATTGCAAACAACAACAATTAGAGCAGCACTAAGTGCTGCCAGACTGTTTGAACTTGCTAATATTTGTATTCACAATTATTGGCATTTTAGGCCGATATATTACGAATACACTATATATTGCTAGTCGAGTCAACTGCTTTTAGCGCCTGGGGGTATGCAACGCTGCGCAGTCGGGCCAGCAATGCGAATCAGCATTTTGGATCGATAAAGTCGTCTCGACGTTGCCACTCACACCCACACAACGCCGGCAACGCTGGCCGAGAGCATGAGCGGCACTCGCAGAATGAGAGAGAGAGAGCTCGTGGAGAGAGAGAGAGAGAGCAGCAAAAAGAAATCAAAATGCCACCCAAAATGCGGCGGCGACTGCGACTGCAAAACTTCGGCAAAAGGCAAAGCTTGGCACAGTGGAACACAAGCGATGCAAGTGATGAAAAACATATGCCAAATCATTATTTTATTTTGACAAAAGGGAAAAATTCTACTTCAATTGAAGCTTGATATAATTGATTTTTAATCATTTTTCGATTTCCAGTTAATTGCAAAAAACGTTTTGCTTTCAATATTAACCGATATTTTAAAAAGACAAATGTGAATGCATATTGTCTCTCATGAAGAGCATTTATATTTTTATTTGGCTATTCTATTAAATTATTTTATCCTATTCCATATTCTATTCAATCTATATGAATATTTTAGTAAAAAATTAGCTTGTTAAATATTTATTTAAATTTATAATTGTTTTAACCGTTTTGCAAATTTACTAAAAATATAGACAAACTTCAATAAAACTAAATTGCCAATTTATTTGCCATGTTTTGCTCCACGGTGCAAATTTGAAACAAAAACAAGAACAAACCGCGAGTAAAGCTTTCGCACGCCGCAGTTAACGTTGTTTCCACCCCTCTGCTCTCACACTCTCCGACTCTCACACTCTCTTTCTCCCACTCTCTCTCCGTCTCTCCACTTAACCAGTTGCAGTTGTGTCTGCTGCCGAGTGCGTCTAGCTGACGTTTTTTTGTTGCTCGAGCCTGCCTCAGTGGGCTTTGCATTGTGAGAGGGCACGACGGACTCGTCCTCGTTGATTTACTCGCTGCACTCATTGTTGCTGTTGTTGCTGTTGTTGTTGTTGTTATCTAGCGTCGGAGAGAATTGTTGCTGCCAGACGACGCTGACGCTGACGTTGACGCTGGCGTCGCAGACGCCGGCAAGCTTTGGGGGTTGAGCTTTTGGGTTGAATGCACGCCAGAACGCTGTTTAAATGCTGCTCGTCGTCAGTGTTAACAACTTAGCTTTTTTCTCGTCAACTCCTTTATTATCGACAGCATTTGCTGCACACAATTTTTAACTGCTGAAATCGGAAGTTCTGGTTTTATTTTTCAAAAATGATTTAACTTTATATCGGTTTTATTGAAATCAGATTTTGTAGAATTCATGAAAAAGTAAATAAAACTATAGGTCCTTTGTATTTATTTTGTTAATATTTTGTTAAATATTATACATATATTCCATAAATCCATTAAATTGAAGTTAAAAATCAGTTGTAGCGCTTAAAAATATACTTTAGATATTTATAATTGTATTTAAAAAACAAAATATTATAGAAGTAAATGTAATTTTGAAAAAAAAATAATAATGTTATGTTGAAATATAGATGATCGATCAGTCGAATGCAACCGGCTTCATAATATTCTGCTAAATGAAAAATATAACTTTTATTCTTAAAAAAAAAACTCCAAAAAGTAAAATGTAAATTAGTGAAAATTGGCAATTATTTTTAGCTTTTTTCTTGTCTCCTTTGTCTCAAAATATTTTACTATCTCGACAAAATGGGCAGCACTGCTCATCATTCATGCCGTCGACCGTCGACCGCCCCCTCCCCTCACGCTGTCTCTGCGCACTCTGGGACGGGACGCACACTTTGCGGAATCCTGTCTAGACACAACACAGCACACTACGCTGCTTCTTGGGCGGGGTTGGGGGGCGGGCAGGACAAAGTTGGTCACCATAAATAATACGCCGGAACTTGAAAACGCCAGAGTTCTATCTATAGCATACTTATGGGCATCTGTTTAATGCTATTTCTTTCTGTTTCTTTTTTTCTGCTCTTTAGGCTATTTATTAACCCGAGTGGAGGGCAAAATTGGCTCGCCTGAGAAACCGTTATCGGATCTGGGTCTCATATCATATCGCTCCTACTGGAAGGACGTACTACTCGACTATCTGTGCAATCGATCCGGCAATACGCTCTGCATCAAAGATGTTTCTCAGGTGAGGAAATACTTTTAAGTAATATTTATACTAATATAATTTAAATTCTCTTGATTTCTTCATTTCAGGAAATGGCTATATACTCCTATGATATAGTCAGCACCCTGCAGGCGTTGGGCATGATGAAGTACTGGAAGGGCAAGCATATAGTTCTAAAGAAACAGGTAAATTTATATATTATTCATCAAAACGACGAGCTAAGTCTTTATAGCCAAGTCCCACTGTATGAACACTTAGATCTTAAAAACGTTAAGAGCTAGAGCACCCATTTTTGGAATGAAGATAGATATATACAGTACGCAGATCTAGTTTATTTTAGATCATGGATAACATGCCATCTTTACGACCTAATTTATAAATATCGAACAAAATGCGTAATATTTAATGTAGAGGGTTGTTATTCATAATATATACGCTCTAACATTAAATTTATCTGTCCTGAAAAGCGCTTTGAAATCAGTGAATAAACACAGAAGTTATTTAAGAAACAATATTACATTATTTTCCGCCGTCGCCCTCAGTTTCTTATAAGCTGCAAATAAATGGCTATTTCAACTAATTCAATTATGTGTTTCTGTCTTTTTCAGGATGTGCTCGATGAGTACGAGGAACGCGTGAAGCGTCGCGGCACTTTTCCCAAAATCGACGATTCCTGTCTGCGCTGGCAACCCTTTATCCCGGCTCAACCCAGCGAAGAAGCATAACGTAGCTGGAAGCATGCTCCGGCATGCTTTACGGACTCCTCATAAATTTAATTATTATTGTAATGTAATTATATTTAGGCGATAAATACATATTTGTTGGTAGCTAATCAATTGTACTGTAAATTAGTAATTATAACTAGTAAATAAATTAAAAATTAGTCTTTGAAACGGTTGGTTTTTTTTATATACAAGGTGCGCCAGATTTTATATCGGCATGTAAGTATTGAATAACATAGAAAATAAACTGGTTTAAAAAAAAGTATTTTTGAAAGTTAAAGATAATCTTAAGATAAATAGTACTAAATTGAATATGAATTCAAATAAAAAGAACAAAAAGTCCAGCATTTGGGGAAAGACATTAATAACTTTGGTAATTCCAAACCAATTGATTTGATTTAACAAATTTTGGCAAAATGAATTTAATATCTTTATAATCAATATAAGTTTTATCCTAAAATATAGCGTTTTCATCAAAATTTTGATAGTTTTGTGGGTTTTTTTTTAAATATAGAGAATACCTAAAAAAAAAAAATATTTCTGATTAATATTTTTCTAAAAATTAGTCTTAACAAATGGTATTGCATTGAACTAAATTTGAATAACTTATTTTTGAAAATCGGCTAGTTATTTGGATTTATATAAAAAAAAAATTGAATTGTATTATCCTGAAATTTCAGTATAAACGAATTGTATTGGATCGATAAAAATAACTTACTTTTAAAAATCGGCTAATTGTTTGTCTTGAGCTGCGCTGCCTTCATAGCTGAGCTCATCAGTTCGTGTTGCATTCAAGATGAATCATGCGGGCAGCGGGCAGCAAAGTCAACTGCGATTACAAGGGGGAGGGAAAGTGGGGTGCAGGGTCTTTGTATAGCAACAGCGGCGAGCAAAAAGTGCACACTGTGGCTGTGGCAGCAACAGCGGCAGCGGCAGCAGCAGCAGCGCATTGACATTGCCGCCCAGACACTGCTCACCAATACCAAGGCGCAAAAACACAAAGCGTCAGACAGGTAGAGAGCGCACAGTGGGCAAAAGGGGCGCAGAGACACACAAAAACTGCTGCATACCAATTGATAGAGAGAAAGGGAGGTAGCGGAGAGAGGCATACAATGGCAGTGACTGCGACTGCACGCCACATTTATGGCCAAAAAGCACATGCAGCAAAACCGGCAACGGACCCAATTGCCACAATTGGCACCATGGTGTTTTTTTGCATATTAATAAAATTTAATTAATTGAGTTATAATATATTTATTTTAATATATTCAAGGTTTGCAAATTTAAATTTATTTTATATATATTTTATTTTATTTTAAATTAAAATAAATTACTTTTCCTATCGATGCATTTGTTTTATTTAAAAGTGGCAACCTTGGCAGCCGCTGCAGCGACTGCGGCAGCGACGCGGCGTCGACAATGCGCCAAGCAGCGGCAATGCCGCCCTGCCAGACGCAGACATCAATCCGTTGCACTGTGGAACCAGCAGCTTCAAATGCAAGCGAAATTTGATGTGATCAATTTCATATGCGATAAATTAATTTAAATTATTATCATACGCTTAGAATTATATTTTAGTTCAGTATGCTTCAATTTATGCAAATAAAGTAGTTTTAAAATCAAATATAATAAAACGATGCATTTAAAATATTATTTTTTTTTTTTTAATCAATTTATACAGAAACAGCTAAAGACTTTAAATCTATCCATACATTCATTTGTTAATAATTGTTTATAAATATGTATGTAGTTTGGTCATTTTAAGTGAAGTAATCTATATGAAAATCTAAGATATACTCTAATATTTATAGATATTATGTAATACAATATGTTTCACCAATTTCTGCAATGAAAGAAACCGTCTGCAAATAATTTAGCCACAAATATGTACTTTCTAAAGAACTTCGATAGAGCTTTTATTATTTTTTGCTTGTTCTTTGATAACGTGTTTGCTATCAAACATTATGCACCAATAAAAAACAATTGTATAATATGGAACACGCAAAACAAGTTATAACAAAAAGAAAACTTGCAGTGTTTCTACACTTGTATGCAAAGATAATTCAAGGAATAATAAGCTTGCAAGTTATTTTTTGAGTATTTCTGTAATTTTTGCAAACCTGTTTGAATGCGAAGAACAAAACGACAAAGCGATATAAACACGTAAGTTTTTAATTGATTGCTGCCAACTGGTTTTAAATACTTTAATTAAACATGCAGAATACAGAAATAGACACAGCAGATGTCAACAGCACAAAGCATATAAGGAAGGTGATCATCAAATTTATAATAGTACTAGAATTTAGCGAATTAGAAATAAAAAAAGAATTTAAAAAAAACCCATGTTTGTAAATTGATTTTATTTGCAATTTCATTGTTTTCACAATTTCACAATTCTTTTAAATTTATTTAATTTGTAATTACATTTATTTGTCCCTAATTCTTTTAAATAAAATGTATTTTATTATTTATTCTTTGATTTAATATTTTAATTTCAATTGTTGCCCAATTTAAATTTGTGTTTTATTTTTTCTGCCGACTGATATTGGTCGATATTGAATAAATAAATCAATCAATGGATCAATCGGTAAATTAAAAAATAAATAATAGTATACAACCATAAATTAATTAAAATAAATAAATGAATATATTTAAAGCAAGTGAATTTATTGGGTATCAATTGCAAACAAATTCAAGGAAAAGAATAATATAAACATATACAAATTCTTGAAATGCAATTGAGATGAAATTTGAGACGATTAAGCTTAGTGGAGACCACTGTGCCAGCTTTTTGTTGCAGTCTGGTGGTGCCTTGCTGCCAGCTTTATAACAAAGGAACCCCGTGAGTGAGAACTGGGCAAAAAGTGTGTATGTATGTATGTATGTATTTGCAACGTATGCGTGTCGGGTACATATGTACATATACATGCACATGTGTTTGTGTTTGCATTTGTGTTTGTGTGCAGCAAAGCGCGGTGTAGGAAGCAGGAAGCGAAAGAAACGGCAGCATATACGGCTATCAGTGTTGAGATGTTTGGGTTTTTCCCGTCATGTCTGGCTTTATCGAGAACATTCGCTGGAACAATTTTGAAACTGCTGAAAGCGGAAGTTCTTTATTTTTTTTTAGATTAACCTTCTTTAAATTTTTTTATTTGGTAACAAGATATATGCATTTATAGATCTCTCATCATTATTTTTATAGATGCGTGTATTGAAATTGTTATATTAAATATTATTATATTGAAATTATAAATTACTACATAATAGTAAAAGTCTACCATAAAAATAAAATAAACCATTTTATATTTTTCCAACTTTTTATTTTTCGCGTCCTTTTGGCTTTTTTCTCTCTAAAACAAATAGTTGGCAACCCTGATGGCTGCTGGCAATGTGCAAGTACGTGTGCATATACAGGTATGTATGTATTGCAGACACACACAGACAGCTGACGACGCCGACAGCGACGCAGCCAGCGACGGTGGCAGCGGCTGCGGCGGCAGCAAAGCGTCAACTTTGCGGCAGTGCGAAATAAAATTCGCGCATTCGGCTTTTGATTAAGCAGCAACATTGAGCATTTGATCAGCAACAGCCGGCGTGCGCGGTTCGCTTCGCTTGTGTGTTGGAATCGCATCGAGTCGAAACGAAACGGAACGAGACAACACGAAATCAGAGAGGAATACAAGAAACAAATATAACAAAAAAATTTAGAGTAAAAGGCAAAGTCAAAATCATTGAAAAATAAAATAAAAAGCCAGAGTGTTCTAGGTGCTCAGCACAGTCGGCCATTTGCACATCAAGTGGCCGATTGTGTCGCTCTCCTCCTCGCACACTCGCTCTCTCTCTCTGTCTCTGTTTCTGTTTCTGTGGAATGAAAGACGGCACGACTAAAAGGAAAACTCAAGTTAAACTTTGCAACGCGTGTGTTCTGTGCGTGTGTGTGTGTGTGTGTGTGTGCGAACAATTAAAGCTCGAGACAAACGACCAAAAGTGCAACGGAAGTTGAATAAAAAAATTCAAAAAGAAAAAAAAAACGATAAAAAAAATTAAAATTAAAAATGAACTCAGCAGAACATATTGTGAAATTCAATGCGTACAAAGAAGGTAGAGAAGCTCGGGATGGCGGGCGGGCGACAGTGTCATCAGTGTTGTCAATTTTCTCTCCAAAAATAAGCAAAAATCTAAACAAAAAATTGCACAGAAAAAAGCCAGAAAACCAAAATTATAAATCCAAGTTATTCTTAACTTTAAGGTGTTATGGACAAATATCATGCAAAATAATGACAGCAGGCATATAATTGTTTCTTATTTTCGAATTAATATTGTAAAATGTTAGAAAAAGCAGACAAAAGGCTAAAATATTTTGAAATATAATTGTACCTTATATTAGCATGTATTTTGTACAATTTTAGAAAAAGCTGACAAAATGCTGAATTATTTTTAAAAATAATCAAAATCCATCTAGTCACAGTTTACAAATTTTCTGGCTGGAAAAAAGCAAAGTGTAAATTCCTTTGGCTTTTTTTAATGTCATTTTAACGGCATTAAACGCAGGTCAAAAGCTAGCAGAAAATGAATTAAAAAATCTGTAGTTGAGGTTGGGTTTATTTTTAGCGTTTTGATATCACAAGGCACCAGCAGCAACAACAACAACAATAAAGGCAAAACAACAACATTTTTGTGCTACGCACACACACACACACACACACGCAGTGGAGACACTCACGCACAAAATAAAAAGAGAGAGGTAGAGAGAGGCAACTCTAGCAAAAGAGTGACGCAAATAGCAGCGAAAAAAATGTTTGAAGCGACAACGACCACATGATTCTACACATTTGTAGAATCCACACATTCTACACAAAAATATTTCCAAATTTCTTCTACACACACACACACATTTACACAAAGCAACAAAAAAAGCTTTTTTTGCTTTTGTCGCTCAAATATTAATTTTAGACAAAAATTTTTGCCCAGACCCATGACAACGGCACGCACACAACAACAAATTTGGCAATTTCATTTGCTTGTGTGTGTGTGTGTTTGTTCTGCATGTATTGGTGTGATCAGTGCTGCGAAGCTTTAAATTTACTTTTTTTTTGCTGCTCTCCCAACTCCAACTCAGGGTTAAGGGCGTTCTCTCAATGGAAAAGCATGTGCAGCGAGCGAGCGAGAGAGCGCGAGAATTGCTGAGAGAGCAAGCGAGTGCACAGGGCAGCGCACCCACACAATTGCAACTACACCTACACACACACACACATACTGCAGTCGGCTGTCGTCGTCGTCGTCGGCGCATTGTTACTATTTGAGGTTAGGAATGCCCCACCCAAGCAAGACATACATACACACACACACGCAGACAGGCAGACAAACATACAGACAGACACACTAGCATATAAAGCAGTCATGTCTGCTACATACAAGCACATATATGTATGTATATATATTTATATACATGTGCCAGCAGCGACATCGTCGCCATTTGCTATATGCCTGCTTACATACACATGCAATTAAATATATACATACAAACAGACACACATATGGTCGGCTGGGCACGACAAAACGACATTCGAACAAAATTCGCAATTATTCACAACGCGCCGCAGTCAAAAGCTGCCAGCGATCGCAGCAGCAAGCGCTAACAGTGTTGCCACAAATTGCAAAAAAAAAATCTAAAATAATTACAAAAAAAAAGTTAAATAATGAATGCACCAAAATAAGTGCATAAAAAAAATTATATTTTAAAATAATAAAATTTAAATGTATATACAATCCGCTAAATTGGCAACGCTGATCGTGACACATCATGCACACACATACACACGCTCACGCACACACACTCATTTTGGAGACTTCAGCAAGTCCAAGTTCATTATACCACAAACTGCGCGAGCGGCTTAAAAGTTTATGAGGCGTTGTAAAAAGAAAAAAAAAAACAAAAAAAAAAAGTAGCTGGCAAATTTATTTAATTCCTTTTTGGCGAACAGCGTGCAAAACGACAAAACTCGCAGAGAGCGCGTTTGCAAATTCGGTTTCTCTCGCTCTCTCTTTGCTGCCTGTGTGTTGGTGTAGCTTTGTGTGCATGTACGAGAGAATTGGCAAATGTAGTGAGGCACGTGTGCGTCTCTCTCACGATTGTCGTGTGCATGTGTGTGTATATATGTATGCGTGTCGGCGATCGCTTGGTAACAACGAGAGCGCGAGAGAGAGAGAGCAGCAGTGTGTATGTGTGTGTGCGAGCGAACAAAACGCCGGTTCTTGCTTTTTTCGCTCTTTCTACAATTCTTTTTTCTTTTCTTTTTGCAGCTTTCTTGACTTTTTTCTTTACAGCATTTCAAATATAGAATATCAAGGGTCTCTGGCTGCGTACAAGCAACGACGGCGACGGTGGCAAATAAATGTAGATAATTAAAAAAAAAGAGAAAAATTTGCGCATTTGGCCAACGATGACGTCATATCCGATTCACTGGAGTGTGGACTATGTAGCCATTAGCACGTACATACAAACACATACACATGCGTATGTGTGTGTGTGTGTCGGTGAGAATAAGGTGCGCAAAGAAAACCATATGACTAATTTTGTTGTTGGATTTGTTATTGCATAAATCTGCGACAAGCAGCAAATATTTTTCACAGGCTGCGCTCCAAGAAGATGAAGAAGAAGCAACAACAACGACGACAACGACTGCGACGCCGACGTCGACGTCAACTGCGGCAAAGCTTCAGCTCAATAAAGCTTGCGTCTGTGTGTGTGCATGTTGGATATGAAGTCATCGGCGTCTCTCACACACACACACTCAAAGAACTCACACATACAGAGATCGTTAACCTTAAAGCTCGGCATGGACAGAGCGAGCACGCAAGGTCGTTTCCTGCGAGCAAGCGAGAGACAGAGAGAGAGAGAGAGAGAGACGGTCACTTGGCAACATCTGTTGTGTTTGCCTTATCTTGCATCTCTCCCTGCTGCATTTTTCATCTATTTCTGCTATTTCCTCTATGTCTTCTACCGTGCGCGCTAATCAGTGACCGGGGCTGTTTTTTTGGCTCTAGCCACAGTCAGGTACCTGAAGTAGCGCGCGTGGTGGCCAGACGCAATCAACACAACACAACTGCAGCGTTGCCACCCAGTTAGCTAAAAACATTTCTTACATATCTCCCATGTCTATTGTACTTCATCAGGTGCTCTGGTGCAGCTGACAACCCGGCACATGTTGAAGTACACTCAATATGAGGTGATTGCCATTTGATATTTGTGCTCGAAAATAATAAAATTGTAAAATCTTAATTGTAATCATAAAATAAAGAAAACATCTGCTATGCACATTTTATTACTGTAATTAGTGGGCAGAGTTTCATGGGAAAACAGCTGTTTCCCAGGTAGTAAAATAATTAGTTACATTAGAAAACAGGCAATTATTCGCTGTAATTTGAATAATTTAGTTTCGCTTATGCTAAAAAAAATTAAATAAAACAAGAAAAACCCACCAAAAATTCATAGAAAAAGAACCAACTTTTGGTACTGCAAAAACACCAGTTTTCGTGTTTAATTTTGTATGCCAGTGTAGTTTATTTATTAATTTAATATATTTTATTTTTTCCGATTTTGTTCCGGAGGGGTTATCTGTCCCTTGTTCGCAATTTAAAATATTTTTATTTTCAATTTTTCCTCCCATGCAAATGGTGCAAATGTGGCTAGCGGGTGTGTTGTTATTGCGAATATTCTGAGAAGTGGCGGCCTGACGACAGTGCATTTATCGAAACACAATTATTGAGCTATCGACTGCAAGTCTATTTAAATGAAAATAATTAATAACGGATTCAAATAGTTTAAATAAATTTAAATAAAACATTTTATGGAAATTAAGTTGAATGCATAAAGGAATAAATACCTAGCTGCCTTGCTTTGTTGCTATTTTGATTTGGATTTAATGTCGGTGGGTGTGGCAGGGGGGTTCACTTTGCATTTATTGACAAAACGTTTCCAACACAACTCGAAGTTTCAATCAACACAAACTTCCGAAATTCTTTAAATATTTTATGTGAGTTACAACATTTGAATAATTGAAATTCCAAGCATTAGCTTTGGATATATTTCTTCAAATCGGAACAGTCAAAAGTGATACAAGATGCCGTACAACAACAAGTTGGTTAAGAACAATTCCTTTGAGCCGGATCTGCGGATCGAGGGCACCTATATCTGCCCCATGCCGCAGCCGCCGCCCCCGCCCAAGGGCGTGGAATGCTGGCATGCCAATTTGCTGCCCTACGAGCGGCTTTTCTACCACCAAACCATGAGCTCCGTGCGCTATAGCAAGCGATATCGGGCCAATCCCAATATACCCAAGGATTCCCTGGATTTCCAGCTGCAATCCCGTTACGATCATGGTCGGGAAACGTTCCCTCAGAACATCGACACCGTCCTCCAACGGGACACGTGTGGAGCAATGACCAGCTGGGCAGCGCCCTTTGGCCAGAAGGAAATTGGTTCCGCATCCAGATCTAATTGGACGCGGGTGCTGCGGAATACGCGTCTGGTGCGTGAACACATAGAGGATTCACTGGGGCATCCCCTACATATAGGTAAGCATAAATATTCCTAATCGGGAGTGCATTTATCCGTTCGTCTGTCTGCATAAACCCTTCGATCTCGGCAAGTATAACACCTAGAGTAGTCAAATTTAGACTGCAGTTAGGTAGGTAGTTACGCAGTTCAAATTTATTTCAAATTTCGGCTGTCACGCCCACTTCATCCGCAAATCACCAAAAACCTTAATTTGCTCAGTTTTTAACTTAGAAGCTTGTCATTTGGGGTATATATTCTCTATCATCATATTTAACTATGCTGAAGATCGCATTGAAATCGGTTAATAAACAGCAAAGTTATTGAAGAAACAATATTTCAATCTTTGCCTCGCTTGCTCTTTGGAAGCGCGTATGGGTGAAAAAAGTATGAAAAAGCATTCGCACTTCGTATGATGTTATAAAGTATAACGCAGAGTATTCCACTGTCGGTTCCATTCGACTGTAGCCTTTACAAATTTTTACCTAAACTAATTTTATGTTTTTTTTTCTTTAGGTGGCTGCAAGGAGAAGATTCATCCATCGAGCGTCAAGCTTATCTGCAGTGGAGTGCACACTCAGCTGGTCAACAACGGATTCTCCCGACAATCGTCCGATGGCAACTTCTTCCGTTATTAATCTCACAGTTAAATATTGTTGTTTGGAGTTATACTTGCTTGGAATGCAATTAAAAATTATTAGAGCTAAAATCAGTGTTATCAAATTTACTTTTTACTCGTCAAAATTGTTTTTTAATGAGTTCCAGTAGAATTGAAGAGCGGGGAAAACTTAAAAGGATGTAGCCGATAAGCCGGAAGCATCAAAACAGAACAATAAAAATATATTTTTTTTCAAAAAAAAAAAGTCCTAAAAATGAATTGGTAGTTTTGAAAAGCAGTTTGAGCATAAAAGTGAGTTTCGGGAAATAACTTTCAAGATGAATGAGATTGTGATCTTAAATAATCCAAATAATCCTTAAAAATAATACAATTATTTATGAGGTTTTTTTTTGAAACATTATTTGAGCTTTATTTTTGTTTTATTTTCGTCAATAGAAAAATTTCTATACCCTGTACCCATGAAATGGGTAAAAACAGCGATCATAACTTGTTATACCCTGTACCCATTAAAAGTGGGTAAAAACAGGGTTAATAACTTTGGGAGAATGTATAGTTTTCTCCAAATAAAATAAAAACAAAGGCAGTTTTATGCATTGTCTAGCTTGGCTTGCTTTGCCGGCAGTTGCTCCGACTGTTCCTGCTCCTGTTCCAGTTGCTCCTCTTTCTCTTCCAGCTGCTCCTGCTCCTGTTCCTCAGGGTTCTCTTGCTGCTCCGTCGTCTGTTTTTGTCGTTGTTTCTTGTTCTGATTGCGATAGCTTTTGGGCAGCTTGTTGTCACCGATCCTACAACAGAAATAGAGATTAAAGATTAGAAAATTCTATAAGATTCCGTAATTCCCATGAACCTACATAATGGTGGCTCTGGTGCCGGGTCCCCAGTGGGGCGCCGGGTTCTCCTGGAAGCGGGAGAGCGCCTGCTTGCGACTGCTGGGATTGGCCAGCGGATGCAGCTCATCGAACTCGTAGTCCCTGGAGCAGGGCTTGGAGAGTATGACCTGCAGAGGCGTGCCGGGAATCTTGCGATCCTCCCTTACCGGATGCCGTTTGCTCCAGCTGCGCAGGATGTCCCAGAGCACAGCGGGAGGTGCGTCGGTTTTGAGGGACTTCTTGCTGGCATGGGAGTAGGAGACGCGATGTCCGGCATGCAGCAGAGCCGAGCGCAGCTTCAGCATGGGCACAATCTCCAGCTTCAGCACGCAGCAGAGTTTGTCCGGGGTGTAGTAGAGGGGAATATCGGGCAGCTCCTCCTGCACCATGGACAAAACGCCCACAATGCGACGCTGCGTGCGCAGCTCACTCAGGGGACTCCCCTGCACCTGCTGCAGCAGCTCCCTGACAAACTCCATATCGTGTATTGGAGCTGACCAGATGGGTCCACCCAGATGGTGTCGATGATTGCAATGCTCGCACTGCGTGTTCACAGCGGGTCCTGTGGGAATGCCGAACTTCAGCAGCTGCGGCTGCTCCTTGGACTTGCTTTTGACCGTGCCCAGCGGCTGCAGCGTGTAGGTTTCACAGCCGGTGCACTGATAGATCCACGACTGTTTGCTCATGCTGTGCTTGCAACGCGCCTGTCCGGCGTAAACCCGCACAAAGATGCGCACATAGAAATCCGCCGAGATGCTCAGCAAGGGTTCGATGTACTTCCCGTGCCGATTCGCATGGGACTCGATGCAGTGCAGCAGAATGCGCAGCGCCATCTCATGACAGCACTTCATCCGTAGAGGCACCGAACCGTACTTCACGTAGCACGCCTCGGGGGCATTGCCCGCCAGCACCGCCATGTCCGTGGCGGTTACCAGCAACAATCCTCCGTCGTTCAGGCATTGTATGGCGCCATCCAGAAAGCGATTGGGACAGCCGTAGGGATCCAGATCAACGACGTCGAAGCGCTGCTGGGGCGACGTCGACAGGTACATGAGGGTCCTGAAGAAAAAGTTTATTGAGTCAAAATTCAAGTAGAAACGGTTTTGAACCGAACCTTTAAAATAGCAAAAATATGCATAAAAAAAATGTATCGTGTAAGTGTGAAAGGATTTCCGAAGATGTTGAAAAATGCTAGCAAAAAACGGTATGAAAAAACTTCATCGTGTAAACGCGGAATTACAAAATATCATCGTGTAAACGCGGACGTACACAGCAAAACTTCATCGTATTTATAGAACTTACACGCCAATCTTTTATGCGAAAGCTTCATCGTGTAAACGCGGACTTACATAATAAAACTTCATCGTGTAAACGTGGATTTACAAAATGCAAATCTTTATGCAAAAACTTCATCGTGTAAATGTGGAATTACATATGTAGGCTTAACTGAATCGTGTAAACGCAGACTTACATGGCAAAATTTCATTCACAAACGTAATCGTGTAAACGTTGACGTACAGGGCAAAACTTCATTCACAAAGTTCATCGTGTAAACGCAGATTTACATGTCAAATTTTCATACAAAAACTTCTTCCTACATTACAAAACTTCATTCACAAACTTCATCGTGTAAACGCTCACTTACATGGCATCCGCATGATTCGCTTCGATCAGATGATCCACACGATTGTGTTCCACATTGGCGTTGATGCATTCCACCGCCTGACGCGACAGATCATTGGCTATAATCTGCTTAACTCCGGCGATCTCCTGGGCATAGCGAATGCTCCTGAGGCCCGTGGCCGCCAGGGCCTCCAGAATACGCAATCCATCCTCGTATTTATTTCCCGCCACATAACTGTCAACTGTGGATGTTAACTGCTCCCCCTTCCCCTGTCCCTTCGCTTGTTGCTTCGCTTCCTTCGCTGCACGCTCCTGTAACAAACGCTGGAAATACACGTTTAAGACGGCTATGCTCAGATCGCGATTGAATTCCTGCACGGGATTATAGAAGACATTGCCGCCGGCTATAATCTGAGCATTACGTTCCGTTACAATGCTGGGATTTGGATTTATGGCTATGGAAACTGTCGGATTTGGATTTTGTTGTTCCTCGTCCACTTCCATTGCGCCTTGTTGATAAACACGTTTTTCTCGATAACGAGTTGGCAGCGCTACCAACACTTAAATGTGGCGGCTGTTCGATAAGTAATCGGAAAGGCCACACTCAGCTGTTCTGGTTGTCGTAACATTTTGTTTAATTTAGCCCTGCATTTTCTGTTGATTTTTAATTAAAATGAATAAAATAACACCTGCGTTTATCGGCTTGTTGCGGCAGAGCAACAAATGCTACAGCTGCGTAGCGCTGCTGGGCCGTCAGCTCTCCTACAAGAGCGATATATCGCTGGACAAAATCTATCCCAACGCACGCCTCCAACTCTACACGCCTCCTCCGCCTGTGAGTAAATAAAATCGACTTAAGACTTTAATTGGAAGTAAAATTAAATAAATGACCAGTAAAAACAGTCGGACGTATCCGATAATAATAACCAATAAGCATAAACTGCTCTGCACAGTCGAAAAATTGTCTGTTGCATATCTTCGGCAAAAATGGTGTCTCTAGCTTCTATAGTTTGCGAGATCTAGGTGCTTAAAGTGGTTTTTAGCGGTTACCTAGGCAAGAGGGGATGGTATCAAAATTATAAAACAAATTTATTTATCGTATAGCATAGGAGAACCTTCATACCAAAAATTGTGTCTCTATCGCTTGTAGTTGCTGAGATCTAGTGGTTTATACGAACAACTAACAGACGGACGGATCTGACTATGATTATCGTTCTGAACAAAAATATATATACTTTGTGGGGTCTGCCACGCCTTCTTCTGGGCGTTACGCACATTTCCTCATTGCACTAACTTAATAGATCATTTTTAATTTCCTAAAGTAAACGGTCTAATAAATATAAATTTTTATAGAATTTTTAAGATTATTTCTATCAAAAATTAAATGAAATTTAATTATGCTTTCTGCAGGCCAGCACTGGGGACAAGTTCAGCGGGTTTATACCCATGGATAAACTGGAAATTACGTACAGCCGCAGCTCAGGGCCCGGAGGACAGCACGTGAATACAGTGAACACAAAGGTGGACGTTCGCTTCAAGGTGTCGGAGGCACAGTGGATACCCGAGAAGACGCGCCACAAGATGCTGGAGGTGCTGGCCAATCAGATCACAAAGGAGGGATATTACTTCATCAGAAGCGATCTGACGCGTTCGCAGCAAATGAATCTGGCGGATGCCCTGGAGAAGCTCCGAACTGTGATACGCGCTCAGGAACTGGAGCCTACGGGACCCAGTGAGGATACCCTGGAAAAACTACGGCGTAGGCAGGAGAAAGCGGCAAGACAGCGACTGCAACTGAAGCGGGAACGGGCGCAGGTGAAAGCGGATCGTCAGGCACCCAAGGGCGTAGACTTTTAGAATCGATTTAAATTACTTTAAATATTGTTTCATAAATACAATGCAATAATTATGGTTCAGTGACGTTCCGTAACCGTAAACCTAATTGAATTCAGCTCCAGACGAGCATTACTTTTTTGAAACGGCATGTTGGCGTAGCGAAAACGCTGTAAAAACTGAAGATTAAATGATATCTATAAGGAATAATATGTAGAACCAGTAAGAAACAGATAGATCAGTCGGACGGAAGGCTATAGTCGAAAGTAATTGACAGTAGGAGATTCTCTACTTTGTGTTCTAATAATAATTTTACCGTTTCCTTCCACACGGAGAAAAGCTATTCAAAAACCCCGTCCCCTTCCTCTGTCAAGTCGAGAGAATTGTCTGTTGCATATCTTTGCTGTTTCTCATCCGATCGTAATTCAATAGGCTACGTATATGCTAAATTACAAGTCTGTAGCTTTTAAATTGTGGCCGCTTTTTAAAAACAGTATGTTGGCGTTATTTCCATTATTTTTCGTCCAAAAAACATTTTTTTTTTGTTTTTTTTTTTTTTTGAAAAATTGGCAACACTGCTGATAAAAATAATGTTTATTATTGTCAATAACTATTGGTGTTATTTGGCAAATACATCAACTTACTCCATGTTGGTAGAGTTGGCAATTGGCCTGGCAGGTTTGGCCCGATTCGAGGTAAATGTTTTCGAGGTATAGTAATTCGAACCCTCACGATTTTCAATGCCCCACTTTTGCAGTGTTGCGCAGAGGTTTTCGTAGTGCTCGTTGAAGTCCAAGATGAAATTGATCTGATACGAAGTGTCATGCGTGTTGCGTATCCAAACGGCCTTATCTATATTATATGCCCGCAATATCTGCTAAATGCGGCTGTCCACCGGCATATCTCAAATTAATAATAACAAAACATACCGGTTGAAAATAGCTTAACTTTTGACGAAGTTATGCGCATTCAAAGTTAGCAAAAATTGCCTTTTTAGCTTAAGATGGGATATTGATACCAATATTTGCCCCTATAATTTGCATTTTTGGACCAAATGCTGT
Organism: Hypselothyrea guttata; assembly: GCA_035045125.1. Taxonomy (NCBI): domain Eukaryota; kingdom Metazoa; phylum Arthropoda; class Insecta; order Diptera; family Drosophilidae; genus Hypselothyrea; species Hypselothyrea guttata. The sequence continues at coordinate 299,273 of JAWNNJ010002265.1, forward strand.
CATGTTTGGTTTTTTCTGCTTAATTTTGCAATACAATTCGTTTACACATTAATTCCTACATTTGTAAAAAAAAATTTTTTTTCATCCAAAAATTTTATTTTTTTAAAGCTTCAAATTTTTGCAAAAAAATGTAAATTTTTTGTTCTTTGATATATAATTCAAATTTTAATTTCGAACTCAAATGAATAAGAAAAAAACATACCACTTGAAAATCGCATAAGTTTTGGCGAAGTTATGCACATTCAAAGTTAACAAAAATAGCATATTTAGGTTATGGAGTAAAGGATCCCCATTGGACGTACATTTAAACTTTAATGTCTTTATTATCAATCACTTTTCGACACGTTTTGATATATTTAAAGTTATTTAGCCATATCTGATACAATTGCATTATTGTTAGTTATATACAAATATCTTTTATTTTAGATCTTTTTAGATATTGCTAGCTAAGCAGTTTTTACCCTAAAGCTAATTATAATATATGGATTATACAAGCTAAGCCTCTAGACTGACATTCATGAGCTCCTTGGTTATATCAGCTGGACTCTTCGTAGCTCTGCTTGGACCCAAGGAATTATTATCCTGCGTCAGGGCAGGCGGTGGCAATTTGAATCCACTGGGTGCATTTAACTTCAACGGCTCAACGACAGATGGCGCCAGCGTTGTGGTGGAAGTTGTTGTGGATTGCGTCGTTGTGGATTCTGTGGCCAGTTTGTAGAGCAACTGCAGCTGCTGCACTGCATCTGGAGGCAGTTGCGGCCTCATGGCCGTCGATAGCTTTTGTTTTTGTTGTTTATTAGGTTTGGGCTTGGGTTGTTCCTGCGTCTTCATGCCATTTGACCAGGACTGCAGCCAACTGGCGGCATTGCGCTCTGTGGACGTCATTAGCAGCTGCTCCTGCAGTTGAGCGGGATTCACCTGACGCTTGTTGAAGGATTCGTCATCCTTTTTGGAGTCACCCAGGGGACGCGTCTCCCTCTGCGGTCCCAGCTCCAGCAGCACCTGGAAGTCGGCATGATTGCCCAGCCGAAAGCCAAAGCCAAGGCGCGAATCGGTGCCTGTTTGGAAGAGGTGAAATTTAGATTAATAATAATTCATTAAATATTAGATTATTTTTTTTTATTTTTGGATCCTTTAAAATAGTAAAAAAAGGGTTTATTAAGTTAGTGCAAATTAAATATTTGCGTAATAACCAGAAGGAGGCGTGGAAAACTCTGCAAAGTCGATAAAGTCCATGTCCGTCTGTCCTTGGGTATGAATATCTAGATCTCGGAAACTAAAAGAGCTATAGACATCAATTTTGGCATGTAGGCTCTCCTATGCAGTAAGCAGATCATGTTTGTTTTAGATTTTTAATAACTTGCCCCCTTTTTCCGCTGACCGAAAAAATCCCAGCAGCCTCATAGATCACGCAAAGTATTTGCGCCTATACACAATTCGTAGTCACAATTTTAAAACTACCCAAGTGTAATTTGACATGTACGTAGCCTATGACATTCTCCATCGATGTTACGAATTTCATAAAGATCGGATAAGAAATAGCGAAGATATGCGGCAGACAATTTACTTAAATGCGTGTTTATTATTAAAACAAAGTACAGGAACTTCTATATATTCCGACTGTAACATTCCATCCCACTGATCTGCTTTGTCCCCAATGGTATATTTTTTTAATTTATATAAATTATAGACCAACCTTTCTTTATTGGAGGTACGTTGGAGTAAACTACAGACAGCGCCGATGGCAGCTCCTGGGGTACTATAAATCCATTTGTCTCGTGAGCTGTAAATCAAAATATTTTAATTAAAATTGAAGTCTCGGGGCATTCAGGTATGAAGACCATTAACTCTTAGGCTTTTTATTATAATTTATTATGCAACAATAGTTTATTTATTTATGTTATTTATAGACTGAGTTTGATGCGGCATGTTTGATTTTTGACAAATTAACTTTGTTATTTAACAATTTAAGTGCGGTTTCAGTTAAATGAAGGTCGAATCTCAGAGCAATTTAATGGTCAAATGAGAAAACAGAAAACAAAAATGTTTACGGAAGTAAGCAACGTAAAGAAACTTTGAATTAAGCAATTGAAAGTTCATATAATAATAATTATATTTCAAGAGAATAAACTTAAAGGTATTTTGAAAAGAAGTACAATAAATGAAAACTGTATAGATTACTTGAAATATAATTTAAAATATAATTTTATATATTATTTATTTAGCTCTATTGTGGGGAAAATAATTGCGCTGTATTATTTAAGCTAAATTTCAATTTAATTCAAATTAATTAATTTTAAACATTTGCCAAAGCTCTATATAACTGACCTATGGAACAGCAGCTGATTCTTTTTTCTACACTTTTTAAAGATTTATTTCAAGATTATTATATATTATTATATTATAAATAGTATATTTAAATTTTATTTTGTACTATTTAAGCTGAATTTCGTAATATTTACTTTTTTTTTTTTAAATCATTTTAAACGTTTGCCAAAGTTGCACAAAACTGACCTATGCAACAGCAGCTGATACTTTAAACTTTGTAGCTATACTATGTATATATACTATATATATTCTAATTAATATGTGTACTTGGTGCAAAAGCCTCAAATTGTCATTCAAAGGCAAAAAACGAGTAGTTCAAGTGGTCAGCAATCAAGTTAGACAGCGAATAAAATACAAAAATACAAAGAGATACACATAAGAGACGCGATGTCGACCTTGACACAAAGACCGGCAACAACTTTAAATACGAACACAGCTCAACAAGAGAGAGAATGGAGAGGGGAAAAGAGATCGAAAGAGAGCGGGAGAGAGACTCGATTTGGATGTGGTCTATATGGTCTGGGTCTTGAGACCTGCTCTGGGCCAGAGCACAAAGTCTAAGAGCCGTTGCTGTGTGCATTGAAGTCCATCAGGTGGCATTATTTTTGGGTGTCTTATTTGCTGTTGTTGTCGTTGTCAAACCGGTTACTAATATACTGCTATTGACAATTGACTGCACTGTGAGAAAAAACAAGGGGTTTCATACTTCAGTCAAGAATTTTTGGTGTCAAAAGTTAAGAAGATAGAAAACTGTTGATTATAGAATGAAGTTCTAAAAGTGTACTTAAATTTCTCATTTCTATGACAGTTTTGAATAAATTAGGCATACAACATTATTTGATAAATTATAAAAATATTTGAATTTAATTTTTATTATTATTATATTCTTGATCTAGAATTTTTCTCTTATTTTTAAGTCTTTAACAGTTCATAATGACTTAAAGAACTATCGAACAAATAAATTTATGCAAGCACAAGTTTAATTTATATTATTATTCGGATACACAAATTTTTCGTTTTACTTTTAAATTTGAAACAGTCATTGATGACTTTTAAAATTATTAAATAAATAAATTTACAGACGCACAATTTATATTTTTATTATTACTCTCCGCTTTACGATTTTTTTTCTTTTTTTAATCTTAATGACTTTAAGAACTATTCAATAAATTAATTCAAAAAATCAGTAGTTTTATTTTAATCAATATTTGTTGATTACCGAATTTTTTTCATACTTTTAAATCTTTAAAAAATGTATAGAAATTTGAATTTAAATTATTATTTATTTTTCTGAGTGCATTTATTTTTTAGTAGGTCTTACTTACACAGCAACAGCAGCAGCAGCAGCGGCAAAAGGCAGCGGCTAACAAGGCCTGAGGATTGTTTTAACCAAAACATGTTCAGCAATTGTAGAATTTGTTGCTTGCATTTAGCCCAAAAAAAACTTGCTCAACTGCAACGAAACCCAAAACCGATTACAACACAGTGCTTACAACATTTTTTACATATATTTTTTTATATCGATTTAATTTTGCAATAATTTGTGCGTCAGCTGAGAAAATATTTCAAATATGCTCGAGCTACGCGATATGCAAACTGTTTGCCTGCCATAAAAAAGCGTCAACAAAATACAAAAAACTACAAAAATAAACGAAAACAGAAAAACCGACAAAAAAGACGGCAAAAAACAAAAAAAAAAATAAAAAACTGTTTGGAAATCACTCTCACTTTTGTTCACAAAGCCTTTTGCTGTGGTTGTTGTTAAGGTTTTGCCAGCGCTCAACGTCTGCTGTTTTTTTTATCAATTTTATTTTATTTTATTTTTTTTGTTGTTGTATTTTTTGTGTATATATTTCTTAGAGGTTTTAACGGCCTTGTGTGGTATTTTGTATTTTTTTCACTCGTTTTTTTAGGTGATTTCTGTTTTTGTTTTGCTCCGCCCTAGGATGTCATAATCTCTTAGATTTAATTTACAGTGAAATAAAAATGAAATTGTTGCTAATAAACAGCGCAAACAACGCTCCAAATTTGTGCACAAAATGAAAGCGTTTAACTGCAGTTAATTTTTTGTTGTTGTTTGATTTTTTTTTAACACAATTGCCATTTGATTTTTTGTTGTTTTTTGTTTTTTGTTTGGATCAATTTCAATTTCAATTTCAGTCTGCACTAAGCACATACAAATGGCATAATTACACAAGTCGCTTTTCAGCTGTAATTTTATTTCTGTTTTGATTACCGTTACGTTTCGTACATTTTCGTAGACGTAGATTTTATTATTATTTTTATTTTATTTGTTTGCTGCGTTTTTTTGTTGTGTTTTTTATTTGTTATTTTTATTTTTTGTTTATTTGCTATGCGCACATTTTTACAACCTGCCCGATTCGCGTCTGCGCCGCAACTGAAATGGAGAGTGAACATTTTGTTCAGACTTGCAACACGCGCCATGAGCCACAACTTCAGCCTCAGCCTCAGTTATAGCTTCAGCTTCAACTTCAGCTTCAGCTCAGCAGGGCGGTGTACATTATCACGTAACAGTGTTGTTTTTATTATCGTTATACCCTGTATGAAATGGGTCGAAACAGGGTTGATAAATTTGTCAGTAAAAGAATACTACACAAAGTATATATATTTTTGATCAGGGTGACGAGCTCAGTCGCTTAAGCCCTCTCTGTCCATCTGTATTTCTTACTATTTAATAGTCTGAATGCTAAGATCTCGGAAACTATAATAGCTAGAGCAGTCAATTTTAGAATATAGATAGATATATGCCATATGCAGATCGTGTTTATTTTAAATGTTGGATGTCACGCACTAAAGTTTAAAAAACTGCATAACAATCGTAATGTTGAACATGATAGCTTGTTTTTCAGATTATATGGTCTCTACCAATATATTTAACTATCCTGCAAATCTCATTGAAATCCGTTATTAAACGCAGAAGTTATTGAAGAAACAATATTAGCTTAGCTTTGGCATTGCGGCCATTAAAGCAGGGCAAAAGAAAAGTAAGAAAAAGCATATCTGCTGCGGTTCATATAACATTTTAAAAATATTAAAAATATTAAAATATAATATTAATTGCAATACGAATTCTCACCTTCAGTTATGAAATTATGCGTCGCTTTACAATTGTAAAACTAAAATAAAAATATTTAAAATATATTTAAAATGTAGTCTACAGGGTATTCACCAGTCGAGCTGGCTGTTACGTCTTGCTGTTGCGATCAACTCAACTGCGCATGCGTTGCTGCCTGCCTCTGTATCTGTATCTCTCCATCTGCACTTGTATCTGTATCTGCAGCTGTAGTTGAGACTGGTATCTGGAGGCATCGCAGACCGGCTGTTGCTCCATTAATGTCACCTCTGAGTAATTTGGCGCACTTGGCTTGATTTCGGCATACAAGTGGGGCGTGGCGCTGCCTTTTGGCACACTCAAAAAAGTGACAGTGACGGCGTCAAAAACCCTTTCAAGGGTTTTGATTTATAGCTTTAAAATGTTGGTAAAAATATTTGAAAAATCTGTAATATTTCTCTCAACATTTTATATTGTTTTTGAATTTATTTGTAGTGGGTTTTAGCATGATTTAAGCTTGTATTCTAGCTTTTTTTTTTGTATTTAAATGGTGCGTAGCTTTAAATATTTATTTATAGTTTATTTTGATTTTGAATAAATTTTTATTTCTTTATTTAAACAAAATTTTTTTATTATCGACATACCAAAATCAGCCAATTTTTTGAGCTGTGTAATATTGAGTTATGATGCGCCACTGATAAATCTGCGAAGCCAGTTGAAAGGTTAATACAGGTTTTATTAAGGTATCCCTTTGCTGGCATTGTAACTGCTTTCCCTGATTGATAAATTTTCCGGATATATCTGCACTTTTTATTCAGTTAATAAACTGAGTGCGCAGAAAGTTGCAAAAACTGTTTAACTCTCATCAATTAATCAATTTATGTATTAAATGGCAACTAAAAGAAGACGACAGGGAAATACAAAATCAATACAGAAACAAATAAAATATAAATTATTTCAAATCGATGAATGATATAAGCGTAAAAAATATGTAAGAAGATAAATGATTTATGTAGAACTATAGAACAGATAACTGGCATATTGCTCCTATTTCTAGAGACATATTTCAATGCTATAAATATTTTGTAGCTTCAACTGACGCTTTTCAATCACAGTTAATACCTCAGCTTACCGTAAAACCTAACCTCACTGTAAACCCGTCAACAAATTTGCATAACGTAATCATTGGGCCAGACTGGAAGACCTTTCAGACGCCCACATAAATAAATTACCTCTGTAATTAGCCCAGAGACTCTGGTCGACAAACCTTTTGTTTAATTACCCAAGCATGCGACATACACCAAATGTGTTATGTAATAAACACAGACCGGCACAAATAAATCAACAAAAAATTTTAGAAAATTTTTAACGACTATTCGGGCGCAGCGAATCGTTTTAGCCAAGTGCACAGGCAAATACGTTTGCGGTCAATGCAACAACTGCAAATATTTTCGCAGACAGTCAGCCTATAATTGGCATTTATTGTGTACCCTTGGTAGGCCTTAAAAGATTTTGAAGTGTTGACAAATTTACTCACAGCAGCTGGCCGGCCATTTCGAAAGTTGCACGTAGGTTTCCAGTTGCAACAATATATATTCAACAAATATCCCAACTTCGTACGATCATTATTTCGATTTTGTGCGTTAGAGGTTTCTATCGGAGCTATAGGATATAGTCAGCCGATGTTTGCCCTGTTTTTTAACTCAATAGGTGGTTTTGCAAGTTGCTAAATTTGTTGATATTTTTGTAAATTCACATATAATTATTATTATTTTATATTTAGATTATTTTTCTGCATTTTTGGCGAAAATTTTATCATTGAGAACTGACAATGGCGCATTTTGCGGAGAACACGAATATAAGTCCGTGCTCTCAGTTCGGCATGTCGGCAGTCGACTGACGACGTGCGTTTGAAGCGCGTTCGTGGCGAGCTTGCTTGCAACCATTTCTATACATTTTCAAGGCGGCTGTTCGGTTGCGTGTTCGACTCGCACAGGTTGCATGTTGCCGGGACATAAATGCAGCATACTTTTAAGCTGGTCTTTAAATCAACAAGTGGTTTTGCCCTGTTTTTTGACTCCACAGGTGGAAAATATGCAGCATACTTCTAGGCAGCAACAAAATTGGCGCGTGCACGAGCCACGCTTTATTCGACAAAAAGTGTTGCCTGCATGCAGGCGCATTTAGATTTGGTTTTTGAATATATATACAGTAGAATCCGGTTATAGCGACATTCAAGGGACCGACGATTTTACGTCGTTATATCCGGCAGACGCCGTATCCGAAAGGAGCAAAAAAAAATTTTTTTTTTATATTATGGATGCCATGTTCGTAATAGGTTTTAAAATAAAACAAATTAATTTTTTAATCAAAACAAAAAATTTAATACAGTAGAATCCGGTTATAGCGACTTTCAAGGGACCGACGTCGTTATATCCGGAAGACAAAATCCATGATTTTGTTTCTTTTTCGTATTGAAAAAACACAAAATCCATGATTTTGTTTGCTTCTTTTAGCATTGTTAAAGAAATCAAATTTTCCTCTTTAAAGTTTTTTTTTTGTTCGGCACGTCGCAATATCCGGTTGAATTGAAATGAAAAATTGAATTGAAATTGAAAAATCTCGTCGTTATAAGCGGTTTGTCGCTAAAAGCGGAGTCGTTATAAGCGGAGGCCGTTTCATATAAGTTTGTATGGGGACCAACCAAACCATCGAGTTTTCGTCGCAATAACCGGACGGACGCTATAAGCGGCGTCGTTATAACCGGATTCTACTGTAATTATATAATTTAAATACCAAACAATAATTTCAACATATTTTCACCATCCAGATCAAATAAAAAATTGTTTATGTTTTATTTCCGTAATTTATTGTTCTTATGCCTTGACTAAATGTAATCATAATAACAAATTAAAGAACTAAATTTTAAATAATGAATTTACACATTTAAACATTTATATATTCGTAGTTGCAGTGAAATTATATAGTATATGTAGTTCTGTTTGAAACCAATTGAAATACATTATATACGAACAGCAATTATGAATTTTAGCACAGTATTTGTTGCTCCTCTACATTTAACACATATTATATAGTATATATAACAATTGTTTCACAGTTCAGCGACATTTTGCATTACCATTATCATTTAGTAATTTCCATTTAAATAATTACATTCATATATATATATTAATTGTTCCTTCGTTCACATTAGACTACGCACTACACTAACAATGATGTGTAAAAATAAATGTTTTGTTTTAAATTTATTTAAAACATACTCAGAGTATGCTTGTTGTATTCATTTGAAATTCATTTAGTTTCAGCTTTGCTGCTTAATTATTTGGCTCGTTATCTATTTATCATTTTTGTTTTATATTGTAGTTTGAACTGCAGCTGATATTTTCACAAGTGTCCAATATTTCACATTTGTTCATCTTTCTAGGTAACGAGGTAAAGTGCGCCTTGTTCGGATTTGGAAATCGACACCGTCAATTCCTGGGGCCATTTATCAATGCCACGTGAACAGCGAATGCGACAGCAGCAAATAACCCGTTGCCACAATAATGCTGCCAATCATTATCGGAAATCCAACCCTGTGCGTCAGAGTGGGGCGAGCATGAAACAGATTAAAGCAGATTAAATATAAGTATCTCAGCTGAAATTGAAGCAAGTTTGTTTTGCCTTTAAGCTTTTGGAAGGCACTCAAAAAGGGTTAAGCTGAGAGCAACCTTTAAGAGCTTTAGCAAAGGTATGAAGGAATGTAAAAAGGATATAAAGAATGAAGATTTTTTGAGCTTTGAACAACAAATTCAAATAAATTTTACTTTAAAGAGCTTTTAATTAGATTCCTTTGCTTTTTATTTGAGCTTAAACTTCTAAGTGCTTTATTAATAGAGTTGAGAGATTAAACTCGGGAATTCTAGTAGAAAGAAATAAGAAATTTTAGAAAGCTTTCATGAGCTTAAATTAACTTAATACAAAGCTTTTCGTACTAAAAAGCTTTAAGTACGTTTAAAGCTTTAACAGAGGGTTGTTTTGCTTCACGTTTACATTAGAAAATCTTGAACTTTGTTAATTTAAAATACTTCAAGGTGTAATTAGAGCTTTAAGGTGAAGGATAGCTGTTTAAATATAATAATAATATCTTAAAGAATTATTTTTTAATCAAATAAATGTATTTTATTTTATATTTTACTTAAAGTGACCTTTGGTCTGTGATCTTATCAAAGTGAAGTATTTTAAATAAATAAATTTTCTATATTTCTAATAGCTTTAAATAATATTTGATTATATTATTTAAGTAATATTTCTTCACTTACTTGAAAAACTCCAGAAATGTGAATTTGTAGCCATGCTGCTCGGCCACACCAGCGCAGACCACATTGGCCGAAGCGCCGATCAAGGTGCCGTTTCCTAGAATCATAAATTAGCATTAATGATAAATGAAGTCTATATTTTTTCCTCCGTGAGCTTACCTCCCAAACAGGCACCCAAGGCTAGTGCCCAGACCAGAGGCTGCAGTGGCAAGTTCAAGGTGCTATTCTGGGCCAAAGATATGGTGATCTTGACCATCATGGTGGTCAGTGGAATATTATCCACAAAGGCAGAGGCAACCGCAGAAACCTGTAAGTAAATTATACCTAATAATTTCATCTAAAAATAGTTATTTTATTTTGTAGCCTACCCAGAGTATTATTAGTATAGCGACCATCAGACGCCGATCCTCGCCCACGCCCAAAATAATGCCCTCGGTCATGTTGCCGATCCATTCGATGAGACCCAGTTCAGTCAGGGCTTCCATGAGTATAAACAGGGCTGCAAAGAAGAGCAGAGTGGACCATTCCACGCGTGCCAGTATGGCTTCCAGATCCTCAATATCCGCCAGAATGATGAGAAAGATGGCGCCCAAAAGAGCCGTCCAGCCCAAGGAGAGACGCTGCAGTTCCGGCACCGAGTGCAAAAAGAACAAACTGATGACAAAGACCAAGGCGGCGGAGCACTTTACCAGCAGTTGTTTGTTGCGTATGGGATACTATTTATAAAAGAGGGATAAAGATTGGATAAAGCTTTAATAGTTACACTCAGAAAAATAATAACTAGTAGTGCTTTTGAAGACAATCCTAAAATGCTCTTCTATCCGGAAGACTTTTAGATGCAGAATTTAAATAATTCAATCTTTGAAAAATTCTTGATTCAAGTACGCTTACTATTGATATTTCTCTCAGTGTAGCAACCATTACTTACCTTCGCTTGCAGATTCGCTAACGTTTGTTCATAGTTGGGAGCTGGTTCAATGACGGTTGTCATGCGTTTCTTCAGACTGCGCTTCAGGCGGTTCACCTTCTTCATAAGCGTTTGACGCACGAGTTCCTCGTCCTTGGAGTACGCGGATAGACTTGCCGCCGCACGTTTCCACACGTGTATCTCATGACGCAGCTCCTCCACCTCCGGCGAATCCTTAAACTGCAGATCGCTGATATTACGAAACTTAAAGCGCAGCTGGATGTAGGTCTGGATCATGACCAGGATGACGCCGGGCAGCATGTGTAGCGTGAAGACGGCAAAATTGACACCCTAAAGGAAAACCGTAAATAAAAAATTGTATTACAACTAGTATATTTTAGATTATAGACGAACTAATATCTTAAGAAAGCCTAGGTTTACAAACCAGTCTTACCTAGTTTTAGTTTCAGTTCGAACTCTGTTTTAGAATACGTTGTAATTCAAGAATTCCTGAACAATTCTAAATATTTGACAATTGTTTCTTTAATAACTTCTTTGTTAATTAACCTATTGTAATGCGCTTTTTAGGATATATTAATATAATAACCAAGCATATATAATAATAATTTCAACTTTGTACGTTAAAAATTGGGCAAGTTATACGATTTTTATCAATTAGCGGGCGAAGTGGGCGTGGCATCCAAAATTTAAAGTAAATTTAATCTGCTTTTAGTATTAACTTGTTTACATTCCAAATTTAGTAGCTGTAGCTTTTATAGTTGCTGAGATCAACGGTTTATACAGATAGACGGATATAAGTAGATCGACTTAGCTCTACATTCTGCTTAAGAATTAAATACTTTGTTGGGTTTGCCACGCCTACATCTATCTGTTATCTATTCTTAAATTTATTATACGCTATTTTACGCATTTTCCCACTCACATTCTTGGATATATAGCCGTTGGAGGCAATGATGACATTGGGCGGATCTCCGACGGGCGTGAGGGCGCCCCCGATGTTGGAGTAGATGACCATGCACATGAGTATAGGCACTGGATTGAGGCACATGACCTCGCAGAGTCGTATCGTGACCGGCGTCATCAGCAGCACCGTGGTCACATTGTCCAGAAACGAGGAGAGAATCGCGGTGAAGAGGCACAGGCAATTGATGAGGGGCCAGACATGACCATTCGTTATCTTATAGGCATACACGGCCAGATAGTCAAAGACGCCCGTTTCGGATAGGATGGCGACCAGTATCATCATGCCGAAGAGCAGCAGCAGCGTCTCCACATCGATCCAGCTCATGATGGTGGACATGGAGGGGCGGGAGTTGAGCGCCGCCAAAATACCCACCGAGAGCGTGGAAGCAATGATGGCGGCAAAAGTTCTATTCACAATCTCCCAGATGATCATCACATACAGACCACAGAGCACCGCAGCGGCATAGAGCACACCATGACGCTTATAGATCGGAGATTCATCCACATTCAGTTGGAGCGGGAGTTCCCCCTCAATGCTGCTGGTGAACTCAAAGTGCAGCTTCGTGTGATTGGCATTCAGCAGATATTCCGATGCACTCGGTGTCAACTCAAAAGTGCGAGACTTTTTGGTGTCCTTGGTGGCATCGATGAGATTCGAATAGACAATATCCAGCTGCCACAGCTGGCTGGCGTTCTCCACATAAATCTCCTCCCCAAAACCATCGTAATAGCTGCGCGTCACCTGCACCTGCAGCACGGGAAGAGGCACGCTATCGTTCAGCTGGAGCTCGTTCTCCTGCAGCCGGAAGGGACCTCGCATGGAGAGCCCAATGCGCTCCAAGCTGGGCGTAACTATGGGAAAGACTGCGAAAATATTGAAGAAAAATTGAAAATTTGTTTCAATACTTTTAAATATTTTAAAACATTAAGTTCAGCAAAAATCTGCATCCTAACCCAATCGATTTTTCTGGATTTTTTCCTATTTCTATTTCGTTTTTTCACTTTCTTAATTTTTTGTTCCCAGATTAAATCTTTAAATTTTAATGGTTCATTTTAATTTGAATTTTAATTGTTTCTGTTGACTGTACTTATATATAATTTAATTAATAGATTAACAAATATATAAATAATATTCACCTTTCGTGGAGCCATTTCTAGGAACAGTTATGAGACTCAGCTGATCCACATGCTCGTTGTTGGACATCAGGAATGCGGTGAATACGCACCAGACCACCAGAAGTATGCATATTTTTAACCATATCAGATACTTTTTAATCTGCAAGAGAATTTGTAATCGAATTGAAAACTTTTTGGAGCTTAGGGATAGTAATATAACGTTTATTTTTCAATCGCTCAAGTTTGTTATTTTAATATAGCATACAAAATATAGAATTCAATAAATAGGAAATCGCATAAAAATATAAATTTTTGTCGATAATTTTAATAAAGTTCGATTTAATATGACTTTAAGATGAATCGATATTTTTATAATGTCGTCGCTTGTTTACGGTTATTTTTTGACAAAAATATTGCTTTCATACTAAAAATAATTTTGTTTAATCCATAAACAAATGAAATATATATTTTATTCAGTAAAAACCTTTAATTTATATTTTTTGAAGGGATTTCACGTAAGAAACAATAATAAATATTATAGGCTTTAGAATTTAATTGAATTCTTAATTTAAAATATTTTTAAAAATTTTTCAACACAAATGCTAAAATATTAAAAACTGAAAAACTTTAAATTTTGTATAAATTTTTTTTTTTTGATTTAACGAAATGGCAAGTAATAACATTTTTCACTACCTAATCGCTATCATCTTTTCAATTTATATTTTTATTTCCGCTTCTCACTTACGTGACTCTTGCAATATGTATCGGGCTCATCCTGCTGATCCTCATTGTTGTTCTCCAGATCCCTAGAGGAGCGGGGGTATCACAGAAAACTGGTTGCACTAATTACGTAAATGACAATCGAATCGTTAAGAACTACGAACCTGCCATCGAGCACATGCACCTGCCCCGCCTCGTTCGTGACATTGATGCCAATCTGTGTGAATCCATGGCCGCCATCATTGTGGCCATTTTGTTGATGCAGCTGCTGCGGCTGTTGTTCCGGTTCCGGCTCCGCTTCGTGTTCTGTGTGAGCGCAGGGCACAGCATCGACATCTGGAAAGGCGAACAGAAAAGTAAACATAGGATAATTATATTGATATTATGCAGACGAACCCAGCCAGGGAATGGGCAAATATTTGTACGGCATTGGATTCATTAGCTTGTGCTCGCCGCGACAGGACTCGCTTGACTGCCCGGAACTTGCTCCGGCATCATATTATTTCATTTTATTGGCGCTAAGCGGCTAAAAATATACTCAACGTAGTTGACCATGAAACGGCAAGGATATTCGAGCCATTTAATGTTCCTTTAATGGTTCAATGGCTCAATAGGAGAGAGAGCAAACCATCCGTACCCTGACTCCGGTTGGATCTTGTGTACGTGCGCATAGTACGGAAATAGTAAAGGTCATGACATTACCATAATATGCTAAATCCAAAAATAGTAGCCCACTGCCCACCCATTAAACAATTTAAAGTGATAAACATTGTCGCTCAACTTGAGCAATTCGCAAATGCAAAACAAAAATTGAAAGAAATTGCAGAACCTGTCGTAGTCTCAGGTCTCAGCTCTCAGCTCCCAGTTCCCATTTCCATTTTCATTTCCAAGTCCAAGCCTTAGCCTGTGGCCAATGTCAATGCTACGCCGACGCAAATAGCAATAAAAAATTCTGACAATAATTACAGCAATAAAAAATGCGCCAATAAAAAAATACAAAAATAAAGTATTTTACTGTTAGCTAGCCGAAGTTCATATACGCTAGATAATATAAACTCTGTAAATTAAAATAACAAAAATTTACGTACTTTAATTTAATATTTGATTACAAAATTAATTAATGAAAAAAAAAAAATGGTATGAAAAAATGGTATGAACAAATAAAAATACCCTAAATTTTGAGTCTGTTGTAAAGTGTATTTGTATTTATAAAATATGATATATGTACTTCAAAAATTTAAAAAATAAATCTATGAAATTTCCATTCAATAATTTCGAAAAATTTTACAACTTGAAAAAAATCTATATAAATTTATAATATTTTTTTTATAAGTTTAAATAAATTATAACTTCATGAAAAAAATGTATCAAAATATGATCTATTTTCTATCTTTTTATTTCTACGAAAAAATACCTCTATAAAATGTCTAGAAATAATTGTTTTTAATAATTTTAAACTATGCCAAACTTTAATAAAAGTAATTTAATTAATTTGCATAATCTAGCTAATAAATCGAATTATTTATTATTGCAAAGCTCTATAAAAATGCCAGACCAAAGCAACAGCTAGCCAGACTAATGTTCTATGCTATCGACTATATCATATGCCAGATATAATATAACAACAAAATGCTATATGAGAGTTTGAGATACATTTCTAGCTGCAAGTCTAAGATATAAAACAAGATAAATAAATGTTGTGAAGCATAAAAAGACCAGAAGGTGACTTTGGCCAATGCTCCTACTCACTCAAAAAAAAAAAAAAGAAAATTTATATATACAAAAGAAAATAAAACCCGTAGACCCAACTCACCTCCGTGTAGGCGCTCGTGCTCCTGTCGAAACGATGCTAGGCTGGGATCCTGTCGTATGCGTTCGGGAAGCGTTCGCCAGACTTGTAAGGCACCTTCTGTTACTTCGCTGCGGATGCGGATGCGAATGCGGATGGAGGTGGATGCGGATGGTGTCCATAAGTTGTGGGTTTGTGGCACATTTGGGAGCCATGAAATGTGTGCAGGCAGCGGAAAAGCAACGAAACAACGAAAGATTTTATAAGATTACTTGACTTTAATACAAATACTCATACCTGCACCCATATAAATACAAAAATTTGTTTGTTTTGTGCGCCCACAACTCACCGAATTCAATTCAATAAATTTATTGTTAGCATGAGCGAGAGCGTATCGATTTTATTTGCAGCCTACAATTTGTACAATTTATTTTATTTTATTTTATTTTTTTCCAGCTAAACTCTTTAAACTGCTGTGACTTGAAGGGCACGCAGCTTATGGCTTATGAAGTGGAAATTTGATTGTGGTTTTAGCATACGCATTGCCGAATTGATTGCCAAAGGGATCAAGCTACATAAAAACTAAATCATTTATATCAGTTTTGGAGCCTTTTCAGCCCAAAATGAAAGCCACTGGCAAAGGATAAGGCAAAAGCAGCAGACAGCACAAGTTAAACTTGAACTTTAAATAGACAGAAAAAATAAAACATTTTTGAATCATTTTTTTTAGCAAGAAATTTGCTGATAAAAAAGATGAATGCCGCGTGCGATAATTTCCATGAATTTTATGTTGATTCATAGACTTTTAATACCTAAAACTGTATCTTTCATTTAATCGTTAAAAATTTTATAAATTAAATATTTTTAAAAACGTGCAGCAATCGCTTAAAGTTTATCTTTATTTTGTGTAAATTCTTGATTATATTTCTGTCTACTATAATTTAATTGCTGTCTGAAATACGGAAGAAAATAAAACAATTATGAATAATGCAAGAATTACAATATAAATATTTATTAATCATTTCTCCATTTGCAAATTAAATATTTACAATTTATTGAAATACTTAGTTGTTAATATAAATTGTGTTAATTATAGTCATTAAAGTTCCATTGCTTTAATCAAATTGTTTGCAATCTTTCTCAATTACTCATATTATTTATGTAAATTTGAAAAATAAATTGAATAAATTACAGTCACATTTAAATTGTGGCATAATCAAATTGTTTTGAATTGTTTTCAATGGCTTTTCATTTAATTTGTCTAATTACAATACTTGCATTTGCATTTTCATTCCCAGCCATGGCTTCAACTGATTGCAATTCTTATGCAAATTTCCACGGCAGCTGAGAAAATGCCATTTTCAAAGTCATGGCAGAGTACCAGGGGGGATTACGAGTGATTTACCTGGCAATAGCTATATATTTACCGAGAAGCGCTTGATTTGTGGGCGCCTAATTAGAGCACGCTTTAAGGTCACTTCGAGATATGAAGAGATCTACAAGAGATCTAGTGGCAATTGTGGTTTTCAATTTCATTTGAAATGCCAGCTTAATGGCATTGTCTTTGCAGCTAATTAGAATTGAAAGACGCGCACAGCTGTGACAGATTTGAATAGATTCATTCAGCATGTGAATAGTGAATAGCTGGAGCATGAATCCATTCGCATCAGTAACCATCACGTGCGCTAGACAAATAAATGCAATTTATGCACTTGACTCAAGTGGCCAGAAATCTTAATTTAGTTTACTTAAATGCCGCTAAAGTACACCCACTCAACTGTACCAAGTCATAAATTATATTTAGTTAAATTTAGCCAAAGACTGCGAGTAAGTCTATATGATTTTATGGGGCAATCTTAAACACATTTTGATATTGAGGCTCGCTTCTCATGCACTTTGCTCGCTGACAGCTGGCAAAGTCTGAAGAACAAGCGACAACAAGTGACAATTTGACAATCCGACAATCTGGTAATCTGACACTTTTTGCTTGAACTTGCTAAATTGCTCGACATCAGCCGATTATAGGGTATAAACTTTATTGCCGCGAATTTGTGGCCCGCAAATTGTAATGCACTTGGGAATGCGATCCGAATGATGTTGGCGGGAATATCATCAAGACCTTGATCAAATTTTATATAAAAGAAATTGTTAATTTAATTTTGGTTTAATATTTAAATTGAATTTCTCAGAATTTTTAGTTTTGGCCTTGGCTAAAAAGATTTAAAGCTACATAAAGAATAGAATTTAATTCAAGTACTTGATCAAAATTTGTATTTTGCGATTTAATTTAATAATACACAAGTATGCATAAATTAAATACTGAATTTATATTTTATGGGTCTGAATTTTAAGGGGTTTTTATTTTTAATTAGAAACCTTGAAAATGTTTGTACAGTAAATTATCTATAATCTCGTGTTTAAAGGCAGAATGACCCTTTTTTTGTCTGCTTAGCATGTAAATGTTATACAGATACTCGTAATTTCACCCGACTTTATTACAGCACAGTAAATTCACTTAACTTCTCAATGATTTGGGTCTTTTTTCCGTTGGAATCACCTGCTATGCGCAGGTTCACATAATTATAGGCCAAGTTAGTAATGGCCTACAGCTAACACCAAGCGAAAAAGCGATTAAATGCGCTCGACTGCAGAATACCCTGCACTGATTGCATGGGTTATTACAGGGAATATTTCTAATCTAATGTATGACATTAATATTTCTTAAAAACCTTGTATAATTACTATTCAAATGGCGAAATTTCAGCATTATTTGAGAAAGTATTTAACTTTCTTGCTATTTATTATAAAAATTCGAAAAATTCAAAATAAAAGTTTTTGAGGGTTTTTATTAATTTGAGGTTGGAGAAAACAGCAGAATACAAAATTTTAAATATACTGCGTTTTGTATGATTTAAAGCTATCTATATATAAAATTTGGTGTGGTTAGCTCTTATAGTTCTCGAGATCTAAGCACAGAGAGAGATACACCTGTCTCAATTTGCTTGATATTGATGCTGGTGAATATACCCCCGATTCATAGTTTGTGTCTGCAGGGTATAATGAGTTTTCTGCTTGACTGCAGCTGCTAAAGGATCAAAATTGTATGGGACACATACTCATCCTCGTATGGGTAATCCTCAGCACGGTTGTTGTAATTATAGGACATGCTGAAAAAGGCGCTTTAGGCTGTCGACGATTATTGTTGGGCAGGGGGCGGAGCGCCAGGATATCTTGTGGTATATAGGTTGAATTATACGACACGCACTAGACACTCAAAGTTAGCTGAGTTTGGAACTTTTAGAATAGTATTACGTAAATTGTTTATTTGAACACGCAAAGTGCTTTTCGAGTATTTTGTTTTTGTGCTAGCTTAAATAATTTTTAGTAGCAGCTACTATATGTTTTTCTGTAGTAATCGGGTGTTAGGTAGGCTTATGGCGACCACTGCCAGACTGCATAGTTGGGATGCCCTCGCGGTACTAACTAGCATGCACCATTTTTTACCCTATTTTGTGGGTTTTTTTGTTCGCAAAAGTCGCGTCGCAGCCGCACAGCGAATAAAAGCGCCAACAACAAGAACAACAATAATAATCATAACAAAAACAAATTTCCTGATATATATTTTTCTTTTCATCTTCGTTTTTTTTTGCGCCAGTTTAGCTCTTTGCCAGCTACGCTTTGCTCATTATTCGCATTTATGCGTTCGCTCTCTGCCTCTTAACCCCCACATTATTCTCTCAACTTCCATCTCTCTCTGATCTTTAAATCACTGTTGCCAAATCTACTTTTTTCAAGCCAGATCTGACTGTTTTTGAAGAGCTTTTTATAGGAAAACTGGAGTTTTGGGAATTTTGGTTTATTTCAAAAATAATTTAGATTTTTGACAGCTTTTTCTAAAATGTAAAAAAATTCACATTAAAATATGGAAGAATTATACGCCTGTAGTTATTATTTTAATCGATATTTGCCTATGTCACCTTTCATGTAAAGCACATACTAAAGAATAACTTAAGCTGTTTTCAAGCTATTTTTTAATTTTGTTAAAGCATTTTCTGGTGCTTTTTTCGCTAAAAAAGCTTTTTATCTAGAAAAATTGGCAGCACTGCTTTCAATGCAAACTGCAGCCAACTTAACTGATCTGTCACTTACTCTTTCTTTCTCTCTTTTTTTTCTCTCTCTTTCTCTCTCTCATTCTCTATCCCTCTCGCTTTCTCACTGTCCAAATTATGCAGCAGTTTGTCAAACTGTTTTATTTCTCATTCTTTCCATTACGATTTTGCACGTTTCCCTTGGCGTGTTTACTTTATCGCTTATGATTATTTACTGTTCTTCTCCTCTTCTGTTCCTCTTCTCTCTCTCTTCTGCGTTTCAGTTGTCATTTGCTGGCGTTGGCTTATTTGCACTTCTTTCAATTACACTTGATTTATCACATTTGACAGTTATTGCACGCTGCTTTGTGATCTTGCATACCCTGCACAATTTGCTTGTTAAACGAGCATATTAGCGGCATTATTTTTATTAGACATATCATTTCTTGAACCCTATAAAAATGGTTAAAAGGAATTTGATAAATAGGGCGAGGGTGAGAAGATTTTTCAATAAATAAAAAAACAACATTTTTATATAACTTTGAATGTGCGTAACTTCGTTAAAACTCAACCGATTTTTAAAAAATAGGTCATTTTCTTAATGATTTAAGCGCGAGAATAAAATATTATTCAAATATCTTAGCGAAAACAAAATACAACTTTTTTCAATTTTCTGTAAAAATTTGAAGCTCACCCCCTTAAAAAATTTAAATTTTTTGATGAAAATTTTTTTGTTTTATTATAGTGAAAATTTATTACTAAACGAATTGAATGGAAAAATTATACACAAAAAATCAAATATGGCTGTTTTGTATAAAAAAATGTGGCCGAAAACATGGTTTTGAGGATTTTTTTAACAACTAAATGTAATTTTACGCTTTGTGATTCTACAATTGTTCTACAAAAATATTGGACATATTTTAATACTAAACGATTAATGCAACAAAAATATATCTTTAAAATATTTAATTGGAGTTTTATTTGTATACAAAATTCAGATTTTAGGATCAAAAAATGTATTTTTGAGTAATTTTTTTTTCAGGCATAAAATGCTAAAATTATTCCTAGCGTAAGCCCAATAATTTCATGCTCTCTATTTAGCAATTTTCGTTTCCTTCAAATGTTTTTCTTTTAAGGTTTGCGTTGTCTATCAAAGTCTAAGCTGCGCGTAGGCATGAAGTGCCGTTTGCTTAGGTTAAAAGGAAAAACTTTTAGACTCATGTGCAAAAAAATTGGCAAATAAGCTGAATTTATGCTGAGGAGCTATTGCCAGCTGTGTGCAATGTGCCATGACGACGCAAACATTAATAAAACGTATCTTAAACTGCTGTTTGTAATGTTCTAAGAACCTTTTAATAGATGCGAAAACCGCTGGAAAAACCTCCTCAGGTTAATAATCAGCATGTTAATAATGCTCGTTTTTTTTTTTACATTTTTATATAAGTATGTAGAGTGTGGTTGGGCGCTTGAGGCTGACCATGGCTCTATTATTTGTTATTATTATAAGCTCTGAGCTCAACAGCATAATAATGCAGTTTCATTAAAAATGTAAATGGAAATATTATGAAAGCGAATCTCTCGCGTTACAGCACATGACCAAACATGAGCACGAGCTCGGCAAATGGAAAAGTTTTATTTTTATTTTATTTTATTTTTTTTGCAATTTAAAATGGTTTTATTGCAGTGCAAACAAACGATCCTCACGCGTCAATGAGCATATTGACAAAAGGCAAATAAAGCACGAGATCGAGGGAAAGATAGAGCAGATTTTTACAATCGGCAATACAGATTATTTAAATTACCTAAAATTCTGGATAAATTCTAAATTTTTATTTATTAGGCAACTGAAGTTAAACTATCAGTAATGCATGGCTAAAATATATATATTTATTTAAAAAAATAAAAAAAAAGAATTATAAATATATTGTGAAAACAAAATAATTTTTTAAAATAATATTTTCAATTATTAAGTCACTGATATTTTATTAAAGTAGCTTAAAGCTGTAGCTAAATTCTTTATTCATATTTATTAAGCCACTGCAACATTTTATTTAAAATGTTTTTTTGTACTTCCTACTAAAATAATCAAAATAAATATGACATAGTTAAATTGAATAATCATGGCTTATGTCTCAAGCGAATTCGTCTATCTTTGTTTTATTATTATTAATTCAGCAGAGTTAGCTGTGGTCTGGCACGAAGAATCCAAATTTCACATATTAATATAGGTCATTGTGCGACAAGCTTGATAACAAAATTACAGAGACAAAAAAAAAACTACACACGAAGAAAATGACAATAATACTTAATAAAATTGAGGGGGCGTCAGTCACGAGGCGCTTTCAATGTGACACGCTTCATTAATTTTTCACTATTTGTGTGTATGTTTTTTTTTTGAAAGAAAATTGAAAGCCCGCGGTAGTCAGGTTGTTGTGTGAATACAAGTGAGTATATTTGTGAGTACTTCGACTGTCCGGCGAGTGCTTTAAATAAAGCAGAGACTGAAATGGGCAAATAAGCAATGGTTATTTTTAAATCAGCGCCAGCGAACAAAAGCAGCAGCCTTGATTAGCATGTTAACTTGCCTGACAGCTGTAAATTTCCATTGCAAAAAAAACGAAAGTTAATTAATTGAAATACGTGCACGCTCCTCACACATTTCAACTGTGAACTGGCACACGTTTCTAATGACCTCATAGATTCACGTATTGAACTTCTCTGTGAATTGTCAGCTGTGAATTGCATACGAGTTCCTAGTATATAGACTGCAAGGCTGGTATGCAGGTCTGAACTATGCACAAACTGTACTCGGCATTATTAAATTTCTGTTAGCAAGTCCTCAACAGAATCTCATAATATTATTATGCAACGTTTCCTGAGTGCTCGGCGCATTAAATATTAAATATGCCGAGGCATTTAGTATTTCGTTTTAAGATTTTACCACCAGAGCGAGCGCAAGTTTGTTGATATCCATGACAAACTTTGCAGCCGACTTAATAGCTCCTTAAATATTTATTAATATGCCTGGAAAATTGATGAAAACAGGTGTCGGGGGTTGCAAAAACAGCTGTTTGGGAGTGTTTAAAGCTGAATCTGAATGCTTTAAAAATAAGTGCTGAAAATATTCTAAAACTTTTCCAGAATATGCAAACAGAAATTTTTATTATATATTTATTTATAATCGTATTTAATTTCAAAACAAATTTTCGATAAAAAATTTAATTTTTTTATGATATTCACATTCATACTTGATATTAAAAATAGGTTTCAAAAAATTCTTTACTACGTTACTTTTAATCTTTCTGCAGTTCTTTATCGTATGTATTTAAATTGTTTTAAATTATAATTATAATCTTTTGATGCTATTTATCTTCATTGTCGATATTTCAACTTGTATTTTATATATATGAACGGATATAAATATAAAAAATATTGTATTCTATTCCTTTATCTAAGATCATTGCCTACTTTTAGGTTTCTTAGAGTAAAGCTAGTTTAAGCTCTGCAGCCTCTATTGGCATGCAATATTATATATACCCTGTGCCCATTTGAAGAGCCAGCAAGAAGAGCGGCTTAGCGCTGCTTCGGAGCTTATGCATAGAGAGCGGTCGATGTGTTCTTTATAGGCGAGTCGCCTACCCGCTGCATTACTTGTAATGCAGGCGGTATGCTTGGAGAGCCACCGAGGAGAGCGGCTTAGCGCTGCCTCGGAGCTTGTGCATAGAGAGCGGTCGATGTGTTCTTTATAGGCGAGCCGGCTACCCGCTGCATTACTTGTAATGCAGGCGGTATGCTTGGAGAGCCAGTAAGGAGAGCGGCTAAGCGCTGTCTCGAAGCTTATGCATAGAGAGCGGTCGATGTGTTCTTTATAGGCGAGCCGGCTACCCGCTGCATTACTTGTAATGCAGGCGGTATGCTTGGAGAGCCAGTAAGGAGAGCGGCTAAGCGCTGTCTCGAAGCTTATGCATAGAGAGCGGTCGATGTGTTCTTTATAGGCGAGCCGGCTACCCGCTGCATTACTTGTAATGCAGGCGGTATGCTTGGAGAGCCAGTAAGGAGAGCGGCTAAGCGCTGTCTCGAAGCTTATGCATAGAGAGCGGTCGATGTGTTCTTTATAGGCGAGCCGGCTACCCGCTGCATTACTTGTAATGCAGGCGGTATGCTTGGAGAGCCACCAAGGAAAGCTGCTAAGCGCTGCCTAGCAGCTTACGCACAGAGAGCGGTCGATGTGTTCTCTCACCACAGCTGCAGATTAGTGGGTGAGTTTTCTTTGCTCTTTCTTTTTCTTATTCTCGAGAACTGATAAGAGACAATGGCTGCGCAGCCTGCAAGCTCTTTAAATACAGCTGCTGCAGTGCTGCTGATCACAGTGTAGTGTTTGTGATCAAGTGGGTAGGACGTGTCAAGGGCGCTTAAGTGGAGTGGCGAGTGTGATTATTATAATAAATGTTTGTTTATTATATATAAATATATATGTATATATATATATTATTATTATTATTATATATATATTTCAAAGCCATTTCTGGATCTGGAGTATGACAATGGCAAAAGTTTGATGTGAGCGGTGTTGAGCTGCCGCTAAATCTGACACACATAAAAAAGTAAGAAGAATAATAAATAATAAAATAAAATTTTTAATATTTTTTAATATTTTTCAAGTGACTTTAATATGCTTATAGGCTGTCTAATTTTCGGTTCTCCTGTCACGCATCTGTTGGCAACTTGTCGTATACATCAGACGCAATTAACTAATTCCCCAAATTTTAGCAACAAAATGTTTTAATTATGCATAACGTTTATGACACTTGCCATTTCGCATTTCACACGCACAGCACAAAGGCACTCTAACACACACGAATACACACACTCTCTCTCACACATATATACATACCCACAAACACACACACATGGGCTTTGACAGGGGCATATAATCACATTTTTAATGTGTTGACTACATGCTGCTAGGGCGACAGTTGACCTTGTTGCTTAGATGAGGTCGTCATCAGCATCAGCAACAATCGCCTGTTGTTAACACACACACACACATAAATACACACACACACACACACACATACACACCTTGGCACACTGTTGACCCACATTTTGGTAAAGCCACGGCCCAAAATAACATGCTAATGACTATTTTAAAACAGGAGCAAAAGATTGAACTGACTGAGGTATACGCTTGTTTATATTTTATTTAAAAAAATATTTATAAAAATATTTGAATCCCCAGATTATTTTTATTATTATTAAGTTTTTATATTCAATTTTGTACATTTATTTTATGATAAATTTTAAGTTGTATATAGCTTTTATTTAACTTTATTAAATGAATTTTATTTTTTATTAAGATTATTTATTGATTTTCATTTATTTTATTAAATTTGTTTTATATTATTTTTTTTGAACCTTTTAAATTTATTTCATTTCATTATATTTATTTTTATTTACATATTGTCTCTTACTTAACATCTAATTAAATTTAAATTTAATTCAAGTATTATTTTAATTTGTATTTTAATATTCTCTGCCGGTTTTAATTCCGATTAAAACTTTAAATACATAAACCAATAAATGCGATAGTTAAAATGCCCGTTATGAAATTAATATACACTTACAGACGCCAGGTTGACTGGACTTGGGACAACAGGGCGCTTGAGTGATAAGCCAATGAGACTAGAGGCAGAGATTGCGCATACGCCTGGCTGGCCGCATGCTTTATGGGCTTGTGGGCTTGAGGGCTCTTCTGCCATCCGGCGTTGTCTATTAACATTATGCTGCTTAAGCAAACAGCAAGTAAATTGAAAAATAATTGCTGAATAATGTAAGAGCCAGAGGCAACAATTCGACAACGCAGAGTAGTATGCAAATTAATTAGAGTTTGGGCTAACAACTTGCCATATCTTTGAGAAGTTGGCAGAAAAACGTGACAGGCACGTGCAAGCCGCAAACAGTTGTTAATCTGGCCAAGAGGGAGAGGAATGAATTTTCCAGCTCGGATTGACTGATTGAAGCCTACTTGAGTTGTTGTACACGTTCCGATTGCCAGCAAGCGGTATCTGTCAGAATCGCTTTGAAATTCAATGTCAGTTATTCAGATATTGTTATTAAAATCACAGTACGCACATTTGTCAGCGTTCTGCCTTTTTTTCGTTTTTTTTTTTCCTTTTTGCCGGAAATTAAATGTGCGTCTGGCATTATTTTTAGTCGATCTCCAGGGCGGTTGCCATGTCACATGCTGTCGACATATGTCTTTACCATTTACTTGAGCTAAATTAGTTTGGTCACAGCTCTCTCCTCGCATAAACTCTGTGTTTATATTTATGAGAGCACGCTCAAAGAGCCCGTCCACTCTCTATTTATTTGAGTTGGGTCAAAGGCACGTGCGTTTGCCTGCACACCATAATCGTAAATATGTGAAGTAAACTCGTACGTACTCGAGAAAACATATTAGATATACAAATAATATAATCAAACGAGAGCAAGAGGCTCTTAAGGCAGGTTAGCTAAAGTACAAGAAATTGGCTAAAAATAACAATTTCATTTAATATTTTAAGAACATTTGCAAGATATGGGTTGAAAGAATTTAGAGATAAATTTTTAAATATTAATTTATGTATTAAATATTTATATTCACATATATGTATCGTATATACCTCAATATTTATTTATATCAATTAATTTATTTATATGGAAATGAATAAATATTTTCATAGTCACTGCGCTGTTGCCAATTTTCATAGCTGACCAGCAATTTCAATTTTGATTTTAATTTAATAATATTAAATTTCCGTTTCATATAAATATTGAATAAACAAATATTGAAATACTGCTGCTTATACAAAAATATTTTTCTTTTTGAAGTAGAAAATTCCTACAGTACCCCAACTTCTGCTATCGATATGCCTTTCATACAGTTTAATCATATTAAAATAATTTCTGTTGGTATTTGCAAACAAAAACGCCGAGTTTCTAATATAAATTTATGCCGGATTAATTTTGAATTTGGAACCTTGGTTAACTCACCTGGGCTGTGGAAACTTGCCACTTTGGCCAGACAGCTGACGCTGCAGACAGAATTTGCCCACCTTAACCCGCATCTTGAAGGTCTGCTTTTTATAACGCCCACTTTTGTGGCTCTGGATGCTGCCGTTGGAGCGCCGTGGCTTCAACTCGATGGAATTTTGGCTCTGCCCCACGCTGAGGCCGTTGCCAATACTCTGCCGGTGGTTGTTATTGTTGTTGCCCGGAATTTTGATGGATTTATGAGTTTTAGAGTTGAGTGAATTTTAATTGAATTAGCGTATTGGTTACAATGAGCTTGAATCACAAATGTTTAATTTTCCTTGGAATTCGATTGTTGCTAATTAAGATTAATTATTATCGTGAATCACATCTATATATAGATATTTGATAAATAATTTGTTTGTTGATTTGTTTGATTTGTTGGCTGCAAATTGGATTTGCTCGCTGCTTTAAACCTTTCTCTTGTACATTTTGAGCTATTTAAGTTTTTATTTCGAATTTTGTGCACGTTTCTCTTTGGGGGCTTTGATAATGTCACTCACAATACGCATACGCCACGTTGGCCTGCACTTGCGTCAACTCTGAAGCTGTAAAAGTGAATGAAGTATACTCAAATATTCAGTTTGCCTGCGGCACGCATCGATACAGACGACTGACTGCCCCGAAAAGTAAGCCATGGATTAATAATGCCTCTCGTATTACCCAAAAAAAAAGACAAAAAACTAGCGGACAGCAATTAGGCAAGGATCAGGGCAGAGGGTTCTTGTTCACACAGCGTGTAATTTCTGGCATCGAGCAACCGCTGTGCTCAATTGATTAGAAATCAATGAATCAATATTCATTTAGTTTCTTCTGCTGTGGCACAGGCGGCAGCTTCAATGATGTGAGCACGTTTCACTTGATCCCGAAAGTTGAGTTTATGTTTCTTTTTTCTCCTTCCAATTTGCAGTTATATTTTTCCTCTTTCCCATTTGTGGTGTAAACATGTGGTTGACGAAGTGAAATAGTGTTGGCAAAATAATCAACAGCTGTGTCGGCATTATCGATAACTTAGAAGTAAGCCGACTATCGATTGAATTTTAACGAAGTTATGCGCATTCAAAGTTAAACAAAAAATCTGAATTTTCTGTTCTTCAAATTCTTAGGATGTTTTCAAGATATTAAAG
The DNA here is from genome assembly GCA_035045125.1 of Hypselothyrea guttata. NCBI lineage: Eukaryota > Metazoa > Arthropoda > Insecta > Diptera > Drosophilidae > Hypselothyrea > Hypselothyrea guttata. Next base: position 326,795 of record JAWNNJ010002265.1, read on the forward strand.
GTTTTTTCATCCTCATAAGTACATTCATTCATTGCCTGAACTAAGTTTGTTTATTCCGATTAATTGCTTATTATCGAATGTGGCTACCGATCGATTGTTGAAATTTTCGATATCCTCTATCGATGTTCGGCCAACTTTGGTCTGAACATGTGGTTCAATAAGCCGAGAACTGCGTTCAGTCACGTAGAGTGTCGCAATTTTTTGGCTAATGCGCATTAATTTCCATTTGATTATGTCGTTGCTAAAGTGCGCTGTGTGTAATCGAGTAATCGAATAATTAGCAACAAACAAGGCCAAAATAATTGCGTATGCCCATAAGTAATTGGGAGTTCGTGCCAGTCTAACGCACTCTCCCAACACAAATATGCAAAATAACTGACCGCAAACAAATTAAGGCCACGCGCCTGCTCTGGATCTGTTGATAGCAACAAGGGGTTTTGGGAATTGCAGCGAATGAGCTCAGGCCTTATCTATATATAAATATATAATATATATAAATATGTATAATATAATTCCCAATCCCCGGCTTAATGTGCGTATATGTGGCAGCTATTTCTGTGTTTTTCTGCCATGCAAATGGAGTTGTCTCACTTCTGTTACATATTAATTATGCGGCTTTAAAATGGCGAAACTTCAAGTTGCCTTCGGGTAATGTTTGAAAAATGTTGTGTTAGCAAAACGAGACAAAAACAACACAAAAGCAACAGCAACAGCAACAGCAACAGCAACTTCAATCAAAGCAAGCCAAAGAAAGTTTGTTTCTTTGCTATGGCAAACTTTTGGCAACAAGCGCATGAAAATGAAATGAAAGGATGTGTTTTGTCATCAGGGGCTTAACAAACAACACAGTTATAAAAATAAAGAAAAACATCGGCCTACATACAGATACACACACACACAAACTCAGACCAGACGTATATATGTATGTATAACCACACATTAGCCAACAAGTAGCTGTTGAGTTAATAATGACTGCCATATACTCTAACAAAATATATAAATGGATATTAATTGAAGAATAATTTTTCCTTTTTCTGAAGTCTAGTTCTAATAAAAATTCATACAAATAAAAACCATAGAGCCCCTCAAATTCACAGATAAAATAAATTAAAATAAATAAATATTAAAATAAATAAATATTAAAATAAATAAATACTAAATTAAATAAATATTAAAATAAACATCCCCCTCTCTAAATTAATTTACGTTTCATTTCACAAAAATATTCAAATCTTAGCTTAAATACAAAGCTAAACATTTTATCAATTACAATAAAAATCAAAGAATTTCACAAATGTCGCTATATTTTAATATTTTATGTTTTATACATTTACAAAAAAAAACATTTTTTTTCCTTAAAACTTCAAGTTCACAAATCTGAGTTGAAATTCTGAACTAACAACTTCATTAAATTTAATAAAAATCTTAGAACCTCACCATTTATACACAAATATTTTAATAGTTTTTGCTTTCACTTATTTCTACGTGCGTGTTGGTGTGCGTGTGTGCGTGTCTCTTAGGCTGCCAGGCAACTTTTGTGTTGCCTACTTTTGAGCGCGTCATAGAAATATACATATATCCATTTGGATGGATATTTATCTAGTTTTCGGGGGGGGGGGAATACCATCAGGCAGGATGACGTTGTTGCTGCTGTCATGTCTTAATGATTCTGCGTGTTTTAGTTTATGTATGACTTATTTGCGTGGTCTAAGGCAACTATGGAAATATTGACTTCTATAGTCAGTTCTTAATCTATGCTGAAACGGGCAAGGTGTGTGGACAGTCGCAGCATTATCTCTATATATCTTTAGCTATAGCTAATTAATATATTGACCAAATTGGAAAGCACAAAAGTGCAGCTAAATATTTTGTGTCCAAATTTAGCTTTATGAATTGAAGCTGAGCGTTGTCTAATTGCTGTGCCAACTTAGTACAAATTGTGTAAAGAAAACTGTGTGTATAAATAGCACATTTAATTTGTTTTATTGTCTGCTGCATAGACCAATTAGTTAAGTGGAAAATACAGTCTGTACGAAATTAGATACCTGCTAATTAAGGCGGTTAAAGCACTAAAATGTGTATTAATTAAGCTTGCTTGGATTTTGCGTCGACGACATTGATTAACTTTAATTAAATTTTATGCGCAAGTAGCTAATTTTTTATAAATTATTTGCGGTTTGCAGTTTGTAGCGCGTTTAAATTTTTTGTTTATTTTTTTAAACAATTATTTAGTTAATTTGTTTTTTTATTGTTTTATATTGTTTGCTTTGTTCGAAATTTGTATTGTTTCCGCTCGCTTTGCCACAACACACAAATGCCGCACGTCTGCTGCAAGCGAAAGTTGTAAACTGAATAAATCTCTGATACTACGAGCTGATTCTAGTCATGTGTGCCCTCTGCTGCCGGTCGACAGCGACTGCTGCGGCGACTGCGACGCCAACCGCGACTGCGACGTTACGGTTCGAATTGAAATGCCGGATTGAATGTGCGCCACGGTTGAATGGAATTCGCTTTCAACAAACTGCTTTCAATAGCTGTTGAATGTATATATTTATCTAGAGCTCGTTCCAATCGGCTCTTGCCTCTTTGACTTGAACTTGAACGAGAACCCTAGCACAGCCCTTTGCGCTATACCTAATATAAAGTATATATGTGTGTATATATACATACTTATGCAAGTGCTATATACCCACATAATGGACACAGCAATGGCTATTGAGCTGTGACTAATCAGTTGCCGTTATCGTCTATATCGTCTTTTGCTACACATGCCACAAAGTGTCTGCTGCGACTGAACGGAAATTGTATAAAAATAACATTAAATATAAAAAAAATAATAAAAAATTTAATTTAATTGTAACTACAATTCTTTATTATACTTATTACTATTATTTATGGATTAAATTGCTTGGATTATATATTTTTTTTTAATTGATTACACAGATTATAATAGAAATTGAATTAAATTAAAGCAACGAAACCCATAACCAATATTAATTATTAAACTTACAGTATTATTATATATGTTTAATTAAATTTTAATATACCGTTATTAATAAACGTAATGAAAGCAACAAAAGCCATAAATAATATTAATAACTTAAATTGCAGATTATAATTTAAACTGAGTTTATTCTCATATTAATTGAACTGTAAATTGTCTACAGAAAATTTAATTAAAGTTTTGCACTTTGTGAAATTAAATTACATATATTTAAACACAAATGCAATTTTGTTTAAGATTTTATCTTAAAGATTACAGCATTTAATCAAGTCTGCATATAACTATAGATCATTTTAATTAAATTCTTAAATTCATAAAATATATAATTATAGAATGATTTTTTTTTAATAGTTCAAATTAATATAATATTTTATAAATATACAAATTATATACGCGTTTTTTAACTGCTTACAACTTACAGTTTTTTGCCTGAATTAATTCTGCAAATGATTTTGAGAACATTTAATTTTTTCCAGAGAATTTTACATTACACGCTTACCTCAAGCACTTTATTTCAATCCTAATAAATAAAATATTTCATGATAAAAGTAATTCCAAGTAAAAGGCGCATAGAAATATATATTTATCTATATCGTCAACGAATCGTACAAAAGCTGCAAGCCTTAAATCCAAAAATGCTCTAATTCTGTTCATAAGTTTACAAAAGACAAATTTATTCAAATTCGCATGTGTGTAGGTGTGTGTGTGTGTGTATGTGTGTGTGTGTGTGTGTGTGTGTGTGTGTGGGTGTGTTTATGTTGATTTTTGATGTGCGTCTCAATTCTCTCGATTTCTTCGCATTTTCAACTCAATTCGCTCAAGTGTTATTGAATACACAAACTACTAATGCCGAAGCGCAGAAAAAAAAATGCGAAAACAAAATAAAAACAAAATGTGTAAGCCGAGATATCAACAGACATATATACACTTATATAGGTACATATAGACACACATGCCAGCACTTGACTAAAAGCCTGGCATCCCTGTCGTATGCGTATTATGCACAGACTAATACAAAGGCTTTCCATACCCTATGAATGCCGATTGATGCGTGGAAATACCTCAAAGAAAGGCAGTGAGAGTGGATAATAGAAAAGAGACATTCAGCATTTAATGAGTATCTATTAGTCTTTATGTTTATTCGTTGCCAGGTCGTTGCTAGGTATCAACAGCCACGCGCTATTTGACACTTAAGCCGCTTTCAAGTGGAATTTACGCTCCTTTATTTTGCAATTTCGCCCCCAGCCCCATGGCCAATAATGAAACTGAAAAGGCGCAGTTGCTGAAGTGACGGCAAATGCTAATACACGTATCTACAGATCTACAGAGTATTTCAAGGTTTAAATCAAGCCAGACAGATATATTTTGTATGTTTGCTGCGTGCAAGTGCAAACGAATTGCATGCATAATTCACGCCATAGATTAAGACATTGAAAATGCACCTAGCAACAATTTTCAGATGCAGATACACAGCAAGAAAAATTCGCAAAAAACAAATGATAATAAAGTTTTAATTTCAGCTTCTCATGCGAAAATTCGAACCCTCTCAGAATTTATTTATATACTCGTATTGTCTATTTTTGACGCAATCGAAAATAGTATCATTTCAAGATTCTAAATATCTCTGATTTTAAAATATTAGCTTTTAACGTTTATATTATATATATTTATATTTATATATATTTATATTCTTATTTTAATTGTGGAATTTTTCAAATCAAATTTTAGAAGACTTTTTTTTGCTCCGTGCAGAATTAGAGCTATAGAAACCGTAACAACTACAGCTCTGCTATACATATAGATTGAAAGGTTAGCCCACGTGCACTCTAGTTAATACTTGTGTATTCCCACTCTTCCCCCTCTCTCCTTGTCTCTCTCCCTCTCTTTCTCTTACTTGCCCACAGTTGGCATTTCCATTTGACAAAAAATTCTTAGCGGAAAGCCCACATGTACAGGCAGTGCACAAACCAGCAATAGAAACCATGTTAGCCAAGTTTCCGCAAACTACACACAATACAAAAACACACACATACACTAATACAGCCACACTCACACATTTATAGGAAAACCCATGCCCAATGTCAGGCCCATGCAATGGCACTTGGTCATCATATCATGCCACCACTTTGGGGTCTCTCTCTGGGTTGTTTTTGTGCTTCTTGTAGCTGCTTTGTTTCTCGATGCCATTAAAAATTGATCACGTGGTAATTGCTTTCTCTTTAAATATGTGTGTTGTGTTGAGGGAAATTGATACGCCCCGTACATGGACTCAATATGTATCCATCGATATCAATGCCAAGGCGACAAGGCGACAAGGCTTGACCTACAACTTGTAGATAAAGCTGATTAAAATTGATGACTTTCATATGTTAAAAGTTCAGCACAGGAAATTAATGAAAATATCTCATTAGTTAGTGTCCTTTTCACACGCAAAAATCAATTCTCCCATTAGTTATTTGACAACAGTTTAAGTGCTATTCAATTAAACATTATCTATAGTAATTTATTCTGAAAAGATTGTAATTTCGAAAATATTTTTGTGGACTGTGAAGCTCATAAAATTGGAAGAAATTTGATACATGACTTGGAGATTTATTTCAAACAGTCTCTGATATAAAATATATTATATATTAGATTAATTTGTTTAAAAGGATAAAAAATTTGCTAATTTTTCTTAAACTTTAAAGATTGTCAAAGTTCTTAAATGTGATGTGAAAATATCTTATTTTGTTTATGAGCTACAAAAATTATTTCAGACTTAAACATGGAATATTATTATTATTCTGAGCTCAATAAACTGTCTGTAATTACAAACTTAATTGGACCAATTTATTCTGAAAGTTTTTAAATTTTTGCATTATTTTGGGGACTGTAAAATCTGACAAAGTGCTAGAAATGCCATTTACACATAGTCTTGATAGGTTTATAAGTTACCTATTTTTATAGCTATGGAAAATATTTATTTCCAGCTTGTCAAACAATCTCTGACATTAAACATATATCTACAAAATATCTATGTATAAAAGAACGTTTCAATCAGCCCCGTGGAAACTTTTAAACTAAGAGGAACTTTTAATTGAAAGTTCCGTGTGTGTCTGAAGCGCAGTTTTGGATCTACGACTAACGCACTCTTATGCCTAAATTGCCATTTAAATGCCTGAAGAGCTTGAGTGCTTAATTCGCTTTTTGGCCCCATAGCTATGAGTATATAGGGTATTTATAGCACCATCAATTGTGCGACACTGTGCGAAACACAATGCGATGCTGTGATATGTCTGGGCACGTATTATACTATTTGTTTACGGAAGTCGTATACCTATATGGGCTAATCACATGACAACTTTTAAATTTCGCTTTAAAATCATAAAAAAAAAGTAAGTTGGCGTAATTACTCATTCGTGACTATGGAAATCGTAAATCACAATAAGCAGCTGTAAAAATCGATGAGCGGCTTTAAATATTATTTGTAGGGCTATTTAAACAAAACTATTAATGCATATTTAAGCATTCAAGCAGTGCTCATTGAATACCGCTAAACCGCAGCAACTGTTGAAATTCACACAGGCAATTTATGACTAAACAAAGTTCGATTTTCGCAGAATTGTCAGCGAGGCAATAAAAAACGAAATAAACAGCAAAATAAAAGTTGCACAAAAAGTTCTTAATGGCAAATCAACAGTCAATTCATGCCCACTCCAGCAATAAATTAACACCATTTACATGCTTGGGCTAATTAATTGAAAAACTTTTTGCACAGGGCGCACGCGACGTATACTTGATATCGTATACTTGATGGATACTGGAGCACTTACCAACTTCTGCGATGCCTGGCATTGAAATGCAGCCAACGTGTCAGTTCCTGCAGCTTCGAATTTCGATCCTTATCCTCAGCTGGATCGTAGTCCTCATCGTCAGCCGTAGCTTCCTGTTCCGCTGGCAAGTGATACGGATCATCCGAATGGTCGGTAATTATAAAAGTGGGTTTCGTATAGGCATAGGGCGCAGACATTATGTAATTTTTATCTGCCACACTTGAAAATAACGTGCAGAAAAACACTTTCACACAGCACTTTATCACAAAACATTTTCAACCATTTATTTTATGACATTTTCTTTTATTTCCGGTATTATATTTGATTATTTTATTTTCGCTCGCAAATTAATTAAAATACGACCCGTTCCGCTTGTGCACAGTTGAAAATTGATTCTGAGTGACAATTTGTGTTTGGAAAATGCTGTGATGGAAAGCGTGGAAAGCGGAACAAAAACATGTAACCAAAGCAAACAAAACTAGCAAAGAACAATGCCCAATACCCAATGCCCCAATGCCCCAAGTGTATGTTTTGTTTTACTTTGGCTCTCTTGTTATGCTTTGTGTTCTTTGCTACCTTTTCAAGTATCTACATGTACTTAAGCATGTTAATCTCTGTGAAGGACTTACGGCCATTTGTTGTCACTCGACAGTCCAAAATTGATTGTTCATTTCCTCAATATACACAAACTGTTGGCATTTCCTTTCATTTCAGCAAGTTGGGGCTGTAGCAGCAGGTATCGAATAAATTCTAAAAATGTAGGTAGTAAAGAAGGGAATGAATATAAAAAAAACCAAATTTTTTTAGTTTATTCAATCATTAATTAATTTAATATCAATTACAATAGTAATATTTAATATTTTTATTTGCAAACTTAAACTAAAATTTGGTTTAATCAATCAATCACATATTCTTAATTATCTACTAAATTTTTTTACAATTCAATACATTGAGAGAGAAGATGATTAATAATATGGACAACAAGAAAGGAACATTTATAATTAAAATTTAAGTTATTAATATTAACAATCAAATTTATTTCTCACTTCTAAATCCTTTGTTCAACTTTTTCTTTGATTATGATGCAAATTTTTGACAACATCAAAATTTTGATTACTATGTCCATATTTAGATTACAATATCCATATTTGTTTGTTTTTCTAAATTTTAATTTTTATCATTATTCAATTTATTTTTAAAGTACATTTTTAAGTTCACAACATGAAAAGATTTCATCATTTTTTAAAGAATTTATTAAAAATATTTAACAATATTTATATATTCAAAATGCTCAGTAAAATGAATGCGATTTTTTTGAGAATTAAATTATTAACGAAAGAAAGATTTCATATAAATTATTAAAGTATTTCCAGATATTTAATGTTCCAACGTTACGCATTGTGGTCATAAGGAGGATTAGGACAAGATAATTCTATCTGATTTTCATTTAACAGAAATAAATTTATGAAATTTAATTGTATATATTTTTTATTTAATTCTCATTCAACTGTAGTTAATCCCAGTTAAACACAACATGCGACACGATCAAATAGACCGTCATGAGCGTCACCTGAGCTAGCATCATGGGCAGCACCGTCTTAAGATACCTCGTAAAAGACAACTTATAGCCATGTTGCTCCGCAATGCCTGCCGCAATCACATTAGCCGATGCACCATACAGGGTGCCATTGCCGCCCAATGAGGCGCCCAAGGTCAGAGCCCAGATCAGAGGCTGAATCGGTAAACCCAGCGATTGTTTGGCCACCAGCGAATTAACCAGTTTAACCATCATAGCCGTAACCGGAATGCTGTCCATTATTGATGAAGCTAACGCTGATGTCCACAATATCATGGCAATCGCCACAGTCAGACGATATTTTTTATTCACTGCAAGTATTACGTACTCTGTAAACTCGCTAATGCTAACCAATAATCCCAGACGCTCCACACACTCCATCATCACAAACATGGCGGCAAAGAAGAGCAGCGTGGTCCACTCAATGCGATGTATCAGATGCTCCATGTCCTCCCGATTCAGTATTATAAGCAGCAGTATGACGCCCAGAAGGGCCACCCAGCCGAGGGGCAGAGTGCGCCAATGGGGCACCGATTGTATCAGAAAGCAGACGATGACAAAGATCAGGGCGCCGGCAGATTGCAGCAGCAGCTTGTAGTTTTTAATGGGGTACTGTAAGCAAAAAAAAAATGGAATAAAAAATTTTAATTTACGTTACTAATATTAATTATTTCCTTTTTTTACTAATGGACAAATTTTATAAATTTTTTATACTCTAAAATACTTATTTTAAATAAATTTATACATGATTATGAAATTTATTTGGTTGATTATGTTTATAGTATCAAAAAAATATATTTTATTGCTTTAAAAAAGTAAAAGGGGTCTATTAATTTTATTTAATTTGATTTCACATTATTTATTTTAGCTATGTATATTTGTTTGTGTGCTTTTGCTTTGTTTATTTAACAAATTATTAAATTTCTATTTGTTTATTTTTATTTCGTCTATTCCCTTAATTTGTAATTTGTAGATTTTATTTTTATCTGATTGATATATACTTTTTTTAGTTTTTCCTTAGCTATTTTAGTTATTATATTTATTTTGTTTGTGTTTTGTTTTTTTTTTACCACATTTATTTTGTTGAATTTTGGTTTCACTTTATTTTATATGGCAAAATTTTAATTTTTTTATTATACATTTTTATTCAATTTTTAATTTAATTTTTTTGCTCACCTTCTGCTTCAGCTCATCCAGCGTGTTGGAGTAGATCTCTGTGGAGTCGACACCACGTTGCTTGCGTCTCAGCGTGCGCTTCAGCTGCTTCACCTTGCTGAGCAGCGTGCCACGCACCAGCTCCGCATCCTTGGAGCAGGAGGCAATGGCATTGAGCGCACGTTGCCACACCTTCATCTCACGTCGGAGCTCCCTAAGCTCTTTGGGCTCATTGAGGCGCAGTGCATCAATATTTCGATAGTACAGACGCAGGTACAAACAACTCTGCAGAACGGCCAAAAGCACGCCAGGCAGCATATGCGCCACAAAGGTGAGAAAATTGATGCCCTAGAAGAAGATATGAGCCTTACATTTATTAACATTCGATAGCATATCGAATTTGGGCTTACAAAAAATTAAATCTTTAAATTTTTACTGAACAGAGTTCTTTTTGAAAAACATGCTAAATATTTTTTATATTTATCGATTAATCGATTATTTTTGGTAGCGCATAGCCAAATGCCGACTTGTCGATTATCGATTAATCGATTACAGATAGTGCTTAAGTATTGCCAACTCACATGCGCCACAACAAAGTGATTCGAGCTGATGATAATGCTGATGGGATCTCCTATCGGAGTCAGAGCTCCTCCGATATTCGCATGCACAATGATGCCCATGACAACAGGGATGGGATCCAATTGCATCACTTCGCACAACCTAATTGCCACTGGGGTCAATAACAGCACCGTGGTCATATTATCCAGCACACTGGATACCAAGCAGGTGGTTAAACAGAGGCTATATATCATGGGCCAGATCTTGCCGCCCGACATTTCAAAGCAGACGACCGCCAGGTAATCAAAAATTCCCGTTTCGGTTAAAATGAGGATCAGAAGCATCATGCAGAAGAGCAAGGTCAGCAGCTCCATGTCCATCCACTCTTTAATCTCCTCCATGTTGGGACGATCGTGGAATATAGCCAAGGCGGTTACGGACAGCACCGAGCACACCATGGCCACAAAAGGTCGTTCCAGCTGTTCCCACACGAGCAGCGCATAGAAGATCAGCAGTATAATTCCCGCCAGAATGCTGCCCAGGCGTGTGTTCACAATCAACGGATTATAGGTGATTTCAATGGCCAAATCTATTTCCGCATCGCTAAAGATATGCAGTCGAAATTCGCTGTCCTTGTGGGAGAGCAATTTCTCCAGTTCTGAGGTCATGTGAAAGGTGCGATTACGTGCAATCGCTGGAGCATTTTCCAGTTGATCCTCCGCAACTAAGGGCAGACGCCAAGGCTCCAGTATGTCCTAAAAAAAAGTAGAAAGAAAATTAGAGGAATTATATATATGAAAATATACTATATATCAGCGCTACAAGCCCAAGAAATTTTGTAGATGTTTGTGATTTGAAAAGTTTACCTTGAAATCCTTACTGTGATTGCTGTCGTAGGAGATTTGTGGTTGAACCGTCATATAACTGATTCCCAATGTATCATTTTCTCCCTCCGCCAGCAGTCCATCTGTATGCTCAAAGGAGCCTAGGAGTGTCAAGCGAAAGTCTCCTGTGGGCTTCTGTTGTAGCTGAAAAACTATGGAGAAGAGAATTTTAATTATTTTCAACTAAAAAGTAGTTATCTTCCCACTTACACTTGCCCTGCTCCCCCTGCGGCACATCAATAATCTTCTCCAGCAAATGCTTCTCAGCCACCGAGATGAGCACAGCGGCAGCAAATACCCAGAACACCATTAAACCGCAACGTTTATAGAGCTTATCCCTCTGCAGTTGCTCCTTGGATCGCTTGGACTTGTGGTGCACCCTTCTGGCTATGGTCTTGGCGTTTCCCGGTCCATTGGCATGGGGTTCGTAGTCCGATATTGTGGCCGTCGCCTCATCATCGGTGCTCTTGTCACCCTCGCCTGTGGGTTTCAGTTTAACGTCCAGAAAATCGGAGCCCGCATAACTGGAAGCAAGGCCATCGGGCAAATCCTGCAGGCGAATTGGCGGTTCATCGTCATCTTCGTGCTCCTCTGCATCGCTATTAGCTGCAGTCGAACCTAAAATAGTGTCAAATATGAATAAACAACGAACCTTGGGGCTCACCCTCATCACACGGCGGTCAATTTATCGATTTGACAGCGATTTGAAAGTCGATTAGGCGAAAGACAAATGTGTTGCCTGCTTTTGGGCGCCGGGCAAGGGTTGGGCCGGGATTAAGTGGAATTTAGCTGGGATTGAGGGGAGTGTAAATATTTGTCTTACGGGTAAATCAGTAAAATGATTTATGTGAAAAATTAGCTCAAATATTTGGCTATCGAAATATCATCATCAGCAGATAATATTTGATTTATTTTTGTTGTATTTATAAAATGAAATTTTATAAAAAAGACCTTAAATTCCTACCATGTATTCTTAAGCTAAATTTTAATTTGTGCTTCAATTTTCTCTTTTGACTGACCTATGGAACTTTGTTGACCCACTTTCGGATTGAATTTCATAACAATCGCTAGCTTTAGTATATTTTATAATTTATGAGATTTTTTTATAGCCTTTTAGCTTTCAACTTTTGGGCTTGGCGTTGACAGGTTATTAAATCAGTAAGTCAATCAGTCGGAACACAGATTTTTATATGAACTGATTAAATATCAGCTCTGGTTTCATATATATCTCTGAGCTTAAATCCAATTAAAAGATTTGCTTAAGCTACATAAAAATACCCAAATTTGGAGCGGGATCCAATTAAAATAAAATAAGGAATTTTTCTAAATTTTCATGCATATCAAATTACTGCAGGTATTTTTTGTGAAATTTGTAAAATATTAATTTACATTTCTTTCCAAATAAATCTCATAATTAAGCTTAATTTACTTGGGTATTAAATGTATTTCTAGCTATAAATATAACAAATATTGGGTTACGGTTGGCTTTCCACGCCCCCTCCACACTCACCGTGAATTCGCTCGTTTTCCATTTGAAAACTCGCCATGCTCGGATCATGCCGAATCTCAGCGGGAAGCGTACGCCAGACCTGCAGCGATTGCTCCGTTACTTGTATGATGGGCAACGGTTGGATTCGTGCCACATTCGTGGACTCCGATTCCTGCGTGCCACGATGTTGCAGCTCAATGCTGCATCTGCCCTGCGACGGGCTGCCAGGACGCAGCTGACGCAGTGCCTCACGTAGACCCATGACGCTGTCTACACTGCAAAAAAATCAAGGGTTTTCGTACTTCAATTAAGAAGTTTGGGATGAAAGTTAAAAAAAAAGAATTCTCTATTTTTGAGAATATAAATTAATAATAATTTAAAAGCATGCTAAATATATTTGGATTGAGAATTCCTTTATCACGTTTTTTTGAGTTTACGAGAAGATCTAAATCCTTGCACTTTGATATACCCTGCACCCTTTAAAAAAGGGTATGACAGGATTAATTTTAGTTTTAACTTTTTTGCCCCAAATAATCTATATTCCAACTAGATTTTATGCCAATTTGAACTTGAATTCAAGAACAAAATAGGATCAACTTAAGAGCTTTATTATGTTTTGTAGCACGAATTATATATTATTTTTAAAAAATAGGATCAACTAAAAAGTTTTATTTTGTAGCACGAATTATTCTTTTTTTTCTAAGTGTATCAAATTTATATATACATTTAATTTGTACGGAGCAACGACATGTTGGCGGACCACGGTTCGAGTTGCGACTGAAAGCTGAGAGCTGCAACCAAGACATTTGTGCGGTTTCGTCGTCGAAATTCCAAGAGTCCAACAGTTGAGCTGTTGCTTTCCGCTTTCAATATTGAATGGGGCACGAACAGGTTTCATTCCAGGATGGAATTTCCGACGCCTGCGCATTCCTTTGCGTATGCTTTTCATCAATTCTGTGTTTTGCTCGCGTCGTTCGTTGTGCGGTTTTTCTGCTTGTCAACAAGTTTTTGCCCCACTCGCTGCAATACTGATGGCAATGTGTCAACACCTTGCATACTTTGCAGTGCCCTGCATTATTTATAACCATCATTTTTATTTCGCTGTTTGACACATAAATTTTTAACTTCTGTACAAACAGTTCAGCCAACATGCAATCGCGCATACGCCCAGTGTGCGCATTGACACGTACTTGAAGCTAAAACTTGTACTATATAGAATTATAGTACTCTATTTAGTCTGGTGACTTTATGGAAGGTATTTCTGCTTTGGGCGCAATTAAGCAATTACCCGTGCACCTGCACACAATTAATTGAGCTCATCTATATGCGCAATAAATATAATTTGTTTCCCAAATCGAAATCAATGCAATTACGACCAATTCGATTAAACTAATACGACTTCTGTCTTTTAAATTATAGTTAAATATAATAATCAGTATTTCAATTATTTTATTTAAATTAACAATAATAGTTACTATGCAATTTAATTTAATTACATTTGGCAGCAAGCGAGAATTCATTTTATTATTATTTAAAGTACAGAGTATAGAAATTGGAAAAAAAAACATTTATTTTTAATCATTTCAATGCTAAATTTTTTGTTTAGAAAATTGCAACAAATCTAATCAAACAATTTAATTTAATTATATTTATAAGCAAGCGAGAATTAACTCTGTTATTATTATTTAAATTACAGAGTATGAAAATTAAAAATAAATCATAGATATTGTCTATTAAAAAATTTAAACTAAATACATTAATATTATTATTATTATTTACATTGAAGAGCATAGGAATTAAAAATCAAATAAATTTATTATTTTTGTTTTTATTCATTTTATGTCTTCATTGTTTATTCGGAAGATTTCAACAAATATAATTAAATTTATCTACAATCGATTTCTTAGCTGTCCCTTTTTATTACGTTTCGGTTTAACTCTGATTTTCTGAATATATTAAATCTGCCTTAGGCCTAACCAAACCATTAAGTTAAACAAAAAGTAGAAATAACCAAAGCCTAAGCGGCCTTTTAACTGCACACACATACAGACATACTTTACAGTTGTTTGAGTTTGTTACAAGCCTATAATTTGTTGGTAATTTATCAAAATCTAGATGCTTATCCTGTTGATGGATTATGTTATGCCCTCATTGGTCTGCCTGGGTCTGGGCTGGGCCTGGGGTCCGAGGCAACATAAGCCGATGTCGCAGCAGAGTAAACACTGGGAATAACAACTTTAAGCAGCTGTTATAATTTGCTTTATTTGTTGTAATTATTATGGCATTTGTTGCTGTTTTTTATAGTTGGCACTTGGTCTTGTTGACTGTTGACTGTGTAAAGCGTCGGGTATCTGCGCCAATTTACAATACAACAAGTAAGCGCAGACATGCAAGCCAATACGGAGCGTGTTGTAAGCAGGCGCCAGTCGGGAGTGCTCACCGGAAAAGCACTTTACAACTCTTGCTGTCCCAACTCTCGCTGGCCTACGTTTCGGTAGAACAACTCTCGCTAGCCCATCTCTCGCTACCCCATCTCTCTTTGGCCGAACTCTGGTTTGTCAAACTCTCATTGGCCGAACTCTCGTTGCTCAAACTCTCGCTGGCTCAACTCTTGCTGACCTAACTCTCGCTAGAACAACTCTTGCTAGAACAACTCTTGCTAGCCCAACTCTCACTAGCCCATCTCTCGCTACCCCAACTCTCGTTTGCCGAACTCTCATTTGTCGAATTGTCGTTGGCCGAACTCTCGTTGCCCAAACTCTCGCTGGCTCAACTCTCGCTGGCTCAACTCTCGCTGGCTCAACTCTCGCTGGCTCAACTCTCGCTGGCTCAATTCTCGCTCGCCCAACTCCCGCTAGAACAACTCTCGCTAGCCCATCTCTCGCTATACCAACTCTAGTTAGAACAACTCTCGTTAGATCAACTATCGTTAGAACAACTCTCGCTGCCTAACTCTTGCTGGCCGAACTCTTACTGTCTCAACTTAAATAAAATATTTGAAATTTGCAGCCTTAAAATGCCAATCTTCAATAATAGGAAATTTTCTCAATTACTAAATGATTTTTTATATGATTTTCAACATTCCCAAACTCCATATATACCCACCTGCGTTTTGGTACAGTCTCGCCAAAGCAAATATGAATAGAATTTCTACACGCTGTGAAATGCGGTGCACCCACCCACAATGACAGCCCACTAATAAGCATTAATGGCAGTATGTTTCAGTATGAATGACTGGATGGTCAGTGGAGTATTTAGGGGGGGAATTATCGGGTGAATGTGTCAGTGGGTTTTGACAAGTAACGCGCAAAAATATTGTTTTGCTTCCACAACGGGACAAAAGCGATTGGACGAACAGTGGACACACACTCAACGTTCGGCGGGCGAGCGTAACGGACGTGATTCTAGAAGGAAAATATCAGAAACTACATACATAGTATATACTAGTATAACGGGTATTCCCGTATGCAGCTGCAAGGTCGGTTCAAAATGTCATTATTATCGACTGAGGAGACGATTGAATGATGGGCTGCGGCTCGTCTATGGAGAAGCCGTCAAGTGCCAGCGAGCAGTTGCCAAATGTCATTAAACAAAATGGCGTAGCGAACGTTACGGTAAATTTAATAAATTAAAAAATATATGCAATTAGTTGATTTTTAATTTAATTGAATTTTATATATTTTCTGCACATTTAGTTTGGTTTGCATACTTATTAAAAAACAACATTAAACTTTTAAAATGAATTTATTTTTTATTGTTTTATTTTATTTTATTACACAAAATTATGAAATGATTGGTAATACATTTTAATTTAATAATTTATGTATCATAATATAAAAATGTAAATTTTTTTTTTTTTAATTTTATAAATAAATATTATTTCATTTATTTAATGCAATGTAAATTATTTTGCTAATGTAGACAATGTAATTGTTTTAATATAATTTTATTTATTCTCATCATATTCATTGTTTTATTATTAATTTTTGATGGTATTCATATATTTTTTTTATTTTTTTTTTATTAAATTTATACATTTTTATTTTTATTGCAGTTTTTATTTTATATTTTGAACATCTATTTTACTATTTGATTTATAGCTATTGTTTTATTTTTCTTCTATTATATTATTTTTTTTATTTTGATTAAATTCGATTTCTTAATTTAATGTTTTTTATTTGTGTATTTTATGTATATTTTTAATAATTTTTTTTCCTCTTAGAATATTGTGCGGAAATACGTGCGCTTGGATGAGCTGATCGGGAAGGTGGAGGGCAGCTGTCCGGGTCCTCGCATGGCCACGGCGGAGGCCTGGATCGAGCATCTGCAGGCGAAACGCGATGCCATGCTGGGGTTGGAGGGCATGGGGCACCCGGCAAGCGCACAAACAGAGGCAGCACGTGGCACGACGGGGCAGGGGCAGGAGCAGGAGGAGGGGGAGGAGGCGCTGCCACTGACCTTGAGGAGGAGTGAACGCACAGGCAATGAAATTGTCGCCAATACGCCAACGAACGACCTGGCCCAGGTGAGTAGAGGGGCCACAATTAACGCCTTAACGCCCCCTACAAATGGTTGGCTCTTATATATTATTATAATTGCCATATACTTATAATTGCCGCCCCTAATGACCTCGTTTTGGATGAAATGCTTTCAACATAGTTGGCTCACAATCTGGGCGTTATTGGCGATTCACGCAAGGCTTCCATGCACGAGGACTTCTTTGCCAATCTGAGCGAATCGGCTCTATATCTACTTAGCATACGATATTACGGGGAACTCCTAGAACACACAAAGCAACGCCTCAAAACCCTGGCCACCAGCTACGCCGAGCTCAACGAGCTCTATGTGAAGCAGGACGGCATCATCGCCTTCATCAGCGGCGGCACCTACATGACCCGCCTCGAGGAGAGCATCGACGAGCAGCTGGAAACAGCTCGCGATACGCGCGACAAGCTGGGAAGTGCCTTGGAACAATGGAGAATATGTGGGTTGCTGATACGAGCCGCAGCAAACTCCTCCACGCAGGCGCTGAAGCAATGGCAGCAGCTGGAGAGATTAGTGTGAGTGTGCAGTTATAGGATAGGAAGGAAGGATAGGGTTGCAAATGTTATTATGTGATGGAAGGGAAGGGGAAGGTTTACATATATCGGATACCAAGCTGACTGACATTTTTTTTTATCAAAAAATAGACTTAGAAAACGACGGGGAGGATAGAAAAGAACATGGAATTGTAGGATAGAAGGAAGAACAGGATGGCATTGGGTACAACATGAAATTGTAGGACAGGAAGAATGCGTAGCATTTGGCATAAAGAATAACATAGGAGAGAAGTAAAAATTATGAGATGGAAAGGAAAGACCATGACAAGATAGGTCGGATAGGAAAGAACTTGAAATTGAAAATGGAAAAGACAGCTTAGATACCAATCGATATGGAGTTATACAATGTTACTGATAGGATAGGATAGAATTGTAGATATAATAAGTTATATTGAATGGGATAGAAAGGATGGGATTCATAGGATACGATAGATAGGTTGGGTAGATAGATAGATAGGTTGGGAAGAATATAATAGTATAATTTAGAATATGTACTCATAGGATAGAAATAAAGGGGAAGCAAAAGATAAATCCGATAGGATAGAATATTTTATGTAATAACACAAAAGATTATTAACGGTAAATTAATTTTGAAAATTTTTAATAATTCCATTTAATATTTATAGTGATCCCAAGCACAAATTACAGGCAGCCCTGGAATGTCGCAGCTTGTTGCATGCCTCATTGACTTCTCTGGATGCGGCGCAGTTGGCTTTGCCCCACGTAGAGCTCAAGTACATGAGTCATCGCCAGGTCTTGGCGGTCAATCACTGTAATACTTATCTGATTACAGATATTGCCAATAAAGCGCGGTAAGTTGGTAAAAAATAATTCTAAATAATTCAAAATATATTGAATTTGACAATTATTCTTATAGTTACGAGCATACAAGTCGGGTTTTTAGCAGCTACGAGGCAAACATGTCTAAAACTTGCACTTGGCTTTATGATACATTTAATAAGACCCTGCGCAAGGACTTTGACAAGGCCGATGAGGCGGTACGTCGTCTAGCACAAACTTTGCGGGAACATCGCGAGGAGATATTCAGCGAAGTGCGCAAATAAACAAGGATTTTTTTAATCTATTACAATTTACAATTGATATTTTCTTAATATTCTATGGCTTATTAAAACGCATGTTGCAAACATGATTTGTTGGAGTTTTCTAATCTTATGAAGCAAACGAATCGAAAGTCGGAATGAAGTCGAATGTAGTAGAAGAAGAATACCCTGCACCCTTTTTTTATACGAACGGATAGTCGGATAGACGGGCGGAAAACTGGATGGTCGGATTGTGCGACGGACAGACAGACGGACAGAATTCTGGTGATCCAACTCGGATAGTTTCGAAAATCTAAATAGATCTGTTTTATACAATGTATGCTTTTCAAACCAAATCAAACACATCAAGATTGTTAAACATTTCTACATTTATTTTAATAAAACATTGCCAACATTTCAGTTAATACCAATAGCTCTTGGCCGGCTCGCGTTCCTCCTTAATGCCCATTTCGTCCATGATGTCCATTTCGAACGTCGCCAACTTTGGCTTGAATGTAATTTCGCCCACAACAGCGGCAGCTGTGTCCTTTTCCCGCTCAATGTAGGCATTTGGGGTTTTGTAGTCATAGGTCTGATTGTTCGTTTCAGGTATGGGTATTATGCGACCTGAACGCGTCGACACCCGCACCTTCTCTCCCTCCTCCGTGAAACGCCACTCGAATTCGGTACCCTGCAGATCAGAGGGATCAACCAGACGTATGTCCTTCAAGACGTGCAGTGGAGCCTCCGACTTGATGATGATGCCAGGGAATTTCCCCTCCGCACCCACGCGTCTGTAGTGCCAGTTGAGACCCTCGACCATGACCCAATTGCGTTCGGGTATTACCTGCGTGACAATACCCTGCTTGCCCTTATCCTTGCCCACCAGCACCTCAATGCGATCGCCGCGGAAGTAGCTCCAGTCCTCTAAAATAATAAAGAACAAATAAATTTAATAAAAAATGCATTATTTTTTGAAAAAAAATTGTAAGTCGGAAAAATAATTCAATTTTGGGAAAAAAAAAATTTTTTTCAAAGTCGTAAGAATTGATGCGTAAATAAATGGTATTATAAAATTATGCAAAAATAACCAAACATAACAGCATTTGGTCCAAAAATGTAGATTTTAGAGCCAATATTGCTATCATGAGGAAAATTTCACTCCTTTAACGAAAAAGGCCAATTTTGCTCAACTTTGAATGCGCATAACTTTACTAAAACTTAACGGATTTTCTAGCGGTATGGATTTTGCTTCATCATTTGAGTGCGAAAGTAAAATTTAAGTTATAAATCAAAGATAAAAAAATTGAAATTTTTTGCGAAAATTGTTAGGGGTCCCCTTTAAAAAATTTGAAATATTTTTGACTAAGAAATATATCAAATAAAATCGATATCGATATTTTTATACTATTACATCGGTATATAAGACTTTTTACCGATATACATCAAATAAAATCGATATAGACAATATTTTTGGTAGTCCATATATGTATGTATGTACGTATGTGTATTCCCTCCGACTTAAATAACTAAAGTAAAGCTATTTTTTTTAGACTTACCTATGGGCTCTACGAAGACCTTTTTTCTCATGGTACCGGGCATGTTTTGCTGGCGGAACTGTCCGGTCCATGGTCGGTTTGTGGTGTAGCGAAAACGCTTGCGTTCCACAGTGCGTGGCAAGTAGTTTGTTTCCCGTGGTGTTTGCCAATAGACCTGAATAAATTTCATACATTAATATAGAGAAATAATAATAAATAAATAAAATTGTTTTGTGGTCGCCGTTGTTACGTGAGCTGACAACCAAAACTGTAGAAAACTTGCCTGTTTTTTGCTGCGTTCAATGTACTCCTTGGGCAGGTTGGAGAAATTCTTCAATTTGCTGCCCAAAAATTGTGTTAGGCGCATATTTTATTATTTTTTTCAGCTGTTAAATAAGAAAATCTAAATAAATGCGGCGCACAGCTGTTGCAAATTTGCCATTCACCACGCTACGTAGACACTGGAGTTGTGTTGTTCAGTTTAGCCATGGTTCGATTGAACAAGTTCCTCAAAAAGAACTAAAGAACTGTGTAGCTATGAGCGAATCAAAATTTGAAAAATGAGTTAAAAATTAAATTAGTCTAAAAAAACGCTTTTTGATAGCTTTTCTCAGAATTATTTCTTTGCTTATAACATGTTATTTATTCATTCAATAGTCATTTAATAATGTCATTTAATATTCATTTAATAATGTATATTTTATCTTATATAATATATTTTAATTTATTTATTTTTTATGATATATATTTTATTTTATACGATATTAATCTAGCCTTTTCTAGTAGCACCAACTGCAACTGAATCGTTCGTTCATCAAAAGTAGTTCAATTGAACCACGTTGCACAGCCCTGGCAGACAGATGTATCGCATGCGTCTATCGATATACGATACACAGGCACTTAATCATCAGCTTGCGCCTTCGTTGTTGTTTTCTTGGAGTAAATTACGCGAGAGCGATGCAAAAAACCGGCTTATAATAACAAAAAGGTAAGCGCTTGGCTATTTAAATGAGTGCACGTGCCACTGCACGCTCATTGAGCATCAGAACGTTGCGCCGGCAGCAGCTAAAAGCGCATAAAATACCCGCTGCTTAGTCATCGGCACACACACATACATACACTCACATAGCTGCTGATAAAGATAAACAAATAAGAATAAAACCATTTAAAATGTCCTATCACATTGTAGAAATGTCGGATGCCAATGAGCCAGAGCCCGTGCTACTCTCAAAGCACGCCAAGCACCTGCTGCGCTTCCTCCACCTGTTGCCCGCCCGCCTCTCCTCCCATGACAGCACCAGGTAAGCATTATCAATGGGTATTTCTAAGTGAAGAGTTGTATAACAGTTGTATACCCTGTACACAAGAAATGGGACTGAACGGGGTTAATAACTTAGTGCGAATGTAACATACAGAAGAAGGATAACGTAGAAGATATTGAACGTAGAAAATTGTTAATTCGGAATATAAAGTCTACCATTAAATTTATCTATTCCGAACATCGGAAATTGGTTAATAAACGCCGAAGATATTAAAGAAACAATATTGCAGGCTTTGCCTCGCTCGTTCTCTGGCATTATAAAGAAGCTGCAACGCTTCGTATATTTTATAAATATTTTTAAATTATTTAGAATATTTTTTATATCTTACAAGTGCAAATTATCTTTCAAATATGGAATGCAGGGTGTTATATAGTCGATCACCTCCGATTGATCAGCTTCGTCCTTACCTATTTTATATATTATTATTTACACAGGAGCACCATCTTATTCTTCTCCATCTGCGGCCTGGATGTGCTTAATTCCCTGGACTTGGTGACGCCCAAGATGCGGGAGGACATCATAGACTGGATCTATGGAGGCCTCGTCGTGCCACGCGACGATGATAAGCACTGTGGAGGTTTCATGGTGAGCAGAACCTGTTGGCATTCAGAATTTATCAGGCAGATACGATAGGCAAACAAGCAAACTACAACTGCAGCCGGACAGTGCAAACAAGTCGAGAGTCTTGACTTTATCTTCTTACGTGGCTCGGCAGCCGACACTGCGACAGTTAGCTCAGTTTATGCATAAATCTCTTCCTGACTCTATGGAGTTTACAGGGTGCCCAGACAGCAATTAATCATGTTTTTAGTCATAAATTTGTTTTTCGTGTCTGCTAATTTAATTAGATAATTGCTCTCGTTTGAGACTCATAAATAATTTTCTAGTCAACAGACACTTCTTGAAGTGTCGCTTTTGACTCACCAACTGCTGTCGCTACTATTTTTTGACAGTCAGCTGCGACTCTTCTGGAAGAGACAAACACGACTCTTCAACAAGCGTCGCTTTAGACTTGCTTCTCTGTCCAGTTTTGACTTGCTTTTGAGTCGTATTTTAACAATTTAAATATTAAATATGTTTAATTTTTTTTTTTTCGTTTTTTTTAATGTATTTTGATTAATTTTTAATATATTTCAATTATTTAAATTTAACCATGATTTCAATTTAATTCTTTCATTTTTATAAAAGTATTAATACATAAATTTTGGCATTATTTATTTAATTTAATTAATATATTTTTGTTTAATTATTATATTAGTATTGTAATTTATATTAAATTTATATTATATTAGTATATTTAAATTAACCTTTTTAAAAAACAATCTCATTTCAATCATCTGCACGATCAACAAGCGATTTCTTTCATTTGATTTATTTGATTTTTATTTTCGAGCATTCCTGCTGTTCTAAAATATAATTCATCTTTTTTTAATCGCCTAGAAGACTCGAATTAGACTCATTTAGTTGATTTTAGTGAAAACAAGCTTCAAAAAATATGCGCAATGAGTAGAATTTCTTTCTTTCCTAGATCTTATTACCTGCAGTTTCGAAACGAAATTCTTATCAGCTGGCTTCTTATCAGCAGAACACGCCTAGGCACTATCGATGTCAATTAATATTTGTGATGTTCTTCTGTTTTCACAGGGCTGCCGCACGATGTTTCCGGATACCAACGATGAGGAGCTGAAGGATTGCCTGCGGACATATCAGTGGGGTCATCTGGCCATGACCTACACCTGCCTCTCGGTGCTGGTGACCTTGGGCGACGATCTCTCCCGCCTGGATCGCAAGAGCATTGTGGATGGCGTTGCGGCAGTGCAGCGGGAGGACGGAAGCTTTGGCGCCTGCATCGATGGCAGCGAGAACGATATGAGATTCGTTTATTGTGCTGCGACTATTTGCCACATGCTGGACTATTGGGGCAGCGTGAACAAGGAGTCCATGTTTGGGTTCATCATGCAGAGTCTGCGCTACGATTACGGCTTCAGTCAGGAGCTGGAGGGGGAATCCCACGGCGGCACCACGTTCTGTGCGCTGGCAGCGCTGCAGCTGAGCGAGCAGCTGCAGCGGCTGGACGAGACGACGCTGGAGCGGATTAAGCGTTGGCTGGTGTTCCGGCAAATGGACGGCTTCCAGGGGCGGCCGAATAAACCCGTGGACACCTGCTACTCCTTCTGGATAGGCGCCTCGTTGCGCATTCTGAACGGTTTCGAATTGACCGATTATGATCAGAATCGAGAGTATATACTGAGCACACAGGATAAACTGGTGGGAGGCTTCGCCAAATGGCCGCAGACCACGCCGGATCCATTTCACACGTACCTGGGCCTCTGCGGACTCGCCTTCACCGGAGAACCGGGCCTGATGCCAGTGATGCCCACCCTGAACATCTCCATGGCAGCCCACGACAAGCTCTTGCAACTGCATCGCACTTGGCGCAGCGGCAACGCCTTGAACGACAACCTCAACCAGCTGAACTTGAAGCACAAAGACTAGGCACAATGATGGGAATCTAGTGCGCATACAGGGTGTGTCATCTTCTATGTCGGCGTGTGAACGTTGAATAACTTAAAGAATAGACAATCGATTTACAAAAACCAGTAAGGTAGAAAGAAATCATTTAGACGTAATCGACAGTAGAAGAGTCTTTCAATAATACACAAAGTCAAGCAAATTGTCTGTTGCATATCTTCGCTGTTTCTTAACCAATAGTAATCGATAGAGCATGCCATAATCTACGTAACAGTCAAATTGCAAGTTCGTAGCTTTAAAATTGTGGCTGCTGTGGTTTTTTGCGGAATATAGAGGGGAGGTATAAAAATTCTAAAACACATTTTTTCAGCCTACAGCATAGGAGAACCTAAATACCAAAAATGGTGTCTCTAGCTTTTATAGTTTGCGAGATTCAGGTGTTCATACGGATAGAAAAACGGACTTGGCTATATCGACTCAGCTCGTCGTCCTGATCAAGAATATATATACTTTGTGGGTTCTGCCACGCCTCCTGGGGCACTTTAACTACATTATTAGATCTTTTTGTACTTTTTTAAAGAACAAAATATAAATACCTAATTTTTGAAAGTCTGTTTTCTATTTTGTAAGTTATCACTACATAATAGATGGCTCACCCTGTATCTTAATGCGCACAGATACTACGCTTATAATTAGCATTTGTATTGAAATAACGCTTGAAGAAGATTTGTAAGGGATTAAGAATATATTTTTTATTAAAATAAACTTGAGTTGTATACAGTAATTTAATGTGTGAATAACACGAATATAGCTTAAATTATTGCTAACAAATTGTTATATAATTGAACTATTATTTTTATCATATTTACAGAGAACTCTATTTCGTAGTTCCATTAGCCTTTTTGGGTATCTTTTAGCCAACCTCTTGCTTTTTTTTATAGCTTTTTACAGCTGCATATAGACAGATAGCTTTTGTATGGCAAAACTCGTTTTAAAATCATTAAGACAGGATAGGGAATTAAGAAAAATATTATTGTTTTGAAAATACACTTGCGTTTTTTAAATATTTTTACAATAAACTGGAGTTTTATAAAGTAAATAACTGTGTGAATAACACGAATATGGCTTAAATTATTGCTAACAAATTGTTGTATAATTAAACTATTATTTTAAACATATTTACAGAGAACTTTTGCGACAGTTCCGTTAGTCTTCTTGGGTTCATTTTATGGATGTCAAAAATATCGCTCCATATTTACATTTTTATAATAAAGTTCGATATGCTACGTATTTACTAAAAAAAAAATACGATGGTTATTCTTTAATATCAATACACCAAAAATTTGTGTTTAACAAAAAATTTCGGCTGAAAATTATGTACTCTCTTTAATTTTGATATTTTGTAAAGTTTTAGTTAAGAAACTACGTTAAATGTCTATTCGGACAGCCGATATATTGTAATTTTTATAATCAATTAAAATATTTTCAACCGAAATATTGCTGATTTCAGTAATATGCAAATATCTTCAATATTTGATAGTATATATTATACTTGTTTTTTTTTTAGATATCTGTTATATGTTTAAGCGATATTTCTAAAAATATCGGTATGATCTTGTCGATTTAAGCCTCTAGTTGATTTTAGCCAACATTTGCTCGCTTTTTAGACCTGCAGGTAGAAACGATGCTCCATGGGCGGAAGATTGAACTCCGTCCGGGGTCGATCGATGTGCAGGCGACCACGCAGGGGCGCTAGCATGCGTTCCGTGACCAGAGGACACCCTCTGACCATCAGGGACTGCAATTGTAGGCAGCTCTTGGTCAGGGCGCTGGAGTTCGGGAGAGATGAGGCGAAGTAGGCGGGGAAGAGAGATGGAGCGGAAAGTAGAGAGAAAAGGGATTTGAGAAAGGGAAACGGCTAGTATACAAGAAAGTCAGTGGGATAGAAATCGTGCAAGATATAGGCATTGTGGGCATTCTGGCGGGGGCGTGGTCGATCGATAAGCACACGGGAACGCAACGGGGCCAAGGAGCGTTCCGTGATTCGATGGCAGCAATTGATAAACAGCGTTTTCAAGCGCTGGCATCGAACGCTGAGTGCGCTGAAAGAGAGTTTTGGCAGTTGTTTTCTTGTTGTTCTGTCACATGCAGTGTTGCCGTTTTTCACATCGAAAAATCTACGAAAATTTTAAAACTACAGGAAGAAGCGCGAAAATTCTTTTGGGAGAGATTAATGAAATTTTTTCAAACAATTTTAGCCCTCATTCCGTCCTTTTCCCGCCAAAAACAGATTTATCCTATCAATTGAAAATTGGCAACACTGCTCGCATGCCAAGAGACGCCACAGAAATACATACAACAGAGAGAGATAATACTTACTGAACCCCATAGTCCGATATGGATGCACATCCCACCAGATTGATGTGCTCCAGCTCCCGGCAATAGTTTCCGATCTGGACCAGCACCTGATCCGTCACACTGGGCGTATGCGCCAGGGAGAGTATTGTCAGTTTGTTCAGCTTCCGAAAAAAGATAATGAGGCAGCGTTCCCCAATCGCCCCACAGTGCGAGATATCGAACTCGATCAGCTTACTCTGGTGCAGTGTTAACGCATCCACGGCGCCCGTTGTCAGCCATTGGCACTTGGAGAGCTTCAGCACCCGCAGCTCCTTGCACTGCACGATTATCGGTTGCAGACTCAGGGCCGTAATACTCATGCACTCGTTGAGATTCACGACGCTCAGACGCTGTTTATTGTTGTTAAGAAGCGGTAATAATAGCTCATCAGTTAGCCACTTGCAGTTGGCCAGTTGCAGCTGCTCCAGGCGGCAACAGCAGCGGGCGAGCACCTGGAAATGGACATTTCAAAATTAGCGATATGGACTTACGATATATTAGAAAAATAGCTTCATAAAAACTGGGTATTTAAGAACTATCGATGTGAGTTTGTAATATATTAGAAATATATCTTCATAAAAACTGGGCATTTCAAAAATATCGTTGAGTTAGTGATATATTCCAAAAAAAAAACTTCATCAAAAATATGGATTTTTATGGATATTTCCAAAATTGTTATCATAAAATTCGATACATAAAAAAAATTTTTTAAATCATTTTTATTTAAGTTTAATATTTGCATACTTATTTCAATTAGAGTTTAATAATTTGAGCCAAACACTAATGGTTTCAAATCAGAAACAGCTGGATAAACTTCAAAAAATCGTAGATATTTTATTTTAAAAATGATTTTTATAGAATTTTGAATGTTTTTAAAATTATATATTTTAGTTTTTTTAAGTTGACATTGAACAAATAAGTGTTTTTTTTTCGATACTCCATATCGATAGAATATTTTCGATTTCAATTCCTACCTTGAATCCCAGCTCAATGTTGCTCGTATTATTCCCAGATAGATGTAGCTCCTGCCGCTTCTCCAGCGCCGCCTCCGCGTAGGACTTTGCGGTGCGCGAGCAACAGCGCAGATTAAACAGATCCTTGAGCGATAGGTACGTCGATATCTGCGGTATTAGCACATCGTCCCAGCTGATATCGAAGAGTGTCAGCTCTGATCGGAACCTTCCATTTGGAATGTTTCTGCTCATCACAGCCAGGTGCGCCTCCTCCTCGATGTGCAGCGTGCACATGCTTGTATCCTAGTTATTTACCAGACCTATAATTAAAGCTAAACTATTAACTCCGGGTGCTACGCAATAAGCTAATCGAATTTTGTTTACAATCTCAGAGTAAATTTTGTGCAGGGGTTGCAAATAGAGAAGGTTGCACTTCGAGTTGCGCATGTAAACAAAGAGTATCGATAAATGGCGTCACAAGCGCCTCTGGCAATTTCATATTTAAATGCGCATATTTAAAAAAATAAAAAAATTTCATTTAAATGCCACTAACAAATTGTTGTACATTCATTTCGCAATAAATTAAATTAAATTAAATTTTATGCATTTTGCTTGATTTGATATATCGCACAATTGCAAAAGCATCGATAACAGTGCTGCGCGAAGCCACGATAAGTGATTTATCGATTGCATGTGCTTATCGTGTTTATTTCACATTAAATATAAACAAAATTTTAAATTGCCGACAATTAAATTTAAAATGTCCTGCACGGCAGCGGAAATAGCGGAAAAGCGGCGCCTTGCCCTGGCTAAATTGCAGGCGAAAACAACAAATACAGCAGCAACAAAAACAACAAAAACAGCATCAAGTGGCAACGAGCAGCTGGGCGCCAAATCCGCGTCCAGTTTTTACAAATCCCCGCCAGCCGCAAATAACAATAATAATAATAATAATATTAATAAGAGTTCATCCTTTCTCAATGCGCTAAAGGCCATTAAATCCACAAGTGCCAGGGAACTGGGAAGAGCAGCGGCGCATCCGTATCAGCGCCCTCAAGGACCTCAGAAGGCCCAACTCTCGCTTAGTCCAGAGAAACAGAAGCCAGGGGAGTCCCTAGCCTCGGTATTTGTGAAATCCGTCACCTGCCGCCTCTACATGATAAGCGCCAAGCGTTTCGCCGTGGACACATCTGGATATCACGAAAAGCTGATCGAGGTGTTCAAGAAGATGCCCAGTAAATCCTACGATAATCAGACGCGCATCTGGAATTTTGATCTTAGCGATTATCAGTCGGTGCAGCAACATGTGGGCGACCTCAAGCCGCATGTGCTAATCGGCACCATACCCAAGAAGATCATGGATCTGTGCCAGCAGCCGCCAAAGACCTTGCAGCCCAGCTGCTTGGCCTCAATCTCTCCCGATTTGGCTGAGAAGCTAATGCCCTTTCAGCAGGACGGAGTCTGGTAAGCCACGCCTACTATACCCTAGCTCTATGAATACGTTTTGAGTTATAGTTTTATATCCTGTAGGCAGAAACAACCAAAATAACAGGCAAAATTAGGCAAGATCATATAAAGAACAGCGAAGATATACCACAGACAATTTGCTAATGGATAAGTTTTGTGGATGAGTTTTTATGCCATCCGAAGTGTATCAATGGTGAATGTTATTGTCGGAGACTGATGTGAGACCTAAACCGTTATCTGTGAAATACGGAATTGTTTTTGATGATCAAACTCTCGATGGCCCAACTCTCAATGAACCAACACTCATTAGCCGAACTCTCTTTAACCGAACTCTCGTAAGCCGAACTCTCGCTAGCAAAACTGTCGCTGGTCCAAATCTCGATGGACAAACTCTCGCTGGCACAACTCTCGTTAGCCGAACTCTCGTTAACCGAACTCTCATTTGCCAAAGTCTTGTTAGATAAACTGTCGCTGGTCCAACTCTCGCTTGCCTAATTCTCGTTATCCGAACTCTCGTTAGCCTAACTCTCGCTGGCCGAACTCTCGCTGCAAAGCCTTGATAATATTTATAAATTTTGATAAAAACCATTTTTGGATAGTAATATTCTTCAACAATTTAATAAAAATTATTTTGCTTTTTAAAGTCTTTTTCTTTTACTTTTTTTTTATATTTTTGCATTAATACGAGCTATACTTCTCAACCTTTTTTTCTGAAACAAGTGCATTATTTAAAATAAACTTTTTTATACCCTGTATTTTAGCTTTGCCATTGCCCAGCAGGGACGTGTGATGATCTGTGATGAGATGGGCTTGGGCAAAACCTATCAAGCGCTGGCCGTGGCGGATTACTTCAAGGACGATTGGCCTCTGTTGATCTGCACAACGGCCAGCACTCGCGACGGTTGGGCCAAGTACATATCGGAGCTGTTGCCCTGGGTGCCGTTGCACTATATCCAGGTCCTGGCCAACAATCAGATGTACGTGGGCGATGCCAAGATTCTGATTGCCAGCTACAACATGATGGAGCGCTACATGGACAAACTGCTGGAGCGTAAATTCGGTTTTGTCATCTACGATGAATCGCATACGTTGAAGAACGGCAAGGCCAAGTGCACGGCGGTGGCCAAAAGACTCGCGGATAAGGCCAAAAGGGTTATATTGCTCTCTGGTACGCCGGCTTTATCGAGGCCTCTGGAACTGTTTACCCAACTGCAGCTGATCGACAGTCGCTTTATGAACTTTATGGAGTTTAGTAAGTGAGATATGCATCGTAAATTAAAGATTATTATTAAGTCA
Source organism: Hypselothyrea guttata (assembly GCA_035045125.1). Taxonomy (NCBI): domain Eukaryota; kingdom Metazoa; phylum Arthropoda; class Insecta; order Diptera; family Drosophilidae; genus Hypselothyrea; species Hypselothyrea guttata. Next base: position 356,857 of record JAWNNJ010002265.1, read on the forward strand.
AATATTTTAATATTTAATCAAAACCGTCTAAAAATTGTAAGCCTTTTATACCATTTCTCTTTTTTCCAAGTTTAATTTCTTAATATTAATTTCCAATTATTCTTTTTAGCTTCTCGTTATTGTGATGGCAAGCAGACGCATTTCGGCTGGGATGCGAACGGACAATCGAATTTGGATGAACTGAAAGTGATATTAACGCTTAAATACATGATAAGACGCACCAAGGCGGAGGTATTGCCTCAACTGGCTGAAAAGAATCGGTAGTCTATAGTTTAAATTCCTTTTTATATAAATTTTAACTAGATTTTATTTATAGTGAAACTGTTGTCTTGGATCCCGCTTTAATTTGGACAAATGATGATACCAAAACCAGCTTAAATGATCTAAATTCGCAGCTGCAAAACGCCAAAGGCAAATCGCGCGAGGAAGTTTTATTGCGCTTCTACGCACGCACAGCGGAGGTTAAAACGCGCGCTGTTTGGTACGGGTGAAATAATATTTATTTAAATAAACTTTAAGCTAACTATTGACTTGCTTTTAGTGCATATCTAAAGACTTTGGTTAAGGATAAAATTAAGTTTATTATATTCGCACATCATCGCATTATGATGGATGCCATCAGCAATTGTCTCTTCGAGTTGAAAGTGAATTACATACGCATCGATGGACAGACGCGCAGCGATCTCAGAGCAAATTACGTGGATACGTTTCAAAAGAATAGCAAATGCAAAGCGGCGGTGCTTTCCCTTAAGGCCTGCAATTCAGGAATAACTTTGACGGCAGCGGAAATGATTGTATTCGCCGAGTTGGATTGGAATCCGAGCGTAGGTTTCTTAAATTAACGAGTTTAACAATTGAAAACTTTGTTAATTATTACTTCTCATTACAGACCCTAGCACAAGCGGAGAGCAGAGCTCATCGCATTGGTCAGACAAAGGCGGTTGTTTGTCGTTATCTGATGGCCACCCAAACAGCCGATGATACCATCTGGAATATGCTGAAGAACAAGCAGGAGGTGCTCAGCAAAGTGGGCATCTTTGCTGAGAATCTGCAGCAGGCAACGCACACAGCAGCGCCAACAACGGTTAGAGAAATTACTAAATTTATTATAAATATCTTACAAATGATTAAAAATATTTTTAAAATTTTCTTATCTCTTTTTAGTCCCGCAAAATCGAGGATTTCTTTTCACCTACCAAAGCAGCGGCTGTTGAAAAAACTGGCGCAATATCTGAGTATTTTCCCAAGGTGCCGGCGCCATCCAATAATAATAATAATAATAATAATAGTAATAATAATGAAGAACTGCAAAATATAGCTGCATTTTTCGACGATGACGACGATGAGGCGTTTAAAGATTTGGTGTTTTGATGCTATGTTAACTAATAGTCAAATATGTAATTATATAAATTCAATTTTAATGTTTAATTCGCTGAAATATTAAATACTTGTGTTGGATAGCATTCTAATTAATTATATTGTACAATATCGTTTTTCAGTTATTTTATTTATTTATTTTTATTGAATTGGTTTTTATATATTATTCATATTTGTTAGGCTGTAGCAAGCAAACTTTGTTTGATTTTTGCGCATGCTCCGCTTGCCCTGACAACGTACAAATAATAAATAAACAGTCACATATACTTTTTAAATTTACTCTTAAAAAACTTGATTCGTGTGTATAAAAAATAGCTAAAGACATGGACGACAATTTGGAGCCTATGGGTGAGGAGGAGGAGGATCTGTTGGATGAACATTATGGCGTTTCCTTTCTCAGCGATATTATAGAATTAGAGTAAGTGAAAATTGTGGTAATAAAAAAAAACTACCGGAAAAGGAACATTCCGGTAGTCTGCAAAGGGGCGGGAAGTTAGGAGCTTAAACCATTATCCCAGATCTTATAGGGTTGTGGTACACTTATCTTTCAATCCAAAATAATATTTTTTAACTTTTAGACACTCCTTTGGGTATGACTGTAAACGACTCTTCAATCTGGTGATGGTCGATGATGATACGCTTATCTTTGTTTCCGGCAATTTTTTGCATTATTTCTGCATCTCCAAGCGAGAGGTTACCTTTCGGGAAACAGTCTTCGGCTGTGGCATTGGCTTTATCACCGTAAGGCGAGTTTCAACCAATTTGTTATAGATTTACTATTTGATTTTTCCTAGAAAAACGAACAGCCTGAGTACCAGGATCTGTTTACGGTGGCCGAGAATGGTCCACGTCCGACCATCTTTATTTATGAATATCCTTCGCATGAGGTACGCGTTAAGCTCACGGGTGCCGCCAAAAACTGCTTCACTGCGGGTTCTTACAACTCCACCGGAGATCTATTTGCTTCGCAGGCGGGATATCCGGATTTTATTATTACCATTTGGCGCTGGGAACGTGCTGAGGTCGTGCTGCGTGCCAAATCCTTTCAGAGCAACATACTCTTTGTGCACTTCTCCGAACATAATCCCATACTTCTGTGCTCCTCCGGGCTAAGTCACATTAAGTTCTGGAAGATGGCGAATACGTTTACGGGGTTGAAGCTCAAGGGGGATTTGGGACGTTTTGGTAAAACGGACTTCAGTGATATTTACTCGATGTATATGTTGCCGGATGAGAACGTCATCTCGGGATGTGACTGGGGTAATATGCTGCTTTGGGAAGCGGGTCTCATTAAGTTCGAAATCTGTCGCAAAGGTCGAAAACCTTGCCATACCAAGCCCATAACGAGGATTACAATGAAGAATGGGGAGGTAACGACCGTCGGTATGGATGGTTATGTACGTGTTTGGTTCTGGGAAACCGTAGACCTCGCAGATCCACCCGAGGATGATCTCTTTGTGGAAATCGATCCCATCTATGAGTTTAAAATCTCCGATGTCGAACTGCGCGCCATGCAGAAGATCAAACCCTTTGATGAGACGGATTTCGGGTATTATGCACAGGATGGCGGCGGTGGAATCTGGTTTTGTGACATTAATACCTACGACATACCCAGACCACCAGAGCATCTGTATTCCTGTGTAGGCGGACGTGTTTTGGCCGCCCAATTGTCGCCCGTCTCCCCTCATCTGCTTGCCATGTCCGAGTCGGGAAAGATCTTTATCTACGATTATCAGGCCCAGCGCCTGCTGCTGGAGAAACAATTTGCAGCGAACGGTGTTGATATCGCCTGGCTGGATACCCAAGTTAGTAGCTCCGGCATGGAGGTAATGGCAGGCTTTGAGGATGGCATCTTACGTCATCTGTTTCTGGATCTCAGTGAGCCCAAAAAGGCCACCGTGCATCTGGTGCGTGCCATCAAAGCCCATACAGCTCCTATCACCCGTTTGACCATCAATCGCCAGAGCACGATTTTGCTTACGGGTTCAGCGGATAAGACCATCTTCATTTATGGTCTGAGCAATGGTCCAAATGACCTTACCAAGTTACAGTGTTTAGGGTATGTAGAGTTTGAGGCAATTCCAAATTGTTTCTATTGGAAACAGGAGGAGTCAACGGTGGTGTTGATTGGCTGTAAGTCCGGCGAGGTCTTCGAGTATAATATACGCACTAACGTCACAGAGGATGAGACCTATCTTAGCTATAATGTCACCGATTCGGATCGCATGCGTAGCACTAAATTTGTTTCGGTCAAGAGCCGTATACGTCGTGAATTACGGCGGGAGGTAATCAAGAAGCGCAAGGAGAAAAAGCGAGAAAAGAAACTGCGTGCCATCGAGAAGCTGAAGAAGGCGAATCCTGGTCTGCAGATTGATATGGAGAGCGCACTCGCTGATTCCGAGCCGGATGAGGAAGAGGAACCGCTGCATATACCCAGCATACCCAATCGCATCATCTGGTTACGCTACACGGAGCGCGACACAATTTGGGTATCGATGGCAGGTTACGATGCGGGCTACGTCTATGAACTGGAGTTTGATGCACCCGAACCCACCACCTGCACCATAATCAAGGATGCCGATGACATTGAAATACACTCCTACTACATTATGTAAGTTGGGAAGTACCTTTTTATAGTCGGTTGCATCCGACTTAAATGCTACGCCGTATTTACTAATCTAATCTGATCTAATGTGCCCTTGTCAGCGGCGAGTACATATTGTTTGGCCTGATGAATGGCAGCATCCGCATCAATCGCTTGAATATTGAGAATTTTGCGGATCTCTCGGATTATCGTCTATATCCCATGCATGATACCCTGAAGGGAACCATTCCCTGCATCATTAGCAGCTATAATGGAGAGCATTTGGTCAGCGTTGGTTTCGATGGCAATGTGTTTCTTTACAAGTGGAACGGACCCAAAGTGATCCGTGGCACCTTGAAGAAATCATTGCCACCGATGCCAAGCATATCAAAGCCAGACGACATTACTGAACCGGATACCCCGTCCCTGGAACAGGAGAAGATCTTTGCGGAACTGAAACGCAAACAGGAGGCAGCCGAAGCACATGATCGTGATGTCCTGGCGAAGATTGGTGCCTTGCAATCCGTTTATTTTGATGTGGTGAAGAAGAACGATGAACTACCATCGGCTCTACGTGTGCCAGATAAAGATCTATTGCTTGATCCAAGAATCACGCAACAAATACGCGATGAACTGCAAGCAGAGCTGGACGATGTACGCGAAGATCTGGCTTATGACCTGGAATTTGCTCAGGTGGGACACAGCAAGCTCTTCAATCATTTTCTTAAGAAACTGGATCATGTGCCCATCGCAGTAGCTCCACTTTGGTGAGTTGTACAACAGCAGTACCTTCCGTATTCTTTATTTTAATTAAATATTTTACTCAGTGCCGAAGTGGAACCGGTGGCCACATTTCGCCTGGAGAGTTTGGGTGAAGAATTTGAGCAAATCAAACAGGATATTGAGGAACGGCTCAAAAAGGAGCACGATATGCGGTAAGTGGGAGCTTAGATGATTGCTTACATTAAAATATATTACAGCAGAAAACATAAATATATAATAATATAAATTTATATTGTAATACATTTTTATAAACAAGCAGCAATGGTATCGAGGAACGAGTGCCTGATCAACCCGAAGTGTAAGACTATTTAGTTACACCTATATTATTATAATACAATCTTTTTCTTTTTTCCCACTTAAATCCCTTTTTTAATGCACGATGCTAACAGAATATATTTAATTATTTATAATTTAATCTAATTAACTAATATTTAATTGTATTGCATTAATCACTTAGTTTTACGGAGCTTATGGACACCGGAGAGGAGGAACAGTTGATGGGTGAGCCACCGTTGGAGACGTTTTTCTTTGGTCGTGATCCGCAGACGATAACACCCAAGTTCACTAGGGGCATGATGCGCCTATTGCAGCGTTATCGCAATCGTCAGCTGTATGAAGTACGTCGCATCTTTGACTGGGATAAGCTGGAGCGACAGAAGCCCGATCCGAAACGTAATCATCCTGATGATGATGCCAAGATAGCAGAGGCCCAGAAGAATCTTGGCGACTACAAGCTAAAGATGAATCCAGATTATGAGCCCAAATTAGGAGAAACCTTGACAGCTAAATACATAGATATTGTCAATTGTAGGGAGCAATACTTCAATATGGTGGATAGCTATAATCAAAAGGTATTGGTCTTGAGAGATCAGAAGAAGGAGCTCATAGAGTTTATACAGCGTCGTAAAGAGAGATTGGAGAATATACACAAATTTCTACCAGAGGTAAATCGCAAATATTTGAGGCACATCAATGAGATCGACATGGAGACGGAGTATCCTGAATTAAATCTCATCGAGCATTTTGAACCAGGCTGTGGCGTCAATGTGTACGATATACTCTATCTGGATCACACTGCGGAAGAACTGATAAGTGCGCTCAAGCCAAAATCGACGATTAAAAGCAATAACATGTTGGAAGCAACTTCCAGGGACGAAGTTCAGGAGGTGACGATGTTCAAGGCCTTGCAAATAGGAAAGCTATCCTCCTCACTGCCAGGGGATAAGATGAGGGAGTATATCCAAAGCTTACCTCCACCAGCTGAGTCAGCGTATTATGAGCTGGACGAGAAGGGGGATTCACCTTTGATGCAGGAGATGCAACATCGTTGGCTGCGTTTGTTGATTGTGGAACAGGGACATATTATAACTGAAATCGAAGAGGAGATACGCCTGTTCGACTTGGAGCTGGAGAAATTGCAAGTGATGCGTTTCCATGTCAAACTGGATTCGGAATTCCTGAGCTCTTTTATGATCTCGCAAAACCAGGAGCTCTATATACTACGCGACAGCGAACAGATCGAGACACAGCTGCTGTTCAATGCCAAACATGCCATGGGCACCCGGAATGAGCTTCAGATGGTAATCAATGCTACCAATCGGCAGTTGGAGGAGCTGCGGAAGACCATTGAAAAGATCAATGAGCAAATTGCAGCGTTGCAATTGCTTTTCATGACCAGCATCAAGGGGCACAAGTTCTATGACTTTCTGCGTCGTATCTTCAAGAAGAAATGGCGTCCGCCGAAGCGTATACGTGCCGATGATGAGGATGAATCCTCCTCATCGTCATCCTCATCCTCCAGCGAAGAAGAAGGTGCCGATGCGGTCAGTGTGGACTCTCTGGATATGACTACCATACGCCTGGATGAAACCACCTGTCCCTCTGGCTTGGATAGGGTGCTCTATGAGTGGGCATTCACCATGCGCTCCGATCGTCATGCCATGGAGCGCGCGCTCATAGAGGCGAATCGTGATGTGGACTGCAAACGTCGTGAGATTGTCGAAATGCAGACGAAGATGAAATACCACGAAGAGGTCTACCAACGTGAAAGGAATACATTAATGGAATTCAGGGTAACCCTAAAAACCCCAAATCATCCACCTTAGTTTCTCATTCTAAATATATTTCCAACTCTAGAGAAACAGACAGCAGGAGATCAACAAGGTGCAGGTGAACACCATATTACGCATGGATCAGTTGCAGCATTTCCATGAAGGTGACGACTTCCGTGACGTCTCCAAAGCTGTTCTCTTCGATGCGGATGCACTCGTTGAGTTACGTCGACGTGCCGAGAAATTGGCCGAGGAGACGCAAGCCACAAGACGTTGGCATCGCATCAATTTTGTGCATTTGAAACGCATGAAGAGCGACATCAAGTTCATGCGTTTTGAGATAACACGACTGGAGGAGGAGATCAAACAGACGCAGATGAAGAAGTTTGGATTGATCATCAATCTGGATGAATTGGAGGAAGAGGTGCTAAGGCGTTATGTCTTTGACCTGGAAACAACAAACGAAGAGGAGATGAAGGCGCTTGAAAAAGAGTTGCAGGAAAGAAAGGTTGGAGAGATTACAAAAATTTACTACTATTTTAAAAAATAACTCTTAATTTATTTTCAGCTTGAGCTCTCCCGCTGCGAGGAGCTGCTGGTGCAGGAAACTCAGAACAATACGGAAAAGCTCAACGTTCAAACGGTGCTAAAAGAGCAGAAGAATGTGCTGGATGGTCTGCTAAATCTGCAGCAGCGCAACTATGCCAAATGGGTCAATCCGCAGGTTCTAAATCTCAGCTACGACATTGAGAAGCTGATGGGCATGGAGAATTCGCTACTGCAACAGATTGAAGTAAGTTTTAATAGATTTTTACCTTCCGAACAGGATTGCAAACCCAAAAATAAACTGGAGATCCGAAAATAACTTGCGTAGTCCCGGTTTGCAGAGCTGATTCTAAACAGTTTTGAAGAGAGTACAGTATATTAATACAAATAATACTTTTAAATTTCGATTTATTTTCTACAGTGCTTGGAACGTGAGATCTGCACATTGCGCCTTAAGGCGAAACCCTTGCAAATCAACGAGCTTGAGCCCTTGCAGACGCAGATACCCACACAGCCGACTACCACGGAACTGGGAGTGGATCCCGCCGATATCGAGGTCTGTCCGGCGATACTGAACGTGGAGGCGTACATGATGCCTCCGATGCCGGATGAGTTCATAATGGATCGCGTTCATACGATTGTGCAGAAGACCTTCAATCAGTTGTTCGGTAAACATACAAGTGCGGAGAATGTGCGGAAGTTTGCGCAGAGATCGGCTTTGTATATGTGCCAGGCGGCGTATGCGTATCAGGGCAAGTATACGGATCGCATTGCGGAGTGCATCACGGAGCATCTGGAGACGATTGTGCCGAAGAAGTATTTCATACACATCAGTGCCGAGGAGTTGCGCAAGTTGTTTAATGAGGTCGTCGCCGTCTTCGAATACGAACGCAGCGATGTGAACACGGAGGAGCTGATCTCCGGCATCTTCGAGCATGCCAAGGAGACGCTGTGTGCTCGTGGAATCTGCGAGGTCGTCAATCGCACCCAGTTCATTGTGCTGCAGATGTTCAAGGAGCTGATCGAGGTGCTGCCCTTTGAGGAGTTCCAATCGGAGGAGACATTGCGCATGATCGTCGACGTCCTGGAGCGTGAACCGATGACCGATCCGCGTGCCATCAACGTGGAGGAGTTGGTCAATCTCACACTTCAGCATGCCAAGGAGAACCTATTGGACAACATCACAGCTGTACCGCTACGTCAGCTGGCGACGAACATTCAGAAGGCCCTGCTAAAGAAACGGCAGTACAAGGCACCCAATTGTCAGTCCCCGCTCTCCGTGCGCATCGCCAGCAAGAAGTCCTCCGGATCCGGCACGGGTTTGCCCTTCTAGGCTAGACGTAAATTTATTTTGTACCACAAATACACATATAGCTTGACAGAAAATGCAAATGGGAATTTCTTGTATTGGAAGTTCGGGTGTTCGACATGGGGTTTTAAAAATATTGTAAGCCAATTGAAACGACTTACTTTAACAGTTTTAGAAATCAATCAGGAAATAGGTTTGTCTTTCGGTTTTGAAAATAATGTCAATCTACGACGCTTTCCATCAGTTTTAAAAATTCAAGGTTTTCTTGAAGTTTTGTTTACGTTTCTTTCGAGGTGCATTCATCGGAAAACCGTCTTTTCAGAAGGATAGCAGGTTTTAGAATAAAACGGAGGTTTAACATTTTAATCTTGAGGGCTTTAATGTCTATTTAGAGAATTTAAACCCTTTCAATTTTAATGTTAGATGTACGACTTTTTGTAGCATACCTTGGGCTGACAATTCCCGTTCAATCCTGAATTTTTCCGAAAAACTGAATTTGATCTATTCTTTTAAGACTTGTAACAGTAATATATTTAATATTTAAAATAAATACAAAGTTTCTTGCGAAAAATCAAAGAGAATGTGATTATTAGCGGTAGTTTTGTAAGCTTTCTAAAAGATTTATCTTTAAGATTTGTTGCGGAATTCAACTTATTTGTACACCCAATAAACTTTACTCTATTCTACGCTTAACCGAGCTGATCTTTAGTGGTAAGAGCTCCAACATCTCACGCACCACGCCGATCTCTCCGTGCAATGGAGCAGATACCTCCTTGTTCTCTCCGCAGGCATCGTTGAACTTCTTGTAGTACTTGAGACAGAGATTCAACTGCTCCAGCTGCTGCTGGGGATGGGCGCTAATCAGCTTGTAGTAGAGCCTGCCGATGTGGAAGTGAGCGTAGAGCATCAGACGCATTTCCTCCGGATCGATGTTGTCCTTCCAATCCGCACTGTCCGGCGAGACCAAATAGCTCTTGACGAAGCTCTCGAAGTGCCTGATGGCTTTCATGCAGCACTGATTGATCTTCTTGACCTCTTCTGGAGTGGGAGATTGTATGGATTCCAGGCTGTCCAGGCGCACATCCAAAACCGCCGCATGCGCTGTGCCTGCGACGTACCAGCATTCCCGACAGATCTTAAGATAGTAACCCGGATCGAGTATGGCGAGCAGATCCTCCAGATACTTGGCGCGTCGCTTCTGCATCTTGGCCTGGTACTGCGGATTCTCCTCAAAGAAGGCGGTGTGCTCGTAGGCCTCGGCATAATCCTGTATGATCTTGGCGTATTCAGTGGCCTCCGTCTCCGCCTTGTAGTAATCCTTGGCCACGTCCAGCCACTCGTTGACGAAGTGAAACACCAGCTTGGCATCGTCAAAGGTCAGACAGTAGTCGGAAGAGATGCGACCTTCAATGGCGCTCAAATCCAGATTCACAAAGCAATGATCCGTGTCCTCCAAGGAGAGTTTGTTGGCAGCCTCCGCCAGCGCCTGCTGCTCCTCATCATCGTCATTAAGCAGACGCTCCTTGGACACATTTAGCAGATAGAGACCATACTTGGCCCAGCAGCGAGCGACATCCGCATAGCGATGCTTGAAGGTCTCTGTGTAGTCCGCCTTTTGCTGTTCGCTCATCTCCGGCTTGAGCATTTGGGATTCGTGCTCTGCCATGATGACGGTGGCAGCTGCAAGATGATGACGCGCCTCCTTGAAGCGCTGTTTCCCTATATAATACTGGGATAGGGTGGCGGTGTTCAGGGCAAAGTCAATGGCATCGTAGCATTTGTATTGCAATTGTCTGATCAAGGTGCGACGGCAGCATTGTGCGGATTTGTCCGCATCTCCCAGATGACCGTACATCTGGGCTAGATAGAAGCAGCAGAGCGTGTAGAGCTGCTCCAGCTCCTTTCCCCCGCTGCCCTCCTTTAGCTCATCCGCAGGCATAAACAAATCCTGCATGGTCAAGGGAATTCCCCCTCCAGCCTTAAACTGTTCATAGCTTTTTTCCGCCTCCAAGAGCAGCTCGGAGGCCCGTTTGTACTCCTGTCGGGAGCCCACCAAAATGCTCAGCTCGTTTACAGCGCCCAAATAGGGTATAATACCCTGGGGTGTCTGCTTGTGCGGCTCGATCAGCTCCAGGCAGCGATTTAACAACTTCTCGCCATCCGAGCTTTCCTCGGTGTAGATGTAGATGCGCCCTAGATCCCTACAGACGCCGCTCAGCATGGATTTGTAGCGCAATTCGTCGTCGCTGCCATCGTCCTCGCATGCCTGCACCGAGATCAGTTGATCCTCCAGCTGCTTTTTCAAATCCGATAACACATCGCGCGCCTTGTAGTGTGATCGATAGGGATCGGTGGGCGGATCGGAGCGGCTCTCCTCCTCCACCAGCTGGTTGGCCTGCGCGTAGAGCTCCTTGTAGTCGCTCAGCACCTCCTTCGGTATCACCATCGTTCTTTCTGTTGCAACGTTTGTTAATTTCGAATTACTTAATTTTTCAATATTGTTTTTACAGACTTTACAGTTTGTTTGCTGGAAAAATAGGGTGGCCGGTCGACAGCTAGCAGCTGAGCAAGTATCGATAACAAGTTAGTCATCACTAGTGTTGCCCAGTTTCTTTCGACAAAAATCCCAACCGTTTGAAAGTGGCTTGAGTTTTAAAGAAGTTATGCGCAGTGCAACAAAAATTCGTTTTTTATTAAAGAACTAATTCATAAAATTGTTATATTTTACAATTTATGTATTTATTGTATTTTAATATATTTAAATTTAGCCAATATATTATAGCTAGTTTTAGCTTATTTTCACTTCAAATCTAGCTAAGGCGCGTTGCCAAAATCTGGTCACACTGCTCAGCTGTTGGCGTATCGATATATCGCAAATTTTCGATAACTGCTGGCAATCGCAAGTAGATTTTTTCACCACAAAAAAGACGCGTTAAAAGTAAATAAACAAATAAAATAATAAAATATGGATAAAATGGCATCGGATGGCGAAGATATTGACGTGACTCCGGCGGAGAGCGAGGTTTCAGCGACGGAAACCGAAACGGAGGATGATAACTTGATGCCGCATATGGAAATGGAAATGGATATAGAATCGGACGAATCCCTGGATGTGGAAGCTGTTCCAATATCCACAGATGAATCAGATATGTTGGAATTGTTGCGACAACTGGAGGATTATACGCCCACTGTGCCCGACGCCCTCACATTGAATATTATGAAAAGTGTAAGTTCGACTTTTGTTTACCTTTCGGAATTATTAAAAATTATATTTTATGAATATTTACAGTCAGGCTTTGCGCCTACGGATCCGAGAATAGTGCGTCTTATATCTGTGGCAGCCCAGAAGTTTATCTCGGATATTGCCAACGACGCTTTACAGCATTGCAAAACGCGCACTACGAACATTCAACACTCGAGTGGACATAATTCCAATAAAGTAAGTAGATCAGCCGAAGGGAAGGCTGTACTCTTTTTTCGTAAACTCCTTTTCGTATACTCCTCTCCCTCCTCTTCAGCAATGCCTAGCAAATTGTCTGTAGCATATCTTAGCTAATTCTTATTCTATCGTAATGCAAAGTGCTACCTCTAAAAACCATGAAATTTTCACTATTCAAGTTAAATTTCTTCATTCTCTCTCGCCTGCAGGACAAGAAAAACCCCAAAGATCGTAAATATACGCTGGCCATGGAGGATTTAACACCAGCTTTACAAGATCATGGCATTACCGTGCGCAAACCCCAATATTTTGTTTGAATTTATGAAAATATAATTAACTTAATTTTAACAGACTGTAGTTTTGTTAAGCTCTTAATAAATATTTGTAACTGTGAAAAAAATCAATAATTGTAGAATTAATTTTAAAAAATTTGATAATTCTTAATAATATAAAGATGTCTATAAATTTGCATACAAGTTTGATGGACAGAAATAGAATTTCAGCAGAATGCTCTTCAAAAAACCGCTAGAAATGGCGTTAAAAAAGTGAATTTGGCAGCACTGTAAGTAACACTTGCTCTTAACAGTTACCAGTGACGATTACATAAAATCCGCAACAGGCGACAGCTCTGGCTGACTTATCGAAATCTAACAAGTTGACTGCGCCTATCGATAACAACAGCTGTTCAGCTGCAAGGCGAAGAAGAAGCAGAGATGGGAGTGTTTTCGTTTTTTGTGCTGCATTTTATTTAATTAACTAATTAATTAATTGCAATTAATGGTTAAAAACACAACAAATACGAAAGCAATTGCAACGCAGTTCAAATTACTTTAAGTGCAAAGCGCAGCGCGAGAATCGAAACAACGACGACAACAAAGTGGGAAAAATCGAACTTTGTATGCGTGTGTGTGTGCGTGTGAATCCGTGTATGTGTGTGTTTAATAAGTTTACTTGGGAAATAGGAAAAGCGAAGAAAATCGCAGAGAATCGCAGAAAATGAAAAGTGTTTATAGTTAAATCGATTTTCATAATCGATAATTAGTTACAAACACACGCACACAAACAACAACAACCCCCCTCCCCATCCCCAACACAAACATAATGGAAGTGGAGGAGACAAGCGATAACGGGTTTCCCCTGGGATTCCCCGAAGTGGGCACCTGGAATCGCACCCACAACGTCCCGCTGGAGAACATGAAAATCGATGCACCCATGGTAAGTATATATATACAAATATACATATAAATATACAAATATAATTAATTTACACACACACACTGATGCACTTGTCTGTATGTATGGGGCATGATTTGATTAATGTACGTACATATAGACGTTGATAGGAGGAAGGGGGTGAGGGAGGCGGCAGCATGAATCAGTCGAGGACGGAACGCCTTTATCACATCGACAGTCGAAGCTCCGAATGCCAAACGCTTTAGAGATGCGTCGCTTCGTTCCGGTTCAGTTCAGATGAACCAGTCAATGAACCGATCGAGCGAATTAGTTTTCCGATTCTAGTGAACTGATTCTCTGAATTGTTAATTGACTCTTTGAATATTCTATAATTATTTTTTTAATTTGTAAATTTTTTTAATTTTAATTCAATTTAATTATTTTTAGGTGTTTTGATTCGGTACATAAGTTTATATAAAGTAAAATACCCGCATTGTAGAATTTTCTTTCGTTCGATATTTGTTCTATAAAACGATTGGAATAATCATTTATTTTTAATATTTATTTATTACAAAAGTTGTATGTAATTCTGAAATGATTTTGTTTATTATCAAACAAATATTTTTAATGTTCTTTTTTCATATAATTAATTCAAAATAATAGGTATTTCTTAAAGATTTTTTATCAAACAAATATTTTTAATTTGTTTCTTTTTTTTATATAATTCATTCAAAATAATAGGTATTTCTTAAAGATTGTATAGTAAAAATAAAAATAAAAAATAATTTTAAATGCAAATATCTTTTGAACTTAGTGGGGTATTCATTTAAAAAATTAATTATTTAACTAAAATAAATATGTAATAACTAATAATAATAAATTTAATTCAATACATGAACTATAAAGCACAACTCTACCGTACGCCTAGCATAAGCTGCCGTTTGCTTAGCCTTAAAAAAATAAAGTAGTTGGTGGCAAATACTATAAACTTTAACGCTTATCAGTTTTTTCTATTTATTGTTTATTGTTGTTTGGTCATTGACACACTCAGGAGTCGTCAGTGTTGCCGTTTTAGCCTATTAATAGCTAGATCTGGCATTTTCGATATTTTGATTCGTTATCTAGCCTACAAAAATATGATTTGGGAAATACATATAGCATGTATTTATTTATCAATCAGTACATTTTATTGTTCACATTCGGCAATTTGGACTGGCAATCCATAAATTATTTCAAATTCGGTAGGAGCAGAGTTTTTATCAGGCAACTTTTGTTTTTACTTTTATAGACACCCAAACGTAAACACAAGTACTCAAAATTCTTTCCGATATTCATGAAAGTATCTATAATCGATCAAAGTAATGAGAACGATAAACGTAGTTAACGCGAAAGAAATCGACTAAAATTTTGCAGCAGTTACGGGAGTTTATTTATTTATTATACATTTCATTTTGAAAATTTTAAGTCTACACATACGAAAATGCAGGAGCTACGATTGCTGACACGAAGCATCCTAACCGGTCCGGTATTCAATAGGTCCGTCCGCCGATTTACTAGAAGTAACGTCCCAAGTCTTGGTTTGATGGATGCCGACGACGAAATAGACGAAATGGATATGGATATGGCGGACGATACGTCGCTTAGCATATTGGGAAATCGGTTCTCCGACCTCTTCTATATGCCGCAACATGTCGGTCCGTCCTATCAGAACGCCCTGACCACAGCAGATGTATTTCACTTGAATAGATATCGTCAATCGTATCAACTTAATGGTTCCCATCGTTTCATCTCCGAAATTGTGCGTTGTCCGCAAATTTTGATACCCCAAATGAAGCAGCACTTTGCGATGCACCAATATCGGACGGGGAGTCCCCTCGATTTCACCATCATCAACTTGAGCTTCCAGAGCGAAGTGAATACCGCCATCAAAATGTTTGTTTTACTCGCTTGCGAGTATTCATTGGCCCTGTTGAAGCTGGGTTATTGGGTGGATTTTATAAATCCGTTCACGGGACGTGCGTTTTTGCGACCCTCTGTCAGAGCAAGATTGTCCATTCCGAACCTGGGTCACAACATGTCGTTCAGGGAGGTCAACGGTTGCACCGTCATAGAAGAATCAAAGAACTGCACCTTCTCGGGCGCCATTTTCAGTGACATTCCCTACTCGGAAGCTTAGTTTGGATTTCAGGGGGTCATATCGCCTATTTAGGTCTCTGTTGTTCGGTCATCAAAACGCTGTATGCGGTTCAATTTATTTGCGTGTCATTGGTAAATAAATACAAGTTTTAACAAAGACAAAATTAAAATTGGTTCAAGTTTTATGACAGTAAAATAATAAAACAAACTGCGGTTTTTATTATAAATAAGTATTTGAAGCGTCTGCGGCGTAGACTATTGATTTCACCTTTCTTTTTATAGATAGGTTGAAGTTATCCGTTATTTTGCTTTTGATATCACGTTTTTTGGATTGCTTAGCGTTACTAAGAAAATAAACAAAGCCAAACTGTTATTTGTATACAACTTGAGCTCTGCTAATTAGCAAAAATATTACTATTTGCCGGCACAACTTTTCTGCTTTATTCAATATTCCGATTGGAATTCATTGAAAAGGTTTGTTTTGCGTTGTATAATTGGCAACTGTTGTCGCTGACTAATGACGAATTCTTGCCAGATTGTCAGCGTATGAGTAAGCGCAGCTGGCAATCTGATACGCATATATATATTAAGATTCATATGGACTTTTGTTTATAGACTTTTGGGAGGTTATTAAGAACCATAAAAGCTAATTACAGACTTTGATATGTCGTTTATCTTTTACAGATATGGCTGCTCTGTTCGCTGCTCACCACAATCACCTGGGTGACCTACAACAACTTTTACAACTCCCGACTGATCGGTGTGCTCATCACGAAGATCGCGAATCGTTGGTTCATCAAGGGCGCCTACTTCAAGATCGGTTCGGTCGCCTTGAATCCGCTCGCCGGCAAGATCATGTTCCGGGATTTCGTATACATCACGTACGATTATACGATGCGGGTGCAGGATGGTTATTTCATATTCCGCTGGTGGCGTTCCTATATGCCCAAGGATGTGTCGGAGGGTAAGAACAGGGTGTCGGTCAAAAACCTTTGAAAAAGTTTTAAAATAGATCAATGGTTTTCAAAAATTAGTTATCTTTTTTTTAGTTCCATCCAATCAAATTTGTTTGGACTAACTTTAAAGACAACATCATCTATTGCGTTACTATAAAAAAACCCTAAGAAAATTGGGTATGGTTAGGGTTTTTTAAGTATTGAAAAAAATTTGACAATTTTGATGCGATTAGCTTAGTTTTAGCAACGTTAATTCTATAGCTTCAAAACCGTATTGACTAATTGATTGAACGCAAGGAAAATAGCTAATTTTTGAAAATCGGATAGTTGGTTTTAAAGTTATTCAATGTTTACATGCCGACCTACCTATTGAATATCAAATTAATGGTCTCTTCTTTTTGCAGATCTCTCGCACTCGGACACGCGTCTGTCGGTGCAGCTGAATGGCTACGAGCTGCATATCTACAATCGCTCGGATCTGTACGACAAGCTGGAGAAGACGTTCGGACTGGAGCCGTCGCTGCTGATACCCACGGACGTGCTGAGCACGGAGGAGCGCAACAAGCTCAGGGAGCATAATATGAACGTGGAGAACGCCAAGCAGAACGCGCGCGTAAATAGCGTTAAGAACTCGGAGGCCATGCAGGCGACAACATGGCGTGATCTGATACCTGTGATCAAAATAGACATTAGCTCGGGTCGCTTTGTCTTTGGCAATCGCCTCACACCGACCACACTCTCCATCTCGATGGAGGAGGCACATTGCACGTATAGCACCAAACCCGCTGTCTGTCGCCTCGATCACTTCATGCACTTCGTGAAGGCGAAGGTGGAAAATGCCAAAGTGCTCTTCTGTCCCAGTCCCAAGTACACGGGTCTCATCGACGAACCGCCACGCTATATGGGCGAGGGTTTCGTCGTGATGATGTCCAATCAAATGGACCTTTACTTCTATATGGATGAGCCGGGCGTGGTGCCCGAGGAACCCGTACAGATTGTACTGGCCAACGGCGATGTGGTGGAACCTTCGCCGCCCGTTTGGGGCATCAACGCTCACTGCCTGAAGGGTACCGACTTCAGCTACGGTCCGTGGGCGGACAGACAGCGCGATCATCTGTACAGATACTTTTATCCATCCGACTGGAAGGAGGGCGAGGTGACGCCGACTCCAAAACCCGGAGAACTTCGCACATATCAATCGTTCGATGTGACGCTGTGCGTGCTCAACGAGGCCACCATCGACATACTCTTCTCGAAAGAAAAGGAAACGAATGCGATGCATATTACGGTCGGTCCTGCTTCCTACGTGGAGGTCACTATACCCTGGATAACCCTACCAGACGGGTATACCTCGAAGATACAGGGACAGCTTTTTCACGTGGAGGCCACCACATCGCTGCAGTACCGCAGCCTGGCGGAGTTCGAATCGCTGGAGTACAAGGTGCGCATCCATTATCCCACCAAATGGAATGCGCCGCAGGATTGGAACATCTCGCTAGCCGGTTGCAAGACGAGCGCATTTATTGTGTACAAGCACAAGTGCTTCTTTCAGGATCTCATCGAGGATTGGGCGAACAAGGCGCGTCCCGACATACTCAGCTTTGTGCCATACACGTGTAATTTCAACATTCGCCTGCATGAGTTTGAGATTCTGATGCTGTGCAATGAGTACAATTGGATCGATTGTAGTAGCGCCAATCAGGAGAACAATCATCTGGCCTTCTGTGGCGATGTGTTCGAGATGAGTTTCGCACTGCCCTTTGATGACTTTCTGCCCAAGACTGTAACGCTCAAGTTCTGGATCCATGGCGAGGGCCTCGACTTGAGCCTGTACGTGCCCGAGGTGTCCTCGGTGCGTCCCATTGTGCTAGCCATAGACGAGAACGCAAGACTGTTGACCCGCGAGGGTAAGCTCATTCGACGACCCGAGCTCTACACCAAGAAATGGCGCAAGATCTGCCAACGCTCCGCCGGCTGGATTGATTGCTGGGCAGTGCCCATCCTAGCGCTATCCATACAATATGTTTATCATCCGGTACCGCCGCTGGGTCCCGATCCCCAGGCGGACATCACGACGCCCGAAAAGGAGGAAATTCTGCTCAGTCCCATGCGCATACCCAAGGTGCGCAAATCCCCAGTTAGCAGCAGCTGGCAGCAATCTCTGCCGGAACAGCAGCATAATAAGTTCGATCCGGGCACGTTGGCTGCGGATCACGTAACCGTAGAGCTGGAAATTGGCAGTTCTGTGCTGATGGCTTACGGCAATGTCTTGCGGAATTTTATTAACCTCAAGGAGAACATTTTTGGGGAGGATCAGAGCTTTACGGACATGGAGCAGTCGAATGTGAATTTGAAGCAGGAGACGAATGTCGCACCCAATCCCAAAGATCATCTGCTCGCCAAGGAGAAGGAATTGGCAAATAAATCCATTTCGGAGACAACAGCGCCCGAGGAGAAACGCAAACCCTTCGATCCGCGTCTCTATCGACCCCTGGAGGTGATGGTGTCGGTGATCGTTCACGACATACAGGCGCACGTTATGAAGAACTGCAATCCGGATGATCCACCCTGTCCGGTGGTGCTGATCGAACGTTTCGGCTTCGAAATGAATAAACGTTATCACGAGACCACGCTACAGGTGCTCGTCTCTCCGGCTTATTTGCTCACCTCGGATACGTTGCAGCGTCAGCGTCGGGATCAGCATATACAGCAGGGGCACCTTCTGTTGTCGGCGGTGCAGGTGCGGGGGCATGCAATGTTCAGCAACGAGGGTTGTGCTCTGGACGAGGATACCCTGGAGTATTCCTGGCTGGTCGAGGTGCAGTTGGGCAAGCTGACTGGTAAACTGACCTTGCCACAACTCGTGAATGTCGTCACGGGTCTGGAGACGCTGGTGCTGCTTGCGATCGATCCGGAGAACTGTCTGAAGTCACCGAAAACGGTGCGTAACTGCCATCATGGAGTGCCAAGCAATCTCTGCCCTCAGACCAAGGAGGAGAACAAGTACAAGTGCCCCTCCTCCGAGGACATCAAGTACAAGATGACGCGTGTCTCCATAGACGCTGTAGATGTCTATCTGATTGAAAGCGGCACAGCTCTGCACGCCTGGATCTCTCCCATACGCCTAGCCAACTGCAATCTGCATGGTCAAAGGGTCAAGTCGGGCATCTCGGGTTTGTTGCCCTCCATTTTACTGCGTTTGTTTATGCTGCACGCGGGAAGTGCGCCCAACAGCAGCTACAACACCAACACCACCGGCAGCAATCGCTCCGGAAAACTGCGACGTGCTGATCAGGATTCCCTTAAGTCGCAGGATGCCACCAGCAGTTCGCATCATGCTCACAAGCACGCAAAGCGCAGCTCCAATTCCTTCTCCCAGCGTCGCGATTCCCGTGAGGAGGCAGCTCGCAGCAAGCTCAGGGATAACCTTGCGGATGTTCACAACGTAAAACGCACGCCCGAGACCTCGGAGCTCTGCGAGAATTGGGTGGAGGTGGGATGCACCTCTTTGGGTCCCATACTGCTCGAGGGCGCCTCGGCGCTGCCCATTCCAGATCATCAGCTGCATCTGGTGCAGCACAAGTGAGTTTATACAATCGATAATAATCGACCAATCGGTTAACATACACGTAATATTAGGTTGTTTGGTAATGGCATACCGGTTTTTACATTCAAATTTCGCGCTTCGCTTGTGAAGTCAAATATAATCGTATCTGGCAATGCTGTATATCGTTTGAAAGGTATTGGCAACACCTTTAAAATGACATATAGTTTGTTTACATGAGCTTCCACGTTAAAAATTACAATTGATTGAAATGGAGTTCACAAACACAGAAATTCGGGCAATTTTGAAATTTTATTTCGCACAAGGAAAAACTGACAGATTATTGCTGTCTTAAGAGATAACAAACTTTCGATTCAAACTGCCGAACAGTGGTTTAGGGCGATTCCGAAGTGGCAATTTTGATACCGAAACACCCAAGCCTTCCGGACGACCATTGACCGTTGATACGGATAAAATCATGGAAATAGTGGATCGAGATCGTCATGTGACTATTAGAACCATCGCAAAGGAGCTGCAAGCGAAGCGCGAAATTTGACCGGTATGTTTGGTAATGGAATACCGGTTTTTTCGGTATGTCATTACCAAACAACCTAATATTTGGCATATTATTGTAAACCTATTTTTTTGCAAATCGATTGATAAAAATCTTTTTTTAATCACAAATATATTGAAAGCTAAAGTTTCTTATACCCTAATTAAATTAGTAGGATTTCCTAAATTACCTAGCTAACGTAACGATAATATCGATACTGCTATCGATTGTTTTGCCAAGGCTAATATATGCTACAACTATAACCATACTTTCAACTGATAACTCTTTTCCTTAGCTTCCTTCGGGAACACGATGCCAAGTTCAAGCGTTTGTGGTTCTTGTGGTCCAATAATGGAAGCGCCCTCAGCTCTGCCACCGAAATCTCCCGATGTGGTTGCATCGGCGGATGCGCCTTCTTTGGCAGCAATCGCAATGGCCTCAAGTTCTTCAAGCCCACGGCGCAGGATGTGCACGACAACTACAACATTGCGCGCTATTTGTAAGTATTTAAAGCATTTAAATCTAAGCTGTTTGTCCCGACTGACTGACTGACGAACTTAATTACTTGCTTTGAAAGTTTAGCTAAATTAGTAAAACGCTAAAAAGCTCTAAAAAATCTGCTAAATTAGCTAATATTGTCATAAAAAATAATCTAAATATATAATTCTTTATTCTAGCATACTGAACAACAACAAAGACTTTGGCTTTGGCGAGAGCATCTTGCATCAGGGTCAATTGGTCTTTCACACTCCTCCCTACAGTCTGCACTGCGTTTCGCTCTACGATTCGGCGGATTTCAATGGCAAGGGCAAGTTGTATAGGCCCACGGTGGAGTTACGCAACGGCAGCTTGAAGAAATCGGAGCTTTGCTCTCTGCCCGATGGCGCCAAGTTTAAGATTGGAGGCGGGGTGGTGGACAAGCCGGAGCTGAACAGCAGTCGCAACAAGTCCAGAGAGAGCATCGGCTCTCCCAACACGCTGGAGAGACGCAGCAAGCGATACACGTGCACCAGGCAGACCTCAGTGGAGGTGCCCTACGCCCGCCTCCTAGACAGCCCCTCCAAGAAGCTGCAACTGCAGCATGACTCCGTGGATGGTGGCACGAACAGCGCTCACAGAAGAGGATCTGACTCGCACAGACTGCGCGTATCTCCGCCCAAGACCAGCATTTCCGACTCAAGACTGACGGGAGAAGCGGCGCTTGATGATGAGCACGATGTGAGTGGAAAGAGGGAACATTATTATTATTATTATATACTAATATTATATTCCAATTCTAGATGCCCGATGAAATGTCGCACTCTGCGCCGCATTCGCATCCGCTGGAATTTGAGATTGCGGATATTGCACTGCACTCCGGGGAGCAGTTGCCACGTGAGGTGCAGCGCACCATATCGCTGACCTCGGAGAACCCTTCAGAGATGTTCTTCTCCGCCGAGGAGGATATATCAAATGTGATGTCTCAACGTGGTTCGATGAAACAGCGCAGCGGCAATGGTTCGATCATTTTGTCAGGCAAGAAACGTTTCTCCTCAGACTTGAGGTAAGTTTCAGCTTTGTTCTTCTTCTACAAACCTTCTAATAACTCTCTTTTTACAGCATTGGTGTACAAAATGAGAACGGCAGTCACACTTTGCCCACTTATCGCAGCGATTTGGAGATCCATGCGCCCGAAAGCAACAAGACACTGCCCAAGCGACCTCAGAGCACCACAGAACTGGTAAAAACAATTAAATCACAGTTTCAAAAACTCTATTTCTCTGTGTGTTAGGTCTTTAAGTATATACGCTACACCAAAATAATATAAAAATCGTTAGCTTTGCTGCTTTTGAGGCCAAGCTTATGTTTCACTTTCACAAAAATCAAACTAAATCAAATCGATAAGAAAAACTCCGAGCAGTTTGTAATATGGCATAAATTATGCATGTTTCTCTTAAGTATCGTTAGGTTATTACTCTCTCTCTCTCTCTATCTGTCTCTATTGCTCTCTATTAATCTCTTAAATGCTATACTATAAAAATCCACACCTAAATTTTATTCCTCTCCACCAAAACTCAATTCTGTCGGTTCATCCAAACTAAATTGAAAACTAAAATCAAAAAACGAACAAAAAAATCATAAACAAAAAAACTTATACAGAACGAAGACGCGAGACGCATTCACGGTCTTGCCACACCTATAAGAAAATTAACAAATATATCATCACGACCCGAGTATCGACATTTTGTTCACGATGTGAGTAGTTCTTAGCAACCAAATAGCAAAACAAATATACAAACTCCAAGCCAAATAAATAAATATTATTTTAAATATTTAACTAACTCCTTAAATAGTAGCTCAAACAACAAATTCCTAACTGTTTTTATTAGCGAACGTTTTTTTAATACTTACTTAAATGTGAAGCAATTAAATTAAGCAAAGAAAAACATCTAAAACAAATCTTTAGCGAGGCTGTTCCATGTATTGCTTTGTTAATAGATTTCTAATGAATATATATTTTTAGAAAATAATTGTTTAAGAATTTAGTTTATTAAATATTATTCTCTAAATTTAAAAGTTTACATTATTAGATATTATTATCTGAAATCAAGAATTTATATTAGATATTATTTTATAAATTCAAGAATTTACATTATTATACTAAATTATTTTTTTTAATAATTTTAATTATGTTTTAACTTATATTTAATAAGGTTCGTTTTGCAGCTCTGATTTTAATATATATTAAGAGCTCCAACTATCTGCATGACATTAATTCTCTGCATGCACTTGGAACTAGTCTAAGTAAAAGTATTTCTAGTTTAGTTTTAGGCATTGAACTATTTATATTTTTATAGAGCATCATGCACTTTTCCAACCACTTGAGCTTGTGCCACTTGGTGTGACTTTACTTTAATGTAGCGAACAAACTAAATCAATTATTTGATCAATTTGCTTATTAATGTTGCACTTTTGCTCTGCAATTCACAGGCCGATTCCCACGGTTCCTCTTCGGGCACACCTTCGCTCTCCTCGAACTCGTTTATCTCGGCGATGTCGTCGCAGGAGGACGTGGCTTTGGTCAATCTGCATCAGCAGGTCAACAGACCCATCATCGATTCGCCTTTGCTCATGGCCAGCTACTTGAATCATCTCTCGCAAGTCAAGTGCTTCAACTGGAACGGTTGCTCATTTCCACTGGGTCCTGATGTGTTTTCCACGCCGCTTTTCCACGAGAATGAGGACGGAGGTCTGACGTACATTGGCAGCAAAATGTTGCCGCATTTCGACTTGTATTCGTGCTGGCGTGAGATCAAAGTCGTGCCTCGTTATGAGAACAGCACGGGAAGTAATAGTTCGGTTACCTTTATGGGCGGCCCCAAGTCGCATCCCTGGGATCCCAGTGTGCTGCTCAAGGAGGAGGAATCGGACAAGACCACAAATGGCTTTGATGATGGCGAATTCATGAGTCTGCAGGCAGAGGGAGGAGCTGCCTGCACCTCGGTCGTAGCCAGGCTCAAGGGACAGCTAAATGTGTTTCTCACGCCCTTGCTCTTGGAGGGATTGCAGAGGTAGGTGCTTCAAATTATTATAATTTATTATCCTTAGAGAGAAAATAGCTTCTGGTGTTATCGTCAGCGAAGCAACTGCATATAAATGTCTTTCAACAGTCTATGATGTTACAATAAATACTTTTAATAGATCAATTCTCCTTTGGATAGTAATTTAATATAACTGGAAAACAAGATGCTAGCAAACCCAAATTTATTATTCGATTGGAGAAATGTTTGAGGGTTTTTTTTTATTGTTTTAACATTTGTCAAAACTTACAAAACATTTCTAAAAAATGGAAAATTTTAGAAATCTATAGCTCTTTTTTTATATACTCCACGCATATATGCTCACATTGCTCTTTGGTAAAAAAGCGATTGTCACTGCCTCCGCAGCCTCCGTAAATAAATTGAACGCATTCATTTGTCTCGGGATTGTAGGACCAACGTTCTTTCAATAACGCACATCTTTTCACCTTTAGAGGCTGCATAAAGACCTCCCCACAAATTGCTGCAAGTCAGAAAGAGTTGGCAATTCAATAGATATAATATATATAAGAGATTACTTACGATTTCTAAGCGCAAACATATTTCCTAGGCACGTAACCAGCATGAAAATTAGAAATAATAATTTCATTGTACGGTTTGTAGTTCTTGATAAGAACAACTAAATTGCTTTCTTTATAGTTGATCTAGAAATGAATTTTTATGCTTTCTGAACATACTAGATTACAATTTTCAAACCTTTTTTGTGTCTAGGTTGACAGCTTGAAATGTTATTGAATGTTGGCTGAGTTTTGAAGTTTCCCTTTCATAAAATTGCGGTTAACAAAATATATAATGAATTTCTTTAAGCTTTTATAATAATATATTACAGAATATTGGCTGCATTTTGGAAGTTTTTATTCTCCCAAAACATCACAGAAATTTAAACAACGTAAAAATGTCAACAAAATGAATTCATAACGTTCAACATCGTTTGACGCGTAAGTGTCCACGGTTTACCTCTCTTATAACCACCTTCAGATTGCTCTCGACACCCAGATCACGCGGAAAGGAGTCCAGGAGTTTCTTCACATAGCTCTCATGGGTGTTCTACTAAAGAAAATGTTTAGCAAATTGTAGATAAATCAGTTTTATTTTGTTTACTTCTTACGTCAGCTGCATCGTCGGTTTTTTCGCTTGCGCGCCTCAAACGTTTGCTCTGCTCATATGAGGAAAAGCTTAACAAACCGCTGTTTTCATTGTCCGAGCATAAACCCGGATCTTTCAGATAATGCTGACTGTTTAGATCGCGTGCGTTTCTAGCAATAAAATTGCTGCGAATTTGTAGTAGTTTAATGGTAATGTAGGGTTATTTTAAAAGGCATTAAAGCAACTAACCTGTCGCTGTCAATAGATGCCAGGTTCTTATCGACATTGTCAACCAATTGTGACTGTTGCTCCGAACCAACGAACCCTTGTAGATTAATTGGAGCAACTGCCGCGGGAACCTTCTCCGGATTTTCTACCTCTTGCAGTTTCATATCCTGAACCGTCTTCTGTGGCTCTTGCTGTACTTGCGGTTGTTCGCGTACAGCTCGGTCGAGTTGAGCTCGCTCGTAGATCGATTGTTTCTTGCCTGCATCGTTGTACAATTTGGAGAAGTCGTTGTAGACGCCTGGGTTACCCTCAATGGGCATGTTCTGATCAAAGTTTAACGGATCGGATGCAGATTCGTCTCTGTCACGCCAGGCATCTTGCTGCTTGTGCAGCTTCATTGTTTCGTGTTCCGCATCGGCTGGTAATTTCTCCAAGCTCTCCATTTTACCAAGTTTTTGATCGGGCAGCTCGTCAGAATCGAAGCGTGTACGCTGCCTCACACGCTCCCGATTGCGTTGCAGGCACATGGCATCCTCTGGATCGCATTCCTCCATCGATTTGGAGTGCATTTTCCGCAAATTGTTCACGCGTGCTTTGTGCAATTTCATGCCCCGATCGGCATTGAACATGTCGCAGTTTCTGTTGATGCTGGGGCACGTGGTGCGGCGGGTGGTGCAAAGTCTAGTGGTGCTGCATGTGCTGGGTCTTCTGTCGCACTTCGGACGCATCGTGGTGCACAACTTCTCATCCTTATCCAAGTCGTCGTCGTCCCGACAGCCCTCGTCTAATGGAGACTTCAACGAAGACTCTGCATCCTCCTCGATAGCTTCTGGCTCTGGTTGGTGTTTTCTAGCTTGATTATGCAGTTCCCTTAAGTTTGCTTTGAAATACATTTTAAAAATTATTTCGTTTAATCGTAATACTATTAGCTGTTACCTTCCAAATCAAAGGGTTTATCAGCCGAGTCCTCCAACAGCTTGTTGAGCGTATTCAGATCATCCAGGGAAAGATCTTCTATCGTAGATTGAACTTCAGCCGCGTTCAAACCTTGCATTAAATCTGGATAATCAGCTGAAGCTGTTAGCTTATCCGGTTTCAGCGGGCATACCTAATTGCATAAATAATATTTAACATTCACTTAGTTTTTTATGTATTCAACTTACAATTGGAGGTGCTGAAGCAAAGCTAAAAAATATTGTTAATATAATAATAAATATATACATTTTTCGATGTTTACGGCAATTGAGTTGTTTGTTATAGAAATCTGAAGTCGAATGAAATATTCGGCTTGCTGCATTTAAAGCATTTTAAATATTTTGAAAAATAAGTACAGTATTGCTAGATGGTTAAATAATTATTGGGGCTTAGAAAAACGCACTTAAGTTTATAGGTTTATTCAAGTTATATATTTCGCAGAGCTTAAATAATCATTCGCATATTGATATCACTATCAAAAAGAATTTTCTAAAATTTATTTTAAAATTCAACCCTACCTTTGCAGAATGGTTGAAGCCGCTATACCCACAATACAATCGATGCATCTGCTCTCCGTGGTTAATTTCATACACGCCTCGTGCATAGCCAAAGTGAAGAACGATAATATACTAAAGCGAGATCAGAGTCTCAGTTACTGGTCCCAGGTCCACTCAAACTCGAAACGTTCCACAACAGAGCGTCATTTGCAGGGTCCCGGAGACTCCTTTCTCAGCGACGTCTATGAAGAGAGCATCTCCACTAAGACTCAAGGCTTGATTGTGCTGCCCAAGGTGAGCATAACCATGCTGCAGTCGTCGATTGTGGAGGAGATTATCTCTGTGGCAGCGTTGGATAATGTGCAGGTGAGTAAAATGAATAATTATGAATATACAAAAAATGCACGCAATTGTTCTTGTAATTTGCTTTGCATACGAGAAAAAGCGCTCACATATACGAGCTGCTCAACCCACAAGAAAGAGCAATTGCAAATACACGAGAGATGTTTGCGATTGCGATTGAAAGTGGTTTAAGAAATATATTCCATATATTCTCTTTGCTTTTGTGTAGGATTTAAGCTGCGTCTCCCTGCTGACCTTCTATATGGAGGGCATCTCCACGAAGTTCCATCTGGGCAAGACGACGCGTGCCTCCATGCACAACGTCTACATACAACAGGCAGTGCAATCCGGCAGCAGTCACAAGAAAGGCGGCATTATGAAGGGCACACGTGCGCTGTTGGCGCATCTCTCCTCTCAAACCCGTCCGGATAATGTGCAGGGCGAACCCATACTCATTGAGACGTCGGAGAAGCAGCTGGAGGAGCTGGTGATCACGCTGGATATTGGACGTGCGCACGCGCAGTTGCGTCGTCTGAAGACCGAGGGACAGTCGTGTGCGCCAGAGACACCCATAATTGTGACAGCGATACCGGAGCTTAAGAGCAAGGTGCTCTTCGAGTGTCTGAAGATGCCGGAGAGCACGGGCATCGAGAGCATTGGTTACATTATGTTTGAATGCGGGCTGGAGGGTGTGGGCGTGAAGATTGTGAAACGTTCGCACTTTGAAAAGTCGGAAAACAGCAAGGAGGAACTGGCGGAAATGGCAGCGGGTTCAGAGGGTGTTGCACCCTCTGGAGGTGCCTTCAATCTGAACGAACTTGTGGGAAATGCAGGTAATGCTGATGCAGCAACAGCGTCGGGAGATGGTTCCGGAGCTACCTCAAAGGCGGAGGCAGCTTGGCGTTTGATAACCAAGAAACCGCCTACACCCAAAACACCAAAGGAGAAGTTCCAGCATGCTTTGGACAATATTATTGTCTCTGATAGCTCAACAACAAATGCTGCGAAACCCCCGCCAGATGAGGATGTGGAAAAGG
Source organism: Hypselothyrea guttata (assembly GCA_035045125.1). Classification (NCBI taxonomy): domain Eukaryota; kingdom Metazoa; phylum Arthropoda; class Insecta; order Diptera; family Drosophilidae; genus Hypselothyrea; species Hypselothyrea guttata. The sequence continues at coordinate 385,051 of JAWNNJ010002265.1, forward strand.
GAGCGGGGACTAACCAACATGCAAGCAATTCCTCGAAACCCAATACATCTGCTGGTAACGCATCGAAGGAAGGCTACGACAAGGCCCTATCCAATGTCAAGGGTACCGATAAGACCTCTTCCTGCGTCATCGAACTGAAATCCGTTTGGTTCAACTTTGCTGCGCCGCCCTGTGTGCCGATTACACGGAAAATAGATCTGACGCGATTGGATTGGAATCTCTTGAGCACTGCATCGCCAGCTATAACAGCCTGGATGAATCCCAGCAATCGTTTGGCCATTAAAATAGTCGCCTTGATGAAGGCTCTACATACGAGACAGACGGCAGTTGCCGCTTGTCTGATGGCGGATGCCATGGAGAACGAGAAAATACAGCGCAATCCAAAGATTAAGAAGGTGAGAAAAATAAATATTAGCTCAGAAATGGGATTGACATATATTAAATGTGTAGATACATGTAAAATCTATCCAGAACACCAATCATTTTTAATTTTGAAGAAATAGTTTCGAATTTATAGCTTAAATTCTGAACGCATTGTTTTCATTGCATACCCTAGGGCTGATTTTTGTTTTAACACTTTGAATGGAAAATAAATTTGAGTTCAAATTTGCTAATTAACTTTCCATTTATCCGCAGAGTCGCTATGCCAACAACTACACCCTGCTTTCGAAGACCCTGCAGGAGGATCCCAGCTGTCAGCTGTGCTACATTATGCAGAAACTGGTGCTGGATGATGGCGTACAGCGCATCGAGCAGATCTTCAAGCAGGGCGTGGTGCCGCACCTCAATATGCTGCGACAGGCAAGTAGAAGAAGCTCTACAAAGTCTCAATGATCGTAACAAATTGTTGTGTTTTATAGGGCATCATTGTGCTGAGTCGTCAGTGGAAGAACACGCTCTACAATCCCATACTTTTCGAGCATCAGTATAAGAATAAATTGGCGCGTCCCATAAATGTGACATTCTCGTTCCCGCAGAACGAGGAGGAGTGCGAGGCGGATGAGTGTGAAGGTGATGTTGAAATGGGCGCCTATGCGGGCGTCGGCGAGAATCCGGAAGAGAGTGAGAATGCTTTATTACTTGGGCAAACACAGCATCATCGAACTCACATTGGTACTCCTTTGATTAACGCTGCCAAACGATTTCCTTTTTGTTTATAACCTAATGATACAAATACGTATATGTCTATGTATATAGGAATTACATTCCTACTTCTTTAAGTGTTTATATTATTTATCTATTTGTTGTGCACGTATTTGTGTTTCGTGTTTTATTTTTCAAACTGCACAAACTTTTTAATTTGTTTTGTGTTTGTGCACTATCTCCCTCTACCTTCTACTCTTGATCTCTTAGCACGCTTAACAAACTTTTCCTTTCCTTCTAATGTTTCTCATGAAGAACAAAACAAAAAGATCAGAAAATGCTTTAAGTGTTCATGACATTCGTAACTGTTTTGATGCTTTGCGTTTGCATTGTCTATATCAAATATTTATTCAATGTTTCTTCTACCTTTCTACTTCTGGCTCAACTATACTTCCAAAATATTTAAGCTAAATTTTGCACAGTTTCTTTTGTTGTTCAGTGTATGAAATAATTGTTTCAAAATCTAACTTAAAACTTGTAAAAAACGTAATTAACAACAGCATCTTAAATGTTTCTCAAATAATAATTTGCGTAATCATCAGAGTCTTGAATATTTGTCGAACAATTATTTCATACACTGCACATGAATATATTTTATTTTATTTGAAAAGTGCCCATAAAACAGAAGTTTTATTGGGAATTTATGTGTATGTGATTTAAATATTTAATCAACTCTTTTGCTGTATAGACAACGCTCAGTACGGAGGACTCTCCTATACCCATGAGACCGGACAGCGTTCGGCATCAACCTCACCGAATATACATCATTCCCGTCGTGGGTAAGTAATCCGATAATCGATGTAATGCCTTGTGCTTGTGCATGTTGCAAATAATTAATGCCACTGCCTGTGTTATATTTTTCTTTTCATAATTCCGCCGTATCATCCGTCATAATGTAACCCAATGTCAATGTCGTGCAATGTATGCGCTTTTGTAATGCTAAAAGACTAAGCAAAATGCACAGCAAAGCCTCGAATTATTCACACGGCAATTCGTCTCGTTCCAGCATACAAATGTTGCCCATAATATCGGGTCTGGTGGAGAAACAAGTGCCGGAGTTTGGTAAGTTCTTAACTTTCTATTATGTTAACCAGTTGGTCGTTCGGTTGCGTCCGACTGTAACCTTTTTGCTTGTTTTTATTTACCCCTTGGCAGCGCAGCTATTAAAGCTGGCGCACGTAAAAAAGTTAGAAGAAGAAGCATTGCTGTTACGCTTCGGTTGACAGTCTTATAAAATTATATTGACAATAAACCTAGAGCAAAAAAGTCATCAAATATTATTTATTTCATAGAATACGGCGCGTTGCAGGAGGGTTCGCTTAGCTCTACGAATTCAGTGAATAAGTTGTGGCTCAGCGCTGAGAATCACAAGGAAGATCTATACCTTTGGATGGCCAAGCAGCAGGACAACAGCAAGAAGAAGGATCATGCCGCAGAGAAGGAGCATACGCGTCCAGCACCCCCTAAAATGTATGGCCAAACCCACACTCGTAGCGGAATTATGCAGGATTCCATCAAGTTGCTCGATGCGCACCTGATCTTTGAACCGTTGCTGACGTGCTTGGGCGTGATGCCACAGCAAATGATCAACAAGTTCTCGAATGCGGACATTTCATCGCTGGAGAACTTTGGCACGAATCTGTCGCTGATCGGCACCTTCGACTCGATACGCGTGGACATCGTGGTCAGTGAGGCGGGCGACAAGAAGAACAACACGAATACGAACACCAAACCCTCAAAGCTCAATAAGAAATCGAACGGACGTGCCTCCATCATGATGGACACTCCCCTATTTCTCTGCGAGCGCGTGGGCGTTGAGCTGGAGGTGCTCAAAATGTCCGACGGCATGGCCGATCAGGCACGTCAGAGCGTCATCTATATGTCGCGACGTCAGCTCAAAAAGCACACCAGCACCGTTGTCAATTGCAGCCTGAACGTAAGGTTTATATCGCAGCAGGTGAACATGCCGCTGCTGCGACTGCTGCATCAGATCTGCAACATGTATCAGAATGTGAAGGATGCGCAAAACGAGTTCCACGAGCATCCAGAACTGAGCAAAAAGGGACAAACCAAAGACGAGTGCAGTTTGGGTAAGGAGTTAGCTTGAATCGAAAGTACAAATTAGTTCGGTTGGGTTTAAAAATTGGTTCTTTCAAAGATTAGATATCTGCGTATTAGATATCCTGTAACTGAAAAAAAACCCAACTGAGCTAATTTGTAATCGCAATGATTTATGTAGTCAAAAAAGTTAATTTGTTTTTTACTTCCATACAGCTTCAGAGCCAACGGATCTGCTGCCTTTTAACTCCGTCGCAGAGCGCTTTGCGGCGCATGGCGAGAGCTTCTCGGATGAGCGTTATGACAAATTTAACGAGACCATGCCCACAATGCCAGCTGGGCGTGGGCGTGGCAGCGGTTTGGCGCCCATCATACAGTTGACGCCCTCGCCCAATGCCAAGAATCGTCCGCAGAGCTTTGCCCAGAAGCTGCGATCTACCGGCAAATCGGTTAAAGGCAAGCTGGGATATACCAATCTCAATGAATCCAGCTCGTCCCCCCTGCGCGATAGTCCCACGATGTCGCTGCATGAGCATAACATACTCAAGATGTCCACAGAATCGAAGGCGTCGCTGAATGGCGGCTGTGCCACCAGTGTCAGCGGAGATTACAACAACACGTTGACCAAGGCGGGCATGGCTGCTATGCCGTCTCTACTGGAGACCCCCAATTGCTGGAAGACCATCTATCATCTGCTGGAGCTCTACGGCACCATGCCGGAGACCAAGACCGTGGTGCAGCGCAGCTCGTTGAATGAGCATAAGAAACCGACAGCTGCCACCGATGATGATGATTTGACGAGCGCACCGACGCCACTGCCACAGCATCGTGACATGCAGCTGCTCGATGGTGTGCCCCAGGAGCGCACCCGTTTGATTGTCTTCGGTGTGGCAAAGATACACAAGACACGACTTCTCGCCACCTTATCGGGACTGAAACTAGAGTCGGAGATCACCACGCTCAACAGCACCGCCACCTGGCGCAAAAAGGCGCGTCCCGTTTCCTTGGAGTGCTCGTTGACCGGTCAGGTGGGGCGTGCCATGATTGTGCTGCTCGAGGGCGTGGCACCTAGTCAGCAGTAAGTACCGGAAATTCCTAACAATATTTCGCGATTGATTTTCACGGAGAAATAAAAGAGGGACATCCTTGCTCGCTTTTTGATTATTTTCTCAAAATTTCACCTTACTCATTTGTACACCCAATAATTCCTTACTCCATACTTCGTGCACCCTACAGAACCGTTGTCAAAGTGACCGTCGGTAAGAGTCAAACGCTCTACTCCAGCCTATCCAAGCGAGGCAAGGACAAGAACAGCGGCCTGCTCTCCATAGGTGCCGTCAACATAGACATACCCCAACACCCTGTGGCCCTACACGGCATGATGACGCGCAGCTCCAAGCAGTTGTCGTCCACCTTGCAGGAGCTGCGTGTCAAGCGTAATTCGGGACGTTCCACCCTACGTTCGCACACTGCCGAGGAGCCTGAATCACCTTTCCATGCACGTAACTCCGGTGGTGGTAACAGCGGAGTGGGCACCGCGAGTGAAATGCGGGAGCGCACCGTGTCTGGAGGGGCACAGCAGCAACCTCATCTGGCAGCCAGGCGTGCAACGCGTCTGGTGCAGTCCAAAGCGGCAGCAGCTCAGCAGAACGGTTTGCTGCAGCCTCTGGTGATGCAGTTCAATGTTCTGCTTCAAAGTTTATCCATCAATGCGGCGCTGTTGCCCTCACTGCAAGCGCAGTACCGCATGAACCACGTCAGCTCCATGGGCGTAACCGGACAACGGGCCAAATTCGTCATCGATTTGCCCACGCACACGCTGAGCTTCAACACCAAGATACAGGTGAGCAGAGAGAAATGTAGATTTTAGGGCCAATTTTGGTATAATGGGGGGATTATCACTTCTTAATCGAAAATAGCCAATTTTGTAAAACTTTGAATGCACATAACTTCACCAAAACTTAACCAATTTTCAAGCGGTATAGATTTTTCTCAATTATTTGAATGCAAAAGTAAAATTTAAATGATGAATAAAAGAAAAAAAATTGAATTTGTTTTGTGAAAATTTTAAGGGGTGTCTTCCTTAAAAAATATGAAATTTTCACAAAAAAAAATTTTATTTTAAGATCATGAGAATTAATGCGAAAACGAATTGTATTGCGAAATTATGCAGAAAAAACCAAACATGACCGCATTTGGTCAAAAAATGTAGCTTTTACGATAAAATTAATGCAGTCAGAGGGTGAAATATACCTTTTAGATAGAAATTTTAGATGTCTTGTTATTAAATAATAATCTGAACTATTTGCAGAACGAAATGAATCTGCCGTCGGAGGCCTGCATTGGCTTGCCACCGGTGCATGTGCTTGCTGAATATATACCCGATAATCGCCAGGAGCATACCGAAACCATTGAGGGCATTGTACTGCGTCAGGGCGGCTACGTAAATGCCAGTGCAGAGATTGGCGAATTCGAGCGTTGCCTGACCACGGATCTGCTCAATCATTTGGTATTTGTGCAGAAGGTGTTTATGCGGGAGATCAACGAGGTGCTACAAAAGGTTTACGGCGGCGAGAAGCCGGTGCCGTTGTGGACCGAGGACAGTGGGGATACGTCCAGCTCGCAAGAGTCATCGTTGAAACGTATACTCTTCTCCATCAATATATCGATGAAGCGCATACAACTGACTGCCACCACGCCTTGCTCGTCGGCTGTCCGCTTTGAGACAGGGACGTTGGAGCTGCAGTTGTCGAATCGGGTCAAGAATCTGGGAGATTTAAACAATCGCAAATTGTTCTTCAAGGCACATATTGATTTCAATCTATCGTTGGGTCAGATAATACGAAATGTGATATTTGATGAGGCCGAACCGGAGTTTCAGCAATATGCCTTTTTCCACACGACCATCGGTCTGCGTAATGCCTTCCAGGATGAGCTGCTCAACGAAGACAAGGAGCTCATTTTGTTGACGCTCAAGCGTCCGCTAGTCTACGTACAGCCGATAGCCGTGGACAAAGCCATATTGGTCTGGCTGAACTACAAGAACGCCTACGAATACTGGGCCGAGAAGCGTGCCAATCTCTGCTATGAACATACACCACAAACCACCCAACAGGTCTTTGATCGTGTGGCATTCGGGCAGATTGCCAGCTCGAATTTGTCTACGCTGTTCCTGCAACTAACTGTTGAGGATATGGGCATTTGTTTGCCCTTAAAACAGTTCAATACTGTGGTAAGTTGCAGAGAGATGATAACTAAGCTCTACATTTAGATAAAGGTAGAGCTTGACCTTCGGGTTTACCTAAACCTTTACCTTCACATTTACCTAAACCTTCACCTCTATCTTTTCCTAAACCTCCACCTCTATCTTTACTTAAACCTTTATCTCTATACTTTCTTTTATCCTTTCCTGTAGCTCTACCTCTATCTAAACCTCTACCTTTAACCTTTTCCCCAAACCCTACTTCATCGACCCTTACTAATAGTTATAATAATTAAAAATATTTATTTACAGCCCTATGGCTCGCGTTCGTATCAGGACTTTGATTCCAAAGGTGCTGTGGTTATCACCTTGGAGAATACGATCATCTCCGCGTGTAACTCGGGTTCGTTGGTGTCCAAGGGCAAATTCCAAGGATTATGTCTGCGTTTCGCCGATGACTTCGAAACCAATTTGGACGATTGGAAGCCAAGTTCGGTGGAACCCATAATGAATGTCTGCGTGGTCTCTGAGGGCACCTTTGAGGTTTGCTCTCGCACAACCGCCGCCAAGAAGGGCGAGAATGCCAAGTGGCTGCTGAATGTGAAGTGGCAAATGGAGGGCGTGGACATACACTTGGATGTGAACATTGGCAAACAGTTGTCCTCGCTGGGACACACTTTGACCATGTTAACAGGCTTTGAGGAGGATGAGACACAAATGGAATCACCGGACAGCGATGAGGGCGATCAAAGCTGTCGGGATACGTATGTGCGAAGACGTGGGGAATTCGATAATCTACCAGCGTTTGTCTTCGATCCGACTATTGACTCCAAGAAGCGTTCGTTCATGATGGAGAAGGAAATGGCGGAGCAACTGAAGATAATCAATGATCTGCGCACGCTGGGCGCCTCCCACAATACGGTGGCGCACGAAGAGCGTCGCCTGCAGGAGCTGCAGGCCATTTGCTATAAGTACTTCCGCCGTGACATGATACAGAAATGGAAGCGTCCCTCGTTGCGCAGATCCCTGAAGAACTACAGTCGCTCCCATTCGTACATCGGCAGCGGTGGCGTTGCCGGCGTCTCAGCAAGCGCAGCAGCCGCTGCAGCTGCCGCGCGTGAAATGCCTCTGGACAACGGCAGTCACAGCTATGCAGGCAGACGTCTGGACACCATTGCCTCCAACGATGAAATCTCCAGTCTACAGAGCACGCCCGCCTCCTGCCATTCGCGCAGTGCATCGCTCAAAACGGGCGTCAGTCGTGTGACCTTCACCGATGCCATGCGGCAAACATCCCTACCCAATGCGGATACGGATACCGAAACGGCGGACAATGAACTGGATTGGCGCAGCGGTTTACCAGGCGATTGCACGCCCAGCGAAATGGATGTGGACGGCACCTCGGTTGAGATGCGACGAAAACATGCGCATGGACAGAAACAGCAACCGGAACCCAACATTGACTTTGAGCTGGATGTCAAGGTGCTGGTCAACTCGGGCAAGTGTGTGCTACACACCAAGGAGAACACGAGTGGGGAGGAACGTGGCGCAGCCTATGGCGCAGCTGCAGCTGCGAACGTCAAGACCCACAAACGAGAGCGTAGCATAGGCAACGATTGGGGTAGTCCAACACCCTCTCGACGACAGCGAGACAAGAGCAAACTGCGCTACACGGCAAATGCGCATAACAATGCGCTTCTGGCGGATCTGACGATCTTCCACATACCAGGTCTGGATGTCAAACTGCATTATCAATCGCGCACGTTGCTGGAACCGTTGGAGCTGCCACATACGCCCTCCACTTCGCGACGTTTGGGCAACAAACGCGCCACGCTGAGCGCTTGGATGACCTTGCAGAGCATACCCGAAGAGACCATCATATCACCGCATATTCTAGAGTTTCTGGAGCAAACGCTGGAGCCGATTCCGACGCGTCAGCAGGCGAATAGCGTGCCAGCAACGCCCTCGCACACCACAGCTGTGGACATTTTGCCGGCGAATTACGTTACCTATGCCTCCTTTCCGGTGGACGTCATCGTCTACTTCCACATGCAACCGTCTACATTCCGATTCAGCTGCCTGCCCGTCTCACGCGTCGAGTGCATGCTGCAACTACCTAGTCTCGACATTGTCTTCAGCTCCAAGCGCAGCGGAGATGAGGAGCAACAGGCTCATAGTTCGCAGACGCATGCGGATCAGCAGCTGCCGACGGGGGGGTTGAGTGTTACAGGGTGTCTGGCTGATTTCAATGTGTACATCTTCCATCCGTACGGTGGCAAGAAGACCTCGAAGGAAACCCAATTCTCGCCCCTGAGCGACAGCGAACGCAAGGATTCGCTCAGCATCAATGTGGAGTTTGTTAAGTTTCACATTACGCGTTGTCGCAAGGTCTACATCGAACCCTTGCCCAGCTCTAAGCGTGCGTTGGATCAGAGCCGTGCTGTCATTAGGTTCTCCACAATTGTGGACATTGGTAGCGCTAGTTTCAAGTACGACATGCGTCGTTTGACGGAGATTTTGGCCTTCCCCAAGGCCTGGTACAGACGTCGCATCGTGAGGCGTCTGTTCCTTGGCGATCTAAGCGTGCACCAACAGCAACAGCAGCAACAACAACATCCAGGGGGTTCGGAAACGCCCACGGGTGCACCGCCTGCCACGCCCACGCCGAGTGAGGAGCGCAACAAGGATAAGCTAAGATTGGACTTTGAGCAGCCTCAAAATTTGCCACAACTCGGACACTTTGGCGCTGTGCGTAAACTCAAATCGCTCGGCAAATCTTCGAGCGCCGAATCCTCGGGCACACCGCCATCGGAGAAGAATCAAATTACGGCCTGGGAAACCCTGGTGATATTTGCCGTCAACTTCACCAAGCTCAACGTACAGATGAACATCGGCAACGTCTGTGGCAATGTTGTCTGGCTCACCAAGGATTTCCGCTCGGATGGACGTCTCTCCATTGGCAGCACGGGATATAAGAACATGTATGCTGGCATCTACTTGGGAGGCTCTGCGCTGGATGCGAAGGGCGGAATCGTAGGCGGCAGTTTTGAGGTGAACAAGATCAACAAAAGGTTTCACATCAAGGAGGAAGCGGGCATGGAACCGTATCATAATTTGGGTCTCAGTTTTATGGCGCTGGAACTGCGACTGGACTACATGGGCACCTCGGTGCTGATGACGCGCATCAGCAGCTTTGCCGCCGCCATGAAGGATGAGTGGAGAACCGCCTCCCAAGCAGCTGCAGCTGCCAAGGATCAGCCACGTGCTCTGATCTTTATACACGGCGATCTCAGCTGGGATCAATTGCAGATCATGATCTCCAAATCCACAACGGCGGACATCATGAAAATGTACTTCAAACTGGAGGAATTCTTTACGCAGCAATTCAAGTCATCGAAGAGGGTTTTCTCCAGTCTGGAGCCACGTCTTCAGGACCGCACGGCGAGCATCAAACGTCGCCAGCAGCTAAAAAAGAAACCAAATGGTGAGCTACCAACTGCCAACACAGGAGGAGCACCTTCTGCCGTACCAGGTGCCAATCAATACCTGGGTGTGGACAATACCGATGCACGTCATCATCGGCATTGGCAGAAGCCTCTAGCTCAAGCCATTGGTCTGGTGGTTCCCTCGCTGGTCACCCGTCTGCCCCGACACGGCAACGTCTTGGGCGGTACGGTCGAGCTGCGAGGTCAGAACATTTCTTTGGCCTGCTTCCATGGCATCAACTTCAAGTCCAAGTCCTGGGCGCTGTTTAGTCTGAAGTCCCCCTCCATTAACTTCGCCACGGAGGCGCGTCAGCTGGAGGACAGCAGCGAGGTGCTGGTTACACAAACCCTCACCTCCTGCCTGGGCCAGAACACCGAGGTGCAACAGCAGCAGAATCACTCCATGGCAATTGTGTCGCGGATTACGAGGAACATCATCTTCCCTCCGCAATTCAAGACGCTCAACGAGTGGTTCCATTATGCCTTTGCCAACAGTGAGATCGATGGTGAGTTGCCAAATTCAGAGCTGTGAATTATAGATTTTGATAGAGCTCAGCAGAAACAGACATACATATTTACGACAAAGCATTCCTAATTTCAAATATATTAAATTGAAAACCTTTTGAACATTATCCTTTCAGCCGTGGATCGTTTTCCCATGTTGGAGTGTGAGCGTGAAATAGCTTCTAACTCCATAGAGCGTACACGCGCCTCGGGCAGCAGCAGCGCCTCCAAATCGCAGGAGCATAATCACAATAGGGAAGTCATCTTTGCCCTACCCAGCCTGCAGCTGCACTTTAAAACCGAACACAAACAAGGACCCACTACGCCGGAACCTACAGGTAAATACCTATTAGGAATACCTTTTTGGTGGTTAAAGCTAATCTGGTTTAGTGACAAAGAAAAAAGGTTGATAAACTTCGTATACCTTCTATTAAACTGTTTGATGTTATTTATACTTTCGCAATATTTGTAAAAATCGAAACCAATAAATAACTTATGTTTCTTATATTCCCTAGAATCGAAACCGGAAGTCTTGTGCAGCTTCATAACCGAATTCGATGATCACATATTTGTCACAGTCGATGCGGATGCCTTCTTCTTTCTGCACGATCTGATCACGTCCTATGTGACCGAGAAGGAGAAGGTGGTAAGTAGCTGGAGGGTTGAATGATTGATGAAATGGTTTACTAATCAAAATTCTCTCTTTCGGACAGCTGGGCGCACAATCGGCACGTGCCGCCTCGCCCAATCTGTCGCAGAAGACGAACCTCAAGCCGTATTTGAACGAGGAGCGGAAGAGCGGCTCCAATACCAATCTGACGGTGCAGGGACAGCAGCAGCATCTTAGCGGCAGCAAGAGCAGCTTGGAGCCCCTGCAGGGAAGTCACACGAATTTAGCGAATACTACGAACTCAGCAGCAAATGCCACGACAGCAACAACGACGACGACGACAGCTGCAACAGCAGCAACGACAACAACGACAACACAGACAGCAACAGCAGCAGCAGCAACAACAGCAACTGGAGCAACTGGAGCAACTCCTACCATAACAACTTCCACAAACGATGGCACAGATGCGGTTGATGGACTGCCCAGTTTCGATATAGAATCGTTTGTGCGTGATTGGAGGCACTTTGAATGCCAGACTTGGCATCTGGAGCCCACGGTGCGTCTGCTCTCCTGGGCTGGCAAGAGCATCGAACCCTATGGGGTTGACTATATACTCAATAAGCTGGGCTTTAGTCATGCACGCACCACCATACCCAAGTGGTTGCAGCGCGGATTTATGGATCCATTGGACAAGGTGGAAGCGTTGATTATGCTTCAGCTGCTGCTGATGGTGCGCGAGAATAAATCGGATGCGGGAAATGCCAAGAGATCTTCCAATTAGCCATAACAAATGCAGAGCAAAACATCTATGACAATTAGTGTTGGCAGAACATCGATAGTTGGCACTATCGATTATTTTGGATATCGATTATAATCGATTAATCTGCTAAGATATAGAAAAAAATATTTCAAAAACATATTGCTCCCAAACAATTTATAATTTTGGCAATTGGTAATGACCACCATCGATAATAATCGATTAATCGGTTAACATATAAAAAGTATTTGCCATATTAATCAAAAACATATTTTTTACAAATCTATATATGTAAACACTTTTAATCAGTTAAGAAAACTTACGCTAACCCAACCTAGACAGTCTAATATTTTTTCCTAAATATCGATAAAGCTATCGATTGTTTTGCCAACACTTATTACAATGCTAGTGAAATGTGAACGAGTTTATTTAGTTGTAATACAGGCAATGATGTATAACGATGTAAATCGGCAAAAGCCCAATTCTAAATGTAATTTTAAAGCCGTCATAGTTATTTTTCCACTCCAGATACTCGGTATTAATATTAAACTATTATTATTACTATTACATACGCCAATTAACGGCAGCTTTGTTAAATATTCTATTTTGTAAATTTGTTCTTTTGCTCGCAGTTCTAATTTAAATTTAAAAACCAAAAAAAAAAAAAAAACCAACGGTAATTGTAAACGGTAATTGTAATTGTAATCGGTTAACTGTTAAGTGCAATTGCTTCATGTAATTTTGCTCAATTTTTAGGCGCTTTGTAATTATCATAATTAATTAATTAATGGAATGTATGCCTATTGTTCATTAAGCGTGTGTGTGAGAGCCAAGCCAATGTTTAAACTATAAGTAGCTCTAATTGATATACATACATACAAACGTCATATATACGTACATATAATGCAAACTGTACAAGTTTCTAAATATAGGTAATAAAGTGAACTCTTCAAAGTGCATACTTATCATAAATGATTTTGTAATGGGATTTTTGATTGTTATAGTGTTGGTTCATAATAGTTATTGCTGAAATTATTGGGTAAGTTAAGTTAATTATTAATTTCAGTCCTATTCAGATTGGAGAGTTTACGGATTCTGACGAAATATTACGAATTCGTAGGGAAATTTTGAAGCAAGTGTATGCTAATAAATAAATAATGAGTAAATAAGTATAATGATAAATAAATAAATAATAATAACAAATAAATAATTAACAAATACTAGAAGAAATAATAATAATAATTCCATGTTTAATACAAAATATTATAAACAAATAACAAATAAGTAATATTTAAACAATAAATAAATGAGTATTCTATTTAATTAGCTAGAAATCCTTAAAAGCGATTTTTTCTCTTTCCTAACCTCTGCCTCGACTTGTTATGCTAGACTTGGACGACAGCCACGCCCACCGCCTAGCGCCCAATTTGCCCCCCTTACTTCTCATTTGAAGGCGCTGCTTGAGTAAACTTTGCATCCGTTGCGTATATCCGTTTTTTGTTTTTCTTTCGAGCAGCGAGTGAATGTTGCTTTTTTGTCATGTTATTTTTTAGCCTTTCAACATTTTCTATTTTTTTTGTATTTTTTCTTGTCACAGTTTGTGCTTTTTTTTTTTTTTTTTGTATTTTGTGTGCGCCTTGTGTCTTTGTAAACATTTCATTTTCCATCAAGGTTGCGTTTTTAATTATTTTTCGTTCCTTTTCTCTGCTTGTTGCGCTGCTGCTTGCCGCTGAGTTGATTCAGCGTCTTCGGCTGCTTCTACTTATTTTCTCTTCATTTTCTTTTGCTTAGCATGCTATTAGGTTCAGCCTGTTTCTACATCATTTGTGTGCAGTTGGAAGAAAAGGCAAGAAAGGCTTTCGTGCGGTTCTTATACCCTATACTCATTAAAAGTGTGTAAAAATGGGGTTAATAAGTTTTTGGAGAATGTAAGTAACATGCAGAAGCAGGCGTGACAGACTCCACAAAGTATATACTTTTGATCAGGAGGACGATAACGGTATATACTATATGTAAGAGCAGATGAAGTTTATTTCAAATGTTAGATGCCACGCCCCTTTTACGTTTTAATCGTTAAAAAACTTGTAACAAACGTAATATTTAACATAGAAGGTTGTTATTCAGAATATATATTCTCTAACATTATAATTATATATATTGAAAAGCGTCTTGAAATCGCGTATTACATGCAGAAGATATTAAAGAGACAATTTTGCGACATTAAAAACATGCTACAGACAAACAACTAAGAAGAAGCATTGCTGTTGCGCTTTATGTAAAATTTTATCAATATTTTAAATTAGGTTTAAATTATAACGTACAGGGTATTCTAGCGTCGGGTGCGTCCGACTGATCGGCTGCTACTATGCTGGTTTCTTTAAGAAATTGCACGCTTCCAACTGATGAGCTTTTTGCAAAGGGGAGCGTATCAGTTGGAGGCACATCCTCGGGCAGGGTCGCTGCCATACACACACACACTCACACACACATACACATACACATACACACTTACACACATACACACAATGACTCACACACATAGAGAGTGCCATGAATGCGAGTGGTTTACTTTGGAGATTAGTTTATCTAAAGTTAATGAGGGTTAAAACTAATAGGCGAATGGCTTAATTTTTAATTATGAGACTCGACTTTTCTGTTGTGGTTTCGCCTTCAGTTGTTTTTTTTCGTTCTTTGTATTGCCCTTGTTTTTCTTACATTTTTGTGGGTCTCCTTTTTTGTCTTGCATTTCGCTTTCACATCTTGACTTTGTGGCAGTTAATTTTTGTCATTTTGGCACAGAGCCTCGGGCATCACATGGCCCCTTTTTTTAAGAGCCAACAAATGCCCAGATTAGCTTAATTTTAAGTTTAGTAAAACGGCAAATGTTTGCTAGCAAATGAAGTTGTTCCGGATTAAGCTGCCTATATAAAAATAATGCGTGATTTATGGCTTAATTTTTGGTAGGGATTTAGCGTAAAATTTTGGCGGATAAGTTGCAAATAAACCGAGGTTTTATCTTTTTTGCTAAAAAAGATAATGAAATTATTCCAAGCATTTTAATTAGTATAAATACGACTAAAATTATTAATAATAAATTTATTTGGAACTGTTTATATAATTTACTAAATAAAATGTACTTTAGTTTAAAAACATATTTTTTTTGCCAATCATTTGATATATTTTAAGAAAGTTTAGGCAAAATATAAAAAATTCTAATAGCATAAAATTAAATTATTTGTTTAAAGTGTGAAGTGAATAAAAAAACTGAATTATTCTAGGAACTATTGAAATATTTAATAATTTTATAAAAACTACTAATATCAAAATAAAATTAATTATTAAGACAGTTCAATACTTTAAAAAATTAAAATAAATTAGCTATTCCCACAATGACTGCAAATAAAAATCAAACTAAAAATGTCACAAAAAATTCGACTAAAACCGTCATTATCTAAAATAGCGGTTTGTTAATTTAAAATAATTATGCGCACAATTTGTATGCAATTTAAGCAAGAAGCAACGCCACAAAATACGAAATACTACAGAAATACATTTCGTTCAACTCCCAGTTGATTTGGGGAATTGTGCTCTAGCGGGGACATCATTAAATTTTACAATGTTCTCCGACCCTGCGCCAAGTTGTTGAGTGCTTTTTATGGACCACTTGATTATATGCGGCACATAATTGGGAATAGAGAGCGTGGTAGAGAGGGGGGAGTTCGGGTAGCAAGTGACACACATTTACATAATTATTAGAAACAGTTAAATGTCCACAAATTGTAATCGTAGTGGACCAACAAAAACGAAAAAAAAAAACCCAGAAAAAAAAACACACGGGGGAGTCGTTACTTATACCCGAGTCAAAATTGTCCAGTGGGGCAATAGAACATTATTCAAAGTATTCAAAGTATGTCCCAGTTGTTGTTGTTGTTGCCTGTTGTTGTTGTTGTTGTTGTTGTTGCTGTTGTTGAAGTCCTGCCTGTTGTTATCCTTGCTGTTGCTGCCCACGCAATCTAAGAAGCAGAATATCTTGGCGTAATTTGTGGCCTCCATCGCCTGTAGCCTGTTGATGATGTGCGTGCCTTTGACTATGTATTTAAAAATGTTTCTGCACTGAGAGAAATGAGCTGCAATGAAGTTAATTTAAGAACTTCTAGAAATATCATATTTTTTTTCAAAAATTGGCATAAAATTTTTAAATTAAACGTAAGTTTTGGCAAGCATTATAAACTTATATATTTTATTTAAACATTAATCGGTTAGAGCGTTCAGATTTTATAGCTGTTTTTATGCACGAAAACATTACGAAAAATAAATATTTATATATCTCTGGCTAAATTTTATGGTATTCATTATTGAATTCAGCAGTCCAAAATGTACTAAAAAACATATTTCACCTAAGAAAATTATATTTTTTATTTTATTTTTATGCGAAATCTAGAGTTTCTATAAGTTCCTTCTGTTTAAGCTGCTTTATGCAATTCTTTAATTTTTCTCTCAGTGTATTGGCACAGGAACAGCAACCACAACGGCGCACAGCAACACACACAGTTGGAAATAAAAATAAAATGTAATTTTTATTATGCTCAGTGGTTTTTATTGCTCTGCCTTTATCGCTCTACAAGTTTCGCTGCGTATTGCCCTTGTCATGTCTTGTCTGATATTTGTCTAAGGCAGCTCCTTTGCCTATGTGTGTGTGTGTGTGTGTGTGTGAGTGTGTTTTCGTCTTGAGCATGCCACAATAGCCACACACATACACACACACCCACACATCTAGACAGTTAGACAAATAGACTTGGACATGGCTGTCGCTTTGGCCTTTTTTGCTATATTTTTGCTTTTTATGGCCTTTTTATTGACTTGATTATTATGTTGTCTGCTTGCTTGTTTTCGTCCATTCCGAAAGTTTTCTTAGGCTCAACCCAAAGAAATTAAAAAATAATTTAGCGCCGTTCCACCCCGTCCCGCATTTGGGGCGCCCCCCTTACACACATACTTAGCTCCAGGCGATGACTGCATAAATTTGCCCATGTCGTCTGAGTGGTGCAGGCTGTGTCTGATTGCCTGCCGGGCTGCATACATAAATAAAAAATAAAAATAATAAAAAAATATATTCTCACACTGTGCGAAAAGTTGAAAAGGCATAAATAATATGGGTAAGTTTTATTACTTCTGTATTTCTTTTACAGACATTGTTAAAAGGCATTAAAATGATTTAATATTTATTGAAATTAAGCAGCAACATATTTAACAAAATAAGCGAAATCTGATATATTTTAACGATAATTATATTTAAATTAATTTATTTATTTGAATGTTGTTGTCAAATATTTTAATAAAAATTAAAACTTGGAAAAAAGCAATTTTAAATGCTATTAAATTTACAAAGTTTAAAACGGATTTTTTAATAATATTTTCGGTCCAAGTTTATATAATATATTTATTGATTTATTTCATTAAGAGGTATTGTTGGGTATTAAAAATTATTTAATATTAATCATAAATTAGCAATAAAACATATTTAAAATAAAAGCAAAATTCTTTTGAAAGTCACATCTCATCTAACAATATTTTAGTTTTAAGAACTATACGAATATGAATAAAAAATGTAATAAAATAGCTAGACGTATTTATATGTAATAACAGTTTTTTTTAAGTGTATTTTCAGCAGTTTGTATTGATAACTTTTGCACAATTTATAGGGCTACACAACATACATACAGCATATTTGTAGCTCTTGCAATTGTTTTGACAAACCCTTGACATCATATTTCACTGAAATTCTACCCAAGAAAAATCACAATTTTTGCCGCCAATAAATTCGTTTATTTTTTTGTCAATTTTTTTGCAAGTTTTTCTCTCAATTTACTTCTCCAGCTGCCGGCAAAAACAATTTAATTGAAAAATGTTCAACACGTCACGGCGTTGCCAGACAACCAGGCGTTTGCAATTTATGAACTCGTTGTGAAATTCGAGCCCTACAAATTCTTATACAACTTTTCACATTTGATTTTTTCTTGATTTGTTTTTTGTTGACCAATTGCCAATGGCCAAAACAGAGCAAAAACTAATTAAATGCCGTTGCAGGTAAATAATTTCCAGTCTTTTTTGTGTGTATCAAATGTCCAAGTGTTGAAAGAGAATTGATATGCCGTGGGCTACAAATAACGCCTGTTGATAAATCGCAGTAGATAATATGTGGATGAACAAACAAGGCGTATGCTTGATTTATTTAAAAGAATTTACAAAAGTATTTATTTCAAATATTTAAATATAATACGAATATAATTCTTATAAATCGCTCCACTTCTTAAAAATATATTTTTTAATCTAAAAAGCAGTTTGAGTTACGTGGCATGCAACCTTTGTCACGTTGCAGCTGCTTAAATCAATAAATTACTCCCTTGCGCTAAAGTAATTGTTAGTTTTAATGCGAATATAACTCTTGGAAATCTCCCTACTGATTCAAAAACTCTATTTTTATAACCTTGCAGCATGCAGCTTTCGTCACGTTGCAAAGGCATAAATCAATAAAATACTTCCCACCACTTAATGCGCATATAAATCGTGGAAAACTCCCCGCTTATTAAAAATATATACGTATATATTTTTTAATTTTTTCACTTGAACCGCCGAATGCAACATCTTAACGGCCTTTGCCCCTCTCAGTTGGCACCACTTTTGACTGCTCATTAGTCTTAGAAGCCATGCCCTTGGTCATGTAGGAGAGAGAGGAGAGCAGAGGGGAAGAGAGGAGAGGAAGTGCATGTCGCAGAGGGTGCCATTGTGCTAGTTTTTTTTTTTTTCGTTGTTGTTGCCCAGTTTGTGCTTTATAAGCGCGCTCTTCCCCCTATCGAGTGAATGGCGTAGACTTTGAGTGGAAAAATTTCTACTCTTTTTGCAGTGCTTTCTTTCCATTATGAATGGAGACCCGTTGTGCATTTGCATATTAACGGCACTGTGCGTCTAATGTGCACACTCTCCTTTCCTCCCCCATTCGTCGCTCCCTTCTCATCAGCATTTGCATAATAATTTTATGGCTCGCTGCAGTCGAATAAGAAATTCCAGCCACCGGCATTGAGCATGCTTTGGAGGCCAGAATAGCGTTCCCCGCGCCCCCTAAGGTCCCCTCAAATCAGGCCAAGTGTGAGCAGCCAACAGGCGGGCGTCGGCCATTGAGGAATGATGCAATGCAGGTGATCGCCTGACGTCTGTTAATGAACTTCACACGTAACGTGGCAAAGACTTTCTTTTTATGCAGCTGACAAAACATGCAAGGCCTTATCAGCTTATCAGCCAGAGCCATAAAGAGACACCACATAAAGCTAATTGCCTAGCCACCTAAAGACGTAAATTAAATTTATATATCCTGAAAATCATTCTCACATATATATTGGTATATATTTTGTTGAAATATTGAACGTAAACCATAAGGAATTAAAATACGCTATAAGAAGTTAAAGAAATAGCTCAATTAGGTATAAAAAAAATAAATATAAAATAAAAAATATTTTTAAAATAATATGCAAAATAATATACAAAATATTTTATAAAATAATACATGAAATTATTTAATTAATACTGAGCTGTTCAAATTTCTAAAGATTAATCAAATTGGTGTATGCTGAAAAGTATGCTATATTTTTTTAGTTGACCCGGTATTCTTTCTATTCTCAAGGCAAAACTATATGCGCGTTTTATAACTTAATTATAATTAAATTCTTATGTGACAATTTTTCTAACAATTTTGTGAATTTATTGCTGCAACTCAAGACACTTGAGGCCACAAAACGAATCGCCTTTAGTGCTGAGCTTTATTAGAATGCGAGCATCACAAAAGAATGAAGCAAGGAAGTGCGCGTTGTTTGCCACTTAGCGGCAAGTAATTTTATAATTATGCTAGCACAAATGGCATTGTGTGTGACCCCCACAGCACACACACACACATACACACTCCTACATATACACCCACACATACAGTAAATTGCATACAAAGTGTATAATTATTTTTTGCCTTGTAATTTTTCACTTAATTTGCATGGCAGCGTGACATCCGCTTTGCGCTGCAAAAGTGTGTAATTATTTAAGCCATTTTCCTAGTATAAAAACACAAAGCAGAGCTACCTCAAAGACTTTAATATAATACAACTTGAAACAATTAAGAATATTTCTTGCATAGCTTAGGCATATTCAAGTCGTTAAACTTGAGTAAGGAATTACTAAATAAAAGCTACTACAGAAATGTATACAATTTTTTGGATTTTACTGATATGAAACTATTTTTGGGCATGACTTTTAGCTCTAACGATTGGCTTTTTAAAACAATCTACCGATTTTATTTTACGCAATTAGTTTCGATTTTTGATCTTAAAATGTGAGTTTATTTTTACGGAGGTTTTTTAGAAAATTCGTATCACAATTATATTGGAAATGTGATTATAACTTTTTATATAGTGCTTGCAGATAGAAAGTTTTAACAGAATTATCTTTAAATACATTAATTACAATTCCAGAACACTAAACTGATTCAATTTTAGTTATATAGCTTAGATTTTAGAGCAAAAACGCCGAAGGCATATATTTTTTGCATATCATCCTAGGGGAAAATTGACTATACAATTCAAAAATGCGTCGATATAAGGAATTTTTGTTTTAAAGTAGAAACTAAACTAAGTTGGAATTATTTATTTTATCCCACGTGCAGCATCAAAAATGTTTTAAAAAATGTTAGAAATTTCACTTGTAGCACAGCATTATATTTAATTAATTTTACTTTCCGGTTGAATTTAAACTTCTTAGTAAAAATAATATGAATCCAAGCCGAGTTTCAATTGCATAATTGACTGCATAATTCATGGAGAAAATATAAGAAGTCTAATTAGTTGGCTTGAAATTATGATGCAGCTACAGCAAGCAATACAAGTTTTCCGATTAGCTGCTGAATGATATTCTGAGAATTTTTCAAGAATTTTCCGAGAATTTTCGAAGGCTGTCGGTGGATGTTCGTGCTTAAGATTTAATAATTACGCAGTGCATAATGAAATGAAATTTTCAGAACTGGCAGCAAAGTTGGGCGGCTGAAAAGGTCGCCACTTGACATAAACAACTAAATAAGCTGGAAAACGGCAAATGGCCGCGTGCCGAGGCGAACCATGAATAAATTTTTGGCAGCTCGGTTATCAGTCAAGTTTAAGATATACGTACATAAAGTATGAACCCCCCTTCGCCCTCTCCTTTACCACCATCCCTTGCTGCTGGCCACAAAACGCTTAAACCAAAAGGAGCTTGTAATCTTAATTATATATTACAAAGTGTTGTGGGTCGAAAACGCAGAGTCATGGGCGGGGGGAGGCGAGGCGGAGTTGTTTTGTCGTGAAAAGTAAGCAGGAAATGAATGAATTTTTCAGTGGCATAATCCGGCAATGTGCCAATGTGTTGCCACGCCCACACGCCCACAACCTTACCCCTGCCACAGTTGTCATAAAATATTGTCTGGTAAGAAAAGAAAAACTTTTCAATGCGCTGCCGACCCCCTAAGCTGCGCTAGCAGAAGAAGAAGAAGATATACAGCGGCATGCCCCACTTCACTGCCCCCCCTTTCTCTCTCCTTGCAACCAAGACCCCCCAGTGTGCAGTGTGTTAGTGTAAGACATTGAAGTGTATAAGAATAAGTGTTGGGATTAGGCGCTTGACTTGAAAATTTTATAAAACAAAATTTTTGCATAAGCTCTCGGCAATGCTGCCATCCCTCCGAGTTGCCTCCCGACGCCCCCTGTCGCCTCCTGGCTGCTCCTAGTGCCTCCTGGGCTGTGGTTCCGACAGCTAAGCGCGTTAGCTGTTCAAGGATTTAATGGAAAAGCTCGCGTCCTTGCGTCGAGCGCTTGCCCGGTTTGCTCCGCAGGCGGACGAGAGCGAGCAAAACGGGGTAAATCACGCATTTAATTCCAAAACATTTAACAGTTTTCGGTCCTTATCTAATATTTTACAAACCATTTATATGATGATTAGCGCAAACTCGCAGCGCCACTTCGCGCTGCAAAAAAAGCCAAAATAGCACTGCAAAAAAGCTAAAAAAAAAAAACAAATTGCAAGCGTCAAGTGAAAAATGGTAAATACTTTTGGGGCTTGTGCTATAAAAGCACACTTGAAATGTTCACTGAATTACACTGCATTCTTGCTAGAAAATTATATATTTTTTTTAGCTTTTTCCATGCCTGCTTCAGTTTGGAATAAAGTAAGAATATTTAGCATAAAAACTACAAACGTTACAAAATTAATTTTAATTAAAATTCATTCACTAAACGTTGCATGACATATTTTAAATAGCGTTTGTTTTATTTAATGTAATTTTTTATATATTACTTATTATTTATTTCATTTATTTTATTTACTGCACTTTATTAATTACTTAATGTATTTTAAGTATTGTATTTTATTTATTTATTTTTTTATATATATTATAATAATTAAATATAATTTTTATTATTTTAGTTTATTTAATTTTATTACAACACTTAACAGACAAACTCGTTGCCAAAATTACTTTGCATTAAATATATTTTATTTTTAGGATTTCATTATTTATTATTTGTATTTTTTTTTTTATGATTTTTATGATAATGATATATTGTGAAGTATTTATTATTTAATTTTCATCACATTTATTTAATGTATTTTATTTTATTCAATCCACAGCTGAAGAGCCGCCACAATTGTTGCCACAAGCACTTTGCGCTGGAAAGGGGAGCTGGGAGCTGAGGGAAGTTTGGTAAGTGTACGTAATATAATACCAGTTGAGTACTGTACAGTAGAGTTTCAATTTGTGCGACGCATTAATCAGCATGCGATTTGAATCTCATTATCAGAACGAGAGTCATCCAACCACCGCATTGAGAGCAATAAATTTGAGCATCAAATGGTGAGTAATTTTCTTTTTTGCCATGCGTAACGCCATGCTATGGGTGTAATATGCCATCATTACTTAGGCAGCAATGGCGGAGAGGCATGGAGCAGGGGCAGAGGGAAGGGGGAGGTGCAGGGGGAGGAGTCACAGTAACAGGACGACGCTACCTGGACCAAATTAGTATGCGAAGGCATGAAAATCATTAGGAGGAGCTTACAGTGGGCAGAGACTTGCGCTAACTGTTGCCTGTAAAAGTGTGTGTGTAGGTGTATATGTGTGTGTATGTATGTAGGTGTATGTGTGTGTGTATTGGTGTATTATTTTTGTTGTTGTTGCTGCATTTGTGGGTGTCACTAATTAAATTATACGCACAACAAGCAACAGTCAGCGCTTGACTGCACAGATCTGCTTTCTATCTCTACCTCTCTCTCTCTCTCCCTTCCACAATCTATCTCCATCTCCCTCTACATATCCCTGCCGCAGGTGTAATTAAAACGCGCCTAATGCAATAAATTTTGTGCCCGGTTTTTGTTGTTGCCTCATGTATAAATAATTTAAGTTCATTATCAGCCTCAATGTGCAATAGGTTCTATTAAGCTCTACTATTGCTGGTCAGCAGCCAGCGTAGGCTTGAGTTTGGTAAGTCAAATAATTTGTATAAAATATACAGATACCCTGTAATAATTTCTATGAATATTCAATAGTAATACAATTTAGAAACTCTTCAACACTTACAATTTTTTCGAGTTATCGATGTTGTCTGCATTCCGAGATGCTACTTTTAAAAAATTTTATTTATAAAAAATTACTCGCTTTTTGAATGATTTAATAAAATATTTAAAATTCATTAATTAATAAAATTAAATATTAATTAATTGAATATTTCTTTAATTTATCATATTAGTTAAGTTTTTTATAGAATATTTAATTTTAAATCAAATAATTAATCATATTTGTTAAAGTTCTTTATTGTGAAATTTTGTTGTTAAAATTCTGCTATGCTGCTGATGCCTACGGCAAGTGATATACCTTTTCATTCGCTTTGCTAATTTACAGGGTAGCTGGCACACCGTTCAACTAATTAAAGCCAGAGCCAAAGGCAAATGACTTTTGTGGCAACGAGATTGTTTTCGATAAAAATTATAGAGTAGTAGTTGAAAGTGCGGTTAGCCGCATTTCACAATTCGCAATACCGGATACGGATCGGGCTCATGCTTCCGTCATTTAGATGCTTAACGGGCGTGCCCAGCTGCCGCAAAGCCGTAAACCCCTGCTACCCAAAAAAATGCAAAAAAATAAATATAAAATAAAAGAGAGAAGAGAGAGAGAGAGAGATAGAGAGAGAGAGCGCGTATAAAGTTCCCCATTTTCATTTGTATTTTCATTTTCAGTTTCATTTCCATTTCAGCCATTGCCATTGCCATTTCCATTTGTATTTTTACGTTTTTAATTCGAAAGGATTGCCTACAATTTAAAAAAAAAAAAGTTGGGGTATTGGGTTCTGGGTTTTTTGTGTTGCTTTTTGGTTTGGGTTTCGGTTGGAGTGCCCCCTTAAGCAATGGGTTAAATCGCTTGTAATTACGCTACATAAATTTTAAATAAGTATCCGTTTCTTTTGCCAGGATACAGGACACGCTTGCGCTCGCATCCTTTCGCACTTTGATATGCCCTTTGTGTGTTAATTGTGACGGTTAGTGCCGACTTCTGCGGTTTTCCCACTTCCCCAGCACAATGCCAATTTCGAGCTTCATGTACTTCCCCGCACTCCCTCGCCCCAACCCTTCTGGAGTGCTCTGCCATTTGACCTTTCACAATTTGTTCTCATTTTTGTTGCTCGTGCTTGGGCTTACATGCTAATTGTAGCCAAAAATCCTGTTTATTGTGTGGCACATCAAACTTTTAGTGTTGGTAAGCGGCTTAGTATTCAAATTGAATGTAATACATTCTGGCTAAATTGCATGCGAGTATAGGGTCTTAACGCAAAGTCCTTGGATTTCCAACTGACTTAAGCTGCCATTTCAACCAAGACTAACAAGACGATGCAGACAAAGGGAACTGGGCATGATGGGAGGGAACCCCATCAAATAACGAAAGGGTAACGCATGTTTATGTGGGAGAGGGTCAAGCTGCAGAGCATAGACTCGGATCTAATATGTCTGAGCTTATGGGGCTCACTGAAATTATCATTATGGAAATGGTTTAGAAAAAGTCACTTGAAGTAGTTATTTGCTGAGAGCAAAAAACCATGCCGAATTAGAGCGTACTTAAAAAGAGGTTTATAAAGTTTGAGCTTTAAAATAATTAGTCTAAATAAAAATAAAAAATAAACTTAATAAATTTTATTAAAAATATACGCTAATCTATTTTAAAGTTGTATATAAAGCTTTTATTAATTTTAAATAAATTAATTTGTAATTTCGGCGCTTTACATATTTTTTTGCAGATTTGTTTTAATTATAATAAATGGATTAATATTTTTTTAAATAATTATTTTTGATAAACTATTATCTATACATTTTAAAAAATATGGACGGGGCAGATCAGTCGAACGGGATCGACTGTAGAATACCCTGAGTCCTTTATTTTATATACAATTAGTCCTTCAAGAAATGTGACATTTTTATAGACATTGTCACATCGTAGTAGGCTATAAAGTTTAAAATTCTATGGTACGATATTTTGCAACAAAAATTGTTAGTTTGAAAGCGATGTTCGCAGGGAACACGTCTGGAGAAAATTATATAAAAAGAAATATAAAATGGTGAGTTATTTGAAATCAAATATAAATACTAATTTTAGATAAAATTTACATTTAGATTCTGACATTTTTATAGACATTCTCACATCGAAGTAGGCTATGAAGTCTTAAAATCTATGACACGATTCGGTGCAGCAAATATTTTTAGTTTGTCATCGAGGTTCGCAGTGAACACATCAGGAGAAATATATTGAAAAAAAAAGAAATATTTTTGGTAGGTTATTTGAAATAAAATTAAAATTAGATAAAATTTACATTTAGATTGTGACATTTTTATAGACATTCTCACATCGAAGTAGGCTATGAAGTCTTAAAATCTATGACACGATGCGGTGCAGCAAATATTTTTAGTTTGCCATCAAGGTTCGCAGTGAACAGAACACATCTGGAGAAAATATATAACAAAAATATTTGATGGTAAGTTATTTAAAATAAAATATAATTATTTTGCTAAATTTTTAAATAATTCCAGCTATTCCCATTAAAAAATGTAGAAATGGGGGCCAAAGATCATTCTTTGAATTTGTGTCGATTGAAACTTTCACATTATAATGAAAACTTTTTCAGCGAGCTGGAATCTCCTAATGCCTGCCGGGGCAAACTTAAATTAGCGAATGTATTTTATTTTATTCATTGTAGGGGCGTGGCATCCAACATTTGAAATAAACTTGATCTGCGTACGTTATTTATCTATTTACATGTCAAAATTGGCAGCTCTAGCTTTTGTAGTTTCCGAAATTGACGCGTTCATACAAACAGACAGGCAGACAGACAGACAGACAGACATGGCTATATCAGCTCTTCACCCTGATCAAGAATATATGTATATAGTTTGTGGGGTCTGCCACGTCTCCTTCTGCCTGTTACATATAGTACATTCGCACAAAGTTATTAACCCAGTTTTTCCCATTTTTCAAATGGGCACAGGGTATAATAATATTCTTATCTACTTAATTCACTGCAGCATTTTATTTCTACTAATTTTTTATAATTTTGTCTCAATAACTGACGTATACGTTTTATAATAAATAAATTAAAGACCAAATAAAGTATAAATTGATTTAGTTTTGACTTTATACATTTTTTAAAATTAAATACTTATCCATTTTCATACTAACACATATTTTATTTTTTTTATTGAAGCAATCGCTTTGATTAATTCCACATAAATTTATGGCTGACACTTGACATGCTTTTCTGCTCAAGCCCTGTGGATAAATTGTTGCTTTTTTGCAGATATGTTTTCAGCTCAATAGCTGGGGTTTAATTTTCTTAATAAATTCACCTGTTCCCGTTACAACACAGCCTCAGCCTGAGCCTCAGCCTACGGTTTCGGCTTGAGTTGTTGTGCCACAATGAAAATGTTTTAAATAATCACATTAAGCATAACGCCTACTTTTGCCACGCCCACGGCACAGGAAAACCTACATATAAAGCGCATCAATTTCATGCCTTGAACAAAAATACAGCAAATGGAAATAAAAGCGAGCGGAGGCAACAAGGAAAACGGAAAACAAACATATACAGGGGCAAAGGCAGACCCCATCGAAGGGCATTAAAAATTGTTACGTATACGCCAAGTGGGCTGATGTACATCCAACGCACCGCACCGTTGCTGTGCCCATTGTTGTTGTGCTCGGAAAAAGCGGATATTGATAAATTCACGGCAATCAATAAAAAGTGATAAATGACAATTGCGTGTAAGTAAAAGTACAAAAAAAAAAAACAACAACAACCAACACAAATAAAAAGAAATGCGAATCAGAGAAATAAGTAAACTGTGTACAAACATAAATTTAAGGCTTAACGAGTGCATGCTGTTTTTTTTCTGGCTCTTCAACTTTACCCCCGCCCAATATATGCCAGATATGTATACCTATACGGCGCTTCGGGCCCATTGTAGGGCGTTAATTGCAGTTCCTTGTACGGAAATTTCATTCCAAACTCCCTGGGAGCATGCGTTTGCAATGCTACTAATTGCTCTCTAATATCAATTTTTCAAATGAATTCGTTTGAATACCTTGCGTTTAGACCTTTGTCTGCTCAATGTGCATAGAAAAATAAAATTTAAAGGGTATTGCTGGCATTTATGCTGTCTAGATACGCTGTAAAAGTTAAAATAAAGTTCAAAAAATAAATAAATAATAATACATTGAAATTAATTTGATTACAATAAGCTTAAACGTAGTCTAAAATGGCTGAACAACATTTTCATTTTTTGCATCCATATATCCTTTCAATAAATTTGCATTTTTATAGGGTATAATAAACCAAAAATTGCAGCTAGAAGAAAGCCTGCCAAAAGTTTCAAGTATTTGTATTTGAGCTGCGTTGTAGTCGAGTGTAGCTGTGTGTGTGTCTGATCTCCATTTTTATGGCATATTGTTAGCCATTGTTTGTCTCATGGCTCAGTGAGCCGTGGCGAGAAAGAGAGGCATAAAGAGGGAATGGAGAGAGCGAGAACGCAAGCAAAGTTTGCTGAATACCTAGAAAAATTCATTCGTTTCCGTTTCCGTTTCTCCTTTTTTTTTGTTTTGTGTGTCTCGCATTTCTCTGTCTATTGCTTTGTTGACACAAAAACCAGTTGCTGTTATCAAATTGTTAACTGAAATAGGAAATCTTAGTTATGCATTTGTTCCACATGCTTGTTTTCTTTGCATTGTTATTGTGTTTTCTCTCACATTCCCTCTCTCTCTTTCTGTCAGTGTGTTGTTTGGCATCATTACACGCGTTTGTTAACTGTGATATGCCTTTTGTTTCTTCCCCCCTTCAACAGCAGCTCCCTTTCTTCAGCACCTTTTTGGAAATGGTCAATAAAATTGCTGTTTGTTTTGCAGTCGAGCGCAAAATGCTTTTACTTTGCCTGCAGTTCAATATGACAGGCAATCACAGTTTATATAACAGTAAAAAAGTCACTAGAAAGAGACAGAAAATATGAGAAAAAGGCAGAAATACCTTCACACAGTGGCAATTATGTTCTACAATTAAAATTAAATAGGTAGACTTATTTAATAAAAATTTGATATTTGGTTCAACCATATTTGGATTCTTAAATTTTGTACACCAAAAATTCCTGATTCCAGTAGAGAAATAAATGTTTTTTCTCGCAGTGTGTATATCTACGCAGCGTGGCAACTCTAATTGCTAGGGTTGTAGCAGCTGCATGCAGCATGCTGGCATTTTGTGTATAATTTTTTTAGTATTAATTGCTTATTATGAACTAAATATCAATTAAAATTCTTTTAACTTAAAACGGATTTTTGATTGAAGTATTTTGTTTTTAAAGATATATAATGAGTTATATAGGGTAATATTTTTCACAGTTTAACGTTTGTTTATTTATCATAAGTGGCCTCAGCAATGAGGGAAGGAAACTGTCAGCGAATTGCCTGATAATAGAGACAAAGTCACGAATGCCAGAGCGAAAGAAAAACTAGGACTGCGATAAAAAATGGTGACTGCAGTTAGCACGAGAGCAAAAATGCATGCGGAAAGAGAGAGGGAGAAAAGAAGGAGGGAGAGAGAAAATGAGGGGGAGAAAAAGAGAGAATGAAAGAAGAAAGTGCAGAGGAGCGACAGTTGAAGAGTACAAGCAAGTGAGAACATCGCCTGTTGTTACAGCAGCCATTTTTGTCTTGCCTCGTTGACCAAAAGAAAGAATGGAGTACTTGAATGCCATGACACGCGATACGCTGCACACACACACACACACACGCACACATATGCAGGCTCGCACTCTTGCAACTAGACACTGCGTACACAGAGTCAAAAATGCTGTTTTCAAATTATGTTCTAAGTAAATTGAGATTTTTTTTTAAATTCCAAAATAAGTATGTAAGTTTTTAAATAATAATTTTAAATAATAATTGAAACTTAGATTTGGGCTTTTTTTCTAGTTCAAGAGTTATTTGTATTTGATAACGAAGATAAGAAATTAAATAAAATATTTTATTTATTTTTATTATATAAGTTCTGCCTGCTCAATTTAAACATATGTTAATCTTTAACGGAGTTTTTGCTTTTTCTCTCTGTGTAAATGCAACTTGATTTCGTTTGTTTTGTAGCAAAAAAATAAAAAAAACTTCCTGCATGGCGCTCAAATTGTGCTCCGGTTATCCCTAGGGCGTTACGTCTTTTGACACGTTTAATGGACTGCGCCTGGCCTGGGAGTGTCTCTCGTTGCGACCGCATTGCGGGCAGATATCCTGCAGCAGCAGCAGCAGCAGCAGCAGCAGCAGCAACAGCAGCAGCAGCATCAGCAGCAGCAGCAGCAGCAGCAGCTTATGTTCTGCCGAATGCAGAGGCTCAGGTAAGATGGCCGACTGCGACTCCATCATACTTTGATTTTGCATTCTCTTTTGCCGCTGTCTTTGGCGTTTTTGCATATTTAATGACGCACACGGCATTCGCAGCAAAGTTTCCACAAATTTTACACAGTTTTTTACAGTTTCGGTTGAGGTTTTTTTTTTTTTTGGTTTTTTGTTGGCGTGAGCAAGTGATTACTTAGCGGCTTCTCTATGCCCACAGAGAATGACAAAATGCAAGCGGCGATTAAGCCAAAGAACAAAAAACTTAAATCAATTTTTGTGCGTTTTTTTGTTGCGCAAAATTAGGAAATGTGGATTAAAAAATAAAAAGAAATAAGGAATAAAAGCAAACAACTTAATATATCAAACGTTATTGAACAGTTGCAGCTGTTAAATAATTGAAATAAATTTTTTAATATAAAATGAAAAATTCTAAAAATATATAAGCAGAGAAATTCAATATTTAAGAGTTAAATTAAACAGAATTAAATTATTTTTAGGCTTTTCTGATATCAAAATGGAAAAGAAAAAAAGGCAAAAAAATAAAAATATTTGTGCATTATATTGGTGTTATTTAAAGCATAAATACCCAAAATAAATTCTTATTTAAACTTCATTTTAAATAATAAATTTTTATTTATATGATTTATATTTTTGCTGCCATTCACTGTAGCTTAGCTTCACTGTAACCAGCAGCTGCCTGGGCAAATTTCGGCAGCATTTGTCAAACAAGCCGCATTTACTTTTGCTTTTTGAAGTCTTGTAATAAACTGTGTTTGAAGCCAGC
The DNA here is from genome assembly GCA_035045125.1 of Hypselothyrea guttata. Lineage (NCBI taxonomy): Eukaryota > Metazoa > Arthropoda > Insecta > Diptera > Drosophilidae > Hypselothyrea > Hypselothyrea guttata. The sequence continues at coordinate 415,565 of JAWNNJ010002265.1, forward strand.
GTTTATTATGCAACTGGGGACATCATCAAAGTCGCTGGGCCACGCCCACATACGATTTGCTTAGCTCTGTTTTTTATGCAGCTTTTTATTAAGATCTCTTTTTTTCTTGCTTTTTTTGTCAGCTTCGCTCTTTGTTTTATTGCAACTTTTGCTGATGAGCCGCATGACAATGAGCAAAGACCACGCCCCGCAGCCAGCACAAATACACATATAAAACACACACACAAACACACAGATACACAATTCACACACACATATATATATACTGTATGTAATCACAACAACTGATGATGATGCTGTTGATGACAACGACAGGAAATTGTCAACAATAGCAAACCGCGTAGTCTGCGGGTAATTTTGACAATTGTTCTTGTTGTTGCACGAACGAGTTGCTGCCACACGCGTAATCAAACAATTTGCCTGCCACACATATACACATTTACATTTACATTTACATATACATATACATTTACAGTATGTCTGCTAATTTCTTCAGCTTCAAAGAACCGAGTGAAAACCTAGAGATTTATGAGCTGTGAATGTCGAAAGATGCATCAATTCATCTGACAAAATAGCATCAATTGCTAATAGTCCCATGACACTTTAGTGTTATATACAGACACATTATACACAGAGAAAAATTAAAAACAAATACATTTTTAAAACTATAAATTTCGAACTTGATTTCTGAATAAAAACGAAAATGCTTAAGCTCAGCAGACAGAATTTATATCATGTAGGAGACAAATTATTTTGAAAGTTTATGTAAACTTAAGAATGAAATAAAATAAAATGTAATACTTATATAATTTTTAATTAGCGTATATTTTGTATTATATTTTACTTATTTAAAATTATTTCATATATTTCAACAAGCTTAAAATTTTCAATTACCAACTATATTTGCATACGACTACGATTTGATTATTTTTAGCATCATTGTACACTTGCAAAAAAATTACTTTTAAGACTGGGGTTTGTATTCTTGTTTTTCTTTTTTTTAAGATTTAATATACTTGATTTCAAATCTGAAATAAACTTTTTTTTTGGTATTTATTTAATGATATGCACTTTTATTTTTAGAATTTTTTGCTAAAATCTTAGATTTGCGATTGCGTTTATAGGAACTTAATTTAGTACACAATTTTTCGCACTGTGCACGCCTTAGCCTCTTGTTCTAATGCACTTGACTGATTTAGTGTTTGCGACATTTCCTGTTTCCTCTTTTTGCTGGCTTCCGTTTTAGTTGCTGCTTCTGCTGCTGTTGCTGCCAACATTCGTTCTCCATTGTCATCATGTGGCACTTCAAAGCTCCATAATATCAACGTCTGACCGCGTTCACTTTTCACACTTTCACTGCAGCAACACCCACAACAGCAACAACAGCAACAGCAGCAGCAACAATGGCTGCAACTGCTGCAAAAAATGTGGCAACCACGGCCATGGCTGTCTCCAGTCATGCCACACTTTGCTGCGGCCTTTTCGGTTATCCTTTGGCTATTAAGGCGTAATTGACACTTACTCCAGTTAGGCGAGCTTCTTCTTTACCCATAGCTATTTTTGCCGTCTATCGCTTTCCCTTTTTGCTATTGACAGCTGCATTGTGTTATGGCATTCTTGTGTTTTGACAGTTGATTACAAACATAGTTTTAACTTTTTATTCCCCCCATATTGATCCTAAAATCTGCATTTGTTGTCCAAATGCAGCAAAGTTTGGTTTTCTATGCATAGTTTTGTCAGAACAAATTCTTTCGTTTATAAAACAAAAATTTTGTCCACAAGAAATTCAATTTTTTAAGGGGGCAGGTTCAAATTTTCGGAAAAAATTTGATTTTGTTGTGCTTTATTGATTTATGAATACTATTTATACACAAGAATTTAAATACTTACGAAAACGTCACACGGCTTGAAATTTATTTTGGCTTTGTTTAAGTTATGCAAAGTCAAAGTTCAGCCAAAAATTTCTTTTTTCGTTTAAGGAGTGATAATCCCCCATGATTCCAATATTGGCCCTAAAATCTACATTTTTCGACCAAATGCTGTCATGTTTGGTTTTTTATGCATCATTTCACAATACAATATCCTGGAGCATCAATTTTTACGATTAAAAAAAAATTTTTTTTTTTTCGAAAATTTTCTTTTTTTTTTTTAGGATGACCCCTTAAAATTTTTCAAAAAAACCAAATATTTTTATTTTGATTTATTGCTAAAATATAATTTTAGAACTTAAATAATTGAGAAAAATATTTACCGCTTGAAAATCGGTTGAGTTTTGATAAAGTTATGCGCATTCAAAGTTGCACAAAAATAGCGTTTTTTCATTTGAGGAGTGATAAACCCCCATGATATCAATATTGGTCTTTAAATCTACATTTTTCAACCAAAGGCTGTATCGATTGTTTTGCAGCCCTAGTGCGGAGGCATTTTAATTGTTGGCTGACAAAAATATCTGAATGCTTAAACTTGTGGCAAAGCTTGCTTTTGGCTAACAGCTAACAGCTGTTGTTAATGCTGCAGTTGTAGCTGCTGCTGCTGCTGCAGTGCAACGAACCTGAAAACCGCATCAATTACTTATCAAATCGAATCGAGCGAAAACCCCAAAAGGTCTTTGACTGTGGATGTGTGTCAAAACGTATCTGCAGCTGCATAAGCAAACATAAATGAAACGTCAATGCAAAACAACACGCAGAAAAATGAATTTTGAATGCAACAGAAATAGCTAAGAAGAGCGAGAGAGCGAGAGCGAAAAAGAGAGGAAGAGTGAGTGAGAGAGAGAGCTAGAAGTAACGGAAGCGGATATGCTACATTGCAGTTGCATACATCAAGGCGCTCGAGCGGTGAAAATGCCGCTGCATGCTGCATGGCAAATGTATAAACACAGTTTGATATTATTCCAGTTGCCAGCTGCGCACATCTGAAGTTACCTCAGTCGTTCTTCTCCGCTCTCATGCCGCTTTCTCTCTCTATCTATGACAGAGAGAAAACCATAAGGATGCAGCAGATCAGTCGGAAGTAAAACTGCAGTCGAACGTAACCTACAGTAGAAGACCCTTTATTTTTTAATAATTATTGTCTCACACATAGAATGAAGATTCTCCCCTTTCTATCTGAACAGTCGACCAAATTGTCTGTTGCATATCTTCGCTGTTCAGATTGTAATGCTATTAATAACACGTAGCCTAACGTACATTCTAAATTGCAAATCAGTGGCTTTAAAATTGTGAGTTCTATTGTTGTCTATAATTAAAGGAGAAATGGAAGAGCTTAGGAAAACCTGCATACCAAATATGGCGATTCTATCTTTTAGAGTATGTGATGAAGAGAAAAAGAGACGCAGACAGAAGGACAAGTTTATATCGCCTCAACATGACGTATTGATCAATAACATATATACTTTATGAGATCTACCACGCCTTCTTCTGCCTGTTACAAACCTTTCCCACTTGCACTAACCTAATATACCCTTCCCTACATTTTTTTTAAGTACAGGCTCTAAAAAAGCGCAAACTCGTTGACAACGTTGCTATGTTGGCATATAGGACAGGCCATTGACAGGCAACAAGCTCTGCTTTTAGCTGAGAGTGCTTTGTGCAGCTCTACAGGGTATCTGCACGTCTGTCAGCTGCGGCAGCTCACATATGCAGCATTAAATATTCAAAATATTGTAAACGCTGAATTGCGCTGCACAAAGTTTTCAGCACACAAATTCCAATGTGCATAATTTCCACATCGATTTTTCTGCTCGTTTTTTCTCTCAGTGCAAATGCAAACATGGCGTACCCCCAACCCCCGACCCCCTGCTCCCTTGATCGGTTGGCTCTCGTTCACGACTCGTTGTGAATTATTTATATGTTGTGTTCTGTTTGCTCGGCAAATTTAACAGCTTATTAATAATGCATTTTTTTCTGCTGACTTTGCTGCAACACACAGACAGAGACGGCACGATTTGGCTAGAGCGAGACAGACACTCGCTCAGTATGCTGCCCAGTTATCAGCAATCAGCTGGCATTATATGGCATATAAAATATCATGCATACCACCAATTATTCTACATGTATTTCTGCCAAGTCGGCTGGCATTTATTTTTACTTTTTTTTTGTTCAAATCACGACTGTCAATAATTTTGTGATTATCTGAATGACTTTTAGTCTGTCTGTCTGCCATCTTGTCTGCCTGATTGCCTCCCCACCCTGCCCAGCGCCATTTGCCTGTCTGCCATGTCTAGTCGCACTCAGCTCAAATTTACAAATTTCAACAGTAAGTCAGCAGAAAATTATTTTGTTCTGTCAGTGCTTAGCTGGCAAAAAAGCTGACACCAACTGCCATTTGCTATAACAGTAGCAACAAATTTTTAAATTTTAATATATTTAATAAAATTTAAATTTAGGCTGAGGGTATAAAATTTCATCTTTTTTTTTATAAATTGCTTTAAAATGAAACTTTAAGCTTTAAAGCAATTAGTATAAGTATTCAAAAGAAACGAGTTGAAATTGATAAAACTAAATATAAATAAAATGGAAAACAAAACATATATAAAATAAATTTTAGATAAAATAAAAAATAAATAAAATAAAATAAAATAAAACAGAATATAAATGCATTAAAAAGTAGCTAAAAAATTAATTGATTAATGTAATTTAAATTTTTTAAAACATTTTTGAGTCATAGTAAATTCCATAAAATAAAAGTTAATTGTATTGAAAAATGTTTAAAAATTATATTTTTTTGCCTAAATTAATTTTAGAAGAATTAAGTTTAATTAAGCCAACAATTTTCAGTCATTTACTAAGTATATCCTAGAGCATAAATAGTTCTTTTAGCTGATAGCTTGATTGATTTCCAAAGAGTTTCCTTAACTCTGCAATTATGTTGAAATTGTAGCCAATTGAAAATCAGGCTTGTAGGAGAATATTTTCAGCGCAATTTCTGCTGAATTTGATTACAGCCTATAACCATTGACTGACTGTAACCACAGTAAAGCGCTGAATCCACTGCAGTTTATACTTTTTTTTTAAGCCATAACTCACAACTCACTTGGGGTGCCAGAATATGTGCTCTTCCATCTTCCCTTTCCCCACCTTCATGAGTGTCTGTTGTCTGCTGTGCGCTCTCTTGATTGACAGACAACAACAAAAGGCGCAGCAAAAAAAAAGATTACACTCAAGTGTTGTATTTTTGGGCAAAGTACTAAAAAATCCAACTCCAAAAAAAAAAAAAAAAAACATTGCATGTAATGCCTGTAGTCTGTGCCTTATTTCTTTTGTTGTTTCTTGTGGGTAATTGAACTGTAAGTACTTTTATGTTAGTGTTGAGATTTGAGCAACGCCCACAGAGAGCAGAGAGTGTAGAATGGAGAGTGTAGAGTAGAGAGTGGAGAGTAGCAAGAAGAAGCAGCAATTGTCTAGCGTTAGGCAAATGCTGAGCGCAGCGTGCGCAAACAGTAAATAAAGTTTAAAATTCAATTACAAGGCAATGGCTCACAAGTTGATTGCGATAGAGGCCAGCTGATTGAGTGATTGACTGACTGACGCACTGACTGGCTGACTGTACTGCTGATTGACTGCATGATGGGTTGACTGTTTGGTTCGCTGGCTTGCCAAAGCAAATGATAGAGCGAAAGTACAGCTCTCAAATGGACTGGGGATTGCCTTTTGTCATGCTGCAAAATCAAATCCTTTATTGCGTTTGCTGCTTGCCGTTGGATCAATTAACGTTGAATGTGTGTGCAAAGGCAATACCGCAAAAGCCGCACACACACACACATACACAACACACATACACAACACACACACACACACACTCGCATATACGTTCAACTGTGCATAGTGGTAGGGATAATAAAGAAAAGCAAATAATGTTTTTTCCAAAAATCTATACAAATATTTTGAAGCTACAATAAAAAAATTTTAGCAAATAGTCTGTTGCATATCTTCTATATCTTATAATCTGTAAAATTTCGATTAAGGGTTTTCAATTGGAGCAACCACTGTGCAGTGGTGCAGCTACTGACAACCACTCAACTGCTGCAGTTTTTCGGTTAACAATTTTGCGCATCTATGTGTGTGTTGACAGTGCACATTGCAATGTATGTGTGCAGCGTGTATATGTGTGTGTGTGTGAGCCACGCTCTCTGGACTTTGGCCAAGCGCACAGTTTTGCGGTAAAACGTTAATTTCCCGTCGAGCACTTGTCAACACTGAGCGAACACATCGCGGTTTATTGTTTCAATAACTATCAAAAAATGCGCTCACAAAAAATATAGTGCGGAAAATAGTGTGGAAATTGGGAAAAATAGCAGCATGAAAATGAAAATGAAAATGGTTACAAATTTTTATTTTGTGCAGCTGAAAAGCGTTTTACAACAATGCCGAAAATATTATTAATAAAAGAATTCGGTTTTATTTTTGGCAGTTTGCAGTTTGCCGATATTGACTGGCATCAAACAAGTCTGTATAGAGCATGCAAGTCGAGTGTGCTCACATCATAAACTTACTGAAGTTCAAGCTAAGGTTTTAAATAAATTTGTAAGACATTTTATTGTTGTCTTTTAGCTTTTAAGAAAATATTTATTAAAAAAATATTAAATTTATTTTCTTCTCAATATTCTAAATACTATCATGAAATTTATTTTATTTATAGGGTATCATAAAGTTAACACACCAATTTATCGCATTTACCGATTGGGCGTATTTTCACTGGCAACGAAATTTTGCTTTAGATTCGGCAAATTGAAAGTGTTTGCGTTACATGAAGTACTTTGGTAAATATCAATTAAAACTGATTTACCCACAGTTGGTTGAGCACGGGATCTACTCCATTCGAGTCGGCCTCTTACTTTTCCTTCTGCCTCTCTTTCCTCCTCTCCCTACTCCACCTGTTAAATCCGAAAATCAACGTGCAATTGAAAGAAAAACCGAATTTTTGCGGCAATTTGCCTTTGACTTTACCTTGTGCTTGAGTCTGTTGGGATTGGGGTACAGTTACCAGTTACCAGTTTCCAGTTAACAGTTAACAGTAAATTATTGGGTGAAAAACATTGGGCACTTAAGTCGAGTTTCCTCCTTTTTTGGTAGTTAATTAATTTTGAAGCAGCTGTGTAAACGTATTTGCATTTGCCTTAGCAGCTACAGCGCATTAAGCATACGCACTGTATGACGAGAGATGGAGCGTTGTGTTTTGTCTGCATGGCTGTAAATTAAAAGCACATAATTGAAATCTAAAACTCACAATTTAACCGCAAATGATTGAAATGTTGCGTGCATTGTGTGGGTTCTTGTGCAGAGAATATTTTATTAAAATGGCAAAAATACAATTGATTTATCAAAGAATTTCAAATGGACTAAGCTTAAAATGCAAGGCTTTTTATTTCAATTGAATAAGAAATAACAATTGTACGTTTTGTTGTTTGCATTTTATTTTTAATTCTCTTGATTACAGAAATATTTTATAGAATTGCAATCAAGCATTAAATTCTGTTTGAATGCTGCTTGAACTACAAGTATTTAATTGCTTAAAATACTTTGTTTCTTTTACTTTTGCTTACTTTATACATTTACTGGGTATTAAAAGCACAAAAGCCATTCGGTTAAGAGTAACAAGTGCAGAAGCAAAAGCAATATCTCACTTTTTCATTTGCGCTTTGCCTATATAAAAAAATACTTTTTTTTACCCTATTTTCTCAGTGAAGTTATTTATTTTTTTGTGCGCTTTTGGCTTTACTTGGAATGTTTGTGGCGCACCTGAAAATGCCCGATTGCGGCGTTTTATGTGATTGCGCCAGAGAGTCAAGAAACTGCCACAATATTGCTAACAATGTGCCGCAAAAATATATACAATATATACATATATATCGGTGAAATATGTCTGTATGTTGGTCAGTTCAAAAAGCAGCGAAAATGTAGCGCAAACCAACCAACCAACATGTACGGTTTTTGTTATTTGTTTGTTTGCGGCCAGCCGAAAAGTATGCTACGATTTTATACTTGACTGCCTGCTTGCTCACACACACACACACACACATGCATGCACATAGGCCTCATGCTGTTTTTGGGGTTATGCACGATGGCAATGCATTGATAAGGCTATGGCAGTCCATTATGCAGCTCACTTGGCATAGCGCAAAAAACGAGCAAGAAATTGCATTGAAGCTGATAAAACCGTATTGTGTATCGAATTGTTTTTCATTTGCACATACATACATATTACATACATATTTAATGTGCTTATGAGTTTAGCTTTACTTGCATTTAGCATAGAAATATGCCTATTTAGGTTTGATTTAGCTAATAGTTATCTGCTACTTAATTAGCTGAAAATGCGCAAAGAAATCATTGAATATATATTTATTGAATAAGCTGCATTTATAGCCCAAATCATTGGCCATAAACTTGGGATTCATTTCATTGCGTTTCGCTAAATGTACGAATTGTGCATTAAATGGCTTAAACTTGCACTCAAATTGATATAAAAACTGTAAAATTTCTGCACTCTCTATGGAGAAATGGGCAATTGTAAAACTACATGATGAGCTGTAAAATTTCTAGCAAAATTGGACACGAAAAAAACTGAGAAAATTGAGTGAAATATTTTAAAACAGAAATTAAAATATTTTATTTTATTTCTTCTGGGATTTTTGCAATTTTTTATGAATTTTTATCCCCAGCTAAATTAATTTTCAACATCTAAATTTTTAATTTACACTTCTGTATTTGTTGTTAATTTTTTGCTGACTAACATTAGACAAAGTTTTAAAAAAATCGCATTTCAAGTAAATTATTTATTATTTTAAAAATCTACAGGGTATCAAGCATTTGTGGCTTAGAGAAACAAATACAAACAAGCTGAGCGCTAAATAGAAACGCTGGAATTGCAATTTGAATAGAATGCATTTAGTGGAATGCACATGATCAAAATCAATAATAATAACACTCGTTCATGATAACGATGAGCCTAATACGTAATAATAATAATAATATGCGGCAATTAAAGTGCAATAGCCACAAAGTACGGGCAGTTATTTTCTATTTACAACTAATGCTGGCTGCATTTTAATGCACAACAACCGAGCGACATAATTGATGCATTAGCCAATAGTATTTCTGATATTTCTGGCGACAAAAACTATGCACCCAAATGCAATGTCAACTGTCGCGTTGTTGCATACATAAATCAAATTAAGTGAAATGCGTTTTCAATGTTTTTTTGCTGCATGTTGATTATGAGCAATCGATAGGGGAGCAGGGGAGCAGGAGAGAGACGGAGGAGACGGGGAGACGCGGCATTACACAGAATTGCAGCCAACGGGAGCGCTTAGCTAACAAAATATTCATAATGCGGCTTACATGTCGTATGCGTGATGTGTTATTCTTTTTGTGTTGGTTGGTGCGTGCGCACTTCATGCGTGCGTGCTTAGCGGTTTTTGGTTTTACTGCTTTTTGGCCAGGCTTTGATGGCAGTGCATTGGCTTATGTCGCTGGCATCCGATATGGAATGCATATTCAAATTGACATAAATTCAAATGAATTTGTGCTGTTTGCCAAATAAGCAAATAATGTCAGCATGCCCGCTGATCAGGTGAATGCGTTTTGTTCCAGCGGCTTACGTATATTCTGCACAGTCTTCATTCAGGCTAATTACGTTGGGAGTTTGGATATGCATATTAGCGCAATGTACCGCAGATTTCAATAATCCCAAATCGCACACAGGCTCAAAGACTGCACAGACCAAATATATCATTTGTAAAATACTTTCAAATTAACTATTTTTAGTGTGCTTTATCTAAAGAGCATTTGAAGCTGTAAAATAAATTTTTAAAGTGGTAAAATATTACATTTTATATTGGATAAATTATTAAATAGCTAATTTGTCAAAATAAATTGCGCTTAATATATTTTAAATATATTTTCATTACATTTTGTTTGATTTGTATTGGTAAAAAAGCGTTGATTAAAAAAAAAAAATAAATAAATTTATTAGATTTTCCACTAAATTACTTTAAATGTAACTTAACTATACGGTTTTTTCTTTAAATTAGTAAAAAATATAAAAAATATTGTTGCGCAGAAATTTATGTAGAATTTTCTCAATAAAAACATTTATTAATATCTGAAAAATAAATTACTTAAAATGCGTTTTAAATAACTGCCATTTGTACTTGTAAGAAATATATTTTCGTCATGAAAAGTGTGTAGATTTTTCTTAGCATACAATTTAATTAATTTGCATGTGCAAACCACAGCGGATGTATCTTCTGCTTATTGAGCTCGATTTTTCGTGTGCTGGCAAATCAATTTTAATCAATTTTGTGTTCTGCTGCGGCCCAAGTGCGGGCAAATAATTGATTTGTTTGCCATTAGCGGCACAAATCGCAGACAATCAATTGCCACGAGTAACAAGTTGATGGAGGAAAATATTGCGATTGGGGGGAGTGGAAACGGCTCGAAGGCACAAACAAATTAAGGACAATTATTTCAATTAAGCAAATGCAAATAAATCGAGCCGGCATTAGGCAAACAAAACGCAAAAACCAAACAGCAGCAAAATAATAAAATAAAGCAGAGGCGAAAAAAAATGTGTTTTCTCATTTTGACGCTTGAGATCAACGTGAAAATGGAAATGGAAAGAGATGAGCTCGGCATGTTTTGCGCCTGTTGAATTGCAAATAATTTAGCATCGGCAGTTTGTTTAGGCTTTAATTAATAATGAATTGAGAAACTCATTACGCGGCAGCAAACAAAACGCAGCAGCAGCAGCAGCAGCAGCAGTTTCAACTAAGCGTTGCCTACACTCAGAAAAAAATTAAAAGAAATCAAATTTCTTTTTTGATAAGCAAAAGAAACAATAATGTAATTTATAGAATCGGGCACTTTTTTAAAATATTTATTGTTAAAATTTCATAAAAGAGACAATATTCTTAAACTTTATAGTTAATTTTATGGTACATTAAATTAAACAAATAATTAAAATTAAATTTTTAATTTTATATTTATATATTTTTTAATAATAATAACCAGTAAGGACGGAGCTACAGTCGGACGTAACCGACAGTAGTAGACCCTGTACTTTGTGTTTTCTTCGCTGTTTCTTATCCGATCGTAATGTAATTCACAGCATCGATGGGGATTGTCATAGACTACGTACATGGCATATCCCAAATCTTTAGCTTTAAAACTGAAGCTTTAAAACTACAAACTGTTGCTAAATTGGTTTTTCCGTTAGCGGAGGAAAGAGAGGAGTTATCAAAAAACCCTAACAAACTTGATCTGATTGCTGTATAAGAGAACCTAAATACCAATAAATGGTATTTTTAGCTCTTATAGTCTGCAAGATCTAGGTGGCTTCTTTGTCTGATCTATCTTCGCTGTTTCTTTTCCGTTCGTAATTTAATTCACAGCATTGATGGATAATGCCATAGGCTGCGTACATGCCAAATCCCAAGTTTGTAGCTTTTAAACTGTGGCTGTAGTGGCGCTTACAAATATTTATAAAACAATTAACTGCTGCATAACTTCGCTGTTTCTTCTCCGTTTGTAATGTAATTCACAACATCGATGGATAATTCAATAGGCTACGTACATTTTAAATTACAAGTCTGTAGCTTTATTATTGTGGCTGCAGTGGAACATATACGCATTTTGAAAAAAATTGTCTCTTGCATATCTTCGCTAATTCTAATTCAAATCATAAATAAATTTATAGCATCGGTGGAGAATACCATAGACTACGCACATGCCAAATTTCAAGTCAGTAGCACTATTATTGTGGCTGCTGTGGCGCTTATCGCTTTCGAGATTTTTGAGATAGGTGTAGATTTTTGATGATTCGCGGATGAAGGAGGCGAGATATCAAAAATCTGAAACAAACTCGTACTGCGTACGATAATAGAGAACCTGCATTCCAAAACATGGTGTCTCTATCTCTTTTAGTTGCTGAGATCTAGGTGTTCATACGGACGGACGGACAGACGGACAGACGGACAGACACACAGACGGACAGACGGACAGACGGACATGGCTATATCAACTCAGCTCGTCGTCCTGAGTCAGAATATATATACTTTGTGGGGTCTACCATGCTTCCTTCTGCCTGTTACATACAGCTGTCATTTGCACTAAACTAATAGACCCTTTTACTTTTTTAAAGTACAGGGTCTAAAAATATTTTATACCGGAAATTCTTGATTCAATTTATCTTAATTTTTCTCTCAGCGTACTCTTCATGCCAATTACAATGGAACTCAATTGTGGTCTACAATGCAGGCTTATATAGTTTGTATATGTGTGTGTGTTGTGTGTGTGTGTGTGTGGGTGTTGCCATAGGTAACTGGGGACAGCTACTTACCTAATGAACCTGTTGAGGTTGAGCCTGAGCTTTTGGCATTTGATTGGTTTGGCTACGAAAACGAAATGAACGGCAAATCTGCCTTCAAATGTTCACTACAAATTTCTATATTTATGTGTATGAGTGTGTGAGTGTGCGTTGTGTGTGTATGTGTGTGGTTTATTACGCTGCTCTTGGCAATTATATTTGTTACCCAATTAGCGTAAAATTGTGTTTATTGGCACCCGAGCAATGCCGGCTTGCACTCCCCCATTGAATTAGCTAATGAAGTTGTAGTTGTTTCTCTGCTTCCTCTTCCCCAAACTCCACTTCCTGTGTGTGTATCTATTAGCTGCCCTAACCTAATTTGCTAAAAACACACACACATAGAGAGGGCGTAGGCCTGTGGGCGTGCCTCAGAGAGAGAAAGGGAGAGGGAGAGAGCTGCCATAACTTCTTAGCTGCTCTCCATGGACAATGGCCTAAGTTGCTGTAGTTGTTATTGCCGTTGTTCTCATAGGTGTTATGGCTAATGCTCCGGATAAAATATCTAATTAAGTATAGTTGCTGTTCAGTTATAAATCGCTTTTGTTCCCCAGCCCCCCGCCCTTGCCCTTGCTTTCGAGTACTTTATGTGCGCTGAGATTGAGTTTCATTTCACTTTGAGCTGCTGAATGGCATTTTGTGGCCTCAGTTTAAGTGTAATTTAACCATGCTTATAAATAGCTTTAATCTAAGCGCCATGCAAATAAACTCAACTCAAGTTGCTGCCATAATTTTGCGCAATTTACTTTCATTAATTTAATGAGCATTAAAAGCATAGACATAGATATTATGGCATAACTTGCGATATAGTTTTCTTTGCTGGCGTTTTAATTGGCATTTAATTTGATATTTTGCATACATAATATTAATAGCTTTTAAAGCATTTTTAATTGATTTTGTGAAATTGATTTATTTAATTTATCTTTTAACGTAGTTTGGGAATTTATTTAACATTTTGCAATATTTAATTTGATTGATTCAAATTGATTTATTTAATTGAAGTTAGGTATTTTATTTAGATTTTTGCATATTAATAATGTAAATTAATTTGTTGCTTTAACTTAATTTACATATTAATTTATAAATTCTTTCAATTAAATATATACTTCATTTTTATAGGATTTTTGTTTGTTTGATACTCTAATTATTATATACTATATCCTTTCTACCTATCTACATTTGCATCTATAATGAGTACACCCTGCTTTGTGGTTTTAACCTAAGGTACATTTAAATCTCAAATGCTTATCGCTTTAGTAAATTGCTCGGCTGTTAAAATTCAAGTTGGTCAGCTGAGCTTATATTTCTCAAATGGTTTAGTTCATAATCGTAATCGTAAATGCGATTGTTTGCATTTGAATGGGTGTTTGTGGCATTTAGTCTGTTTGCCTTTAAGCTGGGCACAAAAACAAACTCAACTGCTTAATTAACCCTTTGTTCTGGCAACAACTTGAGTTACGACCAACAATTGGCGCTAATTATTTGGCGACGTCGCTTAAAGTCATTTAAAGCATTTCAGGCCTGTGCATATCAGATGTAGAAATATGTATTTGTGTTTAGCAGATAAGTTCATTCTGTTCAAGTGGGCACGTTTTATGCTGTCTTTGTTTACAGTTAAATGGTTTGGAATTAATTAAAAGTTAAAAGTTGCCATGGCAAATAAATACAGTGGCCATAGCATGTTTGTGTACTTAATCGTCTTTCAAGGCTCCTATTAAAAATTAATAAAGGTCGGCTTAAATTGACTTGCAGACAATGGAAAATTCTTTGAAGAATGAACAAATTCAAGGTCAAATTTATAAGCAGGTGAGCAAAGCGAAAATCCAGAGCTTAATGTTATTATACACTTATGAGACAGACAGCGAAATTAAATTAAAATCTAATGATTTAAATTTTTATAATTTACGCGATTACGAGTCTGGTTGTTTGTAATTGAAAATTAATTGAAAAATGGTAACTGTTTTTGCTACAAAATTATTACACAGACGGAATAATTAAATTAAAATCTATTTTACCATTTTTTATTTTTATTAAAAATAATTACAAATTACATATAAAAATAAATTAAACTTTTTCCTAAAAAAAATTTAAGACAGGATGAAAAGTTCCATCACAACGTAATAACATTAAATGTGATATTTTTCAAAATTTTTTGAAATTAAAAATAATACTTATTTAATTGAAAATACACTTAAATAACATGCTTAAGACTTTCACTTAAAAGCTCGTATTTTCAGGAAAATTAACTATTCAAGTTGCATGTTGGCTTGAAGCTTTTGTTTTTTTCCCAATCGTTTGCTTGCTCTTTTATGTAGTGTATATCTCTTGCTCTGCTCGCTTTGTTGCCAGCCAGCTCTTTGTCTGTGAATTATGTACTGAGAATTTCTATTTAGCGCCATGCCACAGACGTTAATTTCTAACAGCGACTGTTGCCATGTATTTAGTGCGACGTAGAAGAAGCTGGTGGAGGCAGAAGCAGAAGCAGAAGCAGTTGGCAGTTGGCAGTGCCAAGGATTCAAAGCATGCATGATTTATATGTGCTTATTTATATTGCCATTTGCTAGGGGAATTTTTCAACCCGTCGCCGTGGCTGGTGTCCTTTGTGCTCTATAGGCGCTGCCTTTTGTCTCTGCTAACCAGACAATTATTTATTAGCTTCTGCTGCGGCTGCGATTGCTTGCAGCTTCCTCAGACAGCTGTATGTGAGCCTGGGACTTGTTTGCGTTGTTATCCTGGTTATCCTGGCTGCTTAAGACAGCTTAAGGCAGCAGGTCAGACATAGAGCGAGCGGCGCTCGTTGAAAAATTCATTTTCATGTTGCTGCAGCTTAAGTAATTTTTCATAAACATGCGTTGCACAGTGGTGGAAAAGTTAAATCTAGTGGAGAAATCGTTTGAAAATTTCTATCAAAAGTCTTTAAAAATATTATAAATATTGACCACATCGTTTAATTATATTTAATAATAATCTCATTGGAACTATCGATAAAATTCGTGTGTTCCAAAATTATTTTTCTTTAATATTTGACATCTTAAAAATACACAACATTTTTGCTTGCATATCTTCATATCCGATCGTTAAAGTAGTAAATTTAATTTAAATTGTTAAAATTGAAAGTAGGTTTTATTTTTTTTTTTTATTTGCGTCGTATGCAAGCGACCACTGTGCTTTGCCCGAGAGAGAGTGAGAGAGAGAGAGAAGACCGAGCTTGTTGCGCTTCCAAAAAATTTAATTTCAGCTACTTATGCATGCTCTGGCAGCTGTAAGCTGCTTAGCGGCTTTCAAACACAACAGCAGCAGCAGCAGCCATATGCTCAGCTCAGCTCAGACTTGCGTTCGCATCAATCATACGCCATGTGAGCCAATGTATGCTCGTATTTAAAATGTCAAGTAGAGCGAGAGCAGAGAAAAATCAGACGAAAACTGACCAATGCCTTGGCTCAATTAAGCGTATTCAACTCGCTTTACTTTTTGTTTTTGTTTTGTTTGTTTGTGTGCCATAAAAGTGCCTTTAATGGCACTGGCGTTTAACTCTTATGCTCATTTATCATGCTCTTGGCAAGCGCCTGCTGTGCCGTCGAACCATAACTGTCCACATATATACTATACACATACATTTATCCATTCAATATAAATATTTCGATCGCAGTGTGTGCTCAGCATTTATGCCAAGTGCTTGGTTCCGCTTTCCGTTTATTTAAAGCATTTTTATTGCACATATTTCGCGTTTCATTTCAATATTTGTTGCCTGTCCTGTCCTGTCCACCTCAGACGCTTCTCCTTCGGCCGTTTAAGTCATAATCATGTTGCAATATGGCCACTTAAAATGATGTACCCAAGCAATTTGGCAACTTATTTCTCTTCTTTATGTGCTTTATGCACATTTATCATAGTGTATTAATTGCGCATACGCCGCGTGTGACGGCCAAATGTTTTCCCATTGATACAGTCGACTGTACTTGCCAGCATTTACATATATATTTGTAATTGCATATCCGTTGGAGTATCGGAGCGCCATTTGCTCTTTGCCCTTTGCAGTTGACATGTTGGCATTGCAGCAGTTTAAGTTTAGCGGGAAAATGCCGACTTTTGAGTTCGATGGGAATTTGTAAATGGATTGTTATTTTAAAGTTAAAAAATAAATAATTTTATATGTTACTATTTTAAATGAAATTTTAATAATATATTATTTATTTAAATTGATAATTTTAAATTTAATTTTGTATAGCCAGATTAACTCTCACTTTTTTTTTTAATTCAAGTGAAATTTTATGTTTTATTCCAATTTGAATTTAAATGATCTCTGTAGACGACATGAAACAAATAATTAATTAAATTTATAAATAAACAAATATACAAATAATTCAATAAAAAGTTCAACAAAACCCTTCTAAAAATCTGTAAAAAATCGTAACCCCATTTTAATTGAATTAGAATATGCTTGAGTTTTCAAAATTTCTTTAACTACTGTGCCTACTTAATATTTATTTTATATCTAATTATATATAATAAATAATATATTCTAATAAGTATCTATTTTATTGATTGCAGCGCATTTCTAGTTCGTCTCTAGCTAGCAAAATATTTCAAACATTTCTGTTAAACTGCCAACAAGCGAGCTGCAAATAGATTGAAATATTTGCATATGCGAGTTTATTTCAAATAAGTCCAGTAAAAAACTGTTAAGAAATACAGCAAATAGTATTTGTACATGTGAATGAAGCTATATTTCTATAAACATATAAACATCTAGTACAATATGCGATGTATGGTGTTATTTGCGTTGAGCTGCAAGCGCATATCAAAAGGAACAAGCTGAAATGCAACTTGCTTTTGTGCCACACTTCCGTTTCCGTTGCCTGACATCATGAGTGTGTTTAAGCGTGTGTGTGTGTGTGTGTGTTTGTGAGAGAGATATATAAAAGAAAGAGAGAGGGAGTATGGGAGAGTATCCTGAGATAGTGTCAAGCACAATGCTTGCTTAACACTTCTTGTTGCTGATTGCGTTGCCTTGTTTGGCCTAGCAAAGCATTTGGAATATCAACAGCAGTTGCCATTTCATAACTTTAATAAATACATTTGTATATTGGAAGAGACTGTACTAAAATAAATATAGAAAGGGTATATGTAAATTGTGTACGACTCAGAATAAAGTCAGGTATGTATTTATTGAGAGTTTTCAATTCGATAAATTCAAATTAAATCAAGCAAAATAGAATTAAAGAATTCAATTGAATGAAAAGTTTTGCTTTAAGATAATCTGTTCACAAAAAAACAAACACAAAATAAAAAATGAAATTCATTTATTAAGTATGATAAATTTTTAATTGAGCATAAGATTAAATTGAAGAAATAAATTAAATTAAGAGTTAAAGATAATCTAGGCAATAATGCAATTTAAAGTATATTAAAAAATAATTCTGAAAAAATGTAGGATATATTAACTAACTCTCTTGCTGTCGGTAGCTAGCGACTCTTCCGCATGAATTGTAAATTTTTTGTTTGCTGACAGTTTTCTAAGCTGCCTACGTGTCTTGTGCAGTTTATTTTTCAATTAGCAAACTCTCCGCCTTCAGTGCTTGGCTCTTTGAGCCGGAAAACTATTGTTATCTTCCACTAATTGATATTTTATCTTTTCATTCGTAGAGCTCTGTTTAACTACGGCTCTGCCGAGCTCTCGATTCGGACAGCTGCATAGATTATTTTATTCGTATCGTGTCGCATTAATGGCACAATTTGCTCAGTGCTCTCTGCTCCGATTAGTTGAACATTTTATTAATGGTGTTTGCCGTGTGGCAACAGCATGAATGATTCCTATTTTTATCGAGTGCTTTTAAGCGGATTATTGTCAATTTGCTGACAACATTTTAAAACATTATGAGACATTAGACATCAATTTGCAGGGTAAACATGCGACTTTTCCTAATTACAGCGTTAGCTGAGTTATCTCTCTGATTTTTTTTGTTGCCCCCTTTGCAACAATGCATGATAATTATTTTATATTTAATATGCAAGCATTTTTTCGTCGCCGTTCCCGCTGTGATAAATGATGTGACAATTTAAATCTATTGGGGCGAGTTGCATGATTAATTGGCTCTAGCCAGCAGCATGTCTGGCTCTCGTTTGACATCCACCGAAACAAATACATCAAAATACAACAACAGCAACAGCAACGGCAACGGCAACCATGACGGCAACACCAACGACAACATGTTGTCGAGGTATCTCTGCCAATTGGGTTTTAAAAAAAATATTGAAAATAACAGAAATATTCGAATTTCACCTCTGACTTTTTTATATACTAAAAAATCGAGCACAGTCGGACGCATCCGACATTAGCATGCTGTGCACACTACTTTTTAAAATCTTACGAGAAAATTTTAAATTTGTTAAATTTTTGAAGCATACTTTTAGGACCGCTCTACTCATGTATGAGTAAGAAAAGTCCTGCAATATGGTTTCTTTAATAATTTTTGTGTTTATAAACCGAATTCAATGAGATTTTTAGGATATATAATTGTAAGAGAAAAGTGTAATTATTATATATACAATATTTATTCGTTCAATACCACGCTTTCTATTCAGTTTTTATCGAATACCGCCCAAGTGGAGCGTGATATCCAATATTTTATACAAGCGTGATCTGTGTTTGGCCCATAGCTTTTTATAATCGAAATTAAGCTGATCTAACTCTTGTGGTTGCGGAGATAAACGTATTCAAAAGGATATATCGACTCAGCTCTCAGATAAATTTACACAAAGATGTTTTGATTTATTTTATTAGCTTACGGTATAAATATTAAAGATTGTCCACAATATACAGATGATAGATTTGCAAATCGTTAAATTATTCACTTGGTTACTGCATGTATGCTTTCAGCCAGGTACTCAACATTTTTGGTATTAATACCTCCCAGGGAAATGCGTCCATTTTGTGTTAGGTAAATGTGATATTTCTTGGTGAGCGTCTTGACCTGCTCGGGGTTTAAGCCACTGAAACAGAACATGCCGATTTGATTGACAATGTGATCCCAGTTACGCGAAGAGCCCAGCTTGACCAGATTTTCTCTCAGTGTTTTGCGCACACTGATCAAGCGATCGGCCATGATTTTTACTTCACTCAGCCATTCGCATTTCAAATCCTCGTTATTCAAAATCTCAGCTGCAATGCGTACGCCATGAACTGGCGGATTCGAGTACAAGGCACGAATAAGTATCTTGATTTGCGAGAGGCAACGAGCTGCCTCTTGCTCATCGGAACAGATTATTGAGAAGGCGCCGGCACGTTCGCCATAGAGACCCATGTTCTTGGAAAAGCTCTGCGCCAGACAGAAATCATGGCCGTCATTTTCAAAAATACGCACGGCTGCTGCGTCGCCATCGATATCCCCAGTGGCAAATCCCTGATAGGCCATGTCGAAGAAGGGAAAGAGACACTGTTTCTTCATCAGCTCTGAGAGCTCACACCATTGCTCTATGTTGAGATCAACGCCAGTTGGATTGTGAGCACAGACATGCAGCAGCACAATGGACGATTTGGGAATTTTTTGGACATCTGCCAACATGCCTTCAAAGTCCAGATTGTAGCAATCGGGATTGTAGTAGCGATAGCTTTCCACACAGAGTCCGGCATGTTGGAAAATGACGCTATGATTATTCCAGCTGGGCGTGGGCTGATAAACAACTCGATTGCCCTTCCAAAACTTATTCAAAAATGCAGCGCCAATGCTCAAGGCTCCTGAGCCGCTAATCGACTGCGTGGTCGCATTGTGTTTGGCTTTTAGCCGCTTCGAGTCTTTGCCCAATGCCAATTCGATGGCCTTGTCGTGGAAATATGGCAGGCCAGTGATGGAGGCATACTCCTTGTCCATACTACGTTTGATGATATTTTGCTCTGCTCTCTTAACGCAGTTGAGCACATAGGGCTTGCCCTCATCACATCGATAAGCGCCCACGCCCAGGTTCATCTTCTTGGGATGTTTGTCCTTTTTGTAGTTCTCCGAAATGGACAAAATCGGATCCGGAGGTCCCATTTGAACATTGCTAAACCAGCTCGACTTGCGGCGCACTTTGAATTTGGGCACATGTCTTGTATGATGGATTACATTTCTAATCGAGTACATATCAAAAATATAATTTTGAAAAAATTTCAATTGACATTTAAGCCAAATATATATAAATGTCAAAGGAAAACTGATAAATTAAATATTGAATTATTGAAAAAATTTATTTGATTAGATGATACTATTTCGAATGTTGTCAAACATTCTCAACAACAACCAATTGATTATTTTATGAATTACGGAAAGTGTGCTATAATTCAAGAACATGAATACCAAATTATAACTGTATTTGAACAAATTTTGCAACCCATTAAAAGCTGATAAAATGTCATAATTAAGCATAAAGCTAAACATATTTAGATTTAACAATAATTGATATGTTAAACACATGCAGAATATTGCAAAAGTTTTTTATTAGCTCCTCAAGCGAAACTAGTTTTGGTTAGTTAAGCAGCGATTATTTAAATGGCTTGAGATGAGCCATTACGATAACAGCCAGGCACGTTTTATAACATTTTATATGCGCCGATTACAGTTTAACTATTCTGTTTGAGTGCAGGGGGCGATGTAGAGGGAAGTAGGGGGGATAGGGAGCAATGTAAATGTTAGCCAGAAATTAATTGCATTTGTAGTTGTGGTTTGCTTCGCTTGTCTTGTCTCTTTGGCTTTGCCTTTCATTTATGGTAGTTATTGCAGTTGTACTATTTGTATGACAGCATGGCTGTGAGTGCGAGTGTGAGTGTGAGTGAGTGTATTCGCATTCATACTCGTAGTTTCTGTGTGTATGGGAGAAACTTTTGAAGCCGCTTATCTTGCTGGCAGTGAAGGGAAGTTCAAAAAGCCCGCAAGTGTGTGGCATTAAAAAGTTTTTAAATTTACGCAAAACGTTCGTTATGATGCGACTTAATTGTTAGCTGTTAAGATTTAACACACACACAGACACATGGCAACAAAATGGAGACAACTCATGCAGAGAGAGAAGAAAAAAATGTATATTTGCTCGCATATGCAGCAGAGTTTTGTTGTTGTTAAATTTTTAATGCCTAGCAGGCAGATGAGAAAAACTTTATGCACTTTTTCCACTTGCCATTGTATACAGTCAATATAAAAGTTTTGCCAGTTTTTGCAGTTGCATAATTTAATCAGTTAGCTGCATAAATATTTTTATTAAATGCAACTTATGCTGTTTAGCATGCACTTAAATCTAATTGAAATTAAAAAAAGCAGAAATATTTAACAAAAATTAGCATGATTATTCTTTGGAATTCTAGAAATTTATAACTTAACTTAACTTAACAAAATAGTAAGAATTTGGTGTTTAAATAAAGGATTATTAATTGATTACCAAGAATAATTAGATCAGCTTTTACTTAAATTAATTCCTTATTTATTACGAGTATATAAAATATTACGAATATATTTCAAAAATATTAGAAAGTTTGTCTTGAATATTTATCAAAATTCTTTTGTTCTAAAAGTGTATAAATCAGCTAATTTTTCACCGTTTTAAATTTATAACATCAAAGAAAAAAAAATTAATAATATTAATTATTCGTTTGCAAAATTTCTCTTTAATATTTTATAACTGTTTTATATTTCATTTTTATTATTTCCATTTATTTATAATATGCTATTATTCACAAATAATCTCCTTAATATCGTTAATTGATTAATGTTCAAGGAAAAATATTTGCAAAAATTATAAGAAAATTATTTAAGCCGCTTTCAAGCTGTTAAATGTGGCGACGACATGCAACCCGCTCTTAAGCTCATTGTTGGCATAATATTTTCAATAAGCGTGGCCAAAAGGAAGCGGCAAAAATGAAAAGAAGTGCGAGAAAGTATGAATAAAGAGTGCAAGCAAGCTTAAGTCTCTGGCGAAACAATGGAAAATATTTTGTTTGTTATTATTGTTGGGGTATATGCTTTTGGCTGTCAAGCGGGCATTTAAGTTTTGTTGCTATTTAAGAATATATATATATATATATATATATAGTTATATATAGATATAGCAGCTGCACTTTACTATAAAGTAGCTAAAGCAAACAATATTAAAAACTACACACACGCTGGCTCTGAAGCCTGGGCAATAAAATAGCAGCGTGGCAAAAAGAGTGCGATATTATATATGTATTAGCTGCAAAATATGCACAGCAGGTGCTCTATATATATATGTGTGTTTGTGTGTGTGTGTGTGTGTGTGTGTGCCGTCTGCTTGTGAGGTGCATCCGCTTTTTGGTCGAGCGGAGCCGCAGCACTCAGCGTGCTCAGCCAAGAGGGGGGCCAAGCGCACATTAATGTTGTCCAAGTGCTGTACTAAATTATGAATGTTTGTCTGTGTATGTTCGCATTTACACGCTGCTTTTTTTTCAAGAAGAATTGTTTTTCGTTCACGTTTTTAAAACATTTTAAAATTTTAACAGCGAATTTTTTTAATACAGCTTTTCTTTTGTTTACAAACGTAACATATCACAACTCATTTGTTATCGATATATATATATGTGTTAAATTCTTTGTTATCGATTATTCTAATAGCAAAGGAGATTTACTTACATAAATTTCCATTTTATAAAATTAAAAAAAATTGTTAAGTTTAACAGATTTGTAACTTTACCGCACAGCTTCATGAATCGTGAAGTTTTGTCATAAAGTTTTAAAAAACTGCATAACAAAACTGCATGAAAAAACTTCAGCGTGTAGACGAAGACTATGTGTGTATCTGTGTGTGTGTTGGTCTATGCGCAAATAGTTTTTGCAAGTTGCTGCCGCTCGTTGTTCTTGTTGTCTGGTTTTCCTTTTGGCCTGTAGACACCAGCTGTAATTATGTTGAAAGTAAAATGCTTGTGAAATATTAACTGCATGGCTGCCACATGCCACACACCAACACACACACATAAACAGGTATTACTGCATGTTTGTGTATGTGTGCATAAATTTAATATTTTTGCGCATTTTTTTTTTGCTACATTTAACTAACAGCGATTTGCCTGAGCCACCGCAAAAATTTGCCTCTGCTACGTTTATTGAAATCCATTTGCCAGCGTTTTCCTCAACATTTTCCAACCCACAGTGCAGCAGTTTTTCATTTAACCAGTGAGGCCAACCGGTTCTGCTAATAGAAATAAAAACAAAACTGCATGCACCCACACACACACACACACACACATACATACATACACACAACACACCCACACAGAAACACACATCAACAAACTAAGCCAAGCTAAATGCTCAAAGGCTACCCAGCTTCGGTTAGCTCACTCTACGCTCTCTCCGCACTCTTCTGCCGCTCTCTGCCTGTGCACTGACAAAAATCAATTCTATTTTTGAAACCATACATTCCAACTTAATATTCCATCAAGAACGAAAATGCATAAATTGAAGTTCTTGAAAATTCAAATTTTAAATCTATTTATAAAGAAAAATTAAATAAATTGAAATAATATATATATATATAATTTTCTTCAATGCATTTTTTTCTTAACATTAAAATAATTTGTTTATTTTTGTTTTATTTTATTTTTTTTAATTATTTAAAAATACACTCTTTTTGATAAAATTTTTATTTTTAAGTGCTTCTCAATGCAAGATTTTGCATATTTGTTTCTCTTAATGCTAGTTTTTTTTTTTTTTTTTAGAGAATTTAACGTTAATGCAATTTTTCGCGCAGTGTACAGCTTTCGCTCGCTGTTACTCCTGGCCAGGCAGCCTGCAACTGCAATGAAAACAAAAAGCGATTTGCAAGTTTTCTATTGCGCATAAAAGTATGCTATGGAATATTTTTTCCCATGACGTTTCGCTTCACGTTCTCTTATTTCTCTGCTGCTGCAGTTGCTGTTGTTGTTGCTGTTGTTGTTGTTGTTGTTGTTTTACTCTTTTCATAAAACCAAACTATTAAGCCAAGTGTTAAACTCATTTAGCGCGGATTTATGCGCCCGAGTGCCTCATACAAGCTGCCCGACCAGAGTGAGAGAGAGAGAGGGAGAGAGCGAGCGTATGAGTAAGGGATTTGGCATTAAGGGTCATATGTGTAGGTGTGCGTGTATAAGTTTGCACTAGTTCTCTGCTCACTTTCTCTGCTCCCCCGCTCTCTTCTCTTGGTGTGTGTGTCTGCTTTGTAAACGTGCCGTTTTCTTTTATGCTCTTTTAATAAGCCTTTTTGCCGCGTTTGTCGTTGTTTCTTTGTGCCCGCCTTTTGCTTCGCTTTCCGCATTTTCTTTTTTCCAACATATTTTTTTCATATGCCATATACATATACATATATATATGTTTTTCTATTAACAGCTTTGCATTCTGATTGTTGGCATTTGTGTGTGTTTTTTTATGGTTTTCTATTTTTTTCAGTTGTGAACTTGAAGCGTAAACAAATTCGAGCGCCAACGCAACGCCTGAAAGCTGAGCTGCATTTAGTTTTCGGATTATGTTGGATTTTGTTATAGAATGTGCTAATTAGGGAACCGGTTTTAGAGAAGAGCGGCTTTATTTATCGTCAGGTGTGCACGACTTAAAGCGATTTAAATTTGTATGCTTAATCGACAGCACAGAAAGCTATAAGAATATTAAAAAACTAAAAGTTAGATCGGTACAATGCATATTGTCGGTTATCGGGTGATCGATCAATAAAGCGGTAACATGGTGAATACAAGCTATTGCTTGTATTAACCATTCGATAACATATATTAATATATCGATAATTGTTTAAAATACGATATCAATTATTTATCTGTTATTTGATGTTTTCAACTCTCATCCATTCTCATGGCCAGAGAATTATTTTAAATTTTTTGCAGACTTCAAAAGGTAACCTTAAACGTTCGATAACATACATATGTATATCGATACACTCATGTTTAAAATAATTTCTTTCACAAATTTTGCCACTCAATTGCTCTCCATGTTCCATTTACATACGTACAAGGTTTACATATGCCAAATGAGCACTCGATGTATATTTTGGCCTGAAAGAATTGACAATTGTGAAATAATGGAAAATTCATTACTTGCATGGCAAATAGTTTGTACATTTGTGCATGCTTTTGTGCACTACTGTGAATATATGTGTGTATATATGTTTTACAGTAAAAGTCATTATTTGCTTGATGCTGTTACCTGATATTGTTGCATTAATTTTTGATATGTAATCTGATTTATTGGTAAATTTTTGCCAGACCGCACACACAGTGCTGTGTGCAAGTATGCATACACTTACGTACATACGTATGCATTTCTGAATGCTTGTTTGTGTACACTTTGCAAACTTGACATGCCATTCTGATGTTGTGAAACATTGAACCCTGCCCACAAAATGTTGTTCTGTTTAAACTTCAAGTCAAGCATTTGCTTAGATTTCCGTACGATTTTTGCATAAACTCTCAAGTGTAAAAGTCCATCATTTGAACATGTCCCAGAAACCGATTCAGCCGCAGCTACAAACAGGAGAATTTGGGATTCTGGATTCTGGATTCAGGTTTCAGGATTCAGCAAAATACAGCTGGCCAGTGAAGTGTGCAAGGAAAAGTGCCAATCAAAGTTAATTGAAAATTCATTGAATGCTGTATATTTAAGTAAGGCACACAAAATCAACCTATCTACAGCAATCTGAGTGTCTTACGGTTGTTGTTGTTGTTGTCATCGTTACTGTTTGCCGTACAGCTTACAATGTAAACATTTTTCATCATAGCTCTCCAAATAGCCCATACGGAGGGACATCGGGACAGTCGGAGCGAGAGAAGGGCACAAAATAACTGCATAAATTAGTATCTGATATGGCCATAACACATTGCCTGGGAATCAGCTTTTGAAATTGCATTTTCTCACTTTTTAAATGCCACGCCATTTTGTTTTATTTTATTTGCATCACGGCTAATATTTGTACAACTTTTTTAATTGTTTATTACAGCCAGTTTATTGTGTAAACAAATTTACATATCACTTTTGCGCTTCATCGAGATTCGCAGTTATTATTATCATATTTTTTTAAGTTGTGTTGGGACTTTGTTAAGCTAGTTTAAGCTCGGTAAATTTTTAAATGAATGTGGACCTTAGTACTGCTTGTTAATATAAATATTATTTATTTATACTCTAAAACTTCTCATTATGGAATATAATTTATATAATTCCTATATCATGAAAATTAAAAAAAAAGGGAATTTGGTCTCTAAAAGATATGACCTCCTAGGCAGCGCTTAGCCGCTCTTTTTGCTGGCTCTCCAAGCATACCTCCTGCATTACAAGTAATGCAGCGGGTAGCCGGCTCGCCTATAAAGAACACATCGAACGCTCTCTATGCGTAAGCTCCGAGGCAGTGTTTAGCCGCTCTCCTTGCTGGCTCTCCAAGCATTCCTCCGGCTCGCCTATTATTATATTTATTAAACGGCTTTTTATTATATGATTAAATCCGATTTAAATGGCTTTTGTTTTGTTTTCGTACCTTTCAAATTCTGGGCGTCTTAAAACATATTTCTTGGCTTTAAAGTCAAATCTTTAACCAAATCGTTCTTTATGAACAATTTGGCCATACAAATCATTTATGAAGTGCTGCCTTTAAAAATTCAATCATAAGTTAAGTCGCCATAGCTATACTTTACACAACAGCTGCTATTTTTAGAGGCACTTTTGATCGCAGGCAAAGTCATCATTGTGGTTTACGTAGTGTCGAGCATTACGTACTACGTAGTAAGCATTACGACTATCGATAGCCCTGCGCATTACGGCACATTTGGGCATACAATGTAAGATGATTTTAAGAGCCCGAACACGCAGTTTGCAATGTAATGCCGCAAGCATTGAGAGTTTTCTCGGCATTGAGAAATCGTACGAAGAAAAAACTGCTTGGATTTTTTTATTTGCCATTTCCGTTTGCGCACAGAGCGCACAAATTGAACTGCAAATACGAGGAAGTAGCAAACGTAGGCTGCAATTGATGTGAAAGGAATGGCAACAGCAACAGCAAAGGCAACAGCAATGGCAACAGCAATGGCAACAGCAATAGCAATGGCGGCACTGTCATTTGCATGGCTCGGAGGAGTCGGAGGCAGCTCAAGTTGCCGCTAAAAGTGTTTACCTTTTACTTAAGAAATTACACTTGGGCAAACAGAATTTGCGTGCGATAGCGATTGCGATTGCGGCACGCTGCCCACAAGCAGCGGAAGTCCAAGTGGCTGTGTGAATTTTTTAGCTCGAAATCAAACGCAACATCCGGCCGCAAGTCGGCGGAGCCTACAAATTGAAAAGTTCCCCAGCTTGTGGATTATTTGGTTTCTTCTTTCTCGCTGTGTGTCTGTGTGTGTGTGTGTGTGAATGAAACGTCGTTCTTCTTCTCCTCCCCACTTTGTGTTGACTCTTGTATGCTAATGGCTAAAAGCGTGCCAGGCACAAGTCATGGCCATTGGGCTGCCTGGGAGCAGGAAAGTTCACAAAGTTTTCTGCACTGCCAGATAATTTGTGGGCTCTTTAAAGTTTTTAATAAGAGGTCAATGATTCACAATTGTTGCAGCTACCAAACGGACTATTGAATTGAGCTTAAGCTATATTAAAACCTGTATACAGTGCGTATGCGCAATGCGCAGCATATAAACTGGATTTCCAGATTTCTACCTATACTAACTTACTGTTTTCGTTCCCAAATTTACATTTGTTGACCAAATGCTCTCATGTTTGGTTTTATGTGCATAATTTTTCAATAAAATTCGTTTACGCATCCTCACGATCTTAAAATAAAAAATTTTTTTCTGAAAATTTCATATTTTTTAGGGAAGACACATCTTAAAATTTTCGCAAAAAACTTCAAATTTTTTGTGTTTGATTTATCACTCAAATTTTACTTTTGCATTCAAATGATTGAGAAAAATGCAAATCGCTTAAAAATCGGTTGAGTTTTGGCAAAGCTATGCGCGTTCAAAGTTCCACAAAATCGGTTTTTTTCGATTAAGAAGTGATAATCCCTTTATAACTACCATATTGACCCTAAAATACGCATATTTGTCTGGAATGCAGACGAGTTTCCTATTGTTTATGAATAATTATTTTTTGTTTTTATTTTATTTATTTATTTATGGCATTTTTATTTGGTGTTTAAATGATTGGGAAGAAATCAGACTTGTTCGAAAATTTTTAGCGTTTTTGTTTCGTTTGTTTGATATATTTGCCTGATCCTTTTCGCTTATCATTAAAGCACTGGGGCAATTTCCTCAAGCAGTTAATGTTAGGCCTCCCCAGAGGCACATTTTGTGTCAACTGGCGGGCGTGCATAAACGGGGTTTTTATAATGCCACCGCCCACAGCTGGGAAATGCTGGCCAATTGATTGGCCATGGGTCAGGCAGAAGAAATAAATAAATATAGTCGTGAATGGGCAGCACTCGCTCAATATTTATGGGCATTTTAACCGCAAACAATTGGAGTTTAAAAGCCGAACAATGAAATTTAGAACTTCCAATTAGAAGCTGACCAGTCGCCAGGGGACACGCAGCCTATGCCAAGAAGTTGTATAACAGTAACAAGCGTAATAAAAAAATGTTTATAGCACAAGGCACAAAAGGCGTGTCGTGTCCAACAATAACAACAATAACGAGCGCATAAAGCACACTTTACCTGACAAACAGGCAGAAAACCAATAAGCAGCCATAAAGGACACACTGTTAAAAACACGGTAAAAACCGAGTTCAATGTCAAAGCAAGGCGAACTGATTGAGTTTTGATAAGAGTTCTATTTCTGTCTCTGTTGCCTGCTACAAGCCACAAATTGTTATTTTTTTTTTGGAGAGAGAGAAAGAGAGAGTCTCGCTCAAAGCGCAAAAGTGTCACTGTGGCAGGCTGCAGCATTTTGTGGCAAAAAGCAAAGCCATTACATTCAAATCAGACACAACAGAGTGCAGTTAGTTAGTGTCCATTGTGCTCAACGAACTGTTTTGCCTTTCAGGCCCAACAATAATGTCACTGTCCTTTGACAATCTAGGGTGTTTTGGACTACCAAATATGCTGTAATTGCACAGAAAAAAATAAGAACTCGCATATCGATTTTTGCTTGAAAAAAAACTGCTTAATTAATACAAGATTTTATGGGGATATCTTGGCTTTTCTTTTTTTTAATTCATGACATATTTCTATATCTATGTCGAGTTATATTTTAAATATATTATTTATTTTGTATTTAATTTAATTTAAATGTTGACTTAAATTTTACGTATAGATGTGTTTATTGAATAATTAAAATAATAATACAAAAATTAATTAACTTCTTAAATTGACTTCATTTTGATTTTATATGTAAAATCATTTTATTGTGTATTTGTTATTTAAATAATTCTGTTTTTAATTACATAAAAATTAATATAAGAAATATACAATTAAATAACTAAATTTTAGTTAAACTTTACTCACTTTACAGGGTATAGAAACAGCCATAGCCATACACACTGACACCTACATGCCCAAACACGGCCCACACACATCACGTATACGCTGTGTGGGCACAGTTTATGTATACCGATCTTTCACTCTCTTTGCTCTATGCCTCTCCCTGTTTAGCTACATTTTATTGATGCACTTTTGGGCTGAGCCGAGGACTTTTGCAGAAATTGTCACAATTGTGAGTCAGCTGGCTGTGGGGTGTTGTTAAAGCATGTGGATGATATGGTGGCAATCTCTTTGCATTTTGTACGAAAATTAAGTTGAATTTTTGTGAGCAGACGAGAGGAGAGGAGAGAAGCGAGCATACGATACGCTCGAGCGGCACACAGTTCAATTATAAACTGCCAGCAATTGTTGCTGGCATTTTCAGCTTGAGCGCATTGTTTGCCATTTAGTTTGTTTAAGCGTTGTCCTTAAAGCATGCGACAAAGATTCCCAGCACAGCGAATGCTCAAATGAAGTCTCCCCAGCGAGCACGAGAGAGTTGCAAAACTGCTGGCGGATAAAAGAAACAGTAAGAGCAAAGAAGATCAGTTGGATGTAACCCACAGTAAGAGACTCTGTATTTTGTTTTTCGCACAAATTGTCTATTGCATATCTTTGCTGTTTCTTAACCGCATATACGAACAGACGGACATCGCTATATCGTCAGAATAAATATACTTTTGTGGAGCATTACCTCCGTCTTATTATTCCACACAAATACACCCTTTTGCATTTTTTTTTTAAGTACAGGGTCTGAAAAGCGCGTTGTCGACGCCAATCTAGCCATCCTTTCCTTTCAGCCGGAAATGCAAATTGTGCTCAGCTCAGCTCAGCTCGCATGTTGTTACAAATTCAAAATGGCGCTACAAGCTCGCATGACAGCCAACTGCGTTGACAATTTCTATACATTCTTGGTGGCATTTTGCCGATAGCATTGCGGAATTAGATACTTCTGCAGCATTTGTAAGAGCCCAGTTGACAATTGACAATTTCTGCATGCATTTTTTACAGCATTAGTTTGCATTCGCTAATTTATTTCATTACTGATTAGCATATGCATGCGACTAACATGCAATTGAAATTTGACATTTGTATGCTCGTATATTTAAATTAAATTAATTATGTAAAATATGAGAAGTTTAAGACATTTAATTGGTATATCTGGATAAGAAGAATTTACAGATAATATTTTTTATATTCTGTACAGTCAATTCTTTTTAAAAAGCTTCGAAATAAAGCAAAGAATTCTGGATCATCATACTCTACGAATCCAAATTAAATTCCTTGAGAGTTTAGTATGCTCTCTGAATGCCAAATAAAGTATAAAACAAATCTGAAATTGTTTTAGTATTTGATTATATGAAATTTAATTTTCTGAGATTTTTGAAACCCATAAATAATTAAGTGCATAGCGACCAAAGTAAATTTTACAGTTTTGCAATTGCTCTTCATTTATACGCTGACATTTCCAATTTTCCAATATAGTTTTCCTTGCCTTCTTTTAACTGCTTCGCTGGGCTGTCGCATAAAATGCCAAAGATGCGGATGCGGATGCGGATGCATCTGCTGCTGCCACTTACATATTTTCTTATGGCTCTGCCTCTCTCCGACCTCTGTCCCCTGTCCTCTTGTGCACTTGTTCTATGTCGGCTTTTTGGGTTAAGTTAATGAAATTCGGCGCATTTCCATGAGATGGCGTTTTCTTGGCCATTTACTGTTTTCATATTTTTGCTCTCTCTCTTGCTGTTTGCCATTTTAGCAACTTGGCCATATTGCTGCCATGCCATACACTGCACTACAAGTAGCCAGTAATTATAAGGCCATTAGTAATGGTTTATGGCGAGTGTAAGGGCAGGGGAACAGCGGGGCAGCATGGCGTTGTTGTTGCGCAAATGCATTAAGCGTAATGTTAAACAGAAATTAAACAAGTGCCAGCACAGCGATTGCCACTCCAAGTTTTTGTTTCAGTGCAGCAGACATAGAGTGCTAGAAAGCATCCTTAAATGCATCTATAAACGCTTTCAGCATTAGATTTTAAATGGAAATACACAACAGAAATTAGCTAAAATTACAGTTAAATGTTGATGATATTTTTCAACTGTTTGAAATAATTTTATTATTGTTTAAAGTTTAGCATGTATAAATTAATAAATTATATTTGAAAAAAAAAGAGATAAAAAATAAAGATAATATTCCACTCAGTTATATATTGAATATTTTCTATGAAATATCAATTCTTTTTTCAATAATTGCATATAACATTTAAATAAACATTTTTAAACAAAATTCTCTCACTTAATTTTTCCTCAATACCTATTTATTTCATTATATCCAATTAAGTATTTTTTGAAGTTTACAGCAGCCATAAACAAGACCATCGCAAGCTTTCATCTCTAAAATCTAGTTTATCGCCAAAACATACTCAACTAGCTGAAGGTCATATGTGCTCGTAACTTGACTTTTGCACAATTTCGCATTAAATTTCATATGTCATTAAAAAGTGCCATAAAGCGCACACAAAAGCAAAAAATGCAAATTCAGCAAGAACGAGGGGAGGAGCACAACATGTTGGTAATCATTATCAAAAGAAATAGCAGCAGTTTCACTGAGCATAAAAATCACTCCAATGACAGTGCCTTGATGTGCTCCAAGTGTGCGTATTTGTATACCCTGTATTCATTGAAAATGGGTTAATAAAATTGTGATAAAAACTTTGGATAAAGGATGGCAGAACTCCTTAAATATATATGTATATTTTTTATTATTGCTGCTCACAATTATATTTAAAGTATATAGTACAGGGTATTCTAAAGTCGGCCACGTCCGACTGATCGGCTCTGCGCTGTCTGGTTGTGTGTAGTTTTTGTTCGGGTTGTTTGGTTGCCTCGGACGACCCGCAGATAGACTTACAAGCGTCAAAGGTAGCAGAACCCAACCCAAAAAGACAGCTCGTAATTGGCGCATTAAGCAAATAACGAGTTGTACCTACTGCCATTATGGCTGCTTACCGCTCGGTAATTGTCATCAAATTTCGTCAAGTGTCTGAGGGGGAGGAAAGGGGAAAGGAAAAAGAAAAACACACAGCTCGCAATAAAAGCGAAAAAGCTACCTGTATCAAACTAAAGTCCTTGACTGTGGCCTGTTTAAATTTAGTTTTATCTCGACGCTCAAGTTTTGCGGGCTCTATTAAAAAACACAAACAACTTGAGTTTGCAGAAAGTATGGCTTAAGTTGTAAGGGATTTTGATAAGAGACTTTCTCTTATAAGTATATTTATATTTATGTATTTATCTAATGTCGACTAGACTAGTTGATAAACTAATACTAGGCAAAAATTTATATTAAATATATGAATAAAAGACAGTATGGAAAAAATATATGAAATTCAAAATAAAATCAATTCAAAAAGTGAACAGAAACTGCCTAAAAATTAAAAAAAGTTCAAATTTAATGGATGAATTAAATTAAATTAAAAGTACAAGAATAAATGAAATTAAAAAAATGAGATTAAAATTGAAATGAATAAAAAAATTAAACAGGATAAAAATGAACATATTTATTAAGCAGAAATTTAAGGTTGGAAACAAATTACAAGGTAAAATAAAATTAATTTAAATAAAGAAATCAACCATATTTCAATGAGTTAAAAAAGCAGTTGGTAAGCTCAGTTTTGGTGCCATTTATACTCATAAAAACAGTCACAGACTACCCCATCAGAAGCAGCATTTACGGGGCATCTGAAGCATGCAAAACAACACGCAACTTAATATGATATTGGCCAAAATTTATGTGCTTATCAGCGAGCTGAAAAGAGCTAACAGCGAATTGTGTTCTCAGGGATAAACATAGCTCTTGTTCTTGCCTTTGGTCTTGGTCTCATTTTGAGCAACAATTTGGCCATTTGTTTTGTTGGCTAATTAAACCAAACCCATTTCATGTAACATGGCTGCAAAGATAAACGTGGCGAACGCTATCAAAGCAACAAATGAAGGCGGGGAAAGCAGCGTCAGAGGCAGAGGCAGAAGAAGAACAAACGCAAAGGCAAAAGAAAACTTGACTTTTTTAATGTGGCAAAGTTTTGTGTGTGTAATAAATATGAAGCACAACGTTACCGAGTTGCCAACTTTATAAGAGAGCGTAAGAGAAACACAAACACAAAGACAACAGCAAACGGGAGGCTGACACAAACAGAGTGGGAGAGAGAGAGAGAGCAGAGATATGTGCTGCGGGCAGCCTGGTTTCCGTTTCCGTTTCCGTTTCGGTTTCCGTTGCCATTTCCGTTGACTGTGACAGCAATCTATAAAAATAGAAATGGCAGCAGCAGAATTGCAGTGCCAAAGTTTGTTTTACTGCTTGGAAATCGGACTCTAAGAAGATGTTGCTGCTCTTGTTGTTCTTCAGTCAATTGCAATTGCATTTCAGCTCTTGATTTGTGCTGCTTGTTTGTCTTGTTTGACTTGGCTTCAGTTACAACTGCTGCTGCTGCCCCTTCTTCTACTGCTGCTGCTGTAGCCTTTGGCATGCATGCAAAAATGGGCAAGTCAGTGAAGCTTAAATGCAGCAATGCACTGCGCAAAATGCAGCTGAGATTCTGGATAAAAATTGCAGAAGAAATGAATTAATATGTGGAAAAAATCCAATTAAATTGACCAACACATTGCAGTTATTTTATATTTATTACAAATAATTTTTATAGGTTCTTAAACAATAGCTAACATTGCAGCTTTAAATTACTTTAAATTAAAAAGGACATTAATTTATTTTCCAAAAGAATTGAAATGAAACTCCACAACACATTTAATTATTTTTGTTTAATCGTCATTGTTATGCTTATTTTAATTTAATTAAAAAAATATATATAATATTTATAAAAATGTGCATCAAATTTGTTTAGGTCACTTTGTAAAGTTTCTTATCAATAATAATTTTTTGTTTAACAGAATAAAACAATTAAATCTCATACGACTCTTTTCTAATGATAATAATTTCTACAAAATAAAATACATTTCAATTAACATATATCTCATACTTCTCTGATTTCTAAAAATATTGCTAAAAAATAAAACATATATTTTTTGTTAACCAGCTCACTTACTATGCAATTCTGCTTGTTCCATTTTATCTTGTCTGTAACCTTGTTATGCTCATCGAACTGCAGTTCCAATCAAATTTGTCGCAGGAGCTTTAAGGCTAACTTTAATCGTAATGCCGAGGAGCTAACTGGAGGATCCTCTGCTGCTCTGCTACTCTGGCTGTACCCTCTCCAGCATGATTTATGCAAGAGCAAGCCCGCACCCAAAGAATAACAGAGTCAAGTGCAGAGCAAACATACTTTGGCCTAGCTCTACCTCATGCTCTGCCTTCTGGCCATGGTGTCGTCTCCTGTCTCTTGGCTTTTTTGTATAATTTTTCACATAGTAGTAGGCAGCAGAAATGCATAAAAAGCCAGACAGCTGAGCATAAAATATTGTTGTTATATGAAAAGCAGCCAGCACACAAAGGCAACTAAAGCGAAAAGCAGCTGCAATGCTGCTCTTAGCCTCAGTCTCTGCCTCTGCCTCTGCCTCTGTCGCTGCCTCTGTCGCTGCCTCAGCTGCTGCCCAGTGTCTGGCGCGTTGCTTTGTGCGGCCATTGAATGCATGAAAAATGAACTGAAAACCCAAAACTGCTGCTGCTGCCTGGGAAGTGTCGTTGGCAGCCATTTAGGCTGCGTCATTGCGCACTCATTGCACATGGCCAACAAGCAAACATTACGTATACGCAGCGTTCTCCCCATGGACTCTCCGTCTCCGACAGCCGCAACGGCAACAGCAACGGCAACCAGCAGACATTCAACTGGCCAAGTAGCTGTGAATGTCTGATAAGAAAAGCGCTATTGATGATTCGCTAAAAATGTTATTACATACTAGCTGCAACATGCACTGAATTTACTACACACTGCGTTTTGTCTTCAAGAATTTAATGCTTACAAATTTTTAACATTGAAAACTGCGCATTAAACTGAAATATTAGGAATTCCAGTTTTAGTTTATGGCTCTATTGAATTTTTATTTGCTTTAATTAAATGTTAGAATATGAAGAGTAGATAAATTGTTTATTTAGAAACAATTAAAGAATTGTATTAAGCTAATAAGAATTTGTGAGATTAGTTTTGAGAATTCTTTACAACAACTTTTAGTAGAATTTATTCTTATTCCTTAACTTAGGTATTTAAATAAATTGAAGGAAAGGTGACTTTGTTGATATAATAAATATAAATATTTGTTTTAATCTTCTTTTGTTCATTATTATTATTATATTTTTTTTAAACCAAAATTATTTATAGTATTAAGTAGAATTTCCACTTGGTTAAAAATATTTGTACATCGAATTTCTTAAATATATTTATGATTTCTCTCAAATAACTTTAAGTTAAGTTAATTTAAGTCTGGTTTATTTAATCTAATTTATTTGTAATATGTATCCGTTATAGCTTGAACTAATTCTTGCATATTTTGAAACATTTTGTAAATATTTTCAATGCTCCAACTGAGCCTTAAATTATTTTTAAAAGCCCTTTTAGTACTTTTATATTTTTCACGAATTTGAGTTTTAGCACTTACTTAACGTTGACTTTTGTAATAATAATTTGCTGAATTTTACTTGTGTTGATGTGTGTTAATTTTATTTGGGTTTTTGCACAACAAGTGTGGGCGAGGAAAGAGAGGAAAGAGGGGGAGTGGCGGCAGCTGAAACGTGAAATTTAATTTAATCGTCGGGTTTAGTGGCCCGAGGTGTAGTTGCAGCTGAGAAACCAGGCTAGCTAAGCGTGGCAGGTGAAAGCTAATGCCTCAAACCTGCACCAAATTGACACGCGCCGCACTATTTAATGTCGGAGCGCAATGAGTTCATTGTGATGGCGGCGCCTCCAAATGAGCGGCATAACTCAATAAAAGGCATTGTTGGCGCTGCCAGCGGCAAATGGCAATGGCGATGGCGATGGCGATGGCAATGGCTGTAGTTGTAGTTGTAGTTGTTGCCGGGCTAACAGGATGGCTGCCAGGATATGCCTGATATCCAGGCAACCGTGCACATATTAAATAAGCAATATAAACAGAGCCTGACTGTTGCCGCTGCCTGGTTGCTGCTGCTGAAAGCTGCACTGAGAAAAAAATCAAGTACTTTAGAATTGAATAGAGTATTTTGGGCTATCAAAAGTCAATTGTATTTTTAAATAATAAAGTTTTTTTGAGTATCAAAAGATCAGTGGAATAAGATAAAATAAAAGATAAATTCATTTATTATTGATTTTGAATCAATAATTAATTTGGATTTAGTCAAGATCAGAATTGCCAATTTGGCTAGTTTTGGAATTCTATTATCATTAGTCTATTTGAAAATATGTTTATTTATTTTTAATATTCTACATGGATTTACTTTTTATATATATATTTTTTTTTTGTACATATTTGTTTAATTTTATTTATTTTTTTTTAAATTTGAGCTGAAATAAATCTGGTCTTGATGTCTATAATCGAAAAATTCGGAAGTTGAAACATTTGCCTCTTTTAATTTATTATTATAGAATATTTTTTCAGATATTTTGTAATTTAAATCTGGCTATTTCTGGCAACGCTTGTCCAGATTCTATGCCGATTTTTGCTTGAATTCTCGAACAAAGCAATATAAAATTAATGGCTTCATTTGACATATCATCGTATTAGTTGTTTTTCTGAGTGTATCGCCGGCTGATTGGCTGGTGAAAATGGCACAAACTGACTGGCAACTGGGCGGTTTGCCGCAACATAAATTATGGCCAACGCTCGGCTGCCTCATCACTCAAGCGTTGCATAGTTTGTAGCGCGTTTTATTAGCCCTGCGGTGACGGCATAATTTTGCTGCCAAACAGCTTAAAAATTTGCATTCGCCTACACATATGGTGGGCTGGCGTTTGGAAATAGCAGTTGCGTGGCAGGGGCGGCGGGAGGCGTGTCAACGTCTGGCTCCTAATTGAAACTATGTGGCTTAAATTGAGACAATTAGAGCCAAGCGAAAACTTGTCGACAAATTTTCCAGCAACTTGATTGCCAGCCAGCCGTGTGCATATTTTTCAATTTACATTTCATTTGCTGCCACTGTAAAACTACACGAGTGTGTGTATCTACATAATGTGTGTGTGTGTGTGTGTGTATACTGTGTAAATATGAGCACAAGTGTGTGTGCAGACATCTTGGCTGTGCCATATACAAATTATTACAGTTGAGGCAGCAGCAGAAAAACTAAGGCTAAATTGTTACGAGTATTGAATTGTTTCTAATTAAACAGCCTAATGAACATTTAAAAATTTAACTTTAATTATTATTTTTTGATTAATATTATAGTATTTTTCATATTTATTTTTTCAATAACTTTTATATATTTTGATTTAAAAATTCTCTCGTCAAATTTAAAATATTCTACCTAATAATAATTAATAATAATAATAATAATAATAATAATAATAATAATAATAATAATAATTAATAATTAATATACCTAATTTTAAATATTTTTACTTACCTTAAGATTCCGAATAAAACCATTAAATAATTATAGAATATTTGGTAAATATTTAAACTTTTGTTTTGGTTTGTTGAAACGTTTTTATTGCCTATATAAAATTTCATTTAGAATTTAAGTTAAATTTATAATCGTACCATGCAAAATTGTATTAACAGTAACATTTTTTTTTTTTTGAGATTATAAGTTTCTCAAACAAAGCTTTAAATTGGATTTCGAACTGTCAATGAAAGTTCTACACCTGCTGTATGCTTTCTTCTCAAGTCTTTCAATTATCAGCAAGTTAATTTGCCAAAAATTAGCATGGCATTCAAGAGCTTTCACACACGCCTGTGGAGCATGCATAAGAGCAGGGGAAACACGCCTAAGATGGCTGAGCAACAAGCATGGCTTCCGGTCCTGTGTGGAATTGACTCCTATCTGTGGCATCTGGTGCTGTGGGAGACTTTGGCGCGCTCTCCGAGTCGAAGGGCATTAGCATAAAGGCATTACTAATACACAGCCACAGAGAGCTAACAAGAAACACTTAATGAAGCAATTTTTGCAGTTGCATAAAAAGCAACAACTCAACTTCCGGGCGCTCTCCTTTAATACCCCTCTCTCTATCTCTGTCTCTCTCTGATTTCTTTCTCTTTCTAAGGCTGCTTGCTGGGGTAAAAGTGTGCACAGGTGACTTAATCAACATGCAGCTCATTTTGCTCTCCACACACAGCAATGCACAGTGGGGAAAAAGTCAAATATTTTAACAGAAAATTTTATATTTTATATACCCATGAATAAATAAAAGATAATCAAAATTTAAACCGTATAATTTTATTAAAAAAGTACTAAATTAAAGTAGTTAAATTTTCTAATATTTTTCCAACATTTTCTTTTACTCTAAGAAACATTGCTTTAAAGATGTAGAGCTCTACCTATATTTTTAGAATTACTGCCAAAATATTGTGCATTTTGCCCACGGTGCAATGGAGGCATGTTCGAGGTCATGTTAGCTGCTGCTGCCTATGTACAGAGGTATTTAGCAGCAACTTTGCCTGCTGCATAAGACACTAAATTGTGTTGAAATCAACAATGAGCTCGAAAACAGAGCACCCAACGTTTGCAGCACCCTCTGAGCACCCTCTGAGCAACCATTTTGAGCTGGGGCTCAGTTGGGCAATGCATACAAATGGCTTGGCTTGAATGCAACTCTGCAACTGCAACTGCAGCCAGCTCAGGCCTCAGCCTCGGCCTCAGCTTCAGCTCGTGATGTGAAATTATGCACATTGACAATATGCTCGCAGATCCCCATGGATACTCTCTGGGTGTGCACAACATATTGATGCAGCTACTTGACACTATGGCAACTACTGCCGACAACCGACAACGGACAACCGACAACGGACATCGGACAACCGACATCTAGGCTCGCTTGCGAGTTGCCCCCAAGCGCTTTTGGCCCCATTGTGTGCAAATATATCATGTATAGGTTTTACCTTAATTAAGACCAGCAACAACATCGACATCGAAACAACAACGGAAAGGGTCTTCAGCAGCCTGGTTGCCCAGTTGCAGTTAATGCGCCATCTAAGGGCTTAATTTAAAGGGTATCGAAAGGCAAATGCCATAACATATTTACGTATCATGGCCAGATCAGTTGCGACATTTGTGCACACAAATTGTCATTTATTTTCATTTGAAACAAACGGGTGAAATTTATGAAAAATTTCCAGATTTTATTTCTTATGAAAATGTATGTTTTTCAATGTTATTAAAACTTATTTATGCATATTTTAAAGACTAATAAAATACTTCTTTAATAATAAATAAATAAACAAATTAAATAAATAAAAATTAAGCAAAATATTCTTTATTTAGAAAACAACAGCAATTGATTTTGAAAATTATTTATTTTATTTATGAAAAATTCGAAAATTAAAATATAAATTCCCCTAAATAATATTAAATAGAGAATGAAAAATAATATATTTTAATTATTAATGAACTATTATAATTATAAATTACCCAAAAAGGCCAATTATAAAGTAAGGCATTAAAAATAAATCATTTAAAATAAGAACAAGTTGAAAAGTTTTAAAACATAGAACATCAGAGAATAAACAGACAGAATAAAGAATATATATTTTCTTTCTGCTGTTTTGTGTTCTTTTAAATAACCTTGAGCATTTTGTATTATATTTTTTATTTTATAAGCTTTAATATGTTTAAGTTTTAAGACAAAAGTCATCAGCATTTTTTTTATATTTTCTGGCAATAGTTCTGCGTAGTTAGCTGTGTGTCTATTGTAAATTTGAGTGATAACTGCTGTTTGCACAGTGTCTGGCAGTAAGTTCTGCCGGTGGAAAGTCAAATGTTGTGCAGAGCAATGCTGCTGTCAAAAAAGTCCATTACATAGCATATTAAAAGAGTCATGCAACCGTTTGAGGCAAGTGACAGGCACATGCCACATGCCACCTTGCAGCTTGCACTACGCACAGCAAAACACACACACACACCTTGGCCATTAGAAGGCAAAAATTTAACAATGTCGCAAGTCAAGCAATGGCCGAAGCTCTCTGCATGTCTCTCTGTCTGTGTGTGTGTATATAGATGAGTGTGTGTGTGTGTGTGTGTGTGTGAGAGTCAGAGCAACGCCACAGGTCATAAATTCAATTTGGCTAACAAACACGTTGGCATGCACACAAAACCAGCTGGAGATGTCGACTTTTTGTTACAGCAGCAACAAAAACAAAACACAAATTCACAGAGAGAGAGAGGGGAAAAGAAAAACAACAGACAGAGAGAGAGAGAGAGAGAGAGAGACAGAGAGAGAGAAAGAAAAACCAATTGCAGTGCAATGTGCAGGAATTGTTTGGCAGGGCAATTATTCATGCTAGTTTGAGTTGATTTTTCACTTGTTCACTTCTTATTTTTATGCTGTATAAATCAGAGCGTAAACTAATTAAAATGATTAAAATCTCTTCCTCTTTTGGTATTTTTTTCTGTCCGTTTGTTTTTTGGCCAATTGCTCAATGCAAAAATGTTGCAAATTTGTTTGAAAATTGAATTTATTTGAGTTTTTGTTGCAGCTGCATATCTGTAAAAATCTATAACAAGTTGACAAAATAAACTGAAATAATAAAATGGTAGCCAAAGCCGTAGCAAATATCCGATTAAATTATGCTCAAAGTCAAAAGCGCAGACAGAAAATGTGAAAAGCACTTTTCGGCGTAACTGCAGCAAAATAAGAAAACTTTTTCACACACACACACACATACAGAGAGATAGAAGTGTGTGTGTGTGCCAGCAAAATAAATCAAATAATTCAATTTTAAGCTAAACTTATTTTCGTATTAAAAATGAAAATCAAATAGAAGATAAAAAAGGATCAAGCTGTGCTTGCCAGACTACAGACCCCAGACCCCAGGACACAGACTTCAGATCTCTCTCTACGTTCGCTCTACACAGAGAGAAACATTTTATAGATAATTTACAAAGCACGAATATTCCAAAGCTGAGAAGCTAGCAATTATGTAAAGCAATTAGGAAAATATTTACAGATTTAAGTTTATGCGAACTTTAAAATTAAATCAAATATACTCGTAATTGAAATAAATATCTTATCTTATTATCTTGAGTGTATTTTAATCATTATTACTAATATTTGAATTAATTAAATAAGTTCTATTTTATATTTTAATTTGTAAAATTTAAAATATTTTAATCAATTAAGTATGAATTGTGTATATATCTGCAAGCATGCAAATGGACGACTTTCAAGCGAATTTTGTTTTTTTGTTTTAATAAATTTTAAACATCCAATAAATATTAATTTTTTTAAACTAGAATTTTTTTGGTATTCTATAATTTGATTTAACTGTTACCAATTTTAAAATTATAGATATTTAAGTTTTAATTCTTGCAAATATTTTAATTATTAAAATAATTTGAATTTCATTGAACTTTATTTAACAACACAATTTTTTGCCTCTGTGTACTGACTACACTGTGCGCTATGACAGTGGGCGTTGGGGGCGTGCCAGTAGACAGAGCAGTGGCAGCAATGCCAACGCATAAAACTGCAACCGCATGTGGCATGTGTACTCTCTCTCTCTCTTCCTTTCTCTCTCTCTGTCTCTCTCTCTCTCTCTGGGGAAAGTCATATCCTTTTGCAATTTTCGTTGTTGCTGGCCACTAACCTCACTCATATCGCATGCTGCCTGCATGTGTGTGTGTGTGTGTGTGTGTGTGTAGAGTCTGTATGTGTATGTGTGTCGTGGCACAATAAAATTGTTTGTCGTTTGTACGTTGAGCAAAATGCTCGCTGGTTGCCTTAGATTTATGCTGGTTGCCAACGGATTGAGGTATGGGCATGGGGACAGGACAGGAACCGGGGGCCCAAAGTAGTTTACTTTTGCTGTAAATTGTATGAAAGTTAAGCAGTTTCAGTGTCCAGCTTAGCTAATACCGCGCTCGGTTGCACCAAAGCCGCAAATGCTCTAAAGCGGTTAAGCAGCGAGTGGAAAAGGGGAGGCGGGGCAAGCAGCACTCATAGATAAAATCAATTAACAGTTTCAGCAAACTAAACCACAGAGAGCACTCTTACTTTACAAATGACTTCTCTGCATGCTGTAGTATATGCTGCATTACGCATACGCAGCGTTCGCCCTTGGAGAAATGCATCACACCCAACTCTGCTAGATTTTTTATTTGTTCGTCGCTTTTTTTATGCTGTCTGCGGCTATAAATAACAAATAATAAATGTATGCATAATCAACAAGCTGCAAATGTGAGGCTGTAGACGAAAAACGGAAATAAAATTTTTCATAATCGAAAACGTGACTGCAATATTGAGACCTTTAACTGATATATGCCTACTTGAGAGGTTCTGGAAAACGACACAGTGAAAATATCTCCCAGCTTTGGTTTTTCTTTTGTAAAATGTGAAATTTTAGAACTGATTTTTATAATTTAGGAACAACACAAAGGATTCTTTAAGGATATTTAGGCTTTTTTTCATTCTCAAAAGCGCTTTGTGTAATTTAACTTATTTCAACCTATTTTATTAGCTTCGATATTTTATTGAAATTTAATCAATATTTGTATTCTTCAATAGTTTAAGATGAATTTTGCAACATTTTTATTATTTTTATGATATTGTTTTTTAAATTTGGCGATTGATTTGTTTTTTAAATCGAGATATATTAAACGTTTTGGTTTTTGAGAACCGTC
Organism: Hypselothyrea guttata; assembly: GCA_035045125.1. Classification (NCBI taxonomy): domain Eukaryota; kingdom Metazoa; phylum Arthropoda; class Insecta; order Diptera; family Drosophilidae; genus Hypselothyrea; species Hypselothyrea guttata. The sequence goes on from JAWNNJ010002265.1 coordinate 459,135, forward strand.
TTATACTTCCTATCTTTTGTTTGAACGAAATTTCGTTGCTTTTTTTTTATGATTGGCATGTGTTAATAAATTTTCAAGGCTCGCAGCATAATGGCACGTTGTCCATTTCGCCCATTTCCCATTTCCCCGTGTTCCATTTCCCCATTTACACATTTTCCACAATGCGTGAACGCTGACACGTGTTTTGGAGTGTTTTGCGCGTGAATGTACGTGTATGTCTTGATGCTGCTGATGGCTGCAAATTAACTCAAACTTATTTTGTGGTTCATTGGGCACACTAACAAAACTCTACCAATTCCCTGGCCCCCTTGCTAGATAGAGAGTGAGGCTTTACTTAAGACGAGGTGCAAACAAGCCGAGCAAGCTACAACGATTATGTGTCAGTCGCTTGTCAATAAATTGTGGATGGGTAGTAAATACTTAGTTACTTTTGTGAGGTAAAGAAGAAATGTTAAAGGGAAACTCCAGATAGTAATTCAAAAATTGTATAAATTTACTATCTCAGTAAACTCAAAAGAATAAGTTTAAAAAAAATTTCTCTTCAAAGAAAAGCTTTTTTATGTTCTATAGAAACATTTCAGCTTCTAGACGTGTGAAAACAGTTTAAAAATTTTCTAACATACTCTTTTAAGTATTTTTTTTTGCAACTTTTGTAATAACTCAAGTTATATCTGCTTTCATCCAATTTACAGAAAGCCCTACAAACTTCCGTTTGAATATATTATGAGATATCACTTTTAAAACTTCATGGCAAATTAACCCAAAACGTTTTTCGCATACGCAAATAAACGAATTTTGATCGTTTTGATATGCAGACGTATTTAGTATGTTGCTGGTATGATGAAATAATCGAAAAAAAAGAAAACAAAAAGCCAAGCGGTGTCAAATATATATTCATTTAAATGTATTTCGTTTCGCAATATTTCGATACGCATTCATCAAACATTTGACAATTTTATCTGTGCGAATGCGAACGGCAATTTCTACCCCAAGTTATGCCCGCTGTCCACTTCAGTCCGGCATAGATGGGCAGTAAAAAGTCCACTTTCCACTTTTCCATTGGGCGGGGAAAACCCAAAAAGTAAATTTATGCCATTGCCATGCAGGAAATGCGTGTTTAGCAAATGTTTTAAATTGTATAACGAGAATTTATGACAGACAGCCTGGCAGGCGGGGGAAGGTAAAAATTGCATGTTAAAATTCGTTTAATATTTTTATTTTTATTTTTATTCCTGGCTGTTGGGTGCCGAAAATATCGTATAAAAATGACAGCCGTGCGTTGAGAGCGTGCACATAAATTGTCATTTATTTGGGTCTTGTGGCACTTTTTTCCCCCCTCCTCTCTCCTCTCTCTCCCCTCTCTACTATCGGGCCTTTCAAGTGGGCGGGCAGTTTGGCCGTGGGCGTGTATTTGTGCAGCATTTCAATGAGCAAATGCAAATAAATTAAAAATACACGCAAATAGTAGTAGAAGCAGCATCAGTAGCTGCTACAAGAAGCCAAAGGCAAACACAAAAATATTGATGCTCTTTGCGTTCTTGCCATTTTTATTTCGTTCCTGTATTCTATTTTATGTCTACATCACAGTGAACGTGACGAAATGTATTTCATTCGCACACAAACAGACAGATAAATAATATATATATATGTATTATATATACTCAAACAGAAAGAAAAATTCTATTCTAAAATTTACTTCAAATGAACTCAATTAAAGAAATTTCTTTGAAAACTAAAATTTTAGAAGCAATAGAAATTATCTGTAATTTAAAAACAAAACATTTAAAATAAATGTTTTCTAATCGGAGTAGTGTAAAATTCTAGGTAGAATGGAAAATTCTACACCGTTTAAATATTTAATAATTTTGAATAACTAATAAAATATTAATAAATAAATAAACTAAATAAAATAACATTTTGAATAAAGTTTATTAAATGTTTAAGTTGTCATAAATGGAATCTTTAATTTGGCTCATACTTGATATAAATTCTTTAGACTAAGTTTAATCTAATTTGAAAACGGAACTGTTTATTTGTTTCTCTCTGTGTACTACAAACACACTCACATACATCCGTAAATTAGATGTCTTTGCATTTCGAACCGCAACGGGCTAATGCGGCGTATACGTAATGTCGTGCTGAAGCCTGAGACGTGAGGCAAAGAGTGAAAAATTAATATAAAAGCGACAGCCAGCGACTTGGCGGGCTGCAAATTAAAGACGCTGCGGTTTTTACCACGCTGACATGTGAAAGGAGTGCCGGAGTGGGCGTGGCAGGGGCGGATGTATGTGTGTGGTTTGATGTGAGCTGCTGTGGCACGTTGATGAATGCGTGTAAACCGCTTAATTATTCATTGAAGGCAATGCATTGGAATGGTGCGGCACCACAGGCTTATAAATAGGCAGCATAAACTCAGCCAAAAGCGAAAACCATGCAATTGTGGTGCTCCATCGCTCAGAGAACGCTGCCCATTAATCAGTGAGCCGCACATTGATAAGAGCGCTTGAGTGTAATAAACGCCGGAGACAATGAGCTGCAATATGCACACAGCACACAGCACACAGCACACAGCGCAAATGCGAACTCAAATCAAACAAACAATTGCAAAAGCAATCATAACACATCAAGCTGCATGTGTACAGAGAGAAAAATTTTAAAAATTTTCATGCAGTTCACAAAAGTTAAGAACTTATAACTTAAACTTATAACTATAAATTTTGGAAAAAATGTGCTATTATTGGCTTACAAATAAAAATAAAAAAAATTAAAAATATTCGTCAATTAAGTAAACTTTTTTATTTTATAAATTATTTATTAATTGAGTTATTTCAAATTATTTTTTATTTTAACAGGTTTGAACTTTCCGTTTTCCTGCTTTAATTTGATACCACGAGTCGGATGTTAACTTAAATATGTTTGTCACTTTCAAAACTTATTGATTCTAACTTTAAATCTTACTTTATCTCAAATTATTTCTGTGTATATTTATAAAATAGTTATTTCTAGAGAGTTTTTGCGATTTGTATAAATAGAATTTACATTCTCACCCATTGAAAAATTTAAGTATTTTTATTTTAAATTATAAAATATTGATTAGGTTTAGGAATAATTAAAACATATTAGTTTTTAAAATTCAAATTAATATTTTTGAGTGTACGTATATGCATATCCATTTTAATATTTTTCTCAGTGTATATAGACTTTGAAACATGGAGGAGGGTGGCAAACGAAGTGCACCCACTTCCTGTCTCGTCTGGTACTCGCATTGTTTGTCTGCATCCCGCGGGGCATCTAATGTTATTTTTATGGCAATTTTATGTGCGTTCCTTTTTCCCAAGTCATAAGTCCTGGCCACAGGACTACGTGTGTGAGCCTGTGAGTGTGTGCCCAGCCCATGCATTTGCACATCATAAAGCCAACGATAATTGCAGTGAAAAATAGAAAATTCTTGCATTGTTCTTCGTCCTGCGCTCCATTTTATCTCGGCTTCTTTCTCCGAGTTTGTCAACCCTTTTCGGAGTCGTGTAATAATACGTCTGTAATCATTACACAACAGCGTACGATGACTTCTCCTCTGTGTCAGCCGGAGACACAGCGATGTAGGCTAGAGCAATAATGACACTTTGCCACACACAATTGCCATTTGCTGGTGGGTGACAAAAATGTCAATGGTGTTTTGGTTGGCCATAAAATAATAAAGCGAAAGGAACAAAAAAGCATAAGTTGGTTTTCATTAAGTTAATAACAAAAATGTATGCACATGTAGAAAATAATAATAGAAATAAATAATTTAATATCGTTTTTGCTTTTTTCTAAGTAAGCAAATATTTTTTAAATTATTCTGATATAAAATATTTTGTTATAATATATTCTAATATATTTTGTTTGTGTCTAAGTAAGCAAATAAATTTAAAATTAAATTAAAATTCTAATATATTCATAAAGAAAAACATTTGACAAATAATTTAATTAAATATTTTTACTCATTTTGTAGTATGTAACCAAATTTAAAATGATTTGGAAACATGTTTAAAATAATACTTTTATATGTACATATATATTTATTTGCCTATACAGAAAAAAATATTTTTGTCGCCTGGTCATATTTATGTTATACAAGTGTAGATATTTATGTACATTTCCAGGCTCTGTTTTTTCTCTTTTCAAGTATTTAAAAGCCACATAAAAATAAGTACATATTTTATACACCCTGAACGTCCTGTGATCCACTTTGCACTTCGCTTTGTGATTGCCTGAGTAGAAATTTTGTGGCCGTGTTTGCTGTGCAATCGTAAACCATTGTCTTTGTCGCTTTGCTGATTGTCAGAAGGCGCATAAAAAACATGCAACATTTTAATTGCCATGCTTGACTTTACCATGCATATTAATTGCAACATTTTTTAACAAATTCAATTAGCATGGAGCAACATAAATACTGCAAGAGAAAAATATAGAGTAGTGCCATAAAGCACTGAGATTTGTTTAGTTTTATTTTTATCTAGATGTCGAAATGGTAGACACAATTAAACAAGAAGTCACTTTACATATCCAAATAGAATTTGGTAATCTAATGAAACATTTAAATTATTTTGGTAGGCTCTCTCTCTGAGCTCGCCTGGCGAAAACATAAAGAAAAGTAATTTGTATGCAAAATAGATGCCGATTGTCAGAGAGACTGGGACTTGAGACTGTGAAGCTGAGACTGACATGGGCACTGCAAACTGAAACCGAGATGGAGACGGAGATGGAGACGAAGACAGAGACTTGAAGCCTCACTATTTGCCACATTTACATGCTAAATAGCTGCAACTGGCTAAATCCGTTGATGACTACGCACTCAGTATATATGTATATCTCTATGGACTCGGGCTCTGCACCATGGGGAAAAATTAAGTTATTTTGGAACTAATCTATTTTATAAAGTCGGTGAGATTTTATTTCTTTTGACGAGAAAACATCAGAATAATGTTTAACTTGTATGTAACTTTCGACAATACTTACCTATAATGATTTTTCAAATTGGCCTTTTTTTTTAAGAAATAATAATCCCTCAATGATACCAATATTTGTGAAAAAAAGCTAAATTTTTCGACCAAAACGTGTCATATAAGTAATTTAGTTCTTTGGTGTACAGAGATTAAAAATGTCTTTTAGTTTCTTTCTGCAGATATTAATTAGTGCCAAAAAATCTGCTGTTTTTCCCCACAGTGCTCTGTCTCGCAAATTTGATTTTGAAACAGGCAAATGCTGGGTGTATCTGGGTTTGAGCTTGTAATTGAAACGTTAAATAATAAACTCTCCCACTGCAGGGATTCAATCAGTTCGGTTCCTGAACAGAGCATATACAGACGCCAATTAGGCATAGATTTAAACGAATTTTAGCTGCTTCAATGGCTGACAAAAGCACACTGAACACGCATAAGACCAGCCCCTACGCAATGCGATAATCAAATTTATGCAATTTGCACAACAAGCATGAGCAAAACTTGAAACAAAACAGCCTTACTGAGGAGCAGAAAGTGTACACGACTCTGAGACAGAGTCTCTTTCTCTCTCTCTCACTCTTTTCTCTCTCTCTCTGTGAGTATTGAAAAAGTTGACGCAATCAATTTCAGTTCATTTGCCTTGGCTGCTGTGACAGTTAGCTCTATCTATCTCTCTCACTTTAGATCTCTTTCTCCCTCTCATTTCCCCTACACTCATCCTGCCTAGGCCTCTTAGCTGCTAGTGCGTCTAAATTAGCGGCAATTGCAACCTGTGAAAGTTAAGTTTTTCCCGCTATAGTAAAAGTGCAAATGGTTGACTATCTGTCTCGCTTCACACACCCTGCTACACTGAGCGAAAATTGATGTTCGAATGATAAATATTATATCTTTAAAGATTCCAATAGCTGATATTTTAGAACCTGCAAAACTATATAAAATCTTAAAATAAAAAAATCCATAATTTCCCCAAAATAAGCACGCAAATTCTAGTTATGAGAACATTTGTAGAAAAGTTGTTTAAATATCAAAAATTGTAAATAAGCATATATTTTAATTCGTAATTAAAATTTCATAATTCATTCAATTTTTTTTTTTATATTTATTTTTTTAGTCAACTATATATTTATTTATTTACTCAACTAAAGAATTGTTGTTCTTGGTGAGATATCAAGCACAAAATGCATAGTATTGAGAACGAACTTCGTGATTTTTTCTCACTGTGTAGCTCTCGCTTTGTCTGTCTCTCTCTGCTGCGCACAAATTGCGCTCAAATTAGCTCAAGTTGGGACGCGTTTCAGCGTTATGACTGTCAATGAGCCGGGCAACTGCCTCCTTTCCCTCCCTCGCCACCCTCGCCGCCCACAACTTGCAAAACTTGCTGCAACCATTTGTTGTTCTTGCTCCTCATTGAACGCAGCCTGAATAGCCCAGTTCTGGGGTTAGTGGGCCAAGTTTTCAGCTGAATTCAGTCGAAGTCGAAGTCGCAGCCGTCAGCAGTTTTTGTTTTTGAGCTAATGATGCGCAGCCTTTAGCCGTTCATATCGAATGCTATCGCCAGAGCTGCGCTTGGAGTGTGTGTGTTTTACTAAAAGTTAAAGTTATTGCTGATATTCTATGCGAATCGTTGAACCTGCAAAATGAGCGTAGAAATGGCAATAATAGTAGCTGTGGCCTTAAACAGCTGAAAGTGTTTTTCATTTATGCAAAATTACATTCAATATGAGCATGAAAATCTAGCTGTAGGTAAAAGAAGTGCATATTACAGTACAATTTGTTTTAAACTTAGAATAGAGACTTGGAGAGATTTATTAAACTAGGACAAATAATTGTTTAATAAGCTTTTAAACTGTATTTAATTTAAGTGAGAATAAATCAAGAATGATTTTTATAAAAAAATCATTTATTAATTTATTGTTAGCGATTTGTTGTGTTTTTAATTTTTTCTTATTTTGTTTTTTTCCAAATTTTAAAATTTTACCCCCTTACAAAATTATTTATTTTATTGTAATTTCAGTCAATTTTTATTGCTTCAATTTATAGCAAGAACTCTGCACTCACTTTACAAATTTCCCCCTATTTTTTAAAAAGTAACAGTCAACTGTTAAGCGAAAGCTGCGCTACAAAATGGAATCGAGACACGAGCGACACGAGAGCAATGGCAACAACACCACCCACAACTCAGTCGAACGACCTTTGCTCTCAACACGAGGCATTCTCTCTCGTGCTCTCTCTCGTTTCTACGCTCAGTTGGACTCGGGTGCGCTCTCTGCGAACGCAACCTCAGACAATGCGAATTGGGTTTTTGCGAGCGTGTTTCCTTTGTAGCCCCCAAAAGTGTGCTCGGCTTTTTCTTACGCTGATATCCGGCGGCAGCGTGATGGCGTCGCTTCGGCAGCGCCTCCATCGCTGAGACTGAAAATTGCGATTGCGAAGTCGTGCGACTCGTCAGCGTTAGCGTAAGCGTAAGCGATAAGTGAAAACCAGGTAATGAGGAGAGCAAAGCTTTTAGTCTTGGTCGGTTATTGGTGCTGTGTGGTTGACGACGACGACAGTGTCCCGGAGTCCATGCCGATGAATGCGGAACAGTTACGACTGCAGCGACGACGATTTTACCGACTTATTCGTGCGTGAGTGTATATGATTCGCAGTGTGAGTGCATATGAATATTAGCAGTGAAAAGGCTAAATATTCGCCAAAGGCAAACGAGCAGAGTTCAAAAAAAAAAAATATATATATAGAAAATAGAAAAACAAATAGTACAACTTTGAGGCAATTGACTAAGTGAATAGCATGCATATTCATGCGCATATGAGTGCTTATATTCATATTCATAAGCAGCCATGAGTTTCGCTTTGTGTGTGTAGGTGTGTGAGTGCCACATTTCGCTTGACAAATTAAAATGCATAAATTATGAATGAAAGTAGCGTTACGTGCGTGACAACTAATAATTTGTTATTATTATAATGCACGTGGCAGCCAGCGTTACTTTGGCAAACACTCGACTTCAAACACAACTCAAGAACAGCAACAGCAACAACAACAACAGCAGCAACAACAACAGCAACAAAATATGCCAATTGCCGGCAAGAACAACAAGCAGCTGTAAGCCAAAGCTGCCTTTTCATTGCCAACATTGTCGACTTCCTGGCCACAAAGCATATTAAGCACCTGCTGGAGCAGGCTGGACACCAGCCCAAAAGCCAAAAAACAAAAAAACAAAAAATAAAAGTGAGTATTACAGTGAGTCGCACAATTTAAGCCATATTTCCCCTGGGGCTAGTCTTTTCCCTGCACAATTTTCTCTGTTTTTTTTTTTCTGCTTTCTGTTTTTGTTTTCGTTTTCATTCGCGCTTGCTACCTTTACCTCTGTCCTTTCCTCTAATGAACTGCAGGGGCAAAAATTGCTGGCTGAACTTTTGGTGGTGTTTGCTGCGCCTCAGGTGTCAACATAATTTATAATAATTATGATATTCTATGCTATAAACTGCCTAAAATAATGCCTATTCATTTTTTGCTTTCGCCCGGGCTTATGTGTTTTATGAGGCCAATTTAATAATTGGCTGCTGAATCAAATTATGCTGTAATTGCCTCTATTTGCCCGTATTGAGTTTAATTTTATTTCGCTGTTTAATTAATCGATGAGCAAAATACGTGATATACATTTCATAGCGACGAAATATATACACAAAAATTAATTTGATTTTATAAAACCTCAGGCTTATATATAAATCTATATAGTTTATGCATGCTTCACTCGGCATAAATCTTTAAAAAATGCTATGCAAAATAAATAATGGAATTTTTCTTTTATGTATAGTTTATTGTTTAGATTTTTATTCGCACTGCTCAAGCATACATAAAACTCTAGCAGAAGGCTTAAATTATGCATGTATTTATGGCATGCGATTGCAATTGTTCTAAAACTGGCTCAAAACGATTTATAATATTTTATTGGCAGCTGAATTTTGTTTATTTGGCATGCCAGAAATTTATTTGGAATTAAAATTCATTTAGAACTTTGCTGAATGAAAGTAGAAAAACGTTTTTCTTTGGCGCTTAAATTTAAAGCATTTAGCATTTCAAAAGCCAGCTACAAAGGCCGCCAGTGGCCATGGCCCTTAGTCCCACTCACACTCACACACACACTCACAGCCATGCTCATACTCATACTCACACATAAAAACAAATGCCTTTGGGCACAGTCGAGTTAGTCTGTCAGGCAGTTAGTCAGTTAGTCGGGGCAGGCATTCACTCAATTCCTCACTCAGCATTCAGCTGAGTTTGCCCTACATAACGCAGCTTACAAAGTGTGCAAGTGTGCGAGCTTGTGCGTGTGAGTGTGAGTGTAAGTGTGAGACTCTGTGTGTGTGCTTTGTATTGCAGGCCATTGAACAGGGCAATAGAAATGCCAGTGTTAGCGGCATTTTTGTAGGTAAACTTTAAAGTGCGTTTTGCGGGTTGGACGTTGGGGCGTATGCGCAATATAATTTTATTAAAACAGTCTGTGAGCAGAATCTGGGAAATGTGGCCAATAAACAGGTAGCCCAGGCAACTTCGCCATCAACGGCAGCCGCAGCATTAGCCTCATCATGTGAGTGACCTTTGTGGAGCCGCGTCCTTGGGGCCTGCGCTCTTCTTCTTTCTGTATATATTTTGCTGGCAAATTTGCATATTTAACAAGGCGCCGCGATGCTAGTCACATAATTAATTATGCAAAAGGCTGAGCAGGCGAGCGAGCGAGCTAGCGAGGCGTTTGTCTATGCAAGGCTCTCGTGTATTTACTTCTGCACATCAAGTATACGCACTGTGGTCCAACTACAATACTATTTTGCATAAGCCACTCGACTGCGTCGGAGTCGTGCGCCTGAATCTGGCTTTAAATGTATGCCAAGGTGCTAAAATTATTCATAGCTTCTAATTAAGCAACATGATTTTCATTTGAGAACTTTTGGCAAAACTTCTGTCTGGTTTTCTTATGTCCCCATCGCAGTGTTTGCTTTAAATGATTTTATGTAAATTCCCCCCCCACCCTCACCACACACATACACAATTGTAAATGGAATACATACTGCTGTAAAATATAATTAATTTATGCACTTACTTCTGTTGATTATTTGGCTTTTGAGCCGCTTTTGAGTTTATGAAGTGCCAACAGTTTCAAACCGAAATTGCTTTGTCTATAGACAACATTAGCATCCATCAATGCTATTGACCATATCGATTAATTAATTAAAGCCCCATAATACTTCAAATTTGTCTTGGCTACTTTATGAGCTGCATTACGTTGAGCTCATTGCATTGTCAATAAGCTCGACAGTTGCATAAATTCCATGTTGACTTAGATAGATTTTGGTGTAAATGACTTTTGTTGGCTCGCTTTCTGGGGATTTATTAACGTAATATTAAATGAGAATATTGAATAAGAATTATCTGACAAAATATGTTTGTTATGGATATTATTTCTCGTTTGAATATTTATATATTTATGTACAACATATTTCTTGAAAATTATTATGTGTGAATATTGACTTAGGTTTGAATCTTACACTAACAGATGCATCTACAATTTGTAAATCATTCTTCTTCATGAATTATTTTATTATTTATTCTTTGCAGCTAGTAAAAATTAATTAAAATTTTTTTTTAAATACAAATATATATAAATAAATATTAGTTATTGCCATATCCAACATACAATTTTTAAATAATATTTTTTTTTTACTTTTTGCTCTTTACAGCTGCATAAAATATATTTGAATCGTGGCTTGAACTTGGCAGTTGAGCTTGAACATCAGTAGATGTTTTGGCTGATGTTTCAATTAATTTGTGCACGCGCTAACCGAAAGCTGAGCAGAAGAGCAATAATAATAATAAACAATAAGGAAGCAACAAAAAAAGGAAAGGAGACAAACTGAAATGGAAAAGGAAGCAAAGACAAACGCGGGCAAATAGACAAACACAAATTGCTGAACAAACACAGGCGCAGTACGCATGTAAATGTATGTGCACACACACACAAAAGTAGCTGTATGTGTGTGTGAGAGAGTGTATGTGTGTGTGAGTAGAGCACATAATAAGAAGAGCAAATACTAGAGCAAGGAGAGCATGGAAAATAAAAATAAATAGCAAACGACAAAACGCAGGCCACAACTACTAAGAGCAACTACAGAGAGGGAAGGAGAAACAAAGAGAGAGAGAGAGAAAGAGAGAGAGAAAATATATAGAGACAAGAAAAGACATCAGCTTGGCTGGTGGATGGGTGACGCTTTCCTCGCTTTCCCTCGTTGGCGGTCAAGTGAAATTTATTGCATTGCACAAATGAGACAACAACAAGACGAGGCAAACTAAAAACGCAAAGCAAACAGCTGCAGGGGGAGCAGAAGGAGGAGGCAAGCGAACGGAAACATAGCGCAAAGGAAGAGAACATAAAGCAACCGCTGCGTGCCCCAAATTGTAGCAAGAACGAGAAGTAGAAAAATAACCAAAAATTCCGCAACAAATTGAAAAATTAAAGTTTTACCAGCACGACGAAAGCAAAAACTTGGCCAAGCCAAAAACGAAAGAAAGCAAAACATTCGCCAAAGTGTTACAAAACAGGCAAACAAACGCGAAAGCGAAGCGCTACACTGAGAGAAAACAAGCAGTAGGAGGCGGAGGCGGAGGAGGAGGCGGCAGGCAACGTAACACATTAATGCAACAAAATGGGTGCAACTTTGAATAGACGATGTCGCGGCTGCTTCTCAAGCTGCTCCTCAGTCTGGAATCTGCTGACTCTGGCAACTCTGGCAACTCTGCTCAGCAGCGGTGAGTAGTTTACGAGCGGGGCAGTGCCTAAATGGAAGGGGTAGCGAGAGCGGGGGAGAGGCAACGGGCTTTGGGTTTGAGTTGGGGTGTTGGGTGTAAATGTTTATTTAATTTATTAGCAAGTTTGCTGGAGCCAAGCGCAAAGCGCCAAACGAGACTCTCGCAAAAATTGGCCTGGCAAAAGTTTCTCAGCTCCGCTTCTTTTATTTTACTTTATTTTCCTCGTTTTTTTTTTGTGTTGCTTTTGCTGGAAAGGCGTGCAAATATTTTAGGCAACAATATTAGTTGGCAGCAAGCGCAAGCTGCAGAAACTTTTAGCCACATTTTGTCGCCCACAAAAGTCGGATACATCTTCTTCGACTTCGATTAGGAGTGCTTAATCGATTTAAGGCCTTTCGCCGACCTTTTAGAGCGACTTTGACAGTTGCCAAAGTCATGGTAGTCGAAGACCTTTGCCAAACCATTAGAAATCATTGGCAGTCTCAGCCAGTGCTGCCTGATTATGGGTACAAAAATACAGCATACAAATTTGAAAAATAAACCCCAAACAAATGAATTATTCTCAAGAATTTTCAAGAATAATTTTTACTGATTTTTAGATTGTTTAGTTGTATGATATCTAAACTATTTTTACTTCAATAATAATGATTTCTTTAAAACATTTCACTGTTTTTATGTCAGCAAAAATATTTATGGCTAAAAAACGAAATATAGATTTTATGCTTTAAGTTAATGGTATTGAACTAATGTCGATCAAAGACAGATCCCCAGACCAATAAATGTTCCATATTTTGGCGTAATACATTTTTAAAATTTAAGAAAAGGCTGACAAAAATTTTAATTGTTGTTAAAAAACCTAAAATTCTTCCAATCTACTAATTTATAATGTATCTAGCAAATGCTGCTCAAACAACTAAAGATTTGGAGTGAAAAATACAATAACAAAACAAATTATTTGGATATTTTTATGCTACGACATATTTACAATTTTTACAATTTTTGTAAGCTCTTTCATATCTAAATTTATCCTTTAATAGCCCAAAGTGGCAGCACTGGTCTCAGCTGATTTCAACGGCAACGCTGTGGCATGTTTAAACCTCTGAGGCCGAGTTTTCGCCTTGCCAGCGCATTAATAATAAGTTTACTTTATTTTTAATTAAGTTCATCAAACTACTTGACAATATAAACAAAATTAACTGGCGTCTTGTCGCTGTGGTGGCATCCACAGACACCAGACACCGATGCTCGCTTTCACAAAAGATATCTGTGTGTGTGTGTGTGTTGAAAGTCAGACGTGGCGTATACGCAATGCCAAACCTAAATCAAAAACTTTTTGCGGCTAAATGTAGATTATAATTATTTTATAAAATCAAGCGAAATGGGGAGAGCAAATCAGCTAACCTCATTAAGTGTGTTTAGAGCTATATAATGGCAAAGTTGATGAAGTTTGTTATCGCGTTTTTTGATTAGACAGAACACTCTCGACTAACAGCTACTCTGGGCTTCAAAAGAAGTGGAAAATATTATTAATTAGTTTAATGATATTATAAATTACATTAATTTTGAATTAAATATATAATAACGAAACACTTGGCATTATTTTAATTTATTCTTTGTCAGATTTCGACAAAAAGTTTTTAGTTATTTGAGTTTTCAAAGCGATCTCTGTCAAAGATTAATCAAATAAAACTTTCATTGGACTGCAAATAAAATTGCACAACGTGTCGTGTGTCTAATTAAGTGACATATATTTTTCTCTATATTATTTTATTATGCGCCTGATTTAATTAAGTTGATTGCTGAGTCTGGTAATTGATGCGCTAGTTTTGAAGTGTTGCAAAACAAAACTTTGTCGGTGTCACATTTAATTAAATAGATAAAGCATACGCAGGTTCAGCTCTTATTAATGCCTGCGTATGTCTAGTTTTTTCTGCTTTTAATTGAGTAAAAGTTGTCAAAGTGAAAGTTATTTTCTCGTATAGTTTTTGCCCTCAGTGCGGCTCTTTTGTATGCGGATAATTTGCCCAATTTGGGGGGCCCAAATAATTACTGGCAAACAGTGCACACAATTTCGTCTAGACAGGGCCAGTATGAAATGATTATTATTTTATTTAACTGTGTCGGGAATTCTTTTTGCTGCGCACCACTTAATGTGACTCGGAAAAGCGCGTCACTGAATTATAGATAAAAATCTTACTTTGCTGTTATTATGAGGTCACGTACGCATGTCAAAGCAGAAAAATGAAAATAAAGCGAGAAGAAGCAAAAACACAAACCGAGAAAAATTCCAGAAGAAGCAAACAATAATGAAATTAAGCAAACGTGGCGCACACTTTGGCCAAATGTGTGTAAGAAAACAACTGTTTGGGGCAAAAACTCAACTAGAAGGAAGTACATATTTATTGGCAGTACATGAAGCTAATGTTAAGCGACACGCAGACCAGCCCTGAGACCTCCGACCCACTTAATGAAATGTACAGCCAAGAAAAACATCGAGTTGATTATACTGATTGAAATAAATTGTGAAATATTATTAAAAGATGTTATGATTAATTAAATACCATTGATTGCAACTAATCAAGGCTATTATTGTAGCTGCTACGAGCTATTATCGCTCGCTCTTTAAATTTCAAGCTGCGCCCAAGAGCAGGCAACACAAATTTATATAACGCCCATGGCACTTGTCAGAACTTTACGCATACATGTGTGATGACACAGTGTGTGTGACAATGTAATTAATCATAAAACGCAAAATTGATATTTTCAATTTAATTGAATTAATGATTGTTATAATTCAGTTTTTGGGCTTGTTGCCGTCAGCCAATTTACAAGTAGAAAATGAATTTTAATTATATTATTACATGCGTGTGTTTAAGTTTGTGCACCCTTTAATTGATATACTAATTAAAGAAAATAGCCGCCATTGTATGTGGCCTCAGCTAATTTGACAATAACAATTTGTGCGTTGTTACAGCTGCGTTTGATTGATATTTATGTGTACAAAAATATGAAAGGAATAGGCATAGAAATATAATCGATTTTACAAGGGTATTAACTGGAACAGAGAGTTTTTTATACTCTATAAAATCTATTGCAAATATAATAAGAAAATATTTTGTTGAGCAAGTTCAAGTACTTGGCAAGCATTTTCCTATGGTATCAATCTTTTACTTTGAACCATAAGCTCACTAACTTGGAGCACTTTCAATTACTCAAACAAAAGTATTTGTTGCAACAAAGTTTTCTACAGGCAAATAAACAATTTACTAACATAAATAAAGGGGCATAGTTTTTGACTCGCTTAGCTGCGATTAATTCAATGTTTTTTTTGTGCTTCTTTTTGGAATTCCAAGTGCGCAGAGTTTTGCATCGATAGCGAACTTTTACAGGACGCATACAAAATATGCAAATGCAAGTGCGACTGCAATGCAGCAATGCAGAAAGAGAGAAGGAGAGAGAGGGAGAGAGAGAGAAACGTGCTCCATTTCCGGCAGCAGCCTCAACGCACTTGTCGTCAAAGAAAACGAGCCTGACACAGACTGAAACATAGACAGCGACATAGACAGAGACAAAGAGACAGCGAGACAATGGACAGCTTGTGATATTGAGAGAGACTGGGACAACTTCCGCTTCTGATTGCAGATTAAGCACGTTCCAGGCATCGTTGTGTGCGTCGCATGCCATAAAAATCATAGGGTGGCTGGAATTGATGCGTATTGATGCTGCTGGCGTTTGCGAAAACATGCAAAAACATCTTTATTTGCTCAGGGCCTGCCTGGCATCCGGTCTAACTCATTCATATTTAGCAAGAGCCACTCAGGCTCAACATAAATCCCTTCAACTCAGCTGCATACATTTTTAAGAGTCTGTACTTTCAAAGAGTACAAAAGGGTTTATTAAGTTAGTGCAAATGGGAAATGTGTGGAACAGGCAGAATGAGGCATTGTAGACACCCCAAAGTATATTTATTCTTGATTGGAATTACGAGCTTAGTCGATATAGTCGTGTTATTATGTCCGGTTGTACTTCTCTTCTTCTCTTTGTGGTCTATTACGACGCTGTGCATTGCGTTTCGATCAGAAAAGAAACAGCGAAGATATGCAACCGATTATTTCTTCAATTCAACTATGTGTAAGAGATAGCGATTATTGCAACACAAAGTGCAGAGTAATCTACTGTAGGTTACATCCTACTCTAGCCTTTCGTCCGACTGATCTGGTTCGTCCTTTCCTCTTCAACATTCTGTCGTATTTGGGACAGGGAATTGGAGATATGTGCACTGAGATGTATCTTTAGAATTCGTAGAACTTGAGCTTTGTTTCACTTTTGTTTGGCATTTAACTATTTGTGCTCTGCTGCTGACATTCGGTTCTCGAGGCTGCAAATTAAATCATTTAAAAATCAACAATAATTAACTACGAAAAGTTTTGCGGTAACTTTTATTTCAAGGTAATAGTATTTAGAGCGTAACTCTGGCATTTACACGACATCAAATGAAAAACTTTTGCGCTTTGACCATCAAACCTAATTCCCAACATCCAAAGTCCCTTTGTGGCATTTGTTAGGGTTAGCTGACAGAAACTTTTCAGGCTGCATAGTGTTTGTCGTAATTTGAATTCGTTGAGCTTAATAATTAGGCAGAAACTCTACACTCTCTGAAAATCATGGGGCATGATTTATGCAGATATTTTTTGAATTTCTATTTGTGAACAGGAATCACCTCTCTTGATGTTTGTTGTCCTTTATTCTTGGTATCAACAATAATAAAAAGCTTATGCTTATTTTAAGAGGGATTTGTTTTGACGATTCAGGGTCATTTATTTTTAACAAATTTTTATAAATAGGAAGAGCGACTTGCTTTGACATTTCAGAGTTATTTTTATATATATATTTTTACGGAATATGCCTCAAATCAATAAATTAAAATCTTTTAATATTTCAAATTATATTTCTTTTTAGACCCTTTACTTTAAAAAAGTAAAAAGGGTCTATTAGTTTAGTGCAAAGAGGAAATGTATGTAACACCCAGATGGAGGCGTGGCAGACCCCACAAAGTATATATATTCTTGATCAGGACGACAAGCCGAGTCGATATAGCCATGTCCGTCTGTCCGTCTGTCCGTCTGTCCGTCTGTCTGTCTGTCTGTCTGTCTGTCTGTCCGTCTGTCTGTCTGTATGAACACCTAGATCTCAGCAACTATAAGAGCTAGAGACACCATATTCGGGATTCAGGTTCCCCTATTCAGTAAGCAGCACGAGTTTGTTTTAGATTTTGGATACCTCCCCCCCTTCCCCCGCAAACCGCAAAAAGCTGCTGTAGCCACAGTTTTGAAGCTATTGATTTGTAATTTGGTATTTGACTAGTTTATGACATTCTCTATCGACGCTGTGAATTTTGTTTCGATCGGATAAGAAACAGCGAACATATGCCACAGACAATATGCCGCACTATGCAGAGGGGGGGTGCTGTGCCTTGCATACGCAGGTAGCTTAGAGTGTATGCGTCTGATTGTGTTTGTATGTACATATAATCAAAGTAAAGGGTCTCCTACGGTCGGTTACGTCCGACTGTAGCCTCCGTCCCACTGACCTGCCCCGTCCCTATATTTTAATTTTTTTTTATAAATTTGATTATTATTATGTACGTTTTTTCATTATTTTTTATAAGAAACAATTAAATTTGTGAATTTTTATCATCATTTATGTACTTGATTGTATTTTTCTAAAAAGTCAAGCATATAATGTCTTAAGCATTTCCGGGAAAAAGCCACTGAAAG
Organism: Hypselothyrea guttata; assembly: GCA_035045125.1. Lineage (NCBI taxonomy): Eukaryota > Metazoa > Arthropoda > Insecta > Diptera > Drosophilidae > Hypselothyrea > Hypselothyrea guttata. The sequence continues at coordinate 476,701 of JAWNNJ010002265.1, forward strand.
ACATAAAATCCAACTGAAGACGCAAAAATTACGCAGTCTACACATTTAGCTGCCATCAAAGGCAATAATATGCTTTATAGGAAAACATATCGCTAAGCAAAAATTCTATGAACGCAAAGTTGAAAAGTTTTTTGATGATTTAAATTTAAATTAAAGCGAAGGCAGCGACAAAGCGCTGCGTTTCATACAAAACTCAAAGAAGTTGCTCAAAAAGCTGCTTAAAAGTCAAAGAGGAAGAAGCCGAGACAGCGATAGAGATGGTGCGAGGGAGAGACGAAGAGAACGAGCGGTTGGCAGGGACTTGCAGAGAGAGGAGGAAAAGTGTAGCATACTTTGCTGCGCCTTTTGCCAAACGCATATTTGTTTGTGCTGCGTGGCGTTGCATATAGTTGAGAGTGCATAATGTTAAATCATACTTTATGTCATAAATACTTGGCTTCAAAGTATGCGCCACACGCACACACACACACACACACATACTATGCGTATACGGCGCCGCTTAACGGAACTGCACTCAAAGCAACTTAGAAGGCAGGCTGTCGGGCGTTTGGGTGTTTTTGACTGCGGGTTTTGTGGTTCTATGGGGTCTTTGCCACTGGTTTTTTGGTTCTGCTTCTGCCTCTGCTTCTGCTTCTGGTCGGCGTCGCGACGTCACAGGCGACGCTTCAATGGCGTCCTGTTTGCCTTTGTGCATTGTGCTTTGTGCTTGTTTACTTTTGCTGCCAAAGGCTGTTGGCCCAGTCGCTTGGCGCTTGGCTTGGGATTGGTTTGGGGATTGGTAGTACCTTTAATGCTGCCGCTTCCGGTGCCATAATGAAAATGTGCGCTGCGCTGTTATTTTTAGTCAACGCACTCAAAAAATTTGTACAGCAAAGTTGTCAGCAAATTGGAAGCGAAGCATTCAAACTTATTTATAGCATTGCCATCAAAGCAGCGTCTAAATTTACTGTACACAAATAATTTGACTTTATGTTGATTGCCCTTTGCCAGTTGGCCTTTGGTTACTCATCATTTGATGAACTTTAAGATTGTGACAAATTAACTAAATTGAATTTAGCCAACAAGTAAATAGACAGAGGGTTTACTTATATTGAATTTAATTTTTGATTTAATAGTAGAATAAATTACAAATAAATTGTGAATTAAATATGATTGACGAAGAAGTTTTCAATTAATGTGTTTATGAAAATTAAATTAAATTTTTAAGCAATAAAACTCATTTGATGAATAAAGTGATTGTGATTTAATTAAAATGAAACCGATTATTAATTATGCAGCATAGGAATAAAACTAGATTTGTGATTTATTCTGGCAAGGTGTTTGATAAATTAAACATAATTCACTGAGAAATTTGTTGGCAGTTTTATAATTAAAATTTAATTATACATTACACGCAGCTAATGAAAACTAGAAATATAAATGTATCCCAATTAAAATCTGTTTATAAAATAAATATTTATTATTTTTACTATAGTTTCTTCTGAGCTATATCCTATTTATATATCAAGCTTTCAAAGCTGTCAGTTTTTTTTTTATACCAAGTTATACTACTTTTTAATTTGAAATATTTAAAAATTCTGCAGTCTCTGTAGTGCCTGCAATATTAATTTTCTATCTTGATTTTCGTGTCATAACTTTGACCTAAATTGTATCTAAGCCTACCTCAATTGGGCTTTTGTCTACTGTGCTGAAAAGTCGACAACTTTTCGTTTCGTTGTCTCGACTGAGATAGAGTAAGATTGCCGTCAAGAAAGAGAAAGCCTAGATAGAGAGAGGGAGAGAGAGAGTGAGAGAGAGAGAGAGAGGAGAGAACTTCCTTGAGCACGTTTCGCACACTTTCTCAAGTTGCTTTTCATTCTATCGGCATTGTGTTGGCAAAACAAAAGCGCATTGTTTTGGCTCGCCAGCGAATTTCTTTCGATTTCCTTGACTTTTATGCACTTGCTGCTAGTTATTTATGGCCTGGCATTGACTAGTTGTTGGTGGGAATAAAAAACCCAACAGGGAGAAAGAGCGAGAGTGACATGGCATTGTTCTAATGTCTATTAAAGTGAGACAAAACAATACAAAACCGGTTAGGACGCAGCAGATCAGTCCTGCGGAGGACTACAGTCGGATGTTACCGATACTAGCAGACCATGTATATTCTTTCTTTAATATAAAAAAAAGTCAAACAAATTGTCTCTTGCATATCTTCGATGTTACTTATTCGATGGTAATGTAGTTCATAGCAAAAACCTTTAACAAAGTTAATCCGCAAACGAAAAAGATTAAACTACATACCAAAAATCGTGTCTTTAGCTCTCATAGTTTTCAAGTTCTATATCTTCATACGGACAGACGCAGATATAAATGGAGGTGGCTTCATTGGTTCAGCTTTTTGTACTAACTTAATATACCCTTTTTAACTTTTTGTAGTACAAGCTATAAAAACAGAAAGAAAAAAAAAAAAACGAAATAACAAGAAGACAACGCCTTCATAGTTGGTTAATCGTATAGCTGCTTTAAATAACTAATTCTCTGCACTTTCTCTTTTCCATTCTCCCCTCTCCCCCTCAGCTGCTGTGGAGAGTCTCACAATGACCGAGATACGGATACCGAAGCATATAATGCGACATGAGGACGCTATGCTTGGCTGCAAATTCGATTTGGATGGCGAGAGTCTGTATTCGGTGAAATGGTACAAGGATGGCTTCGAGTTCTATCGATATGTGCCACGGGATATGCCGCCTGGACAGGTGTTTCCGCTGCCAGGTGTCGATGTTGAGGTAAGTTTGACAACTAAAACATTGACATGTAGTAGGCAAGCGTTTTTCCATTTCCATGTTCGTTTATTTCATCAGAGTCAATTACCTGAGAGATACGTAGTTGAATGCAGGAAATAGTATACCAGTTCGTTTAGAATATTCTTTCGGCATGTACTCCAGAAATAAATCGAAAGTTTATCAATTGCTTGCCGATGCTGTGCCTCCACAGAACGCAGAGGATGCCATTGAAATGATGGCCGAAATGGTGCGCCAACCAGTTGCCAATCCCATCGCAGCCGGCATCCGACCGGGCGAAATTGACAAGCAGCAGAATATACTTCATCTAGAGAGCCAGTTGAAACTGCATGCGGCCATGGAGCACTGCGAGGTGACAGCAGATCAAATAAATCGCATAATGCCAGTAAATGATGAGACGCTGCATGAATTGGCGCAGCTTACAGCCGCATTGGAGGACGATGATGACGAGGACGATGAGCTGGATGATGAGCTAGATGAGGACGATGAGGATGAAGACGATGATGAGAACGACGTGGCGGGCGATGCAACAGTTTCAAGCATTAGACACTAATAAATCGTTTTACTGGAGTAATGTTCGAAAGGCGAAAATTTAATGATACTGTTGTCAAAATTGTTGTACAACAAAATTAAATATTGTATACTGTAGAATTTATATTTATTTAAAAGGAAAACGATATAATAACAGGTACAGTCATAAAATTAGATAATTCTTTAACTGAAAGCTAACATTTCCTATTTATAGTATAAATATGTTTGATTATATTATTGAACTGTCATTTTATATGATTCGTAAACCTTGAAGATTTCTTGATACAAATAATTTGCAAATGCTGCTACATAAATATAGCTTTGCGCTTTAAACAGAACTGGCGTAGATATATTATTATGGCAGGCATTTTTATGATTTGACCTACATACACATATTGAACTTTCACTGTTTTTTGTGCATATTTTATACGTTATTTTTACCGCTTTCTCTGTTGCAGTTGCAAAATTCAACGGACATTGCCGTTGTCCTGCGCTCGGTCAGCCTACAGTCGACGGGTCGTTATCGGTGCGAAGTGTCCGGCGAGGCGCCTTCGTTTCAGACAGTATCCGGTCATGAGGACATGATTGTTGTGGGTAAGTGTACCAAAAGAGCGAGAGAGAGAGAGAGAGAGAAGAAGAGAGGGAGAAAAAGAAAGAGAGAGAGTGCGAGAAAGCCGAGGCAGAGATAGGGAGAAAAGCAGAGCAGGAAACACAGCAAGATTAATTGCTCAGCACGGACTAAGCGCTGAAAAGTAATCTGCTTCTTTGTATAGGAATAAAATGGATACCAATACACACACACACACACACATACACATACAAGCACATACCTATAAAATATTTGGCATTCATTTTGTTTATGCTCTGCCATTGTTTCTCGCTGCGATTTACAAATTCTCAAGCCTAAAACCTGTGCCAAAAAAAGCAAAAATATAAAAACGAAATAAAAAACTTTAAGAAATGTAATAATATAAAACTTAAACAAGCTGTGCAGACAGTCTCCATGGCCAGCTTTTGGGGCACTGTTCAACAACCTCTGCACAGACACAAAATGTACAAAATGTACGTCTGCATGTGTGTGTGGATTTCTGTATTATTCTGCTGGCAAATTGCCCATGTACGTGATGCAATTCTGTTGCTCACTTTTGGCCAGAACGCGCTGTTCGACCATCGTCTAGTGCTAAGGGTCTGGTCTGAAGCTGCGTCTGAAGTTTGGCGTTTTGTGCAGCAACTTAATTTGAAATTTTTGCGCAATCCAACAAAACATCGGCGCAAAATATGCCAGAACGCAATATGAAAAAGTGCTTTGGGGAAAACTTAGAATAAACGTGTTTAATAACAGCCGCAACAGCAACAGCAGCAGCATCAGCAACAGCAGCAGCAGCAGCTTTACGATAAATCCCAGTTGCTTTTTTCGCTATATTTCGCATTTTTGGCTGAGCACAAAACGAGCTACAGTTATTGCCAACTTGATGCTTAACACACAAAAATGCATGAATGTCAATACCACGAATGCGGACTACACTGCGTATGATTTATATGCAGTTATATATACTTTGAAAGAGAAAATAAATCTTAAAAAAAATGCATTTATTAATGTTATGGTAAAATAATAATAATAATAAAAATACAATAATTTTTTTAAATGTTCCGAGCAGGCCAAATAGTTTTCAATAGTACAAAATATTATAGCTATGAATATATTAAAAAGTTAAAATTTTTAATACCTTTTACAGTGAATTGAAATATAAAACAATATTTTTGAAAATATTCTCAATAGTTAAACAAATAAAGTAATATTATTTGGTTTTTAATATGTCAAGAATATTTTAATATCATAAATATTTGGAGTAAAACATCTATTAAAACAGTAGCATATTTATTTTCTTTATTACATTAAATTAACATAAATTAAAAGAAATAAAATAAATGCTTTTAAAGCTATTAAAACAAAAATAATATATAAATTTAAAACCCATTAAAATTTCCAATTTTTATTCTTTTAATAAAGGAAATTAAATAAAATAAAATAAATACCCTTTGAACTTGTTGCATAAGCCAAGGTACAACATACTCTATGCGCTGAGTGCTCACACACTCAAATGAAATAACTCAAACGCAGCTGAGTGTATGCTGAGTACATACTGAGTAGATGTTTCAAATATTCATTTGCTTGTTTGTGCTCATACAAATATATATCGCGTAAATGCCAACTGACAAATGGCAGTGCCTGGAATGGCATATCAGCTAACGGCAACGCAGCTGAACATCATTATGATTATCATTGACATCATCAATGGCGGCAGCGACGGGGCTCAATTGTTACTCCCTGGGCAATTTCGTGTTCATTTCCGTTGGGTGAGGCCAGAGAATCAAAGGTAGGCAAAGCCCAATGCAGTGTAGGTCTATCAAAATGTGTATATCGCATAATTAGGCTAACTAACTAAGCGCGCTTATGCCAGATAGAGAGGCAAGATGCAGATAGAGAGAGAGAGAGACTCCATACTGGCATGCGGCAACAATCAAAGCTACACGCTTCCGTTCTGTTTGGGGAGGCGGGAATTACTTAATTATGCTCGACTTTAATGTCTGCTGCTGGAATCGAAGCGCCATTCCACAGAACTTGGATGGGTTTCAGCATAAGCGGATTATATCAACTGCATTATGGGTCTATATATGGCGTAATGTCGCAGATCTATAAAGTTAATGAATCACTTGTTAATGACGACGCGGCATAAAAAACGCCCAGGCGAAAAAGTATCAAATGATTTAAATTACCGGAATATTGAAATTAATGTCCTAACGCACATAAGCCTATAAACGTGTATCTGTATCTTTATTTGTGTGTGTGTGTTCGCTGTGGCTGAAATAATTGAATGTGATTACTGCCGTACAGCGCCAAATGACGAGGCGATATACAATTTGACCCAGTTAGTTGGGCTCAGATGGCTCTGATAGCCGGGCAAAAAAAAGGGATAATTGAAGCACGGGCACGGAAATTGAAAAACAGCAACGGAAAATATCGTCAACTGCGCAAAAAAATAAAAAAATAAAATGAAATCTAACGTAGCTTGCAGCAAATAAGATTAGCATAAGCTCCCTCTGATTTAAGTGCAATTTAAAGCTATAAATAACAAATTTTTAAGTGAATTTTATAATTGAGTTTTGTAGCTTATAGTTTGCGTACTTAAAAATTGAACATAATTTCTATTAACACAAATAAAATAAATAAATAAATAATATATGCATGCTGTGTCTAAATTTAACTGAAACTAATATCAATTGGTCTTCAAGCGCTCTTAATTTGTGTTTAATTTTAGCACTTTTCAAACAAAAGGAAACCCTGTTAACAAACTAAACCCCAACAAAATAGCCAACAATTATTATCAAATTGCAGAGAATGCTTTAACAAATGGTCAACAAAAAGGGGTTCATATAATTTCATTTTGGTGAAATACTGTGAAAAGCACTTAATGACAAACAAAAAATAAAACGAGCATACAACGAAAATAACAAAATGAAGCACAAATAAAAAAGAAAAAAGAAAACAACGTAAGAAAACAAAGAGTGAAAGAACGTATCAACAGCTCAATCAATGTCAGAAGAGCGTAAAAATAGTCGCGGCATATAAAAGACTGAAAAATAATAATTTATGCAGTCGAGTTGAGCTGAACAATGGGAAAAAAGGAAAAGCGAACGAAGGAATACGAAAAAAGCATCGCAAAAATAAATACAAGAAAATTTTCCATCTCTTTGCACTTTCTTATGCGTTTTCTGCTTGTCTGTCTGTCTGGTTTTTCTCTGCTCTTTTTGTACCCTGTAGCCATAAAATGGGTAAAAACAGGGTTACAACTTTGGACTAATGAATGCATAAAAGAAGAGAGGTAGCATAAGGCATGGCAGCTGAGTCGATTATAAACTGTTTATCTATATTCCGACTCTGTAAATTTTATCAAAATCGGCTTGTAATTAAGGGAGTTATCATGCATCAAAGTTTGCTTTTCATAATAGTTGCATTCAAAAGTTTGCCAATTAATTACTAATTAAATAATATTTTAAATATTGTGCGCAGGGTATTCTATGGTCGGTCGTGTCCAACTGATCGACCACGCCCATTCTGGTTTTGTTTTGGGCTCAGCATAAGACTTTGCATTTATTATGGGAATATTCAATTGTGGCATGAAAGCATGGAGCAAATATTAATACAAGAGCAATCAAAATGATTATCATTATTAATGCGACCGGAAGTGAGGCAACGAATGCAAAGAGCCAACGAAAACGACAAAGTAAACGACATTATCAAGCAAATTCAACGAAAAGAGAGAAAACGAGAATACTTTAAATTGCGTTGAGCTATAACAAAAATAGTCACTGCCTGTCGCTACGTATTATTTTATTTTAGCTGCTTTGTTGCTGTTTCCAATTGAAAAGCGAGCTGCTGAATGGCCAGCTGCCCTGTCCATGGCTTCAACTGACCCAATTGGCAAACATCCAGGTCACAGCCAGACATGATGCTCTTAACCGGCAACTGGCAACTGGCAACTGGCAACAACAATCTGCGCAATCTGTACAACAGCAATAATAATGTGCAAAAATTTCGCACAAACTTTATGGCAATTGTTGGCCATTTGGGTAAAAGTTATAACCAGTTTTCAGGCCTTATTCTGCAATATATTCTCTGCTGCATTGGCAATTGATTCGATTCCCTCATTAGTTGTTAAATGCCTGTTATGGATACAGCAATAGGTGTGCAGTTTATGTTTCACACCACAAACTGCAGCATAAATATTCATAATTTTTAAGCATCGATTTAAGCCTATTTTAAAACACATTAGGCAACTATTTAATAGTTAAACTTGCACTTGTTGTGGTTTGGTGTTGTTGGCAAATATTTATTTTATTATTGCAGGCTAGCGTTTAAAATCTTTTTTTCATTATTGTCAACAAAATGCCGGCGACAATGATATAAAAAATACAATACAAAAGTAGCATTTAAATATGCAATCAAGGTTTAAAAATGTTGCTTAGAGAGCCAGCAAGAGCAAACAAAAAGGAGAGCGGCCAAGCGCTGCCTATGAGCGAATGCATAGAGCGAGTTGTAAGTGGGTTTTCTTAGCGCTCTCTTTTCGGCGGGAAGTCATCAAGAGACCAAGCACTATAAATACTGCTGCTACAAAACTGTTGAGCACATTGCAGTGGTCGCTGTCGTGCGATGCAGACGTGTGGTGGGTGCTTAAGTGGCAAGTGGCAATACTAATTATATTGTGGAAGGTCCAACTAACGCTTCTGAATGCAAAAAAAAAATATTCAACAAATATAAATAATATAAACATTAATTACTTAAAATTATAATTAATTTTACATTTTATAATTAACAAACTTTATAAATTTCTATATAGTTTTGTTGAACGTTGCGTTTAAATCGAACGGTTTTTACCCAAGATAAACCACATTAAGGATTGGCTTCGATTTAATGCAAACAGAGCTGCATTTGTTTACCAACACTGACTAATCGTTGCGGTCGTATTCGACCATCTGTCTCGTTGCAGTTACGCCCAAGCATGGACCACAAATCACGGGCGGTCAGCCGCGATACCAAATCGGGGACATGGTGCGCGTCAACTGCACTTCGGCTGCCTCGAAGCCCGTCTGCCATCTTAGCTGGCTGATTAACGGTATACACGCGAACCGCTCGCTGCTGCGCCCCTACGAGCCGAAGGTGGTGGGCAGGGAGGGTCTGGAGGTGGCGCGTTTGGGCCTGGAGTTTCGTGTGCGCGGATGACATTTCAAGCATGGCGACATGAAGCTGAAGGTGAGCAGGGGCGGCGCGATGTATCGGCTTTAAGCTGATTATGACCTACAGAAATTGATACATTACTCGTGCATTGGCCAGCGTCGACATTTTGATTCAATTTGGCAGCCATATTACACGCCAGCGCCATGTTGATTACAATTACAAGCTGTGGGGGAGAGCGAGGAGAGTGCGAATGTGTGTCGTAAAGGCCACAAAATTTCATGGAACTTTTACGAGGCGACTACTGCCCAGTGCACTGAGTGACGCTCTGTTATTTCCCTATATGTGCACTGAGAGAAAACTCAAGAGCTTTTGTACTTGAAGCAAGCATTTTTGGTTTAATGTTAAATGAGCCAGAATATTTTTGTTCCGATTTTTTATTGAATTTTTGCATAAAAAAAAACTAAATTTAAGCGCCTAATTTTGTAGAAAGACACTCCTAATTATTATATTTTTTTTCTGAGTGTATGCGAGGTGATTTTGTGTTTATCAGGCCGCAGCTAACGAAGGCAACAAAAGTTTTACTGGCCGCTGCAATTACACTGAGATTTTTCAAAGCCTCATATTTAAGCGCTCTCTCTCTCTCTCTCTCCCTCTGTCTCTCTCTCTCTCTTTGCAGTGTGTCGCCAAAATCTCTTCGGTGTACTGGCAGAGCAACGAGGAGAGCGTGGAGAGTGACAAGCACCAGCGCATACCTGTGCTGGAGTCCCGGGAGACAGTTCGCCAGCTGGATCAGACCGTAGAGGGTGAGTAGAGGCATTCATCATGGCACAGTGACTGTCAACAGTTGTCAACACTACCACTAACCGAACTTTTACCCCAAAAATACCCCTCTATCAACATCATTCCACAGTTGACAAGCAGCTGAAGAAGAGTCGACGTCCCGCGGCTGCAACCTCTGCCGCTGCCGCAGCTGCTGCGGCTGCTGCTGCCTCATCAGCAGCGGCATCGGCCATCAACAAATCGGAATCCATTGCACGCATTTCGCTCTACGCGCTGCCCGTCTTAATAGCATTTCTGTGTAATGGCCACGCCGGTCTGCCCACTAAGCCGACCCCGCCCACCAGGCGTATGAGTAACAACAACAACAGCAGCAGCAGTAGCAACTGTTGCAGCTGCTGTTGCAGCTGCTGTTGCCAACATGAGCCTTGTCTGTTGGCCCAATTAAGCGAGTCCACGCCGAGCAGATAACAATTAACGAAGATGTATGATGGCGCTCTGAGCCCTGGGCCCCGCCAAACTCATTAAATCCGTGTAAATATTTCAATTTTTGCCAATGCACACACATTACGTATACGCCGCGTTGGCCCAGCGGTTAAGCGAACTCTTTAATTGTACATAAAATAATTCTACAAAAATAAACTGAAGGTAAAGCTGGTGTTTTAGACTTAGAATTTAGCGAAAATTGTTGTTCCTTCTCGGGCAGCCTAGCAAAATTGCTCAAAGTTAAGCAAAAATACTTGAAGTCAAGCAATTTGAGATCAGGGATCGCAAATAAAAATTATAAGTTAAAAAAAATTGAAGCTTAAAAAACTTTTGCAACGAAAATATAAGATACAAACAATGTTTCCAATATTTATTATTAATCTCATATTTTTAGTTAAAATAATAAAAATTATAAATAACTTTTTTAAATAAGTTTATTTTATAGGTTCTATTTTGTCGTTTAAATAAACAAATACATGTTTAGTTTATTTTATTTATTTTAAACATGATTTATTATGAATATTTATGAATATTTACGATCCCTCATTGCAATAACTTCATTTTAATAGCCAAAAAACTGTACAAGTATAAACCGAATATATAACAAAAAAACTGTAACTTTTTGCAATTAAACTAAAGCTTAGTTTTACAAAAAAAAAACTTAAGTAAATATTATAAACTCTTAAAGTAAATCAAAATCACTTTTTGTGTATTATACAAACTAGACTTAAATAAAACTAAAATTAAATAAAACTATATCAAAGTTGTGCGATTGATTGTTGAAATTTAGCGCTTTTAACTAGCGTCAGCCAAACAAATATTTTGAGGCATTTTAAACAAACTCTGCTGAACTTAATGAAGCAATGTTACGAGCTAAAGCAACCTCAAAAGTTTTCCAACATTTCCCTGTACAAAATAAAACTAAAAACAGAATTTAAATTGTATTTTAGCATATTTTTAGTCTATATCAAATCAAACAATTGTACAGTTAAATAATAGCATTTAAATATCCAACTCGAACTCTTCTCTTTGTAATATTGAATGCTTTGAACGCACACACATTACATATACACTGTGCAAAAAACTAGTGCATATCTCGAAAATATCTATGGAATGCGGCGCAACACAGTACATATCTGTGGCATTGTTGTTGAATGTTTTAGCTCGTAAAAAATATGCAAAATATTTAGCAAAAGACACATTACGGCATATCCATATAGAAGTATTTCATAGATTAGTCAATTTAAGCGCATTAACATGTGTAGCCGTGTAAATTATTATATAATAATGAATGTTATTAAGTCTTTAAATAAAACGCAAATGAAAATGGAATGCAATAATGGTTTTAATGTGGATTGAACGATATTTTAGCTTGTTTTGGGAAAGCGCATTTGACTTGAATTGAAAGTGAAAACTGACTTAAAAATAGTTATAGATGGCTTCACCTAAAAAACAGTTCGCCCTGACTTATTATCAATGTTCGTTTATAGATAATTTTTCAACCTTTAAACAAATGGAATTTTATTAATGGAAACGCTTTCACAATCAAGCTTTTGGCGGTAGATTTACAATTAAAATAAAAAGAAAATATGGTTTTATTTGTAAAACAACTAATTTCAGCTTTTTTGAGACAATTAGAGCAACAAAGTGGAAGTTGCTTGGAAAATATATAAACACAAGTTTTTTATTGCATACCCAAAGGCGCACATTTTTTTTGTTTTTTTTTTTTTTTGTGAAAATATAAAAATTTATTTACTTTATTTTATGGTATACTATTACTGTTATGTGTAGTAATTTATACCATAGTGATGTGTAATATTTCATATTAAAAAAAAAAACAGGAAATTGGTGATTATTCAAATAATAATTAGGCGATTTAAACAATCCACACTATTTTTCAAAATCGTTAGGATTATTTTAACCTTTATTTTTTTTGGTAAGTAAATGAGATTACAGACGTACAGACCCTCAAAAACTGATTATTTAGCTCTAAAATCAAAATTTATTTAATGTAATTAAACCATTTTATATTGAATTTTGCCAAATGTATTTTTTATAAAATTTTTTTTTAAATTTTTTTTTGTGCAAAACAAGTTGAACAGGGAGTTTAATCGGGAACTTGAACGGGCACTGAAATTGGAACTAGTTCTGAAACCAAAAACTGCGCATTGTCGCTGTCAGCAATTGTCCTTGGCTGTCATTGTTGCTGCTCTTGTGTGTGTAAGTGTGTATTTTTTATTGTTGTTGGCTTTGCTGTTGGCATAATATCTCTCCTTGGCGGCATTCATGCCCGCTGCTTCCTTTTATTGTTATTATATTTACTTGTCGGATTTGCTCAGAATACGCTCGACTATCAAGCCACCTTCGCAGCTCTGCCCCCTCTGCCGCTTTACGCGTCATATTTATTTTGACTTATATGTTTTTTTGGCTAGGGCATGTGGCATGTGGCATGTGGCATTGCGGCACTTGTGGGCCAGGGCCGGAGCTGCGTGTGCCATGCACTTAAAAGCATTTGATTACGTGTCATATATCAACACATTGTACGATTGAATTTCAGCTATGCGCTCCGTGATTGCCCTCCATAAAGGCAAACAGGACGAAAGAGAGAAGCGAGAGTAAGATATGGAAGAAATGGGCATTATGAAATCGGTAGTTAGGGAATCGTGGTATATAATTTGCTGTTGGGTTTCCTTAAGCTGCGCCTTCATTAGCCAAGTTCAGTGACCACTTGATTGATAACAGATGAATTAGTTGGCATTTGTTGAAGTCTAGGCGGCCTGAGTAAATAAATTAGATTCTATATTAAAATCTATATAAAATAATAGCCAATAGTTATATTTTTAGTAATTTTAATAGCCTCAAATTAAATGCAAAAATTTTCTATACAATTTAATTTAATGCATATACGTCTTATATCATTTCAAGCTTGATTTCTGAAAAGGAAAATAATTAGAAATTGATTGACTCTTATTAAAAATTTCTTTATAAAATTTGTATTAGAATTTCTCAATTGAAAGTGTTTTAAAGTAGTTTTGATTTTGATAGTAAAAACTTTCTTTAATACAAGAATACGATTTTAATGTGTAGATTAATAGATCTAATTTTGTTCTAAATTTCTTTAATATTTCTAAAAAAAAAGTGTGTTTAACTATAAATTTAACAGTCACAAATTAAATTAGGAAATTCTGCACAAATTTGAATGAAACACATATAATACATTTTGCAGCATTTCAATCAGATGTTCTTGATTTTCTCTAGCCATTATGTAGCTTGTCCATATTCTGCTGGCTATCGAGTGTCCGTATCTTTGATTACATTCCATTTTGTTGCAACACTTCAGCTGGTCGTAAGTCTTCTGCTTCTTGTTGTGCTTTGTGCAGTTCGTCGTGCCACTTGTTGATTACTTTTAAATGAGTTTTCCTCGAGGCGTTTCTTAGCCAGCTCATTCGCCAATTTCCAGTTGGTCTGTCGCCCCCTCGGCTTGATTGATATTTACGCGCGTTTGATTGAAGTGTAATCAGCAGTCAGCGTGGTGGGGGGTGGGAGGAGAAACGGAGGGAAAATGGAGCTGATGGCATGTTAGTATTAGCAGTAAAATGAAATGTAAGTGAGCAGAGAGATCGTAATTAAAATAGCGCCAGGCGGCAAGAAGAAAACAACGCAACAAATTACGCTTCAAGGCACAAACAATATGCATTAGTGCATAAAGCTGGCAAAAGGAATTGCGATAGGGAGGGTCAAAGCACCCTCTCCCTCTCTCTCTCTCCCTCTCTCCTACCTCTTTCCATCTCTTTCTGTCACTGACTGCAACTCCAAGTTCTATTCCAACTCTTGACTCTTGACTGATGGCAATGGCGAAAGCTGCTAATGAAAATGGTTGCATAAACAAGCACAGCAAACACATAATGAACAGCAGCGGCAGAGGCAAAACAAAAGCAGGCGTGGCACCGCCCCTGCTTGCTGCTCCAACAAACGCCAGAATGGGCGTCACAAAAGATGAAAGCCGCGTTGGCACTCATAAATACGTTGACAAAAACAAAAACAAACAAATAGGCAAATGGAAAATAAAGAAGGCAAAAAAAGGAACACAAAATAAACCAGAAGCAGGCACTCGTGTGTGCCTTGACAGATACAGCACGCTCAGTCCGTGTCTATTAATACCCTGTACCATAACTGCAAAGGGTATAACCGGCATATGTGAATAATGGTAAATTTATGCACGCGGTAAATTAATATATTTTCTTTACATTTCAAATCTAGTATTATATTTTACATGCTGTATTTTAAATTAACATCTTGCTTATATTATTTTTAATTCCGAAAATAAAATGGCGACATATTTGTTTTATATTTATTTATAATTTATTATTTATTTTGAATTTATTTTGTATTATATTTTATATATATTTAAAATGAATTTTAATTTATATGTTCTAAGGTATCTTATTTGTTTTAAAAGTAGCTCCATATCTAGTAACCATTAAAATTCATTTTATTTTATTTAAATTTTACCGTGTTTGCTATATTATAATTTTACCATTCCTATATCTTCACTTTACAGCATATCTATTGGTCTATCATTTATTTCCGGCAGTAATCCAACTTGTTTTCTCTATGCTTTTCAAGCACTCAGACGCGTGGGCGTAAATCAAAGTGAAAAGCGTGCTAATTGCATTAAAAGCATATAAACAAAATGCAATGCAAGTGCCTGTGATAAATATAAAAAAATGCCTGGCGGCATCTTCCATTCCCCTGCCCACTTTCCCCCTCTCTGCAGTCCCTTCACAACGCCTCTGGCTGGCGTCTGCTGCTGCTGCTGCTGCTGCTGATGTCCTTTTGTTCATATGCTGTGAAATTAAGCAAATAAGCACGAGCTGAAGGCATAAAGTACACACGACATACGCTTTTCACAGAACTAGCGACTGGCAACTGGCAACTTTGTAGCTGCAATTCGCAACGCTTTTCATAATTTTTAATTGCTGGCAAACAGCTTTAAGTGTGCCACAAAGTTGCAGGAGACTTAACTGCCGAGACGAAACGTTTTAACAAAGGTTTCGAAGATATTAAAGCTTTGAAAGTGGAGCGTACTATTTAATAGTTTTTGTTCCCTTTGATTCGAATTTTATGCAAAGTTTAAGCCTTTGTGCTATGATTTTTGAAACCGAAAAATAAAACACAATTTGAGTTGAAATAAAATAAATTAATTTATACAAAAATTTGAAGTATTTCTATTAAGAAAATTGTATAGAATGAGCCAAGTTTTTTTTATTTCAAGTAGATTTGTAAGATAAAGAGAAAGTCAGAAAGTCAAACCATTTTATAAAATATATTAATCATTCTATAATTAAATGTTTCAATGTTTTTAATACTTTTGGCTGCTCAATTTATTAGCAGATTATTGTGAGTGCAATTTCCTTTTCGCATTGATTATCATACGAAATTAATCTCTCTTCAATTCTGTACATCATGGCTCTGCCCTCCATTTCTCACACTCCAACCCTGCTTGCAACTTCCTGCAGGTGTGTAGTTATGGCGATTGGAATACCGTTATCTGCAGGCCACAAAATGGATTGACCCTCGTGCTTACGACTGCCATAAATGAAAACATGACACCGAACCCTATCTATTACTCGATGTAAAGCCAGGGCTGAAAATATCATAGCAAATAGTATTCTATAAGCGATGGCTGCTCCACTCTCCATGCTGCTTCTCTCCGCTCTCCACTCTGCGCTGCCGAGTCGATTTCAATGAGTTATGGGCATAAATAAATGTCAGCAGAGCTGCTGGACGCTGTCGATAATTTATGTTTATTGCTTATGCAAAACGCAAGTCCAATAAGCACAAAATCAAACAAATTGCTAAAAGTTCAACATCCCAAACCCCAGCCACAAAGCTCTGCTTGGGAGGCGGGAGGCGGCAGGAGAGTCCGGTGTCAATTGGAGCAGGGGAAAACCGAGTCCTTCTCATGTCTCAAGTTGCTCTTAGCTAATGGTGGCTTGTTGATAAGCCGTCGCCTCTTGGAAATTAGCAAACAAAGTGCGTAGCTGTAAATGCTTTTGCCTTTATAAGTATTTCCACTTCTCTTCCATTATTTTTTTTTCTGTTGTTGTTTTTATTATTTTGTTATTGTGGTCTTCTAGGCCGCAAGGTGAAAATTGTGTGCGAAAAGTCGTACGTGCGTGAAAATGAATGAAGGGCGCGTGCACAAAATGTAATTGTTTGCGGCAGGAGGCGGACGGTTGTAGTATGTGGTCAGGTGGTCGGCAGAGATATGCTCTGATGCCTTGTATATGATTTAATGTTAATCACTTTCAAGAGCCACCTGACCAGGCCAAGATGGAGCGATGAAGCCGCCGAGTTGGAGCATGGAGTACGAGCGTCCGTGGCCATATTGAAAATACAAAGCTCGTAAATTAAATTTTACACCGGCTGGCGCAATGAATAGCAAAAAGTCAGCGGCAAGATGAGCGAGCTACAGAGAAAGTAGTAGCCTGGAGACTGCCAAGCCAAGAGATACCCTCTACATCAGCGTAAGTAACAAAGATATCGATCAGTGTATGAATTTCTGGAAGTATATTTATTCTTGCTTAGGACGACGAGCTGAGTCGATGTAGCCAGAGATATTTCTCATCGATGCTGTGAATTGGACTATGATCGGATGGAAAACGGTGAAGATATGTAATGGACAATTTCTCGACTATGATATTATTTATCGATGCTGCGAATTGGACAACGATCGGATGGAAAACAGTGAAGATGAGAGGGAATATTTTACATATTTGATCTATTTATATGCGCATGAATTGTCTCTGCGTGTGCAATATTGAAACACAAAGTAAAGGCATCTAATGAGAAACAGCGAAGATATGCAGCACACAATTTGATGAACTGTAATTGGTTGCTACTGCCGGTTGCGGCCGACTGTAGCCTGCCTTCGAACCGATCTGCTTCTTTCTAGCTGGTTTCTAGTTCAGCTGAGCCACAAAGCTCCACATTTTCGGACTTTAGAATTGTCAATTCCTCTCTCTCTTAGATCCATTTGTCTTCCAGTTGAACTTGGGCCTAAAAGAGAGCTCTGCCTACCTTCGTTTTGATGTTTTAGACTGTGTACTTTCTGCTCTCTCTTTCTTTAGCTGTTTATAGGCTTTTAGCTATTATGCCCAAAACACTTATATGCCCTGAGTATAGGGTATAAAAAGGCATCTTTTTTGCCAGAGGCCAAATGATGCCGCTGCAGCTACTTCTTTCTTTGCTGTCGGTTTGGCCCCATAAATTTGTGCTAAGCACACGCAGTGCGCTGGTCATTCATTGCCAGCACTTGCTCACAGTTAACATGACTCTGGCCTGAGGTACAAGGACTGAGAACTTAGGACTGGAGACTGAGAACTGAGGACCGAGGAATGGGGACTGAGGCAGTGTCTGTTGGCCTTTTTTATCGTTTAATTAAAATTCGCAACACGTAAATCCATTTGAGCCGCTGCTGCAATCTTTACTTTAACCTTAAGGCATTCGCTGCTTAGCCACATCCCTCACTTGCCACTACACAGCGAAAAAAATGGTGTTTCAAAAGCAAATTCGAATGAGCTCAATTGAAGCGTTCATTGAATTTTGTACAATAATAATAAAAATTCAGTGGAATTGCAATATAAATTAAAATAATATTAAAATATTGTGTAAGTTAAAAATAATTGGAAATAGTTTAAATATATAAATCTATAAACATAAGTACATACATTTAATTTTAGTTATTACATTTGATTAACTTGTATTTACCATTTTTTGTAATTTGATATAAGTTCTTTTTGCATTATTTTGTATACGAAATTCGAAATCTTTCTCTCTGTGTTTCTCTTGCTCTTCTTACATGTGGTAAATCCCATTTTTCTATTTTGCTGCCCCATAAAACCACTTTACACAATTTTCGTCTTTTGTTTTTCGATTTGCTTCATGTTGTTCTGGCTTTGTATATTTTTTTCTTCGACTTTTACCAATTATTGGCGAAGGGAGAAGCACTCAGCCAGAGAGCGAACGAATTAGCCTTTGTTGGCGTTACCAATCAGACTGCCTTTAGTTGTTGCCTTTTCTATTCCCCTTCTATTCCCACTGCCTTTCATTACTTTTCTATCAACGTACTTAGGCGGCCATTGTTGTGCAGTTATTTAGCACAATCAACACCCAATGCCGCGCTGATAGTTGCCCCTCCCCCAGCCTCTTTCCACTCTATCAATGGCAAACTTTCTGCCTTCTGTCTTTCTCTGTGTTTCTTACTCTTGCCACCTGCAGGCGGCTCTTTGTTCACTTACGTTTGAGTGGAGAGAACGTTTGGCATTAAAAAATTAACTGAAATCCTGACTATATGTATATGCGCATGCAATGCACAATGGGCTAAATTGCACAAAAACTGGCTTAAATTTAAAGAATTTATGGAAATAAACTAAATTATAACATTACATAGTTAAACTTAATAGTACATATATCTGCAATGTATAAAAAAATATCGATGTATTAGCAGCTATAAAAATTGTATCGAATCTTAAAGTTTTAGGTTCCTGGCAACTATGGCAAAAATAGTATTATAAATTGTTATTGTTTGTTTAAGAAAACTTGGTTTAAATCGTACTTAGATATATATATTGCATATGCAGACGTTCAAATCGATTTCAATTTGGACAAATACTTTTGACGTTATAGCAATATTTGCATGCGTAGAAAAATTCATATTTTTGTTGCATACCGCAAGGGGCTGTGCAATACTTTTACTTCATATGGGTTGAGTGTAGGCGTGGTCCGAGGCTTTACAATTTTTCGCCGTAAACTCTGCCAAATTTCAAGTCCGTAATGTAATTAACCGAATCTATGCAACTTTTTTTCGATCAAGCCCACAGTACAATCAATAAAGAGTCTTAGCTTACACTCAATTAAAACTGACTTTATGTAGAAATGCAGCCATAATCGAGCAGCTGCGTTGCCTGGAAATATCGGTTTGAATGCCTTAATTGTGCCTAGTTTCTAATGCTAATCAATTGACAGAGACTGTACTTTGTATTGGCAGTTTCCTTCCCTCTTTCTTTGCCAATTTGCATAGACTCGAGTGGCATAAAGTTGGAGTAAAGGAAAGGAAAGGAAATATGTTGCAAGAGCAACTTTTTTGTTTCATTGTAAAATATTTCTCTGGCTTAAGCCAGGTGAGCAGCTGTGACTGTACTTTGGCTCAGACCGAGGCTAACTGGATAAGAGCGAGAGCAAACAAAAGCAAAGTAAAAGCGTAAAAAACTTTTGCTAATACAATAATAAAAAGTTGCAATGTGCATTGCAGCAAAAAGCTGCAGAAACTGAAAAAAAAAAATTTAAAAAAATTTTTAAATAAAATAATGTCAAAAATTTAAACTAAAGTTTTGCAAAGTTTTTGCATTGCGTTTACCTTTAAGTCGAGCCCACAGAGCAAAGCCATGGCTTAATATTGCATGACGGCCGCGACACTTATTAGATTTATCAACGCGCCATGAATGAAGTTGCACATGACAACATGGCGTCCGGACTGAGGGGGGCGTGGGGGCGGCAGCTGCAACAACTTGTCGACGTAATTGCCTGTGAGCCGTTTGGCATTGTTGCTGCGCTGAATTTATGCAAAAACGCCAAGCAACAATCAAAATTCAATCAGACAGCAACAGTTGTCAATTTGTTGCAGCGCACGCATAATAATGCAGCTGCCTCGACGCGACGCTGCTCTGCTCTGCTCTGTCACACGCTGCGTATACGCAATATGCAAAGCAGTTAACTCAGCGAGCAGCAATGGCGGCAGTGGCAGCAATGGCAGCAGTGGCAGCAACGGCAGCAGTTTGAGTTGATTATACGTGCAACATGTCAGCCGCATGTTGCAGCATGTAATGAGTGCAACAAGCTGCAGCGAAATGCAACAACTTTTGTCACATGTGACGACTGCTCGTGTCTTCTGCCTTCAGGCAACTTTATCAACCTGAAAATTCATAAAAAATTTCTTTGTTTTCGCTGCACACAAAACAGCACAATTAAACGACGGAGGCATTTCAATGGGCATAGGCCAAAATTGTAGGTATAATAAAATGCAACACAGCTCTCGCTACGCGCTTGCCCGTATCATTTAAAAAGAAAAAAAATATCTGCTCTTATTTTGGGGAAACTTTAGCAACTTTTCAGTAAAGTTACTTAAAGTTACTTTCAAAATTGAAAGCTTAGAAAATTATATATATTTTTGAAAAAGCTCAAAAAAGTTTATTGGATTTTGCAAGCCTTTGTAAAGTTCCACAAAGCATTTGAAACCGCAAAAACTTATACGAGTGCCATGCCTAATCTAGTTTTGGTATACTTCTAAAACCATAAATAATATCATTAAATGAAATCTGTCAGAGTGTCTGTTGGTATTTGACATTTATACTAATTAAATATGGAGCTGGCTTACTGCACTACAACTTCCACTGAAGACACTCATGTCGACTTACTGCCACTTGTACATTTCGTGGTCTCTGGCTCTGGAGACCGACTGACATAAGGCACAAATTGCGAATCAGTAAGCACACATACATAAGCACGGCATCAACATCGGCATCGGTATCTGAAGGCATATCAACATCTAGGAAACGCTTACAAGGTTTGCTTGTTATTTCGTTACGCCGAGTTGACAATGTCTTCTGCCATCACAAATACAAATATGAAACGCGTCCAAATCATAAATGAGCAATAAATAACACATTGCCACATGCCACATGTAAAGCTGCCCCAGCGAAAAGAAGAAGAAGACCAAGTTACGAGCAAGTCGTAGTATCTATAAATACATTTATAGATGTCGTCGAAGCTGTTGAACGTGCCCCATGTTATAACTGTGCCAACCCAAGGGGGCATGTATCCTGAGGGGCAGCCAAGGAAAGGGGAGGTCAGTACAAATTCCAGTTGAAGCTCGTTGTTTTTGCCTTCGCTCTGGCTTTAGCTCTGTTGTTGATCAAATTTAATCATATTACACATATTTCGCTCTTTACAGTCTGTTACCCCAATATGGCTCCAGGCCATGAACATGGCAGCAGCACAAAAAAATCAAAACAAATGTGCTAGCATTAGGGATGGGCAGAATAAAATATTTTCGTGTTTGGATTATTTATATATGTATTTAAATTATTTATTTATTTATTATTTATTCGTTATTTATTTAAGATTATTTATTTACTATTTGTTCTTTATTTATGTACTATTGATTTATTAGTAAATTATTATTCATCTATTACTTATTTATTAGCTATATATCCTTTATTTATATTATTTAATCTTTAAAGTTTTCCCTTATTAATAAAAGTAACCAGTAAGGACGGAGCTACAGTCGGACGCAACCGACTGTAGGAGACCCTGTACTTTGTGTTTTCTTCGCTGTTTCTTATCCGATCGTGACGTAATTTACAGTATCGGTGGAAATTGTCATATACTACGTACATACCAAATCCTAAGTCATTAGCTGTTAAACTGTAGATTTAAAACTGAAAACTGTTGCTAATTTGGTTTTTCGGTTAGCGAATGAATGGAAGGAGTTATCAAAAAACCCAAACTATCTTGATCTGATGGCTGCATAGAAAAACATAAATACCAAAAAATTGTATTTATAGCTCCTATAGTCTGCAAGATATAGGTGGCTTCTCTGTCTGCGCTATCTTCGCTGTTTCTTTTCCGTTGGTAATATAATTCACAGCATTGATGGATAATACCATAGGCTGGGTACATGCCAAATCCCAAGTCTTTAGCTTTTAAACTGTGGCTGTTGTGGGATTTACATACATTTACAAAATAATGGTTTGTTACATAACTTAGCTGTTTCTTGTCCGATTGTAATGTAATTCACAACATCGACGGATAATTCTGTAGGCTACATATATGCCAAATTGCAAGTTTGTAGCTTTACTATTGTGGCTGCAGTGGCACATATACGTATTTTGAAATAGATTGTCTCTTGCATATCTTCGCTAATTCAAATTCAAATCATAAATAAATTAATAGCATCGGTGGAGAATACTTTGGGCTACGTACATGCCAAATTACAAGTTTGTAGCGCTATTATTGTGGCTGCTGTGGCGTTTATAGTTTTAGAGATTTTTGAGGTAGGTGTAGATTTTTGATAATTCGCGGATGAAGGAGGCGAGATATCCAAAGTTTGAAACAAACTTGATCTGCTTGCATTAGCTGACCACCTAAATCCGGAAAGGTGGTGTCTTTATCTCTTATAGTTGCTGAGATCTAGGTGTTCATACGGACAGACGGACAGACACACAGACGGGCAGACGGACAGACGGACGGACGGACAGACGGACATGGCTATATCAACTCAGCTCGTCGTCCTGAGTCAGAATATATATACTTTGTGGGGTCTACCACGCTTCCTTCTGCCTGTTACATACATCTGTCAGTTGCACTAAATTAATAGACCCTTTTACTTTTTTAAAGTACAGGGTCTAAAAATATTTTACAATTGAAAAATTCGTTTTTCTAAACTGAATCCGAATTAAATTCTCGGTAAATTGAATTATATTTTAAGCATTACATATTTCAATTATGCAGCTTGGAAACGCGTTACCATTTATCAATTCCAAAGTTATTTTATTTTAAAATTCTATATTTCAAAACTCTAAAGTCCCAAGTTGTCGATACTATCGCCTGCGATCTTTATACCCGCCCATCTCTAGTCCGTTTGGATTTGTGCTTTTGGTCTTGTTGTTTACATGCTCAGCGACTGCCAAATGGGCAAAATAACCAATTTGAAAAT
The DNA here is from genome assembly GCA_035045125.1 of Hypselothyrea guttata. Classification (NCBI taxonomy): domain Eukaryota; kingdom Metazoa; phylum Arthropoda; class Insecta; order Diptera; family Drosophilidae; genus Hypselothyrea; species Hypselothyrea guttata. The sequence continues at coordinate 499,793 of JAWNNJ010002265.1, forward strand.
TAATGCCTTTAGGATATTATTCATAAAACTCATGTTGCTGCTGTTGCTGTTGCTGCTGCTGCTGCTGCTGATGTTGTTATTGTGAGTGCTGTTTAAAGCAACACGAGCCTCACTGTGCCAGTGTCCGAGTATGCCGAGCATGAAAGCAAAATCAGTTAGGACAAACACCAGCCACCATTTTGACCAATGGCAAGCTGCTGCGCCCTGCGGCCTCCACAACATATTTATGCATGTAGATTTTTGGTTACGCCATTTATGCTTCATTCCATTTTCCATTTTCAGCAAAACTCTCTTTCAGCTCTTCTGCTATCAGAGCCATATTTCTGGCTAGCAAAACTTGCCACTGACTTTAGTATTTTTATACCCTGCACCAATTGAAAATGAATAAAAACGGGGATGATAATTTTGGGTGTGACAGGCAGAAGATGATGCGCCAAGTTCCAAAAAGTATTTATATTCTTTATCAAGACGATAAGCTGAGTCTAGTTATCTCTGACTCTTGGTTTAATATTGCATTAAAAATATAGGGTACAGGGTATTTTACAATCGGTTACATCCGACTAATCAGAAGCCTATTCTGGCTGCATGCTCTCTTAGCTTTTTTCGGTGTAATTGCCCTGCGGTATTTGGCGCGTTGAAGTTTGCCAGCGACCGCAAAAGTTTATTGCGCGCTATAAATTTAATGCAAAAGCATTTGACTCCGAGACGCCGACGAAGCGCTGAAATATGCAGCGAATGCCATAATTCAATTTGGGCAATTTTCGCTAAATGCCACACAAATGAAAGCAAAAGTTACACACAAAGAGCAGAAATTAGCAAAATGTATCTAGACACATATATCTATGAACCTCACAGTTGTGGCAATTTCATTCAATATTCAGTTTGAAAAATTATGAAGCTGAGAAAGTGTGCCAAGGTTAAAGAGCATCAGTCAAATTGTCAATGAGCACAACAATCAAGCAGTCAGTTCCTCACTCTCTGCTTGATTCAGTCGGCCAAGTTCAGTTCGTATCAATGCGCCAAGCGGAATAAAATGCTGTAGGAAATGATTGCGGAAATTACACTAAATCGCAGTCAGGCGCGTGTATGTCACACACACACACACAAACACACACACACACACACCCACACACATACATATATACATATATATGCGTGAAGCGTTGGCTTCGCAACCACAGCCAACGCCAGCAAATGACTACCAACCAAAGGCCCATGTGGCGTATGAGTAATCCAAATATTTTGCTGTGGCCGTTGAGAGAGTTTTTTTGCATGAATACCCGCAGGGTGCTATTAAGTTTACACTCGTTAAAGCTTAAAAAATATATTGAACTTGCAATAACTCGTTTAAAAAATGTATAAAAATGTCTTCAATAAGTTTCTTACGTGCTAAATAAAAATATATATGGCTTTAAATGCGAACAATTAATACATAATGCAACCACAAATTATTAGGTATAGGCTTAAGTTTATTTTGTTTATTATTGATTATTATTATTTATTTTGTATTATTTTTAATGTCTTAAAAATATATATTTTGATATACTTTTTTTTGGTTTATTAAAACTCTGCTGTCTGCACATTTTCCATCTGCTTGCTGTTTGTTTTTTGATTGTTTTTTTTGTTTTGTTGGTAGGTTGCCGTATTTAAAGTAAATAAAAGTAGCAGTAAATAAAACATGTTGCTTTTGTGTGTCGTTTGTCTGTCGGCTGCGTGTGTCGTCGCTGTCAAGTGGTTTGGCAATCTGAAAGTTTAATAAGACATTCACTTTAATTCGTGGCACGTGGCGTCCAGACCCCAAAGAGTTGTGAAACTCAAATACGCCAAGGCAGGAGAGAGAAACCAAAGAAAAAACACGCCAAGAGATGTAATTTTTTTTTGGTAAAAAACCCAAAAGGCAATTTGATACACGACAACACCCACACAGCTATACAAAAAGCCACACAGACTTGTGACTTGTTTAAAAATGTCGCTTATGGCGATCAGTTAAATGCCTTGACTTTCGCCTGTCAACTTCTGATGTCAACTAATTTATTTTGGTCGCGTGTGCCAGTCTGGGTCAAAGAAAATGCTCTGCTAATATTTGGCTAAATTTTCCGACATGAAGTTCAGGTTACATTGAACTCTGTTCTGAGTTCAGTTATAGTTTGTTTCGCAAAAAATGTGGCATAAAAATGCTTTATTAATTTATGCATAATGTATTTTTTGTCTGCATTTATAATAATTGCGTTGATTGACAAATATTTACACAGTTATCTGTTTAGTAATTAAATGTTTTTGGCATGGTTCTTTTTTATTTAAGCGTAAATTGCTATTTAAACCAACACAAATTTACAGCGACAGACTGCAGCTAAAAATGTTTTTATTGATTTTTAACATAATGATAAATAAAATGTTTACTCATGAATTAAAGGTGTGTAAACTTTTTAATTGGTTAAAAATGCAAAAATATCAAACAATATTTTTGATAAGTTTTTTATATTAAACAAACAGTTTGCTGATCGATATTTGCTGTTTAATATATTTTTTTTATCGCCAGTCAACTTTAAAAATCATCTATATTATATAGCTATTGCTGCATTTATTCAGTTTAATTTGTTTATTTTAATTATTGATGTTATTGGTCAGCATTATTCGTCTTCAATCAATAAATAAAGCTACAAACAATTTAGTTAATGCAAGAGACTTGCTAGAAAAATGTAGCACATTTTTAATTTAAATAAAACCATTTATTCTCAAATGCAAAAAATCTTTAAAAATTTTTCAAATTTTTCAAATGTCAAAAATAATTTTTGTAGAACATGCAGCAAAGCTGACCAATAAATTTAATTAGTTTAAATAACGCGCTGCGGCTGTAGCTGTAGCCAAAGCAGCTGCCAGAGTCACAAGCAGACCAAAAAACTTTGCCAAATTAGTTCAAAGTTCAAATTTTGGGGCAGCAGCAACATTCTACAATAGCAACAACAATCTGTAGAGTACAGCCAACAAAAAAACCAAACAACGCCGAGTCAATTATTAAAAATAATTACTTTGAGCCAAGTTGTAGGAGCATTTGCTAGCTGTAAACGCTTCGGTGTCTGCGTTTTTGTCAGTCGAAGTCCACTAAAAAGTTGCCAAAAGGCGAGGTAAAAAACCAAGTTGTGCCATTTGTTATTTATAAAAGATTAAACCATACACAAAAAGCAGTGTCCAGACAGAGTTCTGCATGAAAAAAACATGCAGAAATTATAATAATATTTACCTAAATATGCCAACCGTTGTCCCTTCCAAGTATCTGGGTGTGTGTGTGTGTTGGCTTATTTATGGCCATGTCCCTAATTGAATTGCAGTTTATTTGACTGAGGCTACTTACACAACAAAAGCTGCCCGCGCAGTGGCCACAATTTTTTAATTAACTTTCGACGCTGTGGCAAAGGTCATTTCAGTTGTTGGCCCAAATGATTTATGGCAAACAATTATCAGTTTAAATGGCTTATTGAAATAAGCAAAGGCAAAAGCGTTTCACCTGCCGTTGGCCAAAGGCTTTAGTATCCAGCTTTAATTACACTTTTTATATAATCAACGTAACAAGCTTTCAAAAGTTGCAAGCAAAACTGTAGTGAAAACTCTGAGAACGCAGTGTCGAGTTGCCAGCTGAGCTTTAAACTTGTTGCTCAATTAAAATAGAAGTAAAATAACTGTACAGATTTAAGTTGAATTTTACATTTGCGAGTATGTGATCATAAATGAATAAAATAAAATAAATTTACTTCAGAAATAAATGCAAATTTACCTGCTAGCTGCATAAAACGTAAAACAATAAATCGAATATAAAATAAATAATAAATAAATAAAATATTCCAAATAAAACTGCAGTCCTAAAAGTTTTAGTTTGAAATTAAATAGAATCTTCATTTTAAAATAAATTTTGCTGTTATTGCCTAACCGGAATTTATGTGGCAATAATGTGAAATTAAATTCATTTATTTCATATATTTCATTTATTTAATTCACTTAGCTTTTGATTCTATCTGCCAATAGCCAACATATGTAATAAAAATTAATTCACAAAAAAAGCATTCATTTGAATTTCGTTGAGAGATATATAGAATATTTTATAGACTAAAAATCTTAAAAAAAATCGATTATATTTATATTTAAAAAAAAAATCTAAATAAAATTGCAATAAATAGGTGCGTTTAATCACATTTAAAACGGTTTGATTTTAATTAAAATAATCTTCATAGGTAAATTTGCTTCTAACAATAATGATGATATCCAGGCCTAACCAAACCATATTCGCCATTTGTTGTCATCGATGGCGTAAAGTTATTCAAATAATTCATCGGATAGGCCCAGAGAGCTTTGAACATGTCCTGTTTGGGTTTGTCAGTGATGGCAGTGTGACCAGAGCGTAGTTTACGGCTCTCCGCGTATTTCTTAAACTGCTGCTCACCGAATTTGTCGAGACTCTCCTTATAAATCTCACCAGAGCGCTGAGATTGCTCCTCCTGCTGCCCTGGATACCAGGCTAGGGTATCATTCCATCGATCACGATTTACTAGAGTGCGTCTGTTTGAGTTTTGATAGAAGCGCAATTGCTCGGCGGTGATTATCTCATCGGTCTTCATGCTGAATTTTTCTAATATTATATACAATGTAAATATGTGCGTTGGGATTTATTGAATGACTGAAACAAACTTCAACTATTTGATGTCATAAAAATATTTTGACATTTAGGTCACAGTTTAAACAGATTTGAGTATTTAATTACACGCTTTTAGTTTATTTTCAAATTGCTGTGAAAAATCTCTTCAACTATTAGCTAATATAATTGATTGCCAACATCAATTCAACAGCATAGACAAAACTATTTGCATTTATGTAGTATAAATGTAAAATAACCGCAAAAATTTCACTGCATCGCAAAGAGAAATTCAACTAAATAAATAAATGTAAATGGATCGAGTGCAACAACTACAATAGTTTTTCAATGTTCAATTTTTGTGGAAAATTTTCACTTTGTTTTTTGTTTATTTATATGATTGATAAAAAAAACCCCCCGCTTGAAAATCGATTGAGTATTGGCAAAGTTATGACCATTCAAAAATTTAACAAAAATATTAAACATTTTGAAGGGGTTTTTAAACACTAAAGTCATTATACCCTCTCTCTCTATTTTTGGTGTTTCCAGGGCATGACGGCTATTAAAATGTCGCTTGGTGTGCATAAAAACAGAAAAGGAATTAGTTGGACATTTGTGAGTGTTTGTTTTAGTTGGCATTAAAGTGCAACTAAATACAATATTTGTATTCGAAATTAAATGCCATAAACTGTGTGTAATTTGCTGCAGACAAACTATGCAACATATTTCAGCGACACAACAATTAAAACTGCATGCTGTGAGCGCTCGAATGAGGGCAAGGGAAACCAAAACAGAGAATTTCAAAATTTACATTCAAATCCAGTCAAATACAAAATGAGCGGAGAAAGCGAATCAGCGAGAAGGAGAGAGTGAATGAGATTTAGGGAGAGAGAGGGAAGAGCAAGACTGTGTCACGTTTTGTTAGTCATAAATTTCGCATTATTGCGCACAGCATTGGCTTGCATAGATTTTCATGCATTTCGGTTAATAAAAACCGAGCAGCACGGAGAAGCAGAAAAATGCAGCATAAAAAACACAGCAGCAATGAAATGGCGGCCAAATGACAACAACAACAACAACAGCAACAATAAAAACAACAACGACTGGCAACAATGAGAGGAAATAGCAAAAAAGCCATTTTGATGGGCAACATGGCGTATGCTTAACCACATCCGACTACACACTTCCGCGCATTTGGTGTAACAAAACCGCGCGCTGGTTGTTAACAAATGACTCGATGTGGTCGCCGCCTTGCCAACACTGCGGGTTAGACCACGACACCAGCAACAGCAACAACAACAGCAACAACAACAACACAGACAACAACCGGATGGGTGTAGCTGACCAGTCGGACACGCCCGACTGCAGAATACCCGTTACTACACATTTTAAATATAATTTTAGCAATTACAAGTCAGCAGCTAACGCTGCGCGCTGCATGTAGAGTTTATAATTTTCTTTCAAAACGCAGCAGTAATGCTGCTTCTTAGTTTTTCTAGACATCTGTACACTTCTATCTACATACATTCTGAAAATGGCTGCTCTAGCTGATATAGTTTTTGAGATCTCATCGTTAATACGCTCTCAGCTCCTTCTGAACTAGAATAAATATACTTTATGAGATCTGCCACGCCTCCTGCCTGTTACATACAAAGTTATTAACCCTGTTTTTACGCATTTCACAGGGTATAAAAATAACATGACTCCATGGACAGCAGCCGACGCCTGATTGCATATCTGTAATGACTCATTTCACATGAACATTTTGCGGCGGCGCGGGCAGAAACAGAGACTGCGGAGGAATACATATCTCTCTCCCTGTCTTTCTCTCCTTCTCCTGCTCTCTCTCCCTCTCTCACTCTGCAGCTAGCTCACATTAAATCACATTCAAATAACGCGTGGCTGGCTGCTGCATCAGCACTTGGCATTAGCGAGCTGGACAACAGTTTTAAGTTGCAAATTACAACAGCATGTCGTCATCGTTTTTCGCTCTTGGAGCAGAGGAAGCAGAGGAAGCTAGTGTTAGCAGCTACACTCAGAAAAAAGTCTGTATTTTTATGGATGAAATAAAGAACAACTTTAAATCAAATACAAATATATTTAACTCAACTAAAACATACAAAATTTATAAATTTAAAACACATTGAAATTTATGAATAATTTAATATGCTTTTATTTTCTTAATAATAATATTATTTTTACAATGATTACTTGAATAATCATATTAAATTGTTTGAGTCCAAATCCAGGTTTTATTTAATTTAACTTGGATTTAACTATTTTCTCCGAGTGTAGCGGGTGCATCGCATTCGCGTTATAATGTTGCCTGCGCTCATGTGGCAGCTGTGGTCAAAGTGCAGCCATTAGTCGTCGCCAAAAATGAAATCTATTCCCCCTTTCTAACTCTTTACGGTCTCTCTATCTGTCTAAATCTCTCTCTACCTCTGCATAACTTATTCCCCTCTCTCTCTCTCTCTCTCTCTCTCTCTCTCTCTCTCTCTCGGTCTTTTTCTGTCTCCCTTTCTCGCTGCTGACTCTGAACTCTGGCTCTGACGCTGTCTGCTATCTGCGCTTCACTTCTCCGCTTTCTCTCCCTGCTGCTGATTTCTTCAGCTCACTCCGCTGCTTCTCCTCCTCCTCTGCCTTTCTCCTTTCTCACTTCCGCGCCCTCTATCATGTGCTGTCGCTCGCGCTGCCTTTAATTAGTCGCGTTGACCGCATAGAGCAACAAACAGGCAGCAAACAGCCAAAATCCAAACCCTAACCCAAAGCCAACCAAAGCAAGTGGCTACAACGTTTCTCTATACACTAAGAGAAATAAAATTAAGAATTTCATGCATGAAATCACGAAACCACCATTTTGAACGTGAATAAAAAAAGCTAAAATGCTAAAGTAGAGCATAGAAAAAATCTAAATTCAAGTTCGTGCGAAATTAAAAATATAATATAAATAGCCAAACATAATTTACTTCAGTGAAAATATTTTGATTATTATATTTTTTGTTTTTATTTATTTACAATTATTCTATATTAAACAAATCTCCATTTAGCATTGTTATGTTTTCTTGTTATGTTATCTTGGTCTATTTGTTCCATTGTTGCAATAGTGCTAAGAGCACTTTTTTAATTTAATTTTAAGATATAAATAAATTTATTTAGAATTTTTTAGAGCCTGTACTATGGAGACCCAGATTGAAGGGTCTCCGTTTTGTCGGCTACATCCTACTGATCTTCGACTACGATTACAGCTGCGTGCTTCCCATCCTACTGATCTGTTGCGTCCCATCTGCTTCTAGAATTTTTCGTTAAGAGTTCACTCGAACTTCATTTCAGAACGCTATTTTGTCTATGTGTAGTTCTCTCTTTACGCGCTTGAGTGCTGCTGTCGCTTGGTGTCAAAGGGTTATCGCATGGCCTCCGTCTGTCCCTGCGTGCCTCTGTCCCTCCGTCTATCTTTCCGTCCGTCTCTTTGTCGACTGTTGACTGGTTTGTAACTGTAATTGGCCTAAGTACGCATACACACCTGAGGCTTGGAGCTCTGACATGAGAACTACTTAAATGCCCATTCTAATGCCCGCTGCCTGTTTCGCATTTGACTCCAACTGCACTCTTACCCTCCTTTCCCCTCCCCATCCCTTTCACTCGATGGTAACATGTTTTGTTTATGCATTGCAGCGCTGCAGGCTCATGTTGCCACTGAATGGCCCTCGAAGTCAGCTGGGGGCACTAATGTCAGTTGTTACGCCGACTCCATTGACAGTTACAGCGCGTGCTGGGATGCGTACTTGATGGTCTGCGCTATTAAACGCCAGCAGCGCAAATCTGTCCGATATTTTCACTTTTGTGCAACAAATTTAAGGCAAATTTCAGGGGAAATACAATGGGAAAATGTTTGTCTTTCATGCTTATAATAAAGCTGCTTAGAAGTGAAAGAAAAATCAGAATTGGAAAGGAAATTCACAATAAGAAAGGACGCTATAAATAAAATTATTTTTATTTCTAAAATTTAGATACCAATTGAACAAGGCATAAAAATATAAATAAATAAATAAATGGTTGAATAATTAATTCAAATTCAATTCAAATTATGTATTGATTTTAAGCCAATCAATAAATTCAATTCATATTAAATAGGTGAAACATAAAATGGAACTTAAACCAGTTTCAGAAAAGCAAGACATAAGTCTCTGCAAAATATTATACAGACTATACATGCAGTCATTTAATCAGAGTTTAACAATCTTGAAATATACATACTTTAAAAATTAAAAAAAAAACCTTATTAATTCTTTATTAATTAAATTAAAGACTTTCGCATAGCAGGCAAGAGTAAACATATTTTAATAATTTCAATACAAATACTTTTTAGCTAAAGTTGTTTTGCACAAGTCTAAGAATTTGTTATGCCAAGCTGTAATTTTTTAAATGCAAAGTTTCTAATTCGATGATTTGCTTTAGAATTTTTGGATTGTAGGCAGCTGTTGTGGTTAAGCAGAGCGTGGCTTAAATAGTTGAGAGTTGGCAGCTAATAGTTTTTAATATTTGCCTGCGAAACGTGGCAAACTTTATGCTGGCAGCAAAAGGCCAGCTACATGTGCCAGATAAACCCAAAAAATATGCCAAAGTTTTTTAATTTTTTTCCCAGCAAAATGCTGACACTGGCAGGTCAGTAAGCGAACCCCTAAGAGCCAGCCGAACGGCAGAGTTTGAGCCAATTGCAGCTGGCTGTAACAAATTTTTGAGTTTATCACACGTGCCAAATTCGTGTGGCCAGCAAAAATACAAAAAATAAAAAAAGTGCGGCAACTACGTGAGACTTGCAACTGCAGTTTTGCCCAAAATACTTGAATAATATCGGAGTGTGCATCTGTGTGAGTGCTTAGCCTCCATTTTGTGATTTATGCCACGCAGTTCAATGCAAAAAGTCAACTAGTCAAGTCATAAACCACATAATTCATGTCGGCCCACAGAAGTGTGCATTTATTCAGCCATCTCTGGCCAAAGGGACGCCTAATTGTCTGACTTTTGCTGGCAATTTGTGCGTCTTAGTGCATTAGCTTATTTGACTGTTTTCCAGTCAAACTGCCTGACAATAGGCATTGACCCATTTTTGTGCAGGTCATCGCCAAGAATACTCTATCAAACCGGAAGACAGCCAGAGTTGATTGAAATACTTGGAAAATATCTGAGAAATTATGCAAATTTTAAATCTATAAGAAAAAGTATTTTTTTATATTATTTAAACATTTTATTTTGAACTTATTGTTTGTAGAAAATAGAAAAAATAATGTTTATTTTTATAAATTATATAACTTTATAATTTAATTCAATAAATAAATAATTTTCTTAAATAAATAAAATGGTTGCAGTTAAGTATTTGATTGTAGAAATGATAGCAATCATAATAATTAATATTTTAAATTTATATAAAATTCAATGTAAATTTAAAAACATTCTATAAAAAATGGCTAAAATAATTGTAAACCAGTTTTAATTTCACTTTATTTTAAATATATTTTGGGGTAAGTTTTCATAAAAAAAATTGGAAAAATCAAATTTGCTCTTTCTATACAGAATTTCCGAGTGTATTTATTAGTCGCCTTTCACTCCGCATACAATTTTAATGCTACAGTTTCTTTTGCTGGCGCTGGTGCTTTTTTATTCTTTTACTATTATTGTTTGGCTTTTATTTAGCCATTTTCATTGTTATGCGATTTTGTGGGCCATATTATTGTTACGGTTGGCAGTTACCCACGCTTCAATGCCATCACTTGGCATCTTTTCTGATTGTGATGCTGATGTTGATGCTGATGCCCCTTCGCCTCACGTAATTTAATTCAATGTAGCGTTTCAAATTGAATCTGTTGAAAGCAGCGCGCAAAGAAAATAGCTAAAGTCGCTGGCGTTTTTTCTTTATTTTTTCGCTTTCACTCACACAGGAAATTTCCATTAGCAACAAAAAACGAGCAAAAAAAAAAAAAATGGAATAGAAAAGATGGAAGAGCAAACCCAAAATGCCAAACAATGGCAACTAAGTAGTATTTCTGCTGGGGGATGTTTCGAAATTTAATTGAGCAATGACAGGAAATGAGTGGGGTTTACTTCTTTCGCATTGACCACATGAGCAATAGACCAAAAGTCAACGGAGCACGAAGCTTATTAGAGAAAACCCCTTCTGGACTCACGTAGAAACCACTTGAAACCAGAGCCCAGAGAAGCAAAAAACCGAAACTGAAACCGAAACTCAAGAAAATTAATTGCAATAAACGTGGTGAGAAGTTTCGTTGAAGCCCCAGCCACTTTCACGCCCCCAAAACTAATGAAGTGTCGCAATGGGATAATTAAGCTTTTAATCGCACTCTGTCTGTCGTTCTGTCTTGCTGTCTGCGGCGTGTTAACGTGCTCAGTTTTCCAGCTAGTTGTTTGGCAATTAGTATTATATTTTATGATCGATTTGTGCGCACACATAAGGTCATAATTTAATTTGCCATTTCCGCCGGATGCCCCAGCGCGACTTTAAATCACACCAGAAGGCTGCGTGTCATGTGTGCACAAAGTTTTCTCTGTGTGAATTGTGGGTGTTGGCATAGACAAAAGCGCTAACTTAAACAGTGAGACACAAGGCAAACAGAGCAACATTTAACAAAACTTGAAGAACAACAAACAACATTCAGAGCGCAAAGCAAACCGAATAAGTTATGCCCTAGACTCTGGGCATACTTGGACCGAAAGATTAAGAATATAGTAGAAATGACCAGAATATTCATAAAAAAATAGAATATTCATAAAATTTAGAATTCTGTTGAACAACATAAAATACACAGCTCGCGCTACGCGCTTTGTACGTATAATAAACATTAGTAATGTGAATTGCAACATTTTACTTTATTAAAATAAGTTTTCTAAACACTCTTTGCTTCTTTAAACAATTTAGTTTATAAGCTTTAAATCAAAAGTTTATTTCAATTTTATTTTTATTAAATAAAAGATGTTTGTTTTGAGTTAATAATTTTTAGAATTTATTCAAATCAAATCTACTGCTTTATTGAATTTGATCTGCAGCAAAACTGGAACACTTTCAGCAAGTGTATGGCAGGAAAAGAATGAATTTTCTTTGAGCTGGTAAGCAATGGCAACAGCTCCTTGGCAAAAGATAAACATTGATGGCGTTGTTGTCGTCTTTGCTTGTCTGCTGGCAAGTTAAGCCTGGCATCGTGTGAAAGTAGCCAAAGCCGCAGCCCTGAGGCTGCTAATCCTTTAAACACAATCGCAGCCGAAACAAGCCAAACAACAGAAGGCAGCTCTAAGCAAATCGGTACAGATTCTAGCAGACCAAACATGCTAAATTGCACTAAATTGTATGACAAATTACAAGAGCAACCCATGCACACATACACACGCACACACGCACATAGATACACACACATATACACATAGAGCTTGTTGTGTCTTGGTCGACATTAAGCTGATTGTTTTGTTTGGCTTAGCATTGAAATGTTGATATAAATTAATTAGTAACAAAAAGGGCGAGGAGCCAACTGAAATATAGTTAGAGAAAGCCTCACACACACACACACACACAAACTCTCACACACTCACACATACAAGAGAGACCACAGGCAAATAAATAGAGCAGAAATATTTAAAAGTTTTGTCGAGTAAAAATTATTTGCATAGCCAAGAGGGAAAAGCTTTGCTAGCCTAGTAATAATTTATGTGCTTACTAAAGGTCTCTAAGTTGGGTTTAAAATACCCTGAAAATTTTGAAGCTTGAAAGGGAATATGCGCAAGTTTAAGCAGCTGTAGCTTAAACATTTAAAATCGTGTAGCAATGTTTGAAGCATATAATTTTGTAAAGTAAGTTTTAATTTGATTTTATAATTTTTTTTCTTTTTTTCAATACATATATAATGTAATCTTATTGTTTACAGCACAGCTGTTAGTCAAGTGCTTTTAACAGCTGTAATTTTATCTTCTGTACACTTTATTTATTTTCTTCAATAAGCTGCAATTTATTTATGTTCATATTGTTAACGAACTTCTTATGCCTTTTGCAGAATTTGTATAAAATATGTAGTTCATACGGCATGCAGTTTGTAATTGCACTTTGATTGACTTTTTGTGCAGCATTTAATTGAAATATAATACCAGGCCGTAATTTATAAAACTCCTACTCAACTTCACGCTGTGCATAATGATACTAATTGAAATGTGTCAAACGGACTCAAAGTACTAACTGACAGCTGTTGAGTCTCCTCCTGCATCAAATTTCCCACTCTTCCCTCACATTATATCAATTTGATATCTCTGCGGCTCACTGCATATTTAAACATGATTTATAAGCCGCATTCATTGATTGTTAATTGATTATTTAAACTTGTTTGAATGCACTGTGAAATTGACTGCATTAAATGCAATTAAAAATTAAAATAAATTGCATGCATTTAGAGCAAGTGAATTAGACATTTTCAAGCTAGATTTTATGCATCTTAATATTTGTCTAACGAAACTTAATAAACTAGAATTTTGGTTTAATTGAATAAATTTATATTTGCACTTATTCGTGAATTATGTATTCGTATTTTCTGTTTTCTTTACTTTACATTAATCCTTAAACAATTTTCACGACTGTATTAAAGTTAATTTAAACACTATTTCCATGATTTATTTTAATGTAAATTTTTATAATCTTGTATAGTTCAATTTAAGTTAAATTGAATATTTTTTTCATGATTTAATTAAGTTAATCATAACAAATTTTTTTTTAAATTCATTTGAACATCGTGTTCATGGAATATAATTTTCATGATTTAATTGAATAAAATATCGACTGACAGAAATAAATAAATACTTTGAGCTTTCACTACTAAAAAAGTTATGGCTTCAAGCTTTATTTAAATCTTTGCTCTGTTCAATTTTGCATATATATTTTTTAAACCCAACAAAAGCTTTTAGTTTGTCGCACTGCAAATCAGTTTGTGTCACTTTTTCTGCAGCCTTGGCACATATTCAAATTAGTCTTTATAAGTGCATTTACATGCAGCTGCTCTGGCTCAACAAATTAATCTTTTTTTACTCTCTACTTCATGTGCTAGTTCGTTCCTCCATTTTCTTCTCTATTTCTCTCTCTGTTTTCTGCTTCGACTACACAGTTCCCATTCTTGCTCAGCATCATCAGTGAGTTTGCTCTAATTCAATTGCAGTCGACCAAACATTTTCTTAGCATTTTTCACACAACTTTTTACGCTTTTCATTTGCCACACGTCACACACACAAGCAAACACGCACACACACATGTGCAGCCATATGTTTATTGACTCACACATACAGACAAACACTTCTAAATTACACTGAGCATGGATTCGTCTCTTGTCGCCTTTGTCGCCTTTTGCAGCGTTGTACATTTGCCTGTTCCATGTGGCAGTTGCATGTTTAATTGCAACTAAAAACAACATAAAAAGCAAACTAAAAAAACAAAGAGAAACAAAAACAACTACAAATGGCGCTGGCAAGTTCTGTGAACTGTGCCGAAACATGGCAGAGCAGACATTAAATTTAAAGGGAGCGCCACAAGCCATAAAGTGGTATAGAAAGCACCAGACGAGTGTGCGAAAAATAAAGTACAATTAACAACAAAATTGTCATGTTTAACACAATATTAATAAATAATAAATAAGATCTTTGCATATTTTTAATATTTTTTATTAAACAAAAAAAAAGTTGTAAATATAATTTAGATTAAAATTTTTTTTAAACAATGTTTTGTATATAAGTTTTCAAAATATTTTTTTAAAAGGAATTACCATCTTTGAATTTCGATATTTGCACAAGTTTATGGCTCGGCTAAAATAAACAAAAATAAAGCACAATACAAAACGCAAATTTTTAGAATTTTTGCTACGATTTTTTGTTTATAATTTTTTTTAAACAAATTTTTAATTGATTAGCTTGTTTTTATTTGAATAAAAATATATAAACAAATTTTTTTAGCATATTGCCAAATACTTTTAATTATTTCTAAAAACATATTCATTACTCTTTTTTTTTTTTAGTAAAATTGCCGTCAAGGTCGCGGCAGTCAGACTTCATTACCGCGTTTCCGGTTGACTTCTTGCTGCTTATATATTTACCACTTGTAGGCAACATCATTAGCTCACCCTGCCCATTCGCCTAATTGCAGGGTATTTGAAATGTTGTTCAGTTTGTTCTGTTTGCTCTTCTGTTTGTCGCTCGTCGTCCGTTGTCTGCCGTCTCTCGTCCCTCATCGCTCGTCCCTCGTCCGTCGGTTTCCTGCAATTTGTGAGCCAGCGTCGCAGCAGCAACAGCAGCAGCAGCAGCAGCAGCAACAGCAGCAGCAACGTCGCCGCAGGTGTCAGCGCTGACGTCGAAGTCGACTGCGATACGAGAGCTTTGCTTTCCTTTTTGACACACCATTTTGCATGTTGCATGAGCTGTTAGTGAGCGTGTATGTGAGTGTCTCTCTCTCTCTCTCTTTCTTTGTGTGTGTGTGTGTGGCGCATATGTCACTTGTCTAAATAGCAGCAGCACTCACCTGGGCAGCGAGAGAAGAGAGCGGAAGAGAGTGGGGAGGGGGCAGGACGAGGCCACCGGCAACAGCGTCTGGCCATGCATGCAAATGCAACATTTGCAACTGTTTGTGCGCCCATGTTGTTGTCTTCCTTTTGCTGCCTGCCTCTTTTGATACCCTGTAGTCATAAAATGCGTAAACAGGGGTATAGTAAGTTTGTGTTAATATATGTCTTTCTATATGGCGGATTTCGCAATATGTATAAAACTGAATCGATCTAAATATGTTCGCCTATTTTATTAACTATAAGAGACAGATTATGCGTAGATCAGGCAAATTTCAAAACCAAGTATTAAGCGTAATATTTGTTTATTGTAGCACTCTGGATTATAGTATTCAATGTTAAAAATTGCAATAAAATCGATTGATAAACACAGAAGTTATTAAAGAAACAATACTGCAACGCACTCGGTCTTAAAAGTATGCTACAATAAATGACAATAATGTAGAGGAAGTTGTAGCACTTCGTATGCTGTTGGTTGCGTCCGACTGCAGTCTTTTTGCGTTTTTTCTGCATGCGCTATGTACAACAAGGTGGCAACACTGACACCAGCGCTGACAACAGCAACAACAACAGCAACAACAACGAGAAGGCCAACACGTACCGGCAGTAATTTGGCCACCTTGTCGCTGGCTCTGTGTTTGTTTTGGGCAGTGTAACAGCGGCGTCAAATGAACGCAACGAAGCGTGGGAAGCGCAGTCCAAAAACTCGCAGTTGGCAGTTCAGGTGTGTGTGTGTGTGTGTGTGTGTGTGTGTGTGTGTGTATCTGTGTGAGCTATCAACTGCAACTGTGTGAAAATCTGTAAACATTTTGTAAAGCGAATATGCAGCAACATGTGCAGCAGATTTTAAGACTTACAGCCCGATAAATATAACAGCGATTCCTGAGATTTGAGCCTGAAATGCACAGAACGATTTTAATGAAAGAGTTACAGAAATATATTTTGCTAATTTATATTTAGATATTTCATCATTTAAATTTTTCAAACAAATTATTAATTTAAATTTGCTGGAACTTTGCAATGTTTTTCTTTTGCGATTTATCAACGGTAAGGCAAATAATATGCATATTTTCATTTAAATTATTTAAAAACTAATTCACACAATTGTTAAACAAAAAAAAAAAAATAAAAAAATTTGAAATTTTTTAAGAGGGTTACAAATTTTGAAAAAAATTAAAAAAAAAAATTTTTTTGCTTTGCACCAAAATAATTTAGAAAGAAACATACGGTTTGGAAATCGCTTAAGTTTTGGCAAAGTTATGCGTATTTAAAGTTCAACAAAAAGATTGAAACTTATATGTATTATCGATAATATTGTATAGTGTAAAAGTTGAACTCATTGTAACAATGTCCTTTCGATCGTTGATAAAATTGTATTTAAATTCCATTAGAGTCTTTAGTAATTTGGCTAAACTTTTATTGCCCACAGCATTGCCGAATATTTTGAAACAAAGCAAAACAAATCTGTGACTATTTTTGAAATGCATGCAAAAGTTTAAATAAATATCGATATAAATATAATTCATATGTGAAGGCAAACTGATAGCAAAGTATCTGAGCCCCATTCTCCTATCCATGCGCATTGCTTTGCTCGCTCACATGAAATGCAAACAAATGGCAAAGTTAAATTTGAAAATAATAGAAAAACTTTTCACAGTTGCTCTGGCAAACGGCAACAACATGTACAGTAATAACAACAGCAACAGCAACAGCAACAACAACAACAGCAAAGAACAATAACAATAATGCAACTAAAATGAAACTATTTCGAGTGAAATAAATCTGTTAAAATGTGCAAAACTCCGCCAACGGACTTTTGCGGCAGCCCATTTTGACCGAGGGGCATGGCAGTGGTAAACATCTATTTTTTGGGGTTCAGCGAGGGACGTAGATGCCTTTTTTTTAAGGGGGATCAAAGTCAATAGTTATAACAGCATGGTAGCAGATCTAAGCTTTTTGACTGTTAAGCAAATTTACTTGGTGGGGATTAAGGATTCAAGTATAACCCACTGAGCTACGCCCATGCTTTTTGGTATGGGACGGGAAGAATCAGTTTTATTGCCAAACGTGTTTGTTGCTCAATTTAACTAAAAGTGCAGGCATCGTTGTCTGACGACAGAAAAAATATCAAGCAAATGCTTTGAGTAAAATACACAAGACTTAGCAATACCCTGTAGTAAAATACATAAAAAATATAAAATAAAATTTTAAAATTTATAGAGATATAACATCAAATTATAAATTAAAAGGTTCATTGAAAGTTAAAAGTTATTTATAAAATATCTTGAAAAGCAATATTTATGAGTTTATTTATATAATTGGGTATGTAAGAAATATCTTAAATTTAAAAAATTATCTTCTATATTTTTAAGAAATTCTTTTAAAATATATAAAATATTCACGTCGAAAAAATAATATACGTTTCCAATAAATAACGAAATAATGTTGTATATTTTGTGGATTGTCTTTATATCTTTCTATAATTAAAAAAAAAAACAAATCACATTCTAGTATAATTAAAATCAAATATTCCTTAATTCATTTATTAAAATTTTGCATATCTTTTGTCAAACATTTATCATGCTCTGAGCTAAGCTCTGGGCGTTAATAGCCCATTTTTTATAGATTATTTTTGATAAACGGATACAGTGCAAAAGTTATTGACGATAATATTTATCATGGAATTCAACATTGATATAAATTTATTTTATATACATGTGCGCATATATTTTTTGCAGATTTGTTTTGTGGGCAAATGTTTTCATTTTCATTTTCATTGCTGACTTGAAATTGATGCATAAATAATAAATGCTATCATTGTCGGTTATGTGCAATTTTTTAAATACATATTTTTTTTAGCGGTTTGTAGACATGGAAAACAAACAGAAAAAATGGCGCTATTTGCAAACAAATGAATATGCATGCAGGGACAAGAAACAAACAAAGCAAATGTCAACAATTGGCTGACAGTGAAAAGCACCTCAAAAGATCAGCAAAGTTTTCTGGCCTAGACAAAAGCTAAAAGGAAAAGCAAAAAAGGAAAACTGTGTGGGAAATTTTCCATGGGCAATTGGCGCTGGCAGGTGACGTGCCACTTGACAATTGCTACGTTTTCGATTTGTCGAAAAGTGGCAACAACACAACACCAGCAACAAAACTGGGGCTCACAAGGTGCCGGGCACGCCCATTTAGAGCCATGTGCTCGGTTCAACGCCCCCGCAGCGAGCGACAACGTTTACGTGACTTGTTTCATAAACAAACAACAGTGGCAGCGCAAGAAAATTGCCAACATTGTACACGGCGAGAAAAAATCAAGGGTTTCGTAATCGGAATTAACAATTAAATTGCTAAAGTTAAGAAGACATAACTTAAAGCAAGTAAAATTAAATTCTGGATTCATGTTTTTGTTAGTCTATAAAATAAAACAAAATAAAAGAAAAATTTAATTTTCTGCATTGCAAAAATAATAATAAAAAAAATAATAATAAATATATTTTTTAATTAGCATTATTTTATTTTTTTTCGATTTTATATAAAATTTATCTTTTTCTAAGATGCCGCCTTTAATACTTGTTATTCTTATTTTAAGATAAAGTACATTTTAAACATATTTTATTTATTTCATTTTATTTAATTTTTATTAGATTACAACCAATTTTTTAGATTTCACCCTTTGTTATTTGAGTTTCTTTGAACTTGATTGTCTAAGGCAATTTTTCCAACTGTGTAATAGTAGACAGACAGAGAGACAGGCTGAAAGATAGACAGACAGCACACAAAATGGCACAGGTGGCTCATTGTCTAGCTTTCTGTGGGTCTCTGACATTGCTGGCAATTTGCACTTTTGCATACAAGTTGGTAATTGTTTCCGCCCTTTCGCCAGCATGTGCAGTATTTGGCCAGCTGGGCTCATGTCTGCGTGTAATATTTGGCTGTTTTTAATCATTCACAAGTCCAAATCACACATCACAAGAGCCAGCTGCGTCCAGTTGCTACTTTCCCGTTGCCACTTTCCAGTTGCCAGTTTCCAGTTGGCAACTGTAATCAGTGGACGAGCTGCAGATCCCTTTTTGCCGTAATTTAAGCAACTTGTGCAACAATTCAACCTACATTGCTTTCAGCTCTAAATGAGACATGAAAGGACATGAAACTTTTCTCATTATGCCCCACACACACACACACACACACACACACACACACATAGTTTAAGCCACTTATGGGCAACGCTGCGAAAAAACAAAAACTGCCGGCACCCAACAGCAGACGAAACTTGTCGCCCAGACACAATGCGAGTGCAGGCAGAAGCTGTCGAAAGGATGTAGACTGCATACTTGCAGCTGCCTCCCGAGTCAAGTACTTATAGACAGGTGAGATACAACAGACACAGAGACACCGAGACACAGCCTCTATCTCCACGGTGCACAGTGGGCTGCAGAGAACATTTCGGCAGAGAAAAGTAATAGAAGAGTTTTAACTTATATTCATAAATATGCTTTCATCTGTAATCAACTATAGAATTGGCAGTCAATTTTAGTTAATTAAATTTATTAATATTATATTTATTTATTTATATTTATTATTTTATATATATGTATATTATTTATACTATTATATGCTAATAATTACTATATTTAATTTATTTTTTATAATTTTTTTGCATTTTTTATAATATTAGTTATCTTATATAAATCAAATCATATTTGCCTTTAACTTATATTTATTTAGTATTGTACTGATCACACTTGGCGTATGCGCGATTTAATTTTATATTGCCAAATTAATTAATAAATTGTTAAATCGTCTTGAATTGAAAATAGTTTATGTATATTTACTTTGTTTAAGATTGCTACAAAATTATTGAAAGTTTTTTCTTTGTGTTAGCGAGCAACTTGGCCCAATGTGCCTTGACTAAGAGCTAAATAGCAACGCGTGCTGGGGGGCGAGAGCGAGAAGCCAAGAAGAGCCAAGTTTTGTGCCAGCAATTTTCGCGCAAGGCAGAACTTTCAATGCATATTCAACATCATTAGAAAGTCAGGATAAAAATGTAGCAGGAAGCAGCGTGCATGCTGCAGGCGAACGCTGAAAAGTAGGCTATAATTTATGTCATCATGAGGCTGAAAAGACACTTTGGTGTTTTGCAGTTGTTTAAGCAAGTTGTATTTTGTCTTAACTGAAGTTGGAACAATGCTTAAATAAGTGCCAAAATATAAGAACATGAAAAATGCCAATTACATGAGCACACAGGCGTCACAGCAACGTCCTCTGGCAGGATTCTCCTCGGCCTCAATGATTTCCACTGCATTCTGAAGCTCCTCTGCTCGCTTTGTCGACAGCTCATCGCCAGTTCCGATATTCTCCTCTTCCTCCAGCTGAGACTGAATGCTGCGCTCATGCCAAATGCTGTCATAACGTGTGCCATAGGCGAAATTGGCATCGCCATCGGCATTGCTCCATCTGGGATAGGCTGCCACTAAAATGGGAATCATGAGCACAAAACTAAAGTGAAATTGCAAAGA
Source organism: Hypselothyrea guttata (assembly GCA_035045125.1). Classification (NCBI taxonomy): domain Eukaryota; kingdom Metazoa; phylum Arthropoda; class Insecta; order Diptera; family Drosophilidae; genus Hypselothyrea; species Hypselothyrea guttata. Next base: position 520,525 of record JAWNNJ010002265.1, read on the forward strand.
ATGGTCTTACATTGCTCGGATATTTTGGCTGCAAGAGCTGCCACTCCGGGCACAAAGTCGGGAGCCTCCGGATTCAAGCGTGTGTCCAGAGTACGACTTGAGCTGGCCCGGACTTCTGAGGAAGATTCGGAAGATTCGTCAGGGTTCTGCATCTCTAGTCCTTTTGAATCGTTACGCATCACGACTAAGCTCATTTAACTCAATGGATCTACACAACAATATTGAAAACTTTTCTGATTTTTACAAACAAGGTTTATTACTTAACTGGAAATATTATTTTAGCTGTTTGATTTGCTGTTTGACTATGCAACGAACCCTTTGCGCTAATTTATTGAATATAAATCTCGAGTATTTTCCCGACTTGCAAATGTATTAAAGTGAGTATTAAAATTTTCTTGCTGCGCCTAACATTTTCCTTGTTCATATGAAAGTTTGACAAGCAAGGCAAAGCAATGCAAGATTCCAATAAAAAAATACTACAAAAAGTACAAATTATTTTTGTTTAAATTTTGATATTTTTTTGACAATATTGCTCAGAATCAAATGAGGAATGTGACAAAATATTTTTGAATACAAATGCCACTACTTTAATGCTTTAAGCTTCAAAAAATCCTTTTAAATTCGGCACATTACAGTAAAAAAATGTTGTGTTGTGCTCCATTGTTTAAATACTGTACTAAATAATATTCTTTTGTAAAAGGTTTTTTGCCAGCATAAATAAATATAGATATTTTTATTTGTGGAAAATGAGAATTGTAAAAAATGCCGCACAATGCGAAGCCGATTTTTAATGCTTTTGTGCCATTTTGAGCTGCTTTTCGTGCCGTTGGCAGCTGTCACGCCCACCGAACGCCCACCAGCTGCCACTAATGTAAATAGCAACTATTGTATATAAATTGATATGTATGTTTTGTGTAGTTCTTCTATGTGTGTGTATGTAAAAGCCATTGCCGAAAACACAGCATAAAAATGCCGTGCGTCAGGACTTGCCAAATATTTTGCCAAACCAAATAAATCCGTTTCAATACCCATTGCAGTTTGCAACTTGCTGAAAAAAATATACCAACAAATAGAAAATAAAGCAGAAAAAATTGACAAAGAGTGAGATAGGAAGAGATAGAGAAAGAGAGAGGAAGAGATAAAACTGAAACTGGTATTGAATCGATGTGAAAACGCAACGAATGCGAAACTAAGTCACAGAGACAGAGGCCCAGGCTCAGCTGGAGTATTAGTGGATTAGTGCAAAGAGAAAGGGAGTGGCAAAAGAGGGAGATAGATAAAGAGAGAGAGAGAGAGAGACAGAGAGAGATTGGCCACAACTGTGCGAAACCGCATAAACAACAACGTAAATAAATCAATGTAAACAATCGAAACAGTTGTCGGTAAATTGAAATTTGAAATGCAACGCTGCAGTTTCAGTTCATGGATCTGCTGCTTGCCAATGCCTTTGTGACAGCTATGCAAACAGCCAAAAATCTCAAAACAATGCGAGTTTAAGTAAGTAGGCGACGAGCAGATACTCTGCAATAAAAGACAAACCAAACTTGGCTTGCCTAGCTTGACTTTAACAGTTCTATATTTATGTATATCTGCCAGTTCTGTACATTTCCTCAAAATCAGTTCATAATTAAGAGAGATAGCTAGCATTTCGAACAAGCCATGCATACCCTATTATTGATATACAATGGGTATATCACAGCTTTTAGCAACATCTCACGAGCATAACAATTAGCAAGAAACCAGAGCCTGGACACAATAAGCGTTAATTGACATTGTAGCATCGGGTTGACCGAGTTTGCATTATTTTTGTGCTGCCAACTGCCAATTATGCCAGCACACGTGTTCTAAAAAGAAAAACTCCTCTCAGATAATAACCGAAGATGTCTGCGGTGCTGCACAAGGGGTATATTCTCTTCTGTTTGCATAAATGGTAGATAATGGCTGAGCAAGAAAAGCACTCATTTTGCGCTTTAAAAGTTCAGAAATTTGCTGTAGATTGAACAATTAAGATTAAAATAAACAAAATTAAAAAAATATATATTTTTCTAAGCATTTTTTCATTGAGATTTGATTCATACAACTTTTTAACTTATTTGAAATATGGTATGTAATACTTAATATTAAAATTTAAGGATAAACGAGCAATAAGGAATCTAAATGTTAGTAGTTTTGTTTCAGGTAACAAAGGTAAAAAACTTGTAGAACAAATCTGTTAGTTGCTCAGCCTGTATTTATTCCACTGTGAGGCATTCTCAGAACCCTTTGTCAACGAATATTCTCGGTACAAAGTCAGAGACAGTCTCGCATGTGTGGGTGAGCCATCATATGACACGTGTCATGTAGCAATGAGATTGGAGAGCGTGGAAAGTGGAGAGTGGGGAGTGGAGAGAGGCAAAGGAAATGGAAGACGCAGTGGGAAACAAATGCCAACGCATGTTTTGCAAGTGCTGTAAATGAAACAGCGTAAAATGAACAATGGACGAGCTGAAAAATTCAGTTGAAGACAAAGTCAGCAAAGCAACGAAAGGATGGAGAATTAGAAATGGACGAAGAAACAGACAATGGCAACTCCCAACTGCCAACTGGCAACTGGCAACTGGCATGTCCAAGTGCCATGTTAACGCTGTCCGGTTGAGCAGAATTCCTCTTCGAGTTGGGTTTTATGCCGGTTTCGTTTGTGGTTTTGTGTGCCATTTCACACCGCATAGATTTTATGTACTGTGAAATCTTCAGCCGAAAACTTGCGCAATAAAATAAAGTAATTAAAAACCGCAATTTGCCTTCGCTCTCCCTAGAGAGAATTGGCTAATCTACAGCGTTTTTATTGAGGAAATACAAGTAGGTAAATGCAAATGTATCTGATCCTGAGCAGGTGCCGCTACAAGCCCAAAAAAACAAAAAAAAAAAACAAACAGGAAAAACCAGGAAAAACAACATTTTTTATGATGGAATTACAAATTTTAATGTTGGCTTGTTTGTAATTAAATTTGGCTGCTGTTGTTGCTGTGTGTTTATAGTAACTTTATGTTGTTTTGTTTTATGTGTGACTTTTATGGGCGTGACACGTGAGCTATTTTTATGACATTGAAACGGAAGCAGTTGTTGTTGTTTTGGGCTGTTGTTCCTCTTGTTTTTGCCGTTGTCCTTTAAACTTTTTAATCACGCAAATGCGCCTAGGCAGGCTAGTGAAATTTTAATTAAAATAAATTGCCATCAAATTGGCCTGATTGTTGCCTCTTGTCATTGTGCTCCCACTATAAACGTGTTCTTTATGCCAGCTGCAAGCTTTAAAATGCTCGCCAATTGAATGTAATTGCCATTGATTGCGACTTAGAATGACAGCAGAAGCTATTAGTGCACTGAAAAAAATAATGGCTCAAGATTTATAGTTGGTAAATTATTTGGGAACATAAAAAGTACAATTTGTATTTTATTTATTTAATAAATAAATTTCTTTGTATGAAATTTTCGATTCCAAAAGCAAGAATAATTTTTCAGTAAAATTTTTAAGTTTTGGTTTTTTATGCATTATTTTTCAAAACAAATCGTTTAAGATCAAAATTGGATTATCTTGACGACAATAATCGATTTCGTAAGAGAAAACATTTTTGTATTGAAGCATTTTACTTTCTAAAAGTGCACCGACAATCGATAAATCTATATGAATTGCGCTTTTCACAAAAGCCTTAACTTTTGGTTGGCCAACTGTCAGCGCTGCACTTGCAGTCAAGTAATTCACTGAATCAACATTTATATTGGTTTATTTCCAGTGCAAAGTTCTCGACAGAGAAACTGAAGCTTCAATTCGGCCACAAAACTTAAGAACAACAATGACTTTGGTCTACAGCACAAACGCAAAAAGTGTCCGAAGTGACTGCAAAGTTTTTGCAACAATAAGTTCAACTTGTCCCACTGTTTTTTGTATTTTTTACTTGGCAACTCTATCTCGCAATGCCAATAAAGCCACAGCTCTCATTGTGACACACTTGACACTGGCCGCGATCAATGGTAAATTCACCAAAAAGTAGTAGAGTATAAAGTGTTGTGCAGCAACTCTTGTTGCGTATACGCCGCGTGGTCCCAACGAGAGGCAGAGAGAGCAGAGCAGAGCAGAGCAGAGCAGAGGGCCACTGGTCAGTGGTCGCTGCTCCGTGGTCATATTAAAGCCAAAGAATTTGGAATTGCATCGCATTGCAGGCGTGTGTGCATTGCATAGCTCAAATGCTCCGGAGTGCACTGCAATTTCCGGTTGGTATTATAGTCGGTTTAAACTGCAGTCGACGTCCCATTGAGATTGAGCGGACGCCTAATGAGTTTGCCATTTTCATTATTCAGCCAAAACAGCGACAATACGCCCAGCAGTAAAGTTATCCAGCTGTTGATATTGCACAGATATTGTGGATATAATAGAAATCAATGATAATTAATAACTAATTAAAACACACAAAAACTCCTATTAATCGAAATGAATTAAAGATATCTTAACTGGGAGATGGAAATATAACTCTCAAAAATTAAATGTAAATGCATAGCAGTCACATATAAACTATGAATTATTGAATACAAATCAGTTAGCATTAATAACTTAAATAAGACACACAAAATAATGTAATAGAATTTAAAATGCAGAAGTCAAGCAATGCTCACTGTGATAAAGATTAAGTAAAATTAATTTTGATATAATACTTTTATTAAAGTACATTATATTGAAATATAATATGTTCTATATGTATATATAAATTGCAATTGTTACACATCACTATGGTATAAATTACTACACTACAGTAACAGTATACCATAAAAAAATAATAATAATAATAACAAAAATTTTTATATTTTCAATAAAAAAAAAAGAATATTTAGAAGTAAACTTAATTTTAAACGGAAATGTATTTACTGTGCGGTGTTATTTAAATTTATATTTATGTTGTTTTTTTAGCAACTATTATAAATTCGATTATAGAATTCATTAAAAAAGGCTTTAAAATTAACTTAATTAATTAATATTTTAACGATATTTTTTTACTCTGCAATATTTATTTTTATTTCAATTCATTGAAATTTTGTAGAATCCCACTTTTTGAAAATTGGGCAGTTAGTCAGAGTCGAAATCGATAACCTATAAATAAATTTAAATTTAATGAATATATCTCACAAACTAAAGAAAAGGCTTGCTCTTAAATTGCATTTTGGTCAAGGGAAAATAACAGTTGGCTGTGGGTGTGGCTTCCACCTATCAGCGGACAATTGACTGAGTACATAATTTGCATAAGAATAATTGCCTTTAATTTCAATGGCAAAGGCAATAAAGAAAGCGGAAATTATAATTGTTGGCCAGACCCACACACACACACACGCGATATGTGCATATAAGAAGTACTTACGCCTGGTTCCATTTTGGCTTATATTGACTGTCGGCCATGTTCTGCTGGCCGGGGCTATGGCGTCCTGACAATAAGCTCAGACTGGCTGGCAGGCGCGAAATTGAGGCTGACAATGCTGTCATCGCCGTGGCTGAAGGATGTGGCAGTTGTTGCTGCTGCTGCTGTCGATTGTCGATTCTCGATTCTCGATTGTCATGTAGGGATTTAATAATCTGGCCGCTTTTCCTTGCCTGACAATTTGAATGCCGCTTTTCCTTCTGCCGATTTACATTTGCTTATTGTTTTTGCGCTCGCTTTATGCCTGATTGCTGCTCTTTCTCCCGTCGATGTGACATAAATTTACTTCGTCCTGAATGATTTATTAAGCGACCCAAGGATAAATTATACGCCCAACGAAGGTCATAGAAAATCAAGCAAAATGAATATGTTAAACATCATTAAAAATGCATATACCATAAGAGACAGACAGCCATGACATGGACTCCATTACGATTCCAATTTGCACTGACAGCAAAGAGAATGGTTATTGATGCATAGTTTTAGCCGTTAAATGTGATTAAATATGAGATGAGATTACGTATTCTGATTTGTCACATGCACGGTTTTAGTTTGTCAAATCAAGACTGAAATTGAGCAAAACTTATAAATGATGTGAAATAGAGAAACGGAGAATTGGAATGGAATAAATTGAACTATTTAAGAGATACAAATCTAGTTAAATAAATTTTCTTTTTATCGATTACCAGAAATAAATTATGTCTACCAATTCCTTACATCTTATCAAAATCGGTTGCTAATTGGGAAAGATTTGATTCATAAAATTGTTGGTAGAGCAAACCAAAACTAAACCGAAATTCAAATAAAAGAATTAAACGAAATAAAAAGCAAAATAGAATCTTACTTATAACTATTCTACAAGCTCTGATTTCTGCTCTTGTGCATTAAAAAGTTTATTTCATTTGGTTTCGCATTCTTTGACTCTAGCAAGAAGTTTTCTTTGATTAAAGCAAAACTCGGAGCTTTCAATGTGTTGAGTCAAGCGCCGCAATTTAATTTGTCTTGTTTTTCAGCTGTTTAGCCGCTGCAAAAGGTTCAGAGAACTATGCAAAAATCTTGTGTAAGCCACAACTTTGTTTTCAGCCACATTATTTTATGCCTGGAAAAATTCAATACATATCTTTTGCTACTGAAATTGTTTTGGACATGTGGCCACATCAAGCATGTTTCCATTCTGCTGAAACTGATAGCTTTTGGGCTGGCATTTCACTTTGATTTTTGGCCACACTAACCGCATTATTTTGGCTTTGTCGAGTTGCTTTTTTGGCAGCAGTTGCTTTCCAAATGCCCTACATTTACAACTTACAAGACAGCCGAATGCATTTAAGTGCACGCAATCAGAGGCAACTTCTACTACATTATTAACTGCTGTTAATTGCCGGATGTGCACATGAATAAACTTGCATAAATTGCGCATTTCCAGCATGTTTTTCTTAGTCAAAGCGCTTTAAATATTTATAATTAGTTGCGTAAGAACAAATGATAATTTCGTATGGCCAATAAATCTGTCGTCATGCTCGGTTTGACAAAAATATCAAAGTGCTGCAGTCGGGAGTATTATAATATGAAATTAATTGTAATTTATTTGTGATCCAACTTTAAAAGTTGTTTGTTATAAATTGAATTTTATAGTAGTTCAAGCTTTTATCTTTTTAAAATTGTGTATAGTTTTTTTTTTAAATATGCTTAACAAAATATTCTTAATGGTACGCGTTTTGATTGAAACTGTATTAAATTTATTTATTATATTATTTATAAAATTTATTTTTAAGTGTAAACTGATTAAAAACTAAGATCTATACTACAGCTTTTATTTATGAAGATATTTCATATAATTTTTTTTTTTTTAATTTAAAAGTAAATATAATAAACATTGAAGAATTTGCTAGTATATTTAAAATTTAAATTATGCACTTAATATTTTATAAATTGTTTTAATTTTAAAACAAAGCCTCTAAGTCTTAGGATATTTTTGGGTTGATTGGGCTAACTGTTGGTTTGCTTAATTAAAATGTCTGCAGAACAATTCTATTTGCCTTCAAACCTGCCTTGTCAAATGCACTGCTAACTGCATTGTCATTGTGTATATGTATATATATGTATGTGTGTATTTGTTTGTGTGTTTGTGTTTGTGTTAAGTAAGCCCCCATACAGCTGGGCAAGAGGAAGACCTCAATGCAGTATTACCACATATCGCTGGTTAGCAGAATTTGAGATTGTATTCGAGTCAATTAAAGTTACAAACACACACACACAGACTCTCTCTCCCACACACACACACACACACACACACACACTCACTGAGGACAACTGCGCTTACATGTGGCATTGCAATTAGCTGCTAGATGCTGATTTGCTTTGACAACGCACCTTAAATTCCATACATGCATAAATTGCATCAATTAATTCAGCTTATTCATTATCGTATTCAGGCCTCTTTCTCCGGCTGCTGCCAACAGAACCTAACCGAAAACCAATAGCTATTCATAAATGTTGTGGCTAGATGTTATTGACCATATTCCAAATGTTGCGGTTGGCATGTTAAGTGCAGCTCTTGCATTCAATATGACATTTGATCATTTGTGCCCAGCGTAATTAAAGGCCTTAAACGGCAGTCGAGATGAGCCTTTTGGGGTTTTTGTGGCAAATTAATTGTTATACGCATGGCAAATGTGCAGTATGTTTTTAGTAAATTGCTTAAACACAACACAGCTGACATCAATCAGCAGCTCTAAAAATAACATTCAACAAGAAAATTCCCACAACAAATTCACATCATCAAAATAAAATAAACCAGTAAGCAGAACAGTCAGATGGAAGGCTGCAGTCGTACGTAATTAAAACCAAATGAGCCTGTATTTAATTATAATATTAAATAATACATACAGGCGAGCAAATTGTCTGTAGCATATCTTCGCTGTTGTATTATCCGATGGTGAACGCCGTACCGCTTATAGTTTGCAAGATCTAAGAGTTTATACAGAAGGACAAATAACCAAATGAGCATAAAGAATATATATACTTTGTAAACTTATTTCTCATTAATATACCCTCTTAAACTCTTTTAAAGTACAGGGTATAATCAAATTTAAATCATTTTCGCCATTTATGCAGCTTTTTGTATTGGCCAATCTGCTGCAGGGCTTTTAAATTGCGTTTATCGCAGCAGCTGCTATAATTTCAGTTTATTATAATTGTCTTTATTTTCTTAGCTAGTTAATTATAATAAAATTGAGACTTTTGTGCATAATTAGCTGATATACAACCTGAGCAAACATATGCGGGAAACAGCTTAAAAAACCCACGCAAACATACTCCCTAAACAGGTATGTTTCCCACCCTCTCTCTCCTGCCCTACGGTTGACCTCGTCTAATTGAAAAGCCATTAAAAAGCTTTCAGCTGCTCATTATACATTTAAATATTTGCGTGTATTTTTTTAAATTTATTTCGGTTCTGTCTCGCGGCTTTCATCTCAACACCACGACCACCAAGCCCGCCACACGCTGCTTGTTATTTTTTGCATGTTTTGAATTTTATGCACATTAAAAACTTTTACACATTACACAAAAAACAAAAAAAAAAACATGCACAGTTTGCATTAGAAATTTATGTTTAGCTTAGATGCAGGGAAATGCAATTTATGCCAGAGGCAACTACAACGCTCTTTTCCATCCAATAATACTATCTCTTATACTATATTATTCTAGAGCTTAAAGTAATTGCATACTGTCAATAAAATAATTTTTCTCATTTGATAATTACGGTTTTTTCTATTTAATATTCTAGAGAATATTATTATTTTATAGTTTTTAATTTTTTTTTATTTAATTTTTGTATTATTTTTTGCAAGTAAAAGATATACAATATTTGTTATAAACTATATGGTATAATTAAGAACACAATAAAATGATTTTTATTTGTTATTTAATTTTTAATGCATTTTTTTCTATAATTTTCAATAAAGATTTTTAGTTATTTTTATTTTTTTATACTTTATCTTTTAAAAATTTTTGTTGACCAAAACCCAAGAGGAATTCTTTGTAAATGCTTTCTGTTATAAAAAAAAACACAAATAAATGACATAAAAGAGTTTAAAAAGAAAGAATTCAAGAGCATCGATACAGCAAAAGCAAAGGAGGAGAAGACAGCTCGAGTTGTGGCTGCAGCTCATGGAAATGCTTAAATTCGAATTATTACACTCGTATTTGAGACAAACAGCGATGGCGGCGGCAGCAGCAGCAGCAGCAGCAAAAGCAGCAGCTTAAGCCATTCTCATTGCCATTTTGCTTTTGTCTAAGTGCGGTTTGGCAACGCCTTAATGCCAAGCAATTTGCGTTAAATGCGAAAGAGATTAAAACAATGTTGCATTTCTAATTGTTTTAAGCAGCCAGCGATGATGACGATGCTGATGCTGAAGCTAAAGCAAAAGCTAGAACTGAATGCTGAATGCTGAAGCTGTAGCAATGCCAATGCGAAAAGACTAAGCCACACATGGCGTATGCGCAATGCTGCTGCTTTTGCTGCTACTGCTGCTGCCTTTGGAAATTGCAATTTAAGTATTTTATATTTATGGCGAACAGACAGACAGACAGAAAGACAAACCTACACTGCGAGTGTGTTGAAACCGAAAATCGTGTGTATAGAGAAGGGAACTAACATATGCAGCTGCCTCGAACAATCCAAACTCAAGACTCAATTTGCGCAGCTTAAGTTTCATAGTTGCAATTATGAGATTATTAAACGCACTGCAGTCGGTTGTGTGTGTAAGTATGTGTGCTCAGCTTGCTGTGGTACAACACACAAAATTGCTTTTTGATTTTAATGCAGCTACTCAGAGTCAGCGCATTACGCATACGCCATGTGGGCCAATGTGAAAACTAATATGAACAGCGAAAGCCCAAAACGAATGTAATTTAATATCCCAAGCAAGTATAATAACTTACTTATATCAAATTTAAATGCAAAACGACATTAATATCTTTAATCAAATTCTAAGATATTAAATCGGTTGAATTAAATTCAAAAGTAAATTAACAATTTTACTATAAGAAATTAAATTGCAGAAATGAAATTTAAAGCCCAATAAATTTGTATAAAATAGTTTAAGGTAAGTCCAACTTTTGCTCTGCGAAATTTCATAATTTAAATATAATAAAATATCAAAACTTTTGACTCTTGAAGCAGAGTTGTTTGTCGTAAATTTTACTGCTGTTACTTTTAGTATTTATTTGCATATTTCCGTTGGCACAAATCAAATTTGACAAAAATTTAATTAAATGCAGCATTTACAGCAATTTTAATAAGCCATATAAATAAATTAAAACACATTTTGCATGGCCTTTAACAAATACAAGCACAAATCGAGCGAAATCCAGACAGAAATATAAATCGTTAGCTCTCCTTCTCTTTCACCTACTCTATCTATATATCTATCTCTTTTTGTATATAGCTAGCTCTCTCTGTTATCCGCCATGTCTCTCTTTAGCTGTGTTTACTCTGCTTATGTGTTTGTGCTGCGAGTGTATGTGTGACAAATTTAATTTTGTCAAAACCACAAATTGACAAATATTTTAATTTGCATAACAACCACACACACACACACACACACACATGCTCACACACACACACACACGCACACACACACGCACACACACACGCACACTTGGCATATATTTTAATTGATTTTCGCTGAATTTATTGATTTCATTTTGACAACAGTTGTTGCCAGCAAAAACCGCAGAGTTCGCATTATGCATCCAAGTTGTTAACTCAACTCTCAACTCATTCGCCTCCTTATGAACTTTTCCCCCCCTCTCTTTTCCCCGCTCTCTTTCTCTATCTCTTTCCACAATATTTGCTTTTATTCAACTAATTTGCATGTGCGTCTCTGCGAGAATATAAATTACAAATTTAGCTGGCAAATAGGAGCAGACGGCGGCTGTTTTTTTGGCTCTCTTCGTATTGGCAATTTTAGCCATGTTTGCAATTTATGGCTGGATTCTGTGCATTTTGGCTTAAACGCATTGGCTAATGTTGTGTTTTTTATTGTGCTCCAACTAATTGCTCTAATTACTGCCGCTAATTTATTGACTTTGCTCAATATTTGTGGTTCTCTCGTTGAAAAAATACTACTGGTTTAGCAGTAGCTTATGGACTGGTAATTATTTAGCTTTTAATGCACTTTCGGTTTGAAATAACAATAAAGGCATTATTTAAACTATTTTTGATTATAAACAAGACCATCAGAACTAGCTCTACAAAATTAATTATTGATAAAATAGATTATATTATATGAAGATGTAATTATTTCAATCAGTTCAATTGAGTTATTAGTTTTAAATGAAATAAAGAAATATTTGTAAATTATTTATGATAAAAAATACAATTTGAATTAGCTCTTCAAATATATAATATAATATAATAAATAATACTACAAGAAAATTGCAAAAAAAAATATTTTTAAATTACCTCACAAAATTTATTAATCACCTTTAAAATTAAATTAAATATTTTTAAAACTAAACGACTATAAATAACATAGTAAACGTAATGTTAACGATTTAGCGATTCTTTATGCAACTATTTTAAACTCTTCATATAAAATGAAGAGTGGGAAATTTTAAACAAACAAATTTTTAAATAATATTTTGGATAAAACCAAATTAGTTATTTTTAATAGAGATATTTGGGAATTTTTAAATAATTATATAAATTAAATATATTCTCAACAATCGCAATTTGATTAGCACTTTATATTCAGTTGAATTTTGAGCTTGAAAAAAAGCTAAAAGTGTGTGATAGTTACTTATATGAAAGAGAAACCCACTTCAGTTGGAAACCTTCAAGTATAATTGTGTTTGTAGATGAGCTGAAGCTTAATGAACTGAATGGGATAAGCTAGCTCACTTTATATACGACAAGTATGTGTGTGTGTGTGTGTTTGGCTGAATTTGTTTAAATTTGAGCAATTAAACTGACCCAAGCATGAACATCGTAGAAGACACTTGAGCAGAATAAAAACGGCTTTTGTTTTCATCAATTCCAATGCTGCCCTTTGCTGTATTTCTTGTAAGGCTTCTAGGTGGAGCACGTTTGTGCTTGTTTTTGTTTTTATACCCTGTACAGATAAAATGGGTACAACAGGGCAAACAAATGTCACATATTTTATATACAATTTTTTGTAAATATTTTTAAATTAAATGCTGAACTTAAGAGCGCGTAGCGCGAGCTGTGGTTGTGTTATGTTTAGAGAAAGGGTACAGGGTATACATGTGGTTGGGTTTGTTGCTTTTGTTTCTGTTGCTGTTTTGTAGTTGTTGCTGTGCTTGATTTTATATATTCAAATTAGTCCGTTTTGCACGAGTGCCACTCGAATGAAAGCAGCTACTGCTGCTGCGATATATATTTTTCCAACTACGACTGACTGACCAGACAGCAGACTAACAGACTAACAGACTGAGGGACTGAAAGACTGACGGAGAGTCTGACTGAAAGACTGACTGTCCTTCTGAGTGGGCTCATTCAGCAGGGCTATCAAGTTGCCTGTGAAGTGCTTATCCTCAAATCAGTGACACTTGAATGTGCAGCACAAGTGACTGACCAAGTGGGTGACGGTGAACTCGACTCGCCTCCACTAGCCTCGAATGGATTCAGACTCGACTCGACTCGGAGGCAAGTGAAGAGTGGCATCTGTGTGACAAAAGTGCGAAGCGGTCGCCTTCATTTATTTACTTTGCCGTTTGCCGCTTGCCGTTTGCCGTTTGCCATTTGCCATTTGCCGTTTCGCCATTTGCCATTTGCCAACTGGCTCTGAAGTGTTGTTTGCAGCCCTGATTGAGTAGCTAAATAAAGTTTCAACCTTCCCCCCTTTTGGCCAGCGCCTGCCTGTATCATGACCTTTTTGTTGCCTCCGCTTTGGCCTTTGTCTGAGCGATTTATGGAACAACGTGTTAGGTTGCTGCTCATGGCCTCGACTAATAGACTTAAGCGTATCAATTTTGTACAAGCTCAAAGAAAGTTTTTACCTCTATGGCCACTGAGCCGTAGTTGCTTTTGCCACGTATCGTGCTCAGCAGTGAAATCTATTGAATAAATAAAGCGCGCCATGTTGGAGTATTTAATTAAATAAAGAAAATCCGTTTGGGATTTTCAGTTATGTTTGCAAGCGAAATATGTGAGAAGCAACAGCGCTGAATGAAATAACTGAGCAAAATTCACGGAAAGAAATTTTACAATTTTTTATTTACCATAAAATATGCCTGTAGCATATTTTTAATAATTTTGTATTCAAAATTTAAATTGAATCATTTTTATTTATTTTGTATTTTGCATTTGTTTTTATGATAATAAATAATCAACGTTTATGCAATGTTTTTATTTATATATTAATGCATTTTTTGTACCTTTGATTAATTTTTAAAATGTTTTCAAATGATTTTCAAGTTATTATAATTCAAAAATATTTCTTTCAATAAAATTTCCACAGTTTGTTCCAAATAACATTTATACCTTTGAAGCTTAAGTAGGTTTCATAAAATGTGATAATAAAATTGATTCAATTTTTTATTTCATTAAAAATGTATTTAATAAAATAAAATAATATTTCAAACTTTTTTCAAATAATGGTCAAATATGCAAAATTATTTAGATTCTTATTAAATACATTTTCTACATTTTGTGGTGTAATAAATGTAAAAATTACTTAAAAGGTAAATTTTGTAATAAAATGTTTTTAGGAATTTAAAAATTAGCCTGTCTGAAGAGGAAATTTGATTTCCAAATTTCGGTTCTGCACTGCGATACGGTTGAGGGCAATAGATCTAAAAGTGGCAATTGTGGTTGAGTCAAGCGCAACTTATTTATAGTTGACTGAGCGACGCGGCGCAATTTATCGTCATTAGCGCACAACGGGCGAAATTTTCACTTGAAATTTTCACGAACTGGAAATGGAAAGCCTGCGGTCATTCCATTGCGGTGCTTGGCGCCTTTGTTAATGATGGCGCGTCTCTCGACTGCAGAGAACAACATGACCACGACGATGGCGATGGCGACGACGACAACGGTAATGATGATTACTGACGGTTTTAAATCATGCGCTAATTATTGCAATTGTTGCCCCTGGGCCACAGACCATCATAGTCCATAGTCCATAGTACAGAGTCCGTGGTCCGTGGTCCGTTGACGACGCGTTGAATAATTGATGATGGGCCAACGGCTCGGTAATCAAATTGCAAAAGAGTTGACTTTGCTTTTTGAGCTAACCGAAAGCACAACACAGTTTTTTTCTCGCATTTTCCACCATTTGTTTTATGGCTTTTGAGGCCTCTTTGAAGGCAAACTGCGCCAAAAAGCTGCACAATTGAGCAAGGGCCGCAAATATTCAGCCTCACGGCAATCAACCTAATTTATTATTAGCCCCCAACTGCAGGCGCATTTCCCGCCAAACATCGATATGTTTATGGTAATACTTAATTGCAAATTGCAATTGCAACTGCAGCTCAGGCCCAGCCAATCGCACACCTGTGCCAACTGCCAATTGCCAATTGCCAACTGCCAGCCACATTCGTTGCCACAGTTGTTTGCCACAATTGTTGCGGTTCGATGCAGTTGGGCTTATTTTCGCTGCTTACTTAAAAAGCCCTCGAGCATATGGCTGATGTTCATGGAAATTGGTAAAAACATTCTATATTATTGAAATGTTTGCTTTGCAAAAGCTTTCTGTTACAATTGGTAATTAATGAAAATATTGGAAAGGCCAAACAAATTTACAAATCTGCTTTACATTTAGTTTAGTTATTGCGCATACGCACGGTGTGACACAGTCAATAAATTATTGTAATTTATGTCTAATCAACTTTAATTGTAACTGTGATTTATTTATTGTACAAAAATTCAACAATAAATGATTTTGTGTCAAAATATATTTAGAAAATTGAATCATTTTAGCAGAATAAATAAATTACGCATACGCAATGTGTGACAGCTATATAGAAATATTTTAAACTTAAATCTAACGAGCTAAGAATACTAAGATAAAAATAATAAACTTTTTTGGTAATTTGTTATTTATTTGACATCTCTTACAGCAGTTTTAAATCGTGAGCCGCCATTAAATAGATTTCAATTCAATTTTAAACTCCACGCTAAGAGCTTTATTTATTTTACAAAAATTGCATCAAAATGTCAAATTGTTTGGCTGCTTTCAGGCTTAACTATTTTAGTAAAATGCTAAATAATTTAAGTACTTTTTCAGCTATGATTCGCTTTGATCGAAAAGTTTGCTACTGAATTGTGCGCGTTGTGTTCGCTTTGATATAGTTATTTTTTGGCCGTGCTGACATCAACCTTTTGAGCCGCAATGGAGCATGGCGCCCGCTGCCAGACCAGAGCCCCAGGTCACGGGGCAACTCGACGCTTAATGCCCACACATTGACACAAATGTGAACCCCAGATAGACACACACGTGGTGAGGACAGACAAACAACTCATTTCGCCCAGTGAACTCAACAATAAGCATAAAAACATTCATCACTGATTCACTACGTGAGCTGGTTGCCCAATTATTGCAGCCAAAAGGTGGGGGATAGAGCGGATGATGAAGCCGATGATGCCGTTGATGATGATGATGATGATGATGAATATATGAGTGCCGTTGATTGAATATCAACCAGTCAGGCAGGCAGGAAGGCAGGGGAAAGGCAACGAGGCAACAGTTAACACTTTCGAGTCTCGTTTCCGCCTGTTTTCTGCATGTAATACAATATTTGCCATATGTCAGCCATTTTGTCTGTCTGTAGCATATTTTCTGCGCTAGTCAACTGTCAGATTTTGCGTTGTGCCAGCATAAAATGTTAAAATAATGCCACACAGTCATAGACAGAGCCCGTCTTTATTTTTGGGCCTGCCTCACTATGCACACTGGACAAAATCGACCATTTTTTTCGTGAACAAGGAGGCGTTACGTCGACAAAAAATTGTTATTTCCTTTATCATTAATTTTTTAAATTAGTTTTGACCATCTTCTTTTCATAATGTTATAGATCGTTAAAATCGGTGGAAAAATATCGCCCTGTTATTATTTGATAGATAACAAACCGATTAAATTATCATACGTATGTATGTATGTATGCAATGAAAATTTTAATTTGTGAGGGCCAAGAAAAAAATGATTCCCGCAGTTATATTAATATTTTACTTAACAAAAATTTTGATATATTGCAAAAAAATTGTGATTTTCAACCAGTGTGCTATGGCCTGGGCCCGCATCAACAAGCTTCAGCTTAACAGCACGCCCACTGTCCCTCCCCACTGTAAATCCCGCTCTCAGTCCCATTCCCAGTCGCAGTATCAACTCTCCCTGTGGTACCAGCAACATTATCAGCCATTTGTCGCATACAATCTGCTTGCTTTCTTTATTTCCTTTTGCTTTTATTTTTCTTTTTTCTGTTTTCTTTTTGTATGTGCTCTTCTTTTTTGCAGCTCAAGCTTTCGCCTTACATTCTGTTCTGCTCGACTTGGTCGCTTTTCTTGCTTTGCTTTGTTGTTACTTTCTCTCTTTTTGCCGCTACTTCCGGTGACAGCGTAATATTGTAATATGCTTATGTCTCTGTCTGTTTGCCTGTCTGCAGATATGGCCATCAGCATGGGGTGTGGGAATATGTATCAGAATCAGCACACACACCGATATGCGAACACTTGTGCTATACCCTATGCCAACTAAAGTGTTGCATGGTTTATTTATTCATTTATTTAATGCGCACACAAATACGACAGAAAAGGAAAACAAGAAAAAAAAACATACAATTTAGTTTAATTAATAGTAAAATAGATACTTAAATAAAATTAATGGAAAAGAAGACAATTTTAAATTTGTCTACGATTAAATTCATAACTTAAACGATAATCTAGCTGCAAAAAATAAAATTGTAAACGAAATTAAATAAAAAAAAAAAAAAAATTATTATATAAAAATTTAGCGAAAAGCTTGACTTGAAACAAAAAATCAAACCAATTAAAAAAGACAAAAAAAATTCACCCAAAAATGTAGATTATGCATAAAAACAAATTAAAGAAATAAATCAAATTTAATTAGATTAAAAGCAACTTATAATCCTTACTTAAAAATAAAATTAATATTAAAATCAATTAAAAAAGTTACTGAAAGGCAAAGTGCAAATAAAAATTAAAGCATACATTGAACTAAATAGGTTAAGATGATCATATGCAGTCAAAAATTAAAGAAATTGAAACATTTAGAGTGTTATATTTCCTATAGCTTCCAGTTAACAATTTATCTGCATTTAACCTACTAAGAACAATAAATTTTGGCTCAACACGAAGCCTTTTGAATGTAGTTTTCAAACTGTAATTTTGGCTGCTAGTCAAGCCTTAGAGTTTTAGCTGCTGATTAAAATTTTCTTGAGCATAAATTTGTTAAATCTGTTTTGGAGCTTCCGAATTTTTCGGTAAGTGTATCCAAAGTTCAGCATATCTAATTGCAGTCAGTTTCAATAGTTATGGGGTTCAGTTTGGCATGGGGAGTGTACGCAAATTTGCTTTGTCAGCAGTTGAAAGTTTTCAGCATGTTATTTATTATTGCACTGGAGCAGTAACTGCATGGAAATCAATCAAATGCGGATGCCTCTCAGCCCCCTGTCTGTCTGCATGCGGGCGTACAACTAGATCAAATTAAAAAGGCAAGTCTAAAAGTATCTTTGTCACAAGTTCTCACACACCTCCAGTAAAATTGAAGACAGTTGCAGTGGAAATGCATTTCGTGTTGTCTGACAAAAAAACAAGAGCTACAAACGACAACAAACACTTCATATTGCATGTATCTTCATCTGGAACTCTGCTTCTTTCCCATCCCAGAGCCCAATCCCAATCCCAATCCAAATGCGAATGTGAATGCGAATCCCAAGCCCAAGCCCAGGCCCCAACCCAAGCCCAAGCTCAATCCCATTTCCATTTGACTCTCCAAGCACACCCAGTTACGTGCTAAGAATTTTAATTAACAGATAAATCAATAAGAAATATGGACGACGGCTGTCAGTGTGTATGTCCTGCCCCTCTCTCTTCCTCTCTTCCTTCTCTCCCTCAGAGCGTCTCTTTCGCACTGTGAGTGCATAAAGCAGCATTGCTCGCCCAACTAAATAAACTCTCTGAGGCTGGCAGTCGTCGTCTACTATTTTAGCTCCCAGACAGCAGTAGTTAAAGAAAAGCGCAAGTGCTAAAAATATTCCCCCTGCCTCTGATACACCAAATGCACTGAGAAATTAGAGAAAAGCGGCAGTTAAAATTGCAGCTGCAACAACTATGTCCTCTGTCCTTTCTACTCTATCTTCTCTTCTCTCTTATATGTTCTCTATTCTCTGTCTCATGTCCTGCTTGCTGAAAACTATTGCCAAAGGCTGACGTCTTGGCCATGGCAATGCCATTGGGTACCCAACTTGATATCCCAGCAGGCTCTACGAATCAGCTACAATTTCAGCGAAACTACAAAAAAAGGATAGAAATAATTTTGCCAGCATCAGGACATTTGAAACAGAGTTGGTATAAATGCCGAAATGTCCGCGGAAAGTCAGAGAAAAATGTTTAAATTAATTGCTAAATATTTAATATTGCAATTTGGAATTAAGAAACATATCAAATGCTTAAAATGCGAATTTAGTAAAAAAATATAATTTTTATTTTTCGGATGACTCTATATAAATTCTAATTTATAAATTGTTTACTAGCTAAATGTTAAATTATGTTTTCACAAATTATATATAAATATATTGGAAATTTTTATTATTTTTGAACTTTTTAGAATTGTATTTATTTAGTTTTTTATTTTATTATTTTATGGACACTATCTATGCTGTTGTCAATAGAATTTGAGTAAAAAAACATTTTTAGCAGTTTTATGAGATTTTTAGTTTTAGATATTGCATAAATAATATACAATTTAATTTTTGTAATGCTTTTATTATTTTTATTATTCTATAAATTTACACTTAATTTTGGTTGCTAAAAACATGTTTATTGGTATTAATTTTTGTATATTTAATTAAATTTCGATAAAAAAAAAAACACAACTATTATATTCTCAGTGCTTTACTGGCGCTTAAATAAACTTTTTGGACTTAAACAAAATAGAGATAATTGCAGGGTATTTACAAATCAGTTAAGCCCCCATTTGAGCACTGTTCGTGGCGAAGAACGAGAGCACTTGGCGGAACTGGCTTAATGGCAAATGCAGCAATAAATAGAATTACAGTCAAGTGCTTGATAACTCGCTAAATGCGCCCGGGTTTTCCGCTTTTAGTGGAGACTGCAATTTTTTAAAAAACTCCAAGCACCAAATTTATGGTATTAAAGCGTTAAAATGCGAGAAAAAAGCGGAATTTGCAGGTAGCATGTGAGGGCTATTGAACGATACGTGCCACAGTTTCGTGCAGACAGAAGCATCACAATCAACTTTGGCACAATAAAACACACACTCACACCTGCACACACACACATGCATACAGTCACACACCCACACACTGACAGGTTTACACACTCACACGCATATGGCCGGAAGCAACAATTTCTTTGAGGGAAGCGCAAAAAAGTTTAATTTGAATATAATAGAAAAACTTTGCGTTGCTGGAAAATGGCAAAATGGGAAAATAGGAAAATAGCCAAAAGCCAAATGGCAATAACAATGTGGCGGATTTTGGCCAAAAACCAAGAGGCCAAAAAACAGCTAGCAAAAATTCTGCTCGTTTAACCAAAAATAGTTTGTAAAATAAAATACACATGTAGCAGATAGATACACCCACGCACACAAACAAATATCTATATATACATATATATATATACACATATATGGTAGATACATCTAGAGAATACGTGGCGCATATAAAATGTTTTATGGCATTTGTGATTGTTGTGTCATTAAGTTGAAATTGTGTAGGTGGTCAGAAACACGCATAAATTAGCTGAGGGTATGCACGACTTGCAGAGACACTAATTTCTTAAATACTACAGGCTCTACTTGCTAGTTCTACGGACTTTATTAATTAATTTTAAATTAAAAATATTTTTATGTTAGTTGACGGTGAGCATGACTTTCAGAGCCTCTACTTTTTAAATCTAAACACTTTTTATATTTTAATGTCAAACAAGGAATGAAAATATTTTAATTTGTTTCAAACAGGAATTTTTTATATATTTTATTTTATTTTAATTTAGTTTTTATAATTCATTAAGTTTATTTAAAGAGTAGAGATCCAGCTGCATTAGCCTAAAAAACCGTCAACTTCTGGCACTCAAGAGAAGTGCAAATTTTATATCCATTGCGCCGAAAGTTTTAAACGAAAAACACAGACAACAATTACTTTTTATTAAGCTTATATATTTATTTATATACTATTTTGCACATTAGACTTTTATAATTATTTTGTCGCGAAAACTTTTGCTCATATATTTGCGATTCAATAATTTTGTATTTGTGAACAAATACAAATTTTTTCGATTTCTTCGGTCCCTTTATGGTCATGAAGGAAAGCCAAATGCACACACAATGCCTGAACTTGCTACAGTTTCCACCTGTTTGCCATGGCGCGTTCATTCATATTTCCCACAGGACAGTTGTGTATGTGTGTGCTTGTGTGTGTGTGTTTGTGTGTGGGAGTTAGAGGGTTTTGGCGCAACGGTTTGTTGTAGATTTGCCCTTTGCTAAGTGGGGTCTTATAGCATTTTGAGCTTGTTCAACAAAGTGTGGCTGGGATTTATGTCGATTTCCAAGCAAAGATATAAACACAAGCTTCTGCTGCTTGAAGTTGCTGTTGAAGTATTATATTACAATTTATTAAAAGTATTTTAATACTTTATTTGTGTGCTTTGTTGTAGAAGTTTTACTAAAAATATAAATGAAAAATTATTGTTATACAAAAAGTTTCTCCTACTTAAATACCTTCTATTGTTACTTTTGCATTTTAAATTAATAACACTTCTAAAATAAAATAATATTTTTTTAATTGTTCATTATAAAATATAAAATGAAAACTTTTTTTAATATATAATTAATTCTTTCTTATTAAAGTTATATAAATTTATTAACAATTTAAAGAATCCTTTGCGGTCCAAATTAAATAAATTGTAAATCACATTTTACTGTATGAATTAATTATGTTACATTCATTGTAAAATTGGTTAAAATTATTAAATATTTTTCAGTGCATTTCTTTAAGTAAAATAGCTCGAATGTTCAAACAATAAATTCAGTTAATAAACGACTTCCCTTCATAAATAGTGCATTCTACGTTTCGGTTTAGAGCACAATGGGAATTTCCATTATTTTGTTTGGCTCTTTGTGCCGTCGCGTTTTTTGCCGTAGCTTACCTGGCTTATTAAATATTCAAAAGCAACTTCAGCTGGCAGCCAACAATGCCACAGCAACCACAACCGCAATGCAACAAGAACAGCAGTGGCAGCTGGGAGGGAGGGAGAAAAAAGAGGCACAAAAATTAGTTTAAGCTGAGATTTCTATAGGCACTCTATCTCCCTGGCAGCTGGGGCCACACAGCAGTTGCTGTCGATTTGTTGGCCAATTGACGGTGTGCCTCAAGTTTCATCTTTCCATTTAGCTCACGGCATGCATTATATGTTTCCACTTTGCTCTCTTTTTTAGTTCCTGTACTTTGAAAGAGTACAAAAGGGTCTATTAAGTTAGTACAAGTGGGAAATGTGAGTAACATCAAGAAGAAGGCGTGGTATATCCGAAGATATTTTCTTGATCAGGATGACGAGTAGAGTATGTCTGTTTTAGAACTTTGATACCTCCCCTCCATCACCCGCTTACCACTAAGATTCTGTGAATTACAAGATAAATATGCGATAAGATAAGCGAAGATATGCAACAGACAATTTTCTGCGCATATATTGTTTCTATGTGTGAGGAAGTGGATCAGTAAATATTAACACACAAAGTACAGGGCCTTCTCTGTCGGTCACATCCGACTGTAGAATTCTGCTTGACTGATCCACCCCATCCTTGCTGGATTTTTTTTGATTTTCCTGCGGAATTTCTTTTCAATTTTCGCCCCGGCGAAAGGGAGAGTTCGTGGGTGCAAAATGTGCAGAGATTTTGTTATGTATGTTGTTTACGTGGCGTATGCGCGTTATATTTGCATACATTTCCTTCAATTTTTTTTTTGTGAAATTGCGCATACGTCGCGCTTTGTTTTCGACTTTGCTGACACAGTTGCGCCTATGCCAAGCGAATCAATTTGCCCTGCACATTTGCATAATAAGCAGCCCCCACAATTCAGTCAGAGTTGGCAGTTTGTTTGTCACTCAGCCTGTCACTTGATCAATATGTGCATAGCGTGCTCATAAAACGTCACCCATGGCACACTTCCCCGCCCCTCCGTCCCTCAGTCATTGCCCTCTCTCTAGGCCATTGTGTATTACTTTGTTTTCCTGTGCGAAATTTGTGTCACACAAATGTTGCGGCAAAAGCGAATGTTTGCCTTCTGGGGTTTGGGTTTGGGTCAAGTGGTTTCAAATTTTTCCGCAAGAGATTTGTGCCATGTCTTCGAACTGCGAACCCTTCGATTGCAACCCTTCACGCATAAACACAAGCTGCCAGCAAATGTAGTGGAATAATAACTTTATTACACGGCATGTATATATTGCATGATTCAATAAGTAACACAAGCTCATGTTTAAGCAGACTTCAAATATATAGCTGAGACAGGCATATCTAAAATACAAAATTGCAGAGCTACTTTTTAAGTTAAAAATTATATAATATAGATATTTACTAAATAGCAAATAATAATAAATAATAAAAATAGGCCATTAAAAACAAATAAGTTAAAATAATTAATAGCAAAGATTTGTAATCTAAATCGCATAGAATTTATATGCTTTCAATATTGTAAATACTTTATGGAAATTGATTTTAAATATTAATAAACCAAACATTTTTTGTACAAAACTGATTAATGAAAACTTACAATTTAAACCCAATAATTTACTCTGTATCTTCTTCACAAAATAACTTTCATTTCTGTAATTTACGGGAATTATATTTATTTTTTATTCGTATCGAAATTGCGTTTTTGGTCAACAAAACAGTTTGTTTATTTGATTATTTTATATTTTATTTACTTAGTAAACAATTGCTTGGCTCTCCCCTAGTGTTTGTATATTTTAAACAAATTTTATCTGCCTGTTGTTGGCACTTACGCGATTTGTTTTGTATAATTTGGCACATTGCGCATACGCCACGTTTGACATATGCTAATCAGGCAGACGCACTGCAGCTAAGCTGCCATAATTTATCACACGAATAGTGAGAGACCTTTTTTTGTGGCTCTGCTGCAGCTTAGCCAAGTTTGTCATAAGCAGACGCCGCCTGCCAGTTGAGTGGGCGTGGCAATCAAGGCCGTAGCTGCTGCTACAAATTGATCATAATCTGTGGACCATTTATCTTACGCATACACCGAGCACGAGGCCGAGACTGAGGCGAGAGCTGAACAGGATTGAGCAGACATCGACAGCGTTGGCATTAGAGATGAATGGGCAAGCGGAAACGGAAGCTCGCACGATTGGACAGCAGTATGAATGACACTCACACTCACACTCACTCACACACACACACACACAAACTCATACACTCACTCGCTCGCTGAATGAATGGCTTTGTTTGAATAGATGAATTGCCTCTCCCGCAGCCAAGTAACAAGCCCAACAGATCTGTTTTGCTGATTTTTTTCTGCCTTTTCTCTTATCTTCTGTGTTTTTTTTTTTGGGGGGTTTTCGTTGGGGCGGGCTATGTGCTAATTTGGCAATTTGTTTATCGATTTTGGCCAACTTGTTGTTGGTGTTTTGGTCAGCTTGGAGTGGTGTTAGAGCTCTGTATGCGTTAAGTGACCAATAAAAATCACTTAAGCTTAAGTGCTTGTGCTACAGAAACTGTTGAGCCGTGCGATATACTTTTTTTTCGTCAAGATATTGCTCTAAAAACTTTGCTCATAATATGTTAAGATGGTTTAGTTGATAACGTGCAATCGATTTGGGTTTAAAGCAAATTGAATAACTTCAATCTATAGCACATTTTGTGACTAAGCTTCTTAACTAACAAATTTATCTATTCTTTAAAGTAGGGAAATAAAATTAAAATCAATTTATAAAATATTTTCAAATCTTTTTTCATATTTCTTAAGACTAAAATAAGGAATTCTATATTTTAATTTCTATAAATATATAAAAATTTTTCAAAACTTGTAACAAATTTCTTAATGATTAAAGAATAGTTTAATTTCAAGCCCTATTACAAATTCAACTATAATTAATAGTACAGAAATTAATTACGCATGTTATAAAATTGTTTTTAAATCTTGTTAGGAATTTCCAAAGAAGAAAGTTTATTCTGGTGTATCAGCATTAGTTGGAAAGTTTTTATAAAAGCGTTCTCCGGGAAAAACTTTGTTCATTTGCTGCAACACCTTCTGTCGATAAGTTTGGGTTAAACTGCAGACAAACCTCTTGAAATCCAGCTGACCCCCCGGTATAATGGGCGAGTGTTAACTGTGTGCGGCACAAATATTTATTTGCGCTTTTATTGCAGGGGGCTTACATGGCGTATGCGTGATGTTGCACACACACTAAGGGAGACAGAGCGAACACGCAATGCGGGCGCGTGCGTGCGTTTAACTGCTGCAACGAGCGATAAGGCAAGAGGCAGAGCCAAGAGTTCCCGTTGCTGCTGTTGTTTATGCGTGTTAATTCCCTTTGATAAAATAATGCCATGGATAACCTTTTAAATGGTTTTGGCCCGCATTTGCTAGCCATAAACTCCGCTGCAAATTCACACAGAGAGAGAGAGTTTTTCGGTGTAGGCTTACACACAATTAAGCCTTATTTATTCTTGGCCTAGTGGACTGCTATCGATTGCTGTGATAAGCAATAAACGTATAAATAAATATTATTGAGTACGAAAATATCCATCAGGCGAGAGCGAAATCAAAGGCCGTGTTAGGCAATATCAAAATCTGTTTTCTTGCCACTAATTGCTGCCCTCTGCGCACGCACACTCTGCCAAGTCCAGAAAGCATTTAGCCAACATGACAAAGTGTTTATACCAAGGCTAACCTCAGGCAGTTGCACAGTGGCACAATGGAGAAATATCGGGTGCCAAAAATAATAATTAAACATATGTAAATATATTCAAGGAATATATAATAAATCATGAATAAATACAAATCCAAATATCCAAATAAACTAATTTTTTTTTCTTGTTTTCAGATATTTCTCTAGCAGATATATAAATAATTTTTTAGCCTCTGAGCCACTGTGAGTCGACAGTCGTCAGTCGTCGGTCGGCAGCAGGTGGCCTCAGGTTCCTTAACGAGCTGAGAACTGGGAGAACCTTTCGCATTGCGTGTGTGCAAGGCAAGAAATTAAAACAGTTTCTTAAAAGCAAAACTACGGAGCAGCTTAACGCGGACTTTGGAGCTAAGCTATGCGTGCTTCCCTGGCAAAACAATGACCCCATAGACCTGACAGCCCGCGGGGTGTCACATGCGAGCAATATGTGTACACTGTACACAATCAGCATATGTTTCACACACATAGAACAGTCCTCGGAGAATGGAAGTTCTGGGTGCCCTCTGTCATTTATTTATTTATACACAAATGCAACTTCAAGGACTCAATTGCTGAGCAGGTGGGCAGGAACTTAAGGCGTATTATACAATCAGTTGGCGTAAAAATTAAGCTGACATTAATACTTTAACTGTATAAATTTAGAAATAAAGCCTGACAAAAACAGCTTAATTATAATATTTTTTCATTTTATTTTATGGGGTGAAAATAGCGTATTACAATATATACTGTTACAATTAATTAAAATAAATATAAGTTTATAAATATGTTTAATTATTTAGATATATATTTTTTATTACGCATTATATTCTTTTAAATATTATTTTTATTACGAATTATATTCTTTTAAATATTATATTGTGGCAAAAAAATGTTTTTTTAAATTCTATATTTAAACTTTTTATTCAAAATCAGATTGGTGCTTAAAGTTCTATTTTATTTCATTTATGTTAATTTTTTTATGTGGCTGGTTGATCTTCTTATTCAAATCATGTTTTATTGTGATATTACGAGCTGTTGCTTAAATTATTTCTCTTACCTAAAGATTTGACAAGAATTCAATATCTGTTTCTCTCTCTCTCTTCTTGAAGCTAGCTCGTGCAGTTGTCATCTTAGCCACAAATTGCAAAGCGTTAACGTCATAACGCTATCCAAACACCAGATCAGATTGCACAATTATGACAGGAAGCTTCGGCAAGCAGAGCTCCAGCTGAGGTTCAACGGCAAAGGCTTTAAGCACTTAACGGGATGAAAGCGCCATCAAGTATGCAACGGAAATAGAACTGACGGAATGTGTGCGAAGGCGTTATTAAATATTAATAATTTTGTGCACAAAACTAGACCAGGAGCCAACAAAAATGACTATGAATGGGCAGGTGTCGTGCCTGGTTTACACAATAAGCAAACGCATCGACAGCCTGCCCACTGCGTGCCTGGGACCACAGGAGACACTGGCAAGGGGATATGAGTAGAGAGAGGAGCGCAGACAACGGCAGCGACTTTTCCGGCCATCCTTTGGGAAATTAGTTTAAAAGGGCAAACGGTAAATGGCAGAGCGAGCAAAGGCGGCCCACGCAAGAAATTAACTGTATAACTTACTTGTAAACAGATTATTTATGATGCCCAAAACCGAAACTGAAAGTGAGCCAAGCGCCAAGGAGTGAGAGCCAAAGAGTTGTTGGAACAAATGCCCTTTCAAATAGACTACATTTCATATATTTGCTATTTGAAAAAAAAAAATATATTTCTTTAATTTTCTGCTAATAATGAATATATGCAGCCAATATTTAAATTATGGTATATTAATCAAAAATCAGTTATATAACCAGTCAACCAATATAATGATTCTGGTTATATTACATTGTGTTTATATATTTTATTATACATTTTATTTTTATTTGATTAAAAACAACAGAAAAATCAAAATTAGGCTTTTGATTAAATTTAAAATAAAGCATTAAATTAATTTGAAGAATTTATCTAATTTAAATTAAAAGATAATCTGAGAATAAAATAAAACCCACACAACAAATATGTTTAAACTGTTGCATAATAATTACTTAAAAATATCAAACAAAAAAAAGCCAACGAGAACAAATACACATAATTAAAATTAATTTAATTGATTTATGAACAAATATTATTTATGAGCAAATATTTAAATAAAATACATTTATAGTGTATTTATCATTCGAATTGCTCTTTAGCTCGACTTTCTCTCTAGTGGCTAATGCCAGTGGCCTTTAGCCAATTTTCCAACAATTTTATTACACTTGCCAAAAATAAATTGCACTAAAAATTAACAACTTCACAAACAATTCCACTTAAAATGTTTATTGTGCTCATTAATTTGTAGCTCTTTTATTTTGAACTCCTGATTGTTGAGTGCGTAGACTATTATAAGTATTGTTCTACTACTTCCGCAAAAATGCTAGAGCTCAAATTGCATTAAAGTTTCAAGTGCTTTAATTTTGTGGCCTCTTTCTCTCTCTCTCTCTCGCTCACTCTCTGTTTGCGTCTCTTTCGGCGCTTTGTCTGACGTCTGTTAACGTTCAATAAAAATGCACAACAAAAATGTATAAAAAGCGTATAATTTATGCCTTGTATATGGTTTATTGAGTGCGATTTATACGATAACAGAAGCCGCCAGTCGCTGACCAGAAAGCCCCGACGGACATTGGAGGATGGACAGTGGGCATTGCACAGTGGGCAATTGTCTGCTTGCTCAGCCAAACAATGACAACAATAACAAGAGACAGGCATAAAAATATTAATATTAATATTAATGTCACTCGCATACAGTATAAATAAAGCGGACTTAAAGTTTTAATGAAGCGCATAAATAAAATGTGCAAATAAAGTTAATTTCATTTGTCAGCCAATAAAGCATATACCAACACATACAAACACACACACACACACATACACCAATACACACATATACAAATACATGCGGCTTAATGGCTACAAGAGCTGTAGTGAAGGTCTAAGAGAGATCTTATGCCATTAGAGCCGGGCACATAAATGCAGCCAAAAGCTACTGAAATGCAAAGGCGATAAGCACACACACACGTACATATAAATGCATATATGTGTGTGTATGTATTAGTATGTGTGTGTGTAAAGCTTAAGTGGAGTGCGGAGAAATAGCGACGCGTGCAACCAATCGGAATGGAGTGACAGAAGCTGAGCGCCATGCTGACAAGCAGTTGCATGCAGCATAAAAACCAGGGAAAAGCCAGTGGAAAACCCCCAAGAAAAACTAGCAGGTGAGAAAAGCAGTTGTTGTTGTTGCCTAAAGCGAAAACAAAGCTGGTAGTAAACCTTTAAAACGACTTGAGGGCAGCAAAAAGCTACAAAAGCAAAGACGATTGAGGCTCAAATAACGGAGGGAAAAATTCAATTAATTTAAGTTCAATGGCCTTATTCCGATTTTAAAAGATTAATTAACAATATTATTATAATATTATTATTTAAAAATTAGATCCAAAAATTTAAAAATAGGTAGAATTTCTTAAATTTTTTTTTAATATTTATTTTAATAAGATATATACTTCAATTATTTTTGTAAAATGTAAAAGATTAATTATTTATATATTTCACATTTTATATTTAAATAAACTAACGTCTAATAATGCCTACAAACAAGTTATAAATCGCTAATACAAATTCATAGCCCACAAGTTTTTGGCCTAAGCAAGAAACCGAAAACAAATATGGAAAATCATTTAGACGTTTTTATTATTATTTTTACGCCATAAAAAAAACTCGACAAATTGTTTAATTGGTTTCCAACTTTTATTTTATTTGCCATCATCATCATTTCATTTCATTTCATTTCATTTTAATTTTTTTGCTTCTTGCTTATTTGGTGCTTTGGGGAAAGCTTTTAAAATATCATTTGGAAAAGCGCCTTCAACTGCAAAACTTTTCCATTAAAATGCTGAATACAACAAAAGCAATAACAACAAAGTGCGGCTGCAGAGCGTAGTCAACGCCAAAGTTGCAGCCACGCCCACTTCTAAAACAAGGCGCCCATCGGCAGAGCTGCAACAACAGCGACAACAATACCAGCAAATATTCGAAAAGACTACAGTCGGACGCAACCGACAGTGGTATACCCTGCAGCGTTCTTTTCAATAACTCGATGAGTTGCAGCAATATCGCTTCTTACTTTTGTCGTTATATGAAGCAAGCTTTTAGGGGCGTTGTGCTAGAGAGCAAATGGGACAAATCATTCAATATTGTTACTTTTATAACTTCTGTATTTATCAACCGATTTAAATGCGCTTTGAAACATATATAAATAAAACTGCAAATAGTTTATATTCTGAATATCAATCTTCTTTGTGCACTATTATTTTTGTTATTCGGTTTTAAACGATTAGCACTAAAAGAACAAAATAAACCTAATCTTTGTATGGTCTACATCTATCTACATTCCAAATTAAACTGCTCTAGGTATAACAGTTAATTGTCATAATTAAGAATACCATCTGGTATTACATATATTTTCACAATGTGAATATACCCATTTTATGGTTACAGGGTATACCAACAAGAGCAACAACAACATGCGGAGCTGCCGCCAAATGCACTTCAAACTCATTTCATTTGGAAAATAAAACCTGAACCCAGCTTAAAAGACACCAAAGCAGCAGCAGCAACAACTACAACAACTGCAACAACAATTCTAGCATTAGCAACAATAACAACAAGCGCAACAACAAACTTAGTTCGCTTTTTTTTTTTGTCGATTTTGGCTTTTTTCTCGCTTTTTGCTGGCCGTCAAGTGCGCGTGACTTTTGGAGACTCCAACAAATTTCGGTTGAATAATTTAATTGTTGCAAAAGAGAGAGACGCGAACCCAAAAACCTTGACAGCAGCAGCAGAGCGAACGCAATGGCATAAAACCAGAGCAAAACTTTTCCGAGTTTCCTTCAACGTTTCGTTTTATACATTTTTTTTTGTATTTTATTTTTTTTTTTTT
Organism: Hypselothyrea guttata; assembly: GCA_035045125.1. Classification (NCBI taxonomy): domain Eukaryota; kingdom Metazoa; phylum Arthropoda; class Insecta; order Diptera; family Drosophilidae; genus Hypselothyrea; species Hypselothyrea guttata. The sequence continues at coordinate 551,099 of JAWNNJ010002265.1, forward strand.
TCGAAAATGAGCACAAATAAAATATGCAAAAAGGCGTAGCGAACTTTATGATGTTTGACTTTGTACAACGCAAAAATCCTTCGCTTGCATCCCCTTTACCCAATCCCCCCCCATATATCCAGCCCCCCCTCTCTCACTGCCCCACTCCCCGGCAAGAGGCAAAACTTTTATTTTAAGTTCAAGTTAACTTTCTGGTTAGCTCGCCGCCAGGCAAAGGGCCTTAGCCAAAGTGTAGGCGGCAAGTGGAGCCTGCGTTTGGCTTGTGAGGGAAGGGGCAAGGCTAGTCACTAAACTCCGCCAAACCCGGTAGTCCCAAGTAAGCAGGGGCTGCCTATGATCAACGTGACTTGTAGATACTCTGTAATTAGCACATTGGGTAAGTAAAGTAAGAGCTAAATTTATTTAAGAGACATAACTATATGTACTTTGTAGCTATCTCGATTTACACTTGATATATTATTATCAAATAATTTATAAATAAATTGCAGGGTCTTTTAGTGTCGGTTGCTTTTTCGACTGAGCTTAGACAGAGGTTTTTCTAATTAAATCCCCTTCCTTAATATATTGATTAATTTTTCATACAATTTTTTTAATTCGGAGTTATAAGATCAAAATAAGGTGCAGGGAGTCGTACTACCAGTTGCCTTTCAAAATGATATTTTTATAAAATTTATTAGCAGTTCTGTCATATTTTTTAAAATTAAAGATATTCTTCTTTAATATCATGTCAGAGTTTGCTTCATAAAATGTAAATTGATATTATAATACAAAAATTTAGTTTGTTTTTGTATTTTATTTTATAAAGTGAAGAATCCGTGCAGCATAAGATTGTAACTTAACAACACATGAAACAAAACAAAAGGGTTTCTTGCGGTCAGTTGCGTCCGACTGTGAGCATTTTTAATTGGTTTTTAAAGGAATTTATTCCAATCAAAATTTCTCCATCAATTGTAAAGGATTTTAGAGGCCTTATATCGATATTTGATATCAATAAAATAAAGATGGTATTTTTTCTGTGTAAGTTAAGCATACCCCTTATGCAACGCCTGCAGGGTATCAAATGTATTGTAAATTTTGCACGCGTTGGCGTTTGTATTACCTTTTCACCCAAAATTGCTGGCAAAAGGCACGAAAATAATTTATTCTCAAATCAAAGTTAGCAGCGCGTTGCGTATATTAGCAATCTGCACTCATTTCAATACTCACACACACTCACACACACACTTACACACACACACACACACACATACAAAGTCAGTTTGAGGTTTGGGGAAATGTGTGGAAACTCTGTGCCTAGTCGAAAATTTAATTTCCCAGCTCTGTGTTTTATTTATGATCCAGATATGCTTATTCCTACCTTTCTGCAAGTTTTCACAATTCGACTTGGAGTCATATTTCATATTTTTTTTGCAGCTTTGCTCCCTTCTTGAGGCCCTTCTTCATCTCTCAGCTCGCTGCCTGCTGTTCTTACCTGTGCCCTCGCCCCCTCCGCCCGATTCTTAGCCCATATTTCCATCTCTTTTTCTGTGCTTTTAACATATGACTTCCGTAATGTTTGCGTGCACAATGAATAACTTACTCGAATGTTATCCTTTTGTTGCCAGCGTGATGTATGCAACTGTGCGTACCCCATGTCTGTGGCCAGAGTAAGGGGTATGGAGCATGGAAAATGGTGGGGATTGTAGCAGATTGGAGGGGACGTACGAGGGGAAAGGGGGGAGCAACATCGCCAGCTGCGCTTTAAGTAATAATTTTGCATGCATGCAGCGACAGCTGCTTAAAAATGTAAGCAGAGCCAAGTTAGATTAAGTCGGGATGCGCAGTAAAGCCTTGACAGCAACTCCAACTCCAACTCCATTTTCTATCTCGTACTCTCAGGACTCTAGCTGCTTTTATTCGCTAAAAAATAAGCGTATTATTTACAACAGTTGTGGGGCTGAGCAGTGGATACGTCTTAGCAGCGTTATCTATTAATGTTGACTTTATGACATATTTAATTCATATCATTATGTAAGTGGGAGAGTTGAAGCTTAAAGTAGAGTAAAGAAAAATAATGTGTAAAGAATAATTTTCTCAAGTTTCTTTAGTTATTTTATAGGTTACAGCCCATATAAATTGTTTAATTAAAGACTTCGTTTAGATAAGGACTTAAGGACATAAGGACTTATAAAAAACTTAACTTAAATTGTAGATATTATTTTAATCGGTTTACAATTTTTAAAATTTGTAGAGATTCCGGCAGTGGAAAGTTTTGACTCTGATATCTAATCTAATCTAATCTATCTATCTAATTTAATTTTGTTATTTTATTTTATAGTGACTAATTATTATTATTTAATAATTTAAAAGATTTATACTTGTAACATTAGGAAAACATATCTCAAATAAATTAATAAATAAATATCGGTAAAGAATTATTTTCTTTCAGCTTTGGTTCGTTTCGAATTTTCATAATATTTAGAAACTTTGATATATTTTGAGTATCTTCATTACTCCCATATTGCCTATTTTTTCGCAAAACAAAGAAACTCTTGCGCTGCATTTAAGCTCGTTAGGCTATTAGATGTTTGTTCGCTGTTTATTATACAACTTCGATGTCTCTAATCAGCAAGTTGGGACGAAATTACATTTATCAAAGGCAAACATGCACTGGCAACGGCAACAACAATAACAATAAGGAATAGGGAATGGGAAATGGGGAATTCTTCTGGAGCAAGCGTTAAACAAATTACGCTTCTTTTTACAACTAATCAAAAGTAATCACTTTGCAATTTTCGGCGGGGTCTCAACTCAAACAAAAGTGCGCCAAGAAATTGCCTGACACAAAGAACAAAGCGAAGGGAGTGAGGGGAGTGAGGGGCATGGAAGGCAGGTCGTTAGGGAAGGAGGGAAGGGGAGGCTCTCCAACAGCTGCTGGCATTGAACATAACAATGACAACAACAAGACACACATTTGCCGCCTATCAAACTTCACACACACTCGCAAGTTCGACAAACAAATCATGATAAATGAACCAACAACAAACAAGCAAAGAAAAGCAGAAGAAAAGCGAAAGAAAAACTTATGCCTTGTGCTTTTTAATTTGACAAAAGAGCGCACAGGAAATTAGCGTGGCAAAGGGCAAGAAAAACACAACTCTGTCTCGGGCTGATGACTGATTGAAAGGGTTGCCAACAAACCGCCAGAGTTGTCTAGTTGCTCGACAAAAAAAAATTTCAAATTTCTACACACGCAGAAAAATATCAAGAATTTCGTTTTTGAAATGAGAGAAAAACTATTGATTATAATTTATGCAAAACGTGAATAAGATTTAAACTAAAATAAAATATTCTATTCTTTAATAATAAAGATTAAATAAAATAATAAATAAAATTTTTTTTTAATATTTCAATTTTTTTCATTTTTAAGCAATTTGTAAAAGTTTTTACTACAAAATATGCATTCCCTTAACTGGAATTTTTAGATTTTAAAACTAGCTTTTTTAATTCTGAAATTCTTTACAAAGTTTTACTTATACTTTACAATATATAGTTTAATATTTTAGAATAATTTAACAGAATTGCAAATTTTTAAATTCAATCTTTATTTTATAACTCTATATTTTCCTCTGTGTAGCAAATTTGCCCACCAATTCGAGCAGACTATGCAAATTTCACCCATGCTGCGGGTTAAACAAAGTTCTGTTTGCTACAAAACAATTACACAAGTTAATGCAATGCTAATTGGCCTGGCCCGAACCGAAAAAGGTTTTTAGTTTATAGCACTAAGTATACATGACAATTGCAACACATTTGCAGTTCAGAGTTTGCATAAATTTCGCATTGATTTGCGATACTGTTTACCAATTGCAGTTGCAAAATGTTTTCGCAAATTAACATTAGTTCAACAGCTCATAAATTATTTGGTGTTTTTTTATTCTTCGTGGCAAAATGAACCAATTCCAAATTAATTTATGCAATGCCAAATATTGTGCAACTAAAATGCTAACAGCATCATAATAAGGCGGAAATTCTTGTGTATATTCATTTTGTTTTTGCGAAATACCTATTTTGTTTACCATTCAATATTTCCAACGAATTTCAGGCATTCCAAACTGCTAAATTAGATTTAACATTTAAACAAAATAGTTGATCTTTTTCAAAGGAATAAATACAAAAATTGCGTAGCTAAGAATATTGGAAAATAAGTAACAAAAATTATATAAGTATACAATAAATAATTAATAATAGTAAAATGTACAAATTGATGAAATAAAATAGATCAATAATAAAACAATAATTAGATAAAAATTAAAATAAAATATACCATATGTTTAAATATAAATTAACTATAAACAAAAATTTCAAAAACTAATTTACAGCGATAAATAGAAAATGTATTTAAAAAAAATGCGCAGTCCATTACTTTATTTCGCAAATTTATTTTATAAGGCAAAATAATTTCAAAAATTAAATTATTTCAATTAATTGTTAATAAAATGAATCTGAATGTCTTCATAAACCGGAATTGATTTCAATTAATTTAGTATATTTTAGCCCACAGCAATTACAGTCAACTAGGAGAAATCAGCACATCTTTTAATACGCTGCTAAAACATCATTAAGAGCTTATGCCCTCGACAGCTGGCCATTAGCAAAGCTTTAATTGTGGCCCCTAAATACACACACCCATGGACGGAGCAACACCTACACCCAAAGCCCAATTAAGTAAGCACGAGGAGAGGAAATATGGCAGGAATATGGCAGGGGAAATATGGCTTCGAGGAGAAGGTGGAGAAGAAGGAGGAGTCCGAGGTCGGAATGGCGTCAAGTCAAATCAAATTGTGTCAGTTTGCTGGGCAGGAGCTGGAAGCGTTGACTGAGGGGAGGCAGCGCCATAAATGATTGAAATGTATTCAATTGTTTGATTGACTGACTGAATGAGTCAGTAAGTCGTACAGGCCAAGTGTCTGTCTTTCTGTCTCTCTGTCTGTCTGTCAGTTGGTCAACAATGCATGATTAATGACCCAAGAAAGAAAAAAAAAACGAAGCAACTGCCGGTGTGGGAATTAAAAAATTATTTGCAACAAAATGTAAAACGTTTCTTCGGGGGCTTCGCATCATTATTGTAATCGCTATCGTTATCGTTATTGTCAAGGCCATGAAATGCGTATTATGCCAGCAATTATTTATCGAAATGTTACAACTGTCTGCCATCAATCAAATAATTTATGTTAATTGATTTTTTTCCTGCTTCCCGCTTTTTTGTGTAGCGATTTATGGAAAATTTGCTCAAACATTGATACTAGGTCGAATGTAAATAATTTATGCTTCCGCTTAGAATGTTTATCTACGATTGTTGTAATCATAAAAATAATTGTTTGATTTGTCATTACAATTGGTCTGTTCAACTTCAACTTAGCTGCAGCTTAAACCATATTTGTTTAGCCTGATTAAGGCCCAAATGTGATTTAAGACACAGTAACTTACACACCAGCAAGTAGGGAAATCCCTACATATCCTAGGCACCTTAATGGACACAGAGCTGTGGAACTATCATTCTGGGCTTCGTAATGGGAAATCCAGCAAATTTGCCTTCGACAGACAGAACTTGTTGGCACTTTCCTCAAACAACAAGCTTCGTTTTTAACGGCTTGCATTAGGTCGTATTATGTCAAAAAACTGGTTTAGAATTTTCTAAAAAATATACGATTTGAAATATAACTGATTAAATATAATATACCTTTTACTTTAAATTATGTTCCTCGATTTAATTTTTTGTCTATTATTTTAATTTGTCTCTAACAAATAACGGATATAATTAAAGTTAAAAGTTATTTTCATATTTTGTACGATGCTAAAAATTTTACAGAATATAGAAGTTATGCTAAACATGTGTGGTAAGAAATAATTTTACAAAATTCGGTTGGCTGAAATACAAAATTTTAAGGCCCTCAGACTTCTGAGTACTTGAAAAAAACTGTAACCAAAGACTATTTTACATAGCGATATATTATCGATATTATCGATCAAAGAATAGATGAAAACGTGGCATTCGCAGCATCGAGTCTGCTCTCGATGTTTCTGCAGTTGTTGATGACATCGTTGCAGCAACCGCAGCAAAAACAAGTGAATGACAAACAGTCATTCATTCACATTCACACTCGCATTCGTACTTAAGCCCATTGGTCGATCAGAAATGTTAGCATTTGGCATTGGTATTGGTATTAGAAATGGAATAGGTATTTAGCTTTGGCCCAGACTCTGCTGGCTGGCATTTAAATTTGCATTTGAAGTTGGAGAAAAACGGGTTGAGGTTTGGCTCTCGGCAGTTAACTTGTTATGGGGACATTGTTGCTTATTTTCTGTGGTCTCGATTCGTAATTAAGTGGAATTCTTTCGACTGCCGTTGAGGTTAGAGTGCAGTCAGTTAGCCCAGTGCCATATATCGAATGCTGTCTGCAAATGCAGCCATTAAAATGGACAAATCTTTTGATTTGTGTCTCTGTCCCTGCCTGCCGCTCAGCAATTGCTTAATCCCAGCACGCATATGCCACTTGACCCAATTTTTAATCACTTTCCAAGCACACACAGCAAATGTGCAGCTGTGTGTGTGAGTGACATAAATTTGTACCTTAAAACTAGCTGGCAAAAGTTTTGAACTGCACGTTCTAAGCTATTCCATGGAGCCACAAACAAGCTTAAAACCCAGAAACTCAACTCCAACTGAAACTGTAACAGAGCTGAGAGTATTAGCATTAGAAATGACAAGAAAAATTGAGCAAATTGTTGCAATTGTACTGGATGATCGACCTAAAGAAGATGAGTAGATAAACGAGCTTTATAGCATTCAAAAAAATCACAGTCCGTAGAGATATACGCAATAAAGAAATTATTCAGTATGAAATAACAGACAATTAAATTAAATCATATTATAATTAAATTCACAGTTCTGTTTGAAATAATTAATTACCAAAATACTTGCGATAGGTATTACATTTTTTTTTTATTTTTTAAGACCAAAAAAGCGCAGTCTTGAATGAAAATATGTATTATTTATTTATTTATTTATTATTATATATTTTAAATAAATGCACTAAAATACTAATATAGTTGTAGTTTTTAAATCGTAATCTAATATTAATATAATGTAAAATTTCCATTTATTATATTTTTGAAATTATCGCTTGTTCTCATGTCACGCTCTCATCTCTAGCTGCAGCTCCAGCTGCACTTGAGCTCAGGTAATTTCTAGCTACAAATTTCTGCAAAAATTCATACATATGCAGTTGACCCGAAGAGTGCAATGTTTTGGCCATTTTTGTTGTAGTTTTTGCAGTTGTTGTGGGCACAAAAAGTTTAACAATAATAAGCAAAATGCCCAAAAGCCAAAAACTTTCAGCCGCATGGCTACAATTGGCACTAAAACCAAGGCTTCTTCTACCTTTCAGTGTTGTCAAACTCTTTCCCGTCAAATCTGGCTTTTTTTTAAAAGCATGAAATCTGAGATGCGAAAGTTGTAGATAATTTTCTACCCAATCTAATTTTTTTTTTTTTTAAATAATGTAAAACATTAGAAAATAATTGTGATCTGAGGTCATTGTGTTGATCGATATTTGACTGTTTTTATTTATTTTTACTTTATCCGATGTATTTTTCTCTCCACTCAACTTATATGGAAAATATTACAAATCCCAAGAATAACTTTTCTTTTATATGGCTTTTCTAAAAAAAATGTATCTTAAATTCAGATTTTTTTCAAGCTAAAATTGGCAACACTGCTCTCCTCCTGGCCTCTCGCTCTTCTCTTTTTGGCTCTTGTTGTTGGCGTTGCAAATACGATTAAATATGGCAAAAGTTGTGCGTACACACACGCACACACACATGCGCATTTTATTTAGATTGCGCAACAAAGCCAAAGGACAACAACAACAACAATCACAACAACACGCAGAACAAAGGAACATTAAGGTCGTTGAGAGGCCTCCCTCTCTAACAAGGCTAACACATGTTTCTGTGGCCAAAGCACAGCACAATTTTGTTAACAATTTTATTATTAAATTGTAAATATATGTTTTGGGTGTTGCTTTTGTTGTCTTTCAGGGCTGCAGAGCAATTTTTAGTTGGCCACAAAATGCATTAGTGGGAAATGCGCACACCCCCCTTCCAATACGTTTAAATAGATTGCGCTTTTAAAATAGTTGCCCTTCCAAATAATGATTAGGTTATGTTAGATTGCTAATTATATTCCATCTATATTAAGTAGGCAATAATTTCAATTACGACACGATAGTGTTGGGATAATATCGATAAGTCGTTTTTATCGAATATATCGACACCACGCGTATTTCAATGCAACCCTGCAAACGGTTTCAAAAGCTCATTTTAAATATAAAATTAAATTTTTTTAATTAAAAAATAAATAAAAATAGAATTATAAAATAATTTGATGATTAGACATTTGGATGGTAGATTCGCGGAATATATTTTTCACCAAAATATGATGATATTACTAAAGGGCAAATAATAAAAATACTTCACATATTATCAAAAAAATGTTTAAGCAAAACGTTTGCTTTTGAAGCCATAAAGAAAGCAGATTTATTGTTATTGAATAATTATTATTGAACAATTTTCAAGTTTCAGGCTATAAGTTTTTGTTTTAAAATATAAGTTAAATCAATTTAGTATTAAGACAAAATAGGTAATGGACGGCATTGCCCGGTTAAAAAAAGATATATAATTTAAATATTATTATTTAATTTATATATACATAAAAAATAACATCTAGCTTTTTTCAACGATAACGTAATTTAAGTACATTATTTAATCCAGAGTTGCCGCATATCTGTGTGCTCTTAATTAAACTAGATGATAAGTATATGTGTGTGTATTTGTGTGCATTGAAATTCTCTTTGGCTACACTGTCGTTGTTGCAATTGTTGTTGGCTGTTGCCGTTGCCGCGCACTTGACATGTAATTATCGCTTATTAAGCCGCGTGTACAGTACTTCAAACTGCAACAAAGGGTCGGTTGGAGAGAGGGAGGGGTAGAGGAGGGTGTGGCATGATGGAGGGGTAAATGCTACTTAAATATATTTAAATATGGATCTCCATTAAGCATGACAGGGCTATAGATATTGGGATCCTTTGCAAGTATTTATAATTATGCGAATGCGCGAATGAAAACATGAAATAAGAGACGAACGTTAACAATGCCTAAAGGACAGCACACAAAGTCAAAATGAACCGCAAATAACAATGAATTTTAATTGTTATGCGGCCTGCAGCCACAGCAACAACTACAACAATTACAACAGCTGTTGAAAGAGAGAGAGAGAGAGAGAGAGAGAGAGAGGAGAGAGAGAGAGAGGGACAGAGAGAGAAAGAGAGCGTAAAGGGACAACAAAAGCGCAGACCGAAACATTCGGAATGATCTACAGTCGAACGCAACTGACAGTATGATATGGGGGGAAGTTTATTATTTTTTTTTTTAATTTTCGGAAATTTTTAAATTATTTTTTAGTTATCAATTGTATATTAGTTTCTCAAATGATTGATAAAAAACCACACCGCTTGAAATTCGATTGAGTTTTGGTAAAGTTATGCGGTTTCAAAGTTCAACAAAAATGGCAAGTTATATTCAAAGAGTAAACATCCGCCTATACTACAAATATTGGCCCTAAAATCTACATTTTTCGACCAAATGCTGTCAGGTTTATTTTTTTGTGCATAATTTTGCAATACAATTCGTTTGTTATATGATTTTAAAACAAAAATTGTTTATCCATAAATTGCATTTTTTTCAGAGTGACCCCTTTAGACTTTTTAAGGATATGCAAGGTTTTTGCTTCCTCAAATTTGTTTTCACATATTGATTTGTACCATATCACCAAATCATCCCACCATACTATAATTCATAATAATATAATGTAATATAATAATAATTTAATATAATATAATATAATATAATGTTAATTCATGGGAAAGAAACATTTTCAGGGATTAATATTGTCTTCTGTTTTCATAAACATGTTGTCATAAGATACCTAATCGTGTCATGCAATTGGTTCAGTAAGCAACATTGTCCGGCTGGATGTGGCATGTGGCAGGTGGCACACGTGAGCACTTAGCCACAAGCACACAAAGACATGAACACCATGTCACACTTAAAGTACAACATTTAACATTTGAGTTAATTTTTCACTTGGTCTGCACTGGATTACACGTGCTGCAAGCGACAGCAAGAGCGACTAATTTGACTCAAAAATCATATCAAAACAGGGGTTTTAAAAAAGAACACTTTACAGCGATGCAACACTGGGTGGCCAATTTTTTGAAGGGACAATAATCTGTTTTTACAGAGAGGACACAGAAAAAAGCATACAAAAATCTGTACAAAATCTTATTTATTTTTTTTAAGGAATTCTCATACTTTTCCAAAAAAGAAATTGAGACCATAATGTCTTAAAACTTATTTAGTTATTTAGTTTTTTCTATACAAATATGCATATACATCTTTATAATGAGTTGGCTTTAAATCAGACATGTTGTGGAAAAAATATCGATACAATTATCGATAAAAACCCTTTCTTACTTATTCATGAATTTCGTAAAATTTAGAAAAACCGAAAAAAACGTTTATATACATAGAAAAAAAATTTATATTCAGCTTCCCGCAGTTCGAAATTCTTTTTTAGCAAATGCTATTAAACACATATATTAAATTTGACAAAAAAAAAAGCGAGCTTGACAGCACTGGCGATGTCAGCGACAGACATCAGCATCCGCTTGTCATCCGCCTGCTGCTGATGTTGGCTGCTTGCCAAGCGGGTCACGAAACGAGGTTCCGACCAGTGTCCAGTTTGAGCCACGTTTCACCTGCAGCAGTTGCTGTTGTCAGTGTCGTCAGTGTTCCCCATCCCCTTCTCTTCCGTACTCCCCTCTGCTCTTTGGGGCCTGAACATGATCATAATGTGCGCTAATGTGCACAGGCGACACGCACACCTGCACAACAACTCGCTCGGCTGGAGCTCTAAACTGCTCAGTTGCTCAGCTGCTCAGCTGCTCAACTGCACACACATTGGCAGAGTCATGGCCAAGAGGCAGACAGCAAACACGAAACAGGCAATTTAACAGGCCATCAACGTTGATGGCGCCGACAACGATGTTGCTGATGGCAGCGCGCCTCTAACAGGACTTTAGCCGAAACTCCATACACATTTTTCAGGCATTCTTGTAAGAAATGCGCCAATTTCAGTTTACTGCTGACAAATTTCCTATGCTTCAATGTATGAATAATATCCGCAAAACATACACAAAACTTCCGGAAGCGCTCATAAATATTCAAGTTATTGAAACACAACTTAATTTTGAATTTAAAAGCGTTTAAACTCCCTAAATTTTAAAATAAATTCACCAACCACAATAAAATTAAATTAATTTAAATGTTTACAGTTAATGAACCAGTTCATAACCGGAACTCTACATATTTTTAACCTAGAAGGAAGTCCAATTGAATATGGAATTTTTATAGTAAATTCATGCACATGAAAACTTAATTCAAAAATTAATTTTAAATAGTAAATACATATTATTTACTGTAAGCTGAACTGATTCGGAATCGAAACTTGAAAATTGGTTTCTTTGTACCAAACTTATATAAAGAACTATACAACTATAACTTAATTCGTGTAGAAATATGTAAAAGAAAAGTAAAAAAATAAACAACATTTAATGCAAAATCATACAAAAAGTACATGCATGAAAGTACAATTAGTTTGGAACAGGAATTAAAAAAAATATGACCATGAACCAAACTTTTAAAGAAATAAAATATACAATTTTATTTATTATAAATTGTTGTTAGTTAAATAAAAAATTACAAAAAATCCTAAGTTGAACGTAAAACGTTATTCATATTGTTTGACTTAATATTCTTGTATCTTAATTTAATATCAAGTTTAAATTGAGTTTAACTTTACCACGATAATAGAAAATAAAACTGAATAAACTGAAGCTGCGGCATAGTATTTACATTAATATTAATTTATTTTTTTACGCTTAATTGAAAACTCCAGGCGGTCTGTTTAGCGTTTTATGTTATCCTTTGTCTGACAGCCAGTTCCGTTGGCCTTCAAGACATCCAATCCGAGCCACTCACTTGGCCGGGTATCACAGGGTATCTTTAGCTGGCAATATCCATTAAAAAGCAGGTTTCATTAAATTGCTGTCGAGCTACTCAGCAGCCAGCTAACGGAAGCTGCAGCAGAGGAGCCTGACGATGGCAGGAAGCGCGTTGAAGGCCATAACTTAAAAGGAGTCTGCACTGCTGCCGACAATTAACAGCATAAATTTAAATATGCAATTAACGCAACAGCTTGAGGCAGCTAAATAACACAAAAAAAAAAAAAAACAAAGTGCAATGACAAACGAGATATGTGCACTTTTGTGATACCCTGTAATAAAAGACTTGAAAGCTATGTCGAACTGAATGAGAAAATCGGGCTTGAACTTTAGTTAAATAAACTTTGATTTCAATAAATAAAAGAAATATTTAAAAAATTTGGTTATTGATATATCCCTTAACCTTACACTTTTTTTTATACAAATAAAAACAATTAACAAAATTTATATATATTATTAATTTTTAATCAACATTCTTTTATCATTTGTGTACTATTTAAAATAAAATTCTATTAAAGTTTTTTAAAGCTAATAGTTGGGGATATAACAACTGAATCACATGAAATAAATATTAAATTTAAGGGATATTTTAAAATGCATTTTTGTAGATCCATTTTTAAATTTCGACTCACGGGGTATGCAAATGATTGCCATAGCTGTGGCAGGGCCAACAATGAAAGCCAAAGGTCATTTTAACACATACAGACACACAAACAGTAGCACACACACACACACATACAAAGAAGCACGCACAGAGTGAAATGCATTTGATTGTTTGTATTTTCCATTTTTTAAAAGACACACAGCGACAACAACTACAACGCGTGAAAAAATAAAACACAATTTTACGCTTTATTTGCGCGATTGCCGCCAGACTAAGGGAGAGAGGAGGAGAGGGGGAGAGTTACAGTGGAGGCAACAGCAATAATATTGTTGCTCATATGATACGCTGGACATGCCCAGAGCAACAGCAACAACATCCCGACACCAACACCAATAGCAACAGCAACACTAATAGCAACAACATCAGAAGTGTTTGCTATTTTGTTTGAGAAAAAAAGCTGTTTTGGCGGTAACAGACAAAAAAAAGTGCTAAATAAAAATTAAAAAAAAAAATATCCTAAAAGCAGTTAAGGTATTTTTAAGATTTTCAATGCTTTTCCTGCTAGAGCATTCTTTTTTTATGTAGGTAGTTGTATAGCATATGCAGATCAAGTTTATGGTTGGATGCCACGCCTGCTTTAATGGATAAAAAGCCATTTAAAACCGAATAACAAGCGTAATATTGAATGCAGAAGGTTCCTCATCAAATTATATACTCTCTACCATTAAATTTATCTATTCTAAAAAGTTCAATAAAATTAGTTAATAAATAACAAAGTTATTCAATAAGCAATATTACAAAGTTATGACATCATTCGCTCTCTGGCAGCGCAGACATATAGATAGGCATAGTAAAGACAAAAAAGTAAGAAGATGCACTGCTGCTGCGCTCAGATTATGTTCTATGAATATTTTAAAATTATATAAGTAGCAAGTTTTCTTCAAAAATAGCCTGATTTGACGGGAAAAACGCGATTTTTGCAGCAACATCAGCCTCAGCCACAGCAAAAGCTGCTGCAGCTCATGTCAATGTTTTAACATCCAGCCACAAGGGACACACGGGATTGCTCTTTCCACTCCTGTCCATTGCTGTGCTGTTGTTGCAGTTGTTGGATCTGCAATTGTCGTGTTGGCGTTATTGATGTGTAAAGTGGACATTCTTGTTTAATAAAATTAAAACACAAATTTAATAACGTCTCCTTTCGGCGAACGCGTTGATTTCGCGGGTTATTAACAGTGCCGCAGCAGCAGCAATAAAATAATAATCATTATAATGAAAGCCACAGCAAAAATAATAACACAATAATATTAACAATAATAATAATTAAGGGAAGTGAGAAAAACAATGGCAATAACTGCACCACAATCTGCATACTCTAATCGAATTTTTCATACAATTTAGTCCGATAAGCATATTGATGAGTTTTAAAACAGAAATAAAATGGGCTTGCAAAATAAATTTCTACCAAAGTTGAGTGGAAAAAGTAGCACAAGAAATGTTCTAAAAAATATGAATATTTATTTAAATAATAAATAATATTTAATAATTAATATTAAAATATATTCAGACAGCTGGGAAAGTATATTTTTAAAGCTTTACAATTTTTAGATTATTAAACTTTTTCACATACGTCTCCACACAGTTAAAATACTCCCAATTAGAGTAGCTTAATAAAAACATTGCCTGTGAAATGCATTAAAAAATGCCAGCGCTGGCAATTGACTGCGATCCAATGTTGACATGGGGCAATGGCGGAGGGGGCGGAGGTGGGAGTGGGAGTGGCAGCAGCAGCCATTGCCTCTTGTGGCAGCAAATTATGGCGCTTTGTATGCCGTAAAGTGAAAAGTCGAAAGTGGCAAGTGCAACTGTCAACTGAGGCTCATTATCAGTTCGCAGTTAAGCCCCGCAGTTAGTTAACATTCCCATAAAAAAAAGGAAGAAAAACGAAAAAGTAATGAAAAACGATATGTTTCTCTTCACTCTTTTATGGCCATAAAAGCCGCAAAGCAAACGAAAAACTTTTCATTCGCGTTGCACGTTGCACGATTCCGTAGCCCCCCTCTAACCAATTCGCCTATTTACTGTACGCTTTTAGTGCCTTTGGCTGCTGACTTCTGCACGCTTCCTTTCCATAATCATAACATGGCAATTTTATTCAATTTCCTGGCTTTTGTGTGTGCCACTTGCAGCCAAAGACTTGCCACCGCGGCCTGAGACACGGCAACATTCACGAAAGTTTGCCCACAACATTCTCCGCTTTCTGCGGTCGAAATTATTTAAATATAAAATTTAGCTTAGTAAAAGCATAAAATTTAAACATTCCATTTAAATTAGTCAAAAATAATAATTGATTACTTATCAAATAAATTTAAGTTTCTTGCATGTTTCTGCAGAAAAATATTTTTGCCGAAATTTAACTCACTGAAAATACAATTTTATTCATTTTAATTAAGCCAAAAATAAAAAATTGCTATTATTGTTCTCTAGGAGAAATTATTATGAAAGTTATTATTGAAATCAAAACATGCTAAAATTATATTAAATATGATCAGAAGCAAAAAATTGTTAAACATATAATTATGTTAAATTGAATTTGTAGTATTTTTTGTAAGGGAATTCATTATTAATTCAAGTTATGGGAAATCAAATAAATTTACATTAAAAATGTTACATTAAAATTAGATTTTTTTTAAATGGTAAGATTTACAACAATTTAATAAAATATTATTTCTGTCTCATCTTCTCGAGAAGCGTTAAATTTTTTTTTTAAATTTAGTTTCATTTACTTGAGAGCCTCAAAATAAAATGAAATTATATTTGTAGCATATGGAAATCCCAACAGTATGTGGAGCACTTTGTGGCCAACTAAAATGTCTAAGCGGCTTAAACAACGCTGCTCTGCATGTGCCCTAAGCTGATTAAAGACCACAACATACGATGCTCTCTCTGTTGGCAAAAGGAGCAAAGAAGAGCAGCTCAATTGGCCAAACACTTTGTGGCACTAATTAAGCCACTTAATAATTTGTGGGCGCACACAGCGTATGCGCAATAAATATTGAATGCACGAAAAGTCAGCTCTCTCACTTTCTCACTTTCTAGCCAGAAGTTTTGCATTAGGCATTCCTTTTACTGCAGCTGCCTACGTGCGCATTTGCCGTTGCCATTTGCCAGTTGGCACTTCAATTTAGCCAAACAACGTGACTCGTGTCGCTTCAGTCGCAAAAACAAGCAAAATAAAAATGTCAAAAAATAGATATGAGTGCCACCTTGAATGGCGCTTCATTTTCGTTTCCGTTTGACAGTGTACACTGTACACTTTGCTTAGGGGCAACATGGGGCATTGCTGATTGCAGTCGAGAGCAAATGGCAACACATAGCTAAAACAAAGACGAGATTTCTTAGAAAAATACAAGGATAATTAATAATTCAATCAAATCAAAAATTTGTTTTAAAATATAATAAAAAGAAACAAATAGATAAATATTTCAATAAATAAATTAATAGACATAAAACCCCAAGATAGGTTTTTAGAAAATGCATTTAGAAAAATAAAAAGACAATTCAAATAATTGAAATAAACATTAAATATATACAAAGTACAACTGTTTGTTAAAAATAAAATAAAAATATTTTAAAATAACAGGTGTAATAAATTAAAAATGTATATATATTATATATATAATATTCGAAGATTTGTTAGGGAAAATGGGAAATTAAACAATTTTATAAAATAAACGGTATCAATATGCAATAAATATTAAAAAAATAAGCTTTATTTTAAATAAAATATATATCAAACTTAATTTAATGTATTTATTAAAGTTTAAAAATTTAGATATTTAAAACACACCTTTGTAAAATTAAAATTAAAAATCACGAAATTCAGCAGATCGAAATCGATCTAGAATTTTTTTATTTAAATTAAATTTTAACATGTGAATAAAGTTGAATAACGGAACATGTAATATAACGTAATAACGTAAGAACTGCCAAACGATAAACAAAAATACAACAAACGTAAAGTGCTTTCAGTCGCATTGAAAGTCAAGATGCTGAAGTTGCAGCATAAAGCTTGGTTTCTTCACTGCCCCAGGCTGCAGTTCCATCTTCAGCAGCTCCTCTATGGTATAGCGTATGACAGAGTCGTCCACAGGTTGCTCCTCAATAGCTTCGACAATTTGCAACAGATCAGGAAAGGGATATGCCGACGGAGTGGGCAGCAAGCCGCAGTTGGAAAATGCACGAGATATGGTATGGGCGTGGGTCAGATTTCCACGCCTCAAGACGCCATTGCAATTGGCATTTACTGGTGGTGCTATTGGTGGTGGAGTTGCAGATCGAGGTGTGGTTGTTGTTGGGGGTGAGATCGAAGTTGGTGGGTTTGCCTCAGTTGAATTTGTGTTGAGAGTCTGCTGCTGTCGTGCCATGGGCGGTCGATAACGTGGCACAAATGGCTGCGATTTCTTCTGATCTTCTGCAGCATCCACTTGTATGTTGCTTTGACTATTAGAGATGGCAGCCAGCGGTGCAGCTGAGGGAATGTAGGTGGTGTTGGAGAATGTTGTTGCTGCTGAGAAATTGTTCTCCTTGTTGGCCAATGCCTTGCATCGCTCGTCCCATTGCTTGACGGTGGGTATATAACGTTTGGGTAGAGCCGTTTCCGGCTGCTGCTTGGCCTGCGTTTCCGTTTCCGTTTCCGCTGCGGTTGGAGCTTTGGCCTCCGGTTTGGCTGTGGCACGCTGCAGACAAACGTAGCGACCTTTGGTCATTAGACTTGTGCTTATCTTCTCGTCGAACTGCTGAGGCCAGGGTTGCAGCGGCTGTTGTTTCGTTTCCTTTTCCGGTTCTGGCGGCGGACAGGGTTGCAGCGGTTGCAACAGTTGCAACGGTTGCAGCGGTTGCTGCTGAGGTGCAGGCTTTGCTGGAGGCTGCTTTGCAGCTTGATGTTGTTGCCTCTTCTCCTTGGCCATCTCACGCAGCACTCGCTCTATGCGATCTCGTTTGAGCACTCGCAGGCGATCCACAACCAAACGCTCTTCGGGTGTGAAGTTCACGGGCTCGCGTGTCAGATGAACTATGACCTCTGGCTGCTGCTCGAGCTCTTCACGTTGATTTCGCTGCTGCACCAATTGCACAGCCTGCACCGCAATCTTGCGCTCCTGCTCACGTTTTTTCATGTCCTCAGGAGACTCGGGTTCGGGTTCAATGGGCTTTGTGTTTGGCATTGCTTTAAAGTGTTTGGGCTGATTCTTTTCTGCTGGCTTTGCTTCTCTCTTGGCTGGTTTATTTTGAGCTAAGAGTATAATTATTAATTTAAGAAATTCTGGAAAAACTAAACATCTACTTACAGGCCTTGCTGGGCTTTTCAGGGCGCAAGGGCTTGGGAAATCCCTTCCAGGGCAGCATAAGGTTTGGCGGTTTGCTAAACCCATTGGGGAGGTCAGCACCTCCCTCTGCATGGCTCACATGGAAGGTTCTCAAACTGGGCACAAAAGCAGCTGCGTTCACATTCAGCTTTATTGCAGTTGATGCCGAATTAGCGATGTCTTTAGCCCCAGCTACAGCTTCGGTTGTTTTCTTAGTGTGCTCTATTTTGGTTTTGTTTGCTTTTGTAGGAACTCCTAAATTTTTGTGGTCAACACCATTGGGCTCGCTCATCCGAAGCTGGTCGTAGTTCGCTCTATTTGTAAGCATATCAGCATTAGCAAGCAACTTAATCTTCTGCAATATGCGATTTACTTGTGTGTGTTTTCTTATTCAATACCGAGCTTGTAACGAGGCTGTAAAACTACAGCTAACTGCCGAAAAATTGTGAGAATTTTGCTCTCGTTCCTAGTATTTGACAACCAAACACATGGTTGCTTCATATCGAATAATAATATGCATGTTATCGATATCAGCAATTGGCTTCGCATTGGCGCCAAGATTTATTCAATTGAAAATAAATTATAATGCCAGCCTGATTGAAAACAGAACGAAATAATTTAAGCCGCAACTCTTAAAAAAATTTAAAATTTTTGTATTTCAGAAATTTATTAAGAATATTTTTTATTCGAAAATTTTGCAAAATTATTTTTATATTATAAGTTAGTTTAGTTTCTTTGAGGACTGCACCTTGTCGACAGAAAAAATATATATATATAAAAAAAAAAAAAACAAAAAAACAGCCAATTTTAAAGCTTGCCATATGCGTTCATCGACATCAACATATTTATCAATAATTGTCAATCTGCTGAGTTGGAACTTCAACAGTCGCAATGGCCTGAAATGCTTTGCTCTTTTCGAGCTATAATATTGAGTTCAGTTGCCAGTTTAAACAAATAATTTGCCAAGTTTCAAATTGGCAGTTGCTCCGACATTTACGAGCTTTCTTGCTCAACGTGAGCTGGCGAGTGTAGAGAGACAGAAGCGGAGGCCAGGCAAATAAGCCAGGTCAAGTGCAGCCAGCTTGAAGACAGCGTCGCCAAAGAACCAGGTAACGACGCTCAATAAAACGTTTCGTATTATTATGGGAACATGCTCAGAGACAGACACAGATACACAGATACACAGATACACCCATGCTGAATGCAATGAAATCAAATGAAAGAAACGCACAGAAAATATGCAATTTCACCTCAATCACAGCTGTAAAAACAAACAAACAATGGAGGTAAACGTTCTGTTAGCTCCGAAGGGGTAATGCCATTTTCCTCCCTTCACCCCCCACTTCGTACTTAAGTTATCTGCAACAGCTTGTGCTTTGGCTGTGTTTTTTTTTTATTTTTGCCTGTTCATTGCGAGTCCTTGTCGTCATATGATGCCACCTGCTGTTTGCACAGCGCGCAGAACCCCATATCAGTTTGGCAAAGCCAAAAGCAGACGGAGAAAAGGAAATATGTGGAAAACTACGCAAATTGCAATAACTGAAATGTAATTACTGCTTACTACATACTCATGTTGTTATCTAATGCCTGCTATAAAATCTATCTTTCTTCTAGAAAGTGTATTAATTGTATTACAGCGGAAAATATTCCTCTAGTGAAGCTTATATTTTTTTTCGGAGATTCGAACTTTTAAAAAAAATTTGGCAAATATCAAAACTAAAGCTATAAATGACATGGATTGCTTTTTTCATAATTTTATTTTCATTTTACTTTGCTCTGTAATGTATGCTACACATATTTTTGTGTTTCTAATATAGAAATTATTTAATTATTTTATCCATATTTCTCTTATTTATAAATACTTAGAAAGGCTTAGACGATAATTGGAAATAGATAATTAAAATAATTTTGTTGTATTATTTTATTCCAATATTTCCCTTTAAATATCCAACTTGTTTACTGCTCATTAGTAATACCATTTTTAATTATTCGACAATTTCCACAAATCTTTAAATAATTTATTTATATTTATGTATATTTTTTAATCTAATGTGCATTACTCGAGCGATATTTTTTAATTCCATATGCATTAACCTAGTTGTTGCTACTGTTACGGTTTGCGGCTTTTGCTTAAATGTAATTGAATTTATTGTGGCAACAAACAAAAAACGTAATTATTATCGGCTTTATCCAACGAGAAAGAATGATTCCAATCGGCTTTGCGTGGAATTCTTTTATGTATCATTGTCCAATCAAATGGCTACTAACTGTCACAAAACTAACACATTTTATAGCTCATTAAATTGACTTTAAGCCAGTTTTTTTTATATTTTATTTGGTAAGGTTGATCGAAATTAATCCGCTTGTTCAACTTTCATTACATTTGTGCTTATCTGCATAATTGAACTGAATGTTTAACGCTATTTTGTAATTTAAAAAGCGAAATGAAAACGCATTGAGCATGGCTAACGACAATGTGCAATGACATATGAAAAACACATCATTAATTCACAAAATAACCAAATTAAACAATTAATTGCCAAAGACAGGCGAGCAGCAGAAAAAAACTGTTTAATCATTGACAAGCACAACAAATTTAATTTCGCATTTGAATGCACAATTTAAATGCATTCATTGGGTTATTCAAACACTTGCTCTTCACCAGCCTCGCAAGTAATTAAAAATTAAATAACTGTCACTTTGAGTGCATATGAATGCCAGCTACACTGGCCCACAAAACTGATACTGCATGCGCCAGGTTAAACAAATAAATTAAAAATATTACGCATACGCCGAGTGTGACGCCAGCATCAAGGGAGCGCAAAAAATTAAGAGCAGAGCAAACCAAAAGCGTCGACAGCCAGACAAACAAATGAAATTCATTAACATGCTTCTAATTACACCAGACAATGGCAATGACAGTCAAAGGGGGCGTGGCGCCATCCCCCATCCCCCATCCCCCATCCCCTACACCCCCTCCATCAACTGCTGTGTATGCATTTTGCATACAAATTGCCAAATTAATGAGCAAAAATACCGCCGCAGTAAATAAAAGCAAATACATTTATAAATTGCAAACACAACGCAAATATAACAACAAATAAAAATAAATTCAGAAAACAAGTCATAGAAATTCCACTGGAAAATGCGTGCCAAATAAATGCCTTTCCCTTTCCCTGGCCCTTTCTCAGGTCCTCATATCTATCCTACCCGAATGTGCATAAGTTGCTGGTGGGGCTAATTGGAGGCTAAGCAAATATTTACACATTCAATACTCTGCTGTTGAATTATGCAAAGGATGCTCTGTTAAATGGCTGATAATGAGCACAATTTGATAATGCCTCCGGTTTACTTAATGATGGGGCTTCAGCACTCCTTTGCAACGATTGGCTTGGGGTAAAAGAAAGTGAGACAAATTCTTTGATAAAAATTTAAACAAATAATATTAAAAACTCTTATATTTTATATATTTCATCAGCGCAGATTTACGGTCAAAATTTGTTTATTTATTACACTACAACTTCTATAGTTTCGCAGTTCTTTAGAACAACTTTTTCGGCATCTAAAAATAAAAGCCAAATTATAAATTAAAATATTAAGTCATATATATTTTTTATATATTTTTTCTTGGGATGGATTTACTATCTAGATTATTTATTAAAATTATTTAAACTTAAACTTGTTGAGCTTCACACTTCTTTAAAACATTTTTTTGGTTGATAAAATTGAATAATCAAGTTTTCTACGATCATTACAGCGTTGGTTTTCTTCATTTCCCGCTAAATATTTGCTTAATTTCGGGAAATCAGTATTACGATTCTGTCTTTCATTGAAAGCTTGAACTCAGCGTAAGGTCGAAGCAGAAATAACTACGCTTTTGCCTTCGTGCTCTGAGCTTGCATTCAAATCATGCAACTCTTCATTTTCAGCTCTACTTCAGCCGTGGTTTAGTTCTTGTTTTTCACCAAATTCCTTTGTAGACTTCCTCATATCTGCGCCATACGTGCCGACGTTAATAAGCCTGGCCTCAATTTAGTAAACCAGCCGCATTTTACGAGCTTAGCTCTTTAGCCATGCCAAGCAATTTCTGTGCTGGGCCTACACAAAATTCCAGACGAGTATTTTGATAGGAGCAGCAGGTAGCCTCAGATTCAGATTCAGTTTCAGCCTCAGCTTGGGTCAATATACAAGCACTGTGGGCGCTCTTTCAGCTGCAGTTGAAAGTTAGGCATATGAGCCATTTTTGAGGTGTCTCTCGGCCAGTTGAGTATGTGTAATGGAGGCGCACGTGGCGTATACGTAACCTGGACATGAAGAAACACAGCTAGAGAAGGGCAATGAGAGAGGGGCGAGCGGTGCAGACCATATTGCTGTTAATGGTGCTGCAGCAGGCAAGTGAAAGACAAACAAAGCCAACAAACCGACCAAAAATCTAGTTCACTTAAAATTTCTCATATCCTTCCGCTCCGAACTGCAGCCCGGACAAACTCCATGGCAAAGCGCGGAGCGAAGGGAGGGGCAAAATGGCAACAGGAAGCCCACACGAAGTAAAACTTTGTGTTGCAAAAAAGCTTAAGTTAACAACTTATGGACGTTGGCAGCAGGCAGAGAGACGCTCGCCTGATTGTCGCCAAAAACGTATTTAGGAAGGAAATTAGTACTTAAATGTCATAATTTGCAAGAGGACTTTGTGCAGAGGATTATTAAGACATTAAACACGATATAGTTGCATGCTGCGGCCCTGGGACTTGTATATTGGCCCAAGTCTCCGAGAGCTGAGGCTAATCAAAATGCAAATTTCAATTTGCCAACTGCTGAAGCAAAAGACAAAGACCAAATCAAAAAGCAAAAACAGAAAAAAGAAAAGGCAAAGAAAAATACAAAAAAAAAAAAAAACAGACACAGGTAGAAAGTAAAAGCCAACAATGCCAAATCGCAAAAAGCAGTCAACTAAAAATCTTTGACTTTCTACCTGGGAGAGAATAAAAACCAGTAGGGACAAGGCAGATCAGTCAAGCGAAAGGTTACAGTCGGATGTAACCGACAGCAGCAGAGCCTGCACTTTGTAGTGGAATAATCAATGCAGACTTGCCTCACATTTAAAGGCAATATATTCACACAATAATCTCTTCTCTCAACCTTGTCGGGCAAATTATCTGTTGCATATCTTCACTGTTTCTTATCCGATCGTAATGTAATTCAAAACATTGATGGATAACCATTTAGGGTTTACCAACTTAGCTCGACTTCTTGAAATATATATATTTGTTTTATATACCTTGTAGGGTATACCACGCCTACTTCTGCCTTTTACACACTTTTGCTTAACACTAACTTTATATACCCTTCTATGCTTTTTAAAGTACAGGGTCCAAAAAATAAAAAAAAACAACGAAAACAACCAAAATAATCATGAGAACGCAGCACCCAAGGGCAACATTCAATGTCCCAAAAATAAAAAAAAACAGCTTGCTGTCCACGCACACAAACACGTACACCACACACACACACACACACACACCACACACCTAACACACACACACACACACACACTCATCGACAGAGTGTGAGAGACAGATAGATAGAAGCTGCCTCGCGGTAATCCTTTTCAATGTTAACTTCCGCTCTGCCCTCGCTGCCCTTTAGCAAATTACTTGTATCCTTTTTCATGACTCGCTTGATTTCTCTCTTTCTTCCTTTATGCGCCGTATACATTTATATATGTATATCTAAATAAACTTCTCTCTATTTCTTCTACTCTGCTCGCTTCTTTATTCTCCTGCTTCTTGCAGGTTTCCCACAACTTTTGATAACGTCAACAGCATCGAACACAGACACAACAACAACAACGACAACGACAACAACAACAACAACAACAACAACGACAACCACAATGTTATGTTTGGCATATTTCTTGGCTTTGAATTTTCATTTGCTCTACAAATTCTGCTCTTCCACTTGCTTTGCTTTTCTTTGCGTTCACTGTGTGGGCTGTGAACATTTTCCATGCTGCACTAGCAGAAAAAAATTATGCAAAAATGAAAAATTAATTATATAATTTTATGACTTTTATTAAAATTAAAATAACCCTGTATTTCCCATTTTTCAATGGGTACAGGGTATTATTAATAGCTTAAAGAGATAGATAATTCTTATCCAAATTTTTATTATTTTACTCTATAATTAATAAATATTGCTTGTGGTATATTAAAACTAAAGATTTGTGCAAAACTATTGATTAATCTAGAAATATTCTAGATGCTATGTAATTAAGCAAAAATAATATAATAAATAAATAAAAACCTATGAAAATATCTTTCTAAATTCGATAAAAATTTAGCTGTTAACCTTTTGCTTTTGTTCCTGTGTAACTTTTCTGGTCAGCGCTGAGTTTGTCAATTGACAGTAAACATCATCTAATTGACGTTGAAACTACCATTTCCCCCTGCTGGGGAGACGCCTCCGCACTTCCCCTTGCTCCTCTCCACCAACAGTTATGCCTCCATGCTGCTGCTGGACTTGACACATGTCCAAATGGAGTCTTTCTTTCTGATTCTTGTCTTCTTCCCTTTTCTTTGTGCAGCGTCCCATGGCCATTTTAATCTGTGCTCGCTGCTCGTCTTGTCACTGCTGACAGTTGCCTGATTGGTCCAATGGGAGCAGCTACATCCATCCCCCAGCCCCTCCCACCGCCCCCCTGCAGCCGACAATCCATATGCCAGCTGGTTTATGTGCTTTGCATAATGCTTTTAATTGAGTGATTGATGTGATCGCATTGATATTGACACGACAACATGCACCACATCCAACCCAACCAACTAAAGCAGGCAATGTCTAACAGTTGGCAGCTTATATTTTAAGTTTGTCTACAATTACTTTTATAGTTTTCCCATTTTGCTTACTTTTACATTGGCCATCGGCACAGCCAACAAGTCTATCAGTCAAGTATCAAGCGCTTGTTACGGTTCCAGTGGGAAAATACAGACCGAAAACCCTACACAGAACTGTATTTAAGCTAAGCGGCTTTTAAAACTTGTTTCAGCTGATATCGAATTGGAAATGGTCTGCGAAACAAGGGGGCAAAGAGTAAACAAAATGGATTCGAATTTGTTATAAATAATTTACTGTTTAATTTTTAAAAATATTTTGTAAAATGCTGAAAGTTTATTTATTTTAAAATACAAAATAAATGAGATAAATTTAAATGAACACATCACCTGGCGGATTTAAAATAGATTTGTTTTGATTCATTTATTATTTTAAGAGAATTTGGCCAACGAAAGTTTGTGGAAAGCGAGTTGGACCAACAAGAGTTAAGCCATCGAGAGTTGAGCATGCGAGAGATGTCATTTTTACTAATTTCTATTTTAAATATTTAAATTCATTATAATTATATCCATAAATTTATATTTATCACATACAACAAAATCATTTTCTTCTTTGTATACATTTCATTTTTCTTGGCATTATATTTAAACTTTAAACCGTTTATCCTTTTCGCGCATTAAGAGTATGCTTTGGCTTGCCAGACTCTTATTAAGTATTATCCTTGTTTTAGTTTCTTTTGCTTACTTTCTTTTTTTGGTTCAACCTATTAACGATGTTGTTGCTTGATTTGTTGCTTGTTGTTTGTGCTTTTCGCGTTTTACTTGGCTGCGGTTCGACGCGCAGGTAACCCTTTGCAAGCCCCTCCCTCTCTCTTCTTCCAGCCCCTGCCCCCCGGCACGTTTACCCTTTGCGGCTCACACATTTTCATCATCAACAATTTTGAAGCGAAAACTTTGGCAGAAACTTTTTGCACATGCGAAAAAGGGTTTCGCATGCGTGCAGCTGCAGCTAAGTTGGCGTTGTATAAGATGTCTACACAGCGAGAAAAATCGTGTGCTAAAACAAAGAAAAGAAAACTCTCTTAATGTAAAGAAATTCTTTAAATATTCTTTAAATATCTAAATAAATAAATATAGAATATTGCAGCCATATAGTAAATTTAAGACAACATTACAACTAAAACAAATATAACAAAATTCTCCATCGGTATGCATTACGATCGAATAAGAAACAGCGAAGATATGTAACAGACAATTTGCATGACAAGTTAAAGAGAGAGGAGTACAGTACCTTACTATATCGTTTTATTTCAATTTATTTTTAAGTTCGCAAACATTTGCATTTGAGCTCTTAGTGAGATATCGTAGATTTAATTCTGGAATTTTCAATTTTATTCTCAGTGTATGAAGTGAAGGTGTTTTTTTTATAGCTCGAGTGTAGCTTAAGTTTTAGCATACAGTCAAGGCAGGCGCTGCTGCTGAAACTTCTACAAAAGACCAGCAGTCAGACAGGAGGCGTTCAACGCTCGGTTGCCGGCACACCTTGAGCGCTGCTATCTGCATGTTTGTGTGTGAGTGTGTGTGTGTGTGTGGGTGTGTATGTGTGTGTGGCTGCCACAAGTAGACATTGGTTAAAAACTTTTCAAACTACCCACACACACACATGCGTTGCTTGAAAAATTATTATAACGCGCCACGTTGGCAACCTTTTCATATGCCAAAAACTTAGACAACGATGCGGGTGGTGCGGGATGTGGTGCGGGCTGTGGTGTGGTGTGGCCTCCATCTTCTATAGATATAGAAAATTATGCGCGTTTATTCGTAAATTAAGTGCTGGCTGTTGCTTTCTGAAACTTGGAAGAACAGCCAACCGACTAACTTGCCCCTGCGGTTCCTTCCACTCAAAGGAATTTGCGTTTGAGTGCATTTCGGTTGTGCCAACCGCCAACTTCTTCTTCTTCTACTGCTACACTCAGAGAAACGCAGAATGAGTCGATATACACAATAAAGCTCTCAATAAGCTGTTCTTAGAAATCGGCATACCAACAATCGGGAGTCAAGGCAGATTAATTAGGCATCAAAGGATTGATTAAAAATATTTTCTACTTACTTATATTTAATCCGAGTACGAAAGCTTTTAATTTTCTCTCAGTGTACACATGTCTCATCTGGCTGTTGCACCTTTAAGATATCTCTTCATTTTCAGCTCTCCGCATTATTAATATATAAGGTCTAAGTGCGATGTGTCTATCGATGGCCACAACATGCCACAAATGTTATTATAAATAAAATACGTTAACGCAGTGTGAATAATGTTGTTCTTAAATTAAATTTAATTAAACAGTTTAATTTAAATTAAAAATTTTAAATAATAACAAAAAAGTATAAATGTATATCTAGAACTAAGAACAACTTTGTAAGCTAATATTTTTGATTGTACATGTATTATTATTGATCAAGTTCCAAATGTAGAGTTTTAAGAACGGAATTCTTGGTTTTCTTTCTGTTTAGTTTAAATTTTAAATAGCTGCAAGTGCATTGAACTATGCACGTGCTAAGGTCTATGGTAATAAAGCAAGATAAGCGCTGAATTGCATGTCCAAATAGCCAAATAGCCATGGCATGCAGTCGAATTGGCCAGGCTTAAAGGCAGTTGGAAAGCAGATAAAGCACAGCAGGAAGCGTATAGCACAATTAAAGATACCTTATAAATTTGTAAATTTTAATTAAGTTGTTGGTTTGTATGCCATTTGCTTAGTGCATATGGTTTCCTGTGCTCGAAAATTCCCACTCTTTCTTTAAGAAATTACTGATGGGCCTAAAATTAGACGGCGCAGAAAGAAAACATAGTTGATCTATAACAAGTTCAAAGATACCCTAGCAAAACTGTTAGCCAACTTTTTTAGGTTTGTGTTATTTATAAATGTCTATTTAAAGCAGCAAAAAAATGTATATAAATTTTCTTGTAATTAGTTTTCCAAAAACAATTCAATAAAAAACAATTTTTGCTATTTAAAAATGAATGTTATGCACATTTAAAGTTTGTTTTTGTTAAATTTTATCTGGGTTTTCTTCGACCTTCAATAGTCCTTTTTTTGGTAAAACTATTGTTTAAAAATATTTGAACGTCAATAATTAATTTTTAATGAAATTAAGAATTATTTTATGTGCATATTAAAACGCTGTATCTTCTGTTTTCAGCATAAAACATCTGCACAAAGCGGAGCTAACAACATAAATTGGCGTTTGGTTTCACATATTTTGTGCCTGACAAATACCTAAATAAATTTGTTAATAATTTCACATAATTCCGCATCTCTTTCCAGTCTATATAATCGATGCGCAGTCAGTTGCAGATATGGATCCAATGATGCAGATACAGCACAACATCAGAGCTCGGTGCCTAGGCAGCATTTGCCCTCTACCTGTTAGCCATAGATGAACACATACCAAAAGCGTCAGCCATTGCCATGGCTTTGCCACATTATTGGCAACTCGGAGCGGAAGCAGAAGAGGTAGAAACAGTAGCCCGATGGCAGTTGTATGGCAACAGCAGGAGGATTGAGAGAGGGGGAGTAAACGCTTTGAAGCACGTTAAAAATTTCAGATTTTCAGAACATAACATTTTACGGTTTCACGGTTCATTGCCACATGCAGGAAAAGTGAAAGATACATTGCCATACACACACACAACACACAAACATATACACACACACACACAGACACACATTTTGTTGGCATATGAAAGCGATACTCTCGTTTGCTCGCTTTTTGGAAAATCGCTCGAAAATCGTTTGAAGCAAGCAAAATGAATGAAGCTCAGCATCCTTGGCATTGCACAGTGGTTGCTATAGCAGAGATATCGTTATGAAATTTTAAATTAATATCCATAAAAATATTTTAAATATGTAATAAAAAAATCTTAGTTAATTCTTGCTTAAATGGTATCCGTATCAATAAAAACCGTTTGAAACTTTAAAATTATATATTTTTTATATTAATTAAGGGTTTTTTGTAAAAAGAGCAGATAATTACACTTGAAAAAAAATTTTTTTTCTAATAATTCTAATATTTATGAGATGATCAACATGCTTTAAAAGTGAATTTTTGACTCAACTTTATTTTTTATTTTTGCGACCACTGTGCATTGGGTGGCTTGGGCTGCCTTTTGAGTTCTTCTTGTTGCTCTTGAGCTTCAACAAAATATTTTAAGCAGTTTAGAAAGTGCTGATGTTTCTGTGTGTGTGTGTGTGTGTGTGTGTGTGTGTGTGTGTGTGATAGACTTACACATATCGCTTACGCTCAATGAAAAAGATACATTAAAGTCTGAAGTCTGATGAAAAGTCTGCGTGTGTCTCGGATATTGATGCATTTGCCCCTGCTTCGCTCTGTGAAGTTAAACCTTTTGTTTCTGCTTGCAAGCGTATCGAATTCTTGCCTCTTTTAATTTGTTTAAAACACTTTTTATTATTTGTATTTACTTACTCACACCGAAATACTTGATATGCGAGTTGCTTGTATTAATTTTTAATTAAAAATAAAAATAATATGGCAATTACCAGTGCAGAGGAAGCTTATGCATTCTGATAAAACAGTAAGTATTTGGAGGAAATTTAAGTATTCAATTTAGAGAATTTAAGGCTCAAAGTAAAGCTTTATTTAATATATATAAGTTCATGATAGTATAATAAAATATATATAAATTAATTAACTAATGAAAATCTATTGGTAACAAGTTTGATATTATGGATGTTTTCAGAACTATTCGATATAAAGATGTTTAATTTCAAATATCGATTATTCACTGCAAAGTTGACGCTTCTTATTCAGATTAAATATTATTCCTCAATTGGCCCTAAAATCTACATTTTTTGACAATTTTTTCTGCATAATTAAAGTTAATTTTTTTTAAATTTGTATTAAAGGTAAATTAAATAATTGTTTATATTTTCTGTTTTTTTTCTGTGCCTTTTAAGTTCTTATTCATACGTAGTTGATTTGCCATGAAATCGAACTGCGAGTTAATTGAGCACTTTAAGAAAATGCATTTTTTGCACTTGTCTGCGATTTGGCCAAACGCTACATTTGCCACTTTGTTGCAGAGTCAGCGACTGCGGCGCGACCCTCTCACCATCAAGTGCCACTCGTGTGTGCTTCCGAAAAAAGCAACTGAAGAACAGATGGAGAGAGGCAGAGAGACAGGGAGTGGGGGAGGAAGAAAGGTGGAGAGAGAGGAAGCCACTTGAGAGCCACAAAGCGCCGGGCTTGTCACCCGCTTCTTTGGTCAAAGCGTTGCCAGAGCATCAAGTGCACTTGAAGGCAGTTAAGCAGCGTTGCCGATGCCATAAATGTTGCAAGTTGGCAACGCGATGTTGCAACAGTCTCGGCGCACATACTCCCTCTCTCTCTCTCTCTCTCACTCGCTGTCTCTTTCACTGTCTGCATTTGTAGCTCTTTCGATGCTTGCCACAAAAGTGTTTAAAGCAAGAAAGCAAGTGGCAAACGTTCGCCATTTTCATTGCCCTCGCTCTCTCTCTCTCTCTCTCTCTGTCGCTGCTTCTCTCTTTCTCTCTGTCTGTCTGCACAGTGGATAGGGCAGCTAAGCATACAGACAATTTCACAGCAATTTAAGTTTTGCTTTTGTTTAAGCAACACTTCAATTAGAGCATCTTAAAAACTGTGTCAACTGCCTGCATCTCAATTCACCAAACGTTGTTGCTCTGCCACTTTTCGCAAGGTGATTAAACTCAATCACACACACATAACACTCACACACACACACACACACACACACACACACACACACACACACACACACTAACATACACTCACACACACACACACACTGTTAAATGCTTCTGGTTCCGTCGCTTTGACTATTCGCAGTTGTAATAAATTTAGCAGCAAAAATAGTTTACAGCAACGCATTCAGCACGTAGCAAATTGTTGCCATGTGGGCAAGAGCGTGTGTGCACAGTGAGAAAAATTCAAGCGTTTCTTTATTTAATTTTGGAATTTCTGAAACTTTGCATTTCGACTTGATATAAAATTCAGAAGAGAACGCTCAAAATACGAGAAAATTTGTGGT
The DNA here is from genome assembly GCA_035045125.1 of Hypselothyrea guttata. Classification (NCBI taxonomy): domain Eukaryota; kingdom Metazoa; phylum Arthropoda; class Insecta; order Diptera; family Drosophilidae; genus Hypselothyrea; species Hypselothyrea guttata. The sequence goes on from JAWNNJ010002265.1 coordinate 582,148, forward strand.
TTCAATTTCTGGTTTCTGGTTTATTAAAACTTAACAATAAAATAAAATAAAAGCAACATATTTAATTTTTAGAGAGTTTTTTTTTAGTTTTTATTATTTTAAAATATTTGAAATTAATTATATTTAAGCAATATAATTTTTATATTTTATTAGTATATTAAATATAGCTTTAATTTTAAAATTGGTTTACTTATATTAAACATACAAATTTACTTTTAAAACTATCGTTTTTTTGCTATTCAAATGTTTTAATGCGATGTTAATTATAGAACGTCAGGTTTTCCTCTGTGTACGGCTGCATAAGTGTGTGAATGTGTGTGTGGAGTGTATGTGTGTGTATTTGTATTGGTGTAAGTGTGTGCTTAGCCACACATGAACAGGTGCGCTTTATGGTTGACTTCAACTTTTGCCATCCTGGCTCGTTGTCGTTGCCTTTACGCTTCGACCGCTGTTGTCATGAAATTGGTTTTTGCCACACACCAACAACAACAACTACATCAACAACAACCACAGCTACAACAACAGCAACAACTACAAAAGCAACTACAGCAGCAACAACTTTAACAAACAACAACAAACGCAATTTCTTATGATTTATTATTTTTCAATGTGCTTTCGCTCTATATATGCCTTGGGTTGGCTTAAGCCTTTTTTGCTCTACTTTTACTTTGGTTACTTTTACTCCCTTTCTTCCCCCTCTCCCCCTCTGTTTCTCTCTTTCTCTCTCTCTCTCTCTCTCTCTCTTCCTTTTGCTTTCCCCTGCTGTGGCATTTTTGTCACATTTATTAACTGATGGATTGGGTGTAACCTTAACAAAACTTTCAGCTCAGTTGATATACCTGTGCTGTTGACCTTTTGCTTCAGCCATATTGTGCTTCTACCCTATAGCAAATGGGGTGTATTAGCTATAAAAAATAAATAAAATTAAAACAAAACAAAATTCTTAGAAATTATATCTATGAATTTTCTATTTAGTTAAAAGATCTTTTTTCGATTAATATTCAAACCTCATGTTAAATTTGATTTGATTTTAGTGGACATCTCTAAATTCCGTATTATCTGTTAAAAATATTTAATTATATACTTAAAGAAATGTTTAATTATAAATCTTATTCAATTAAAAATATTACAATTTATTTAAGGAAATTTTTATGAATTTTATTGTGTAAAATATATTTTTAAAAATTTTCTTGATTTACTCTCATGAAATTCATATGCCATTTACAAACCAATTCCCATAAAAAATACAAGTATTTTCTTTTTATTCAGTGTATTTCATATTCTTTATTTATGCTTTTGTTGTTCAGGCAGTTGGTCATCCAGTGCCATTAAACATTTAATGCGCCAGCCAATAAGAAACTTTTGCAGCTTAGGTGAGTTTTTGGCAGCATGAGAGATTCGGAGGCCATGGCTCAAAGCGCTGGCATGTGTGAGTTTTTTTTCTTGTTTTGGCCAAGTTGTAGCTATATATCCATGTATATATCTGCTGTCTATACTATATATAATTAATTACTCTTCGGCAACTTTGACACATTTAATTATTATTTTATTAGTTTGGCTATTAACTGCCTTCGGTTCAGTCAGGCGTACATATTTAAGCCAGATAAACTACACGCAGGAATTTCCAATTGTTTAAGCCAAATATCTAAACAGCCAAGTTAAAGCTAAAATGGATACTTGCAAAAAATCTGGTATGTTTGCCCTGCTCAAATGCATTTAATTATTGCCACAAACTTCGCACAAACACAGATACAAAAGCACACACACATACACTCATGTATCTACTATCTTAGCCTGGCTTTTGGGTTGGATTTTCATTTCAGTTTCTTTCATAAAAGTTTGCTGTATACTTTTCCTTTTGGCCAAATCGAAATCGACTCGAGTCGACTCAGTTCGCTCGCAAATCTTGTAAATCCTTTGCTGGCCAGCACAACTAGTATTATTTTTAAAAACTTTTTGCAGCAAATCAAGTTGCACAAGGCAGTTGCAGCGAGGGCTGTTCAAAAGCTTAAGCAGTTGAACTTGCAAAATTTTTATTATTATTAAAAAACAATTTTAATGTTTTGACAATTTTTGTTTCCTAAGTTTTATATATTTTAATTTTTAAAATTCAAAATAAAATTGATTTTAAAATAAATATATTAATATTTTAGTGTGTTCAGTTGTTACAGAGCTGATAGTTTATAAAACAATCTTTAATTTTTCGACAAGTTTATAAATTGTTAGAAACTTACCAATATATTTTTAAAGATTTCTTTAAATATTTTAACAATTTTTTATAGTTTCCTTAACTTTATTGACCAGCTTCGCTCTGTTTCATGCAACAAAATTTGCGCCGAAATTAAATTTAGTTTGGGGAAAGTTAAGAGTATGCTTAAATAAAAATCAATGCCTAAATTGATACAAAGTTGTTTTGTTGCGCAATTCAATTTACTTGCCACATGCAGCTGCCACTGACGCTGACGCTGACGCCGCTGTCGACGCTGCCGCTGTGGCAGCTGTGGCAAGTGCGGCTTATGCAAGCGCATTAACAAACAGGCGGCGCGAGGGGAATTTGCATTTTTTAACAGCATATTTTAATGGCTGATTTTTAACGTCAGTTCTGCGTACTTATTGACAGCTGCGACAGGCATGTGGCACGTTGCCCCCACCCCACTCCCTTCCTCACCACTGCCCCCAGTCACTGCTCCACTTTGATGCATATGTCATGCGATACACGCAACGATACAAAATTTATTTGCAACTCGCCTGACAGGCCACTCGCCATATGCAGCCATATACAGCCATATATCCCTGTATCCCTGTATCCATATATCCATGCAGCCATGGAAGCACTTCAACCTGAAACAGAAACTGAAACCGAACCAGATACATGGCCCCCGCCCTCGATCTCGCTCGCAGGCATAAAAAATGTTTAATTTAATTTCTGGCTGAAAAAATATCTGCTGTGTCCCCCTTTGCATACTGCACAATGGGCCAGTTTTTCTTTTCTTTGCGCAAAAATAAGCTAAATAAGCTAACAAAACGATTTTATCATATACGCGCCTTTGGGTATGCAACACAAAGTATGCCCAATTTGTATGGAAGTTATTAGTTCATTTTTGAAGAAAGATATGATTTATGCTGAATCCCAACACAAATTTAAATAGTATTATAAACTAAATATTAACAAAAATATTTTTCCATACTTACTTTTTAATAAAAGTTAAATAAATATTATTTTTTGACAGAAAAAGTCATATTTTTCTTCATAAAAACTTTGATTTCGTGCAAAAAAATTAGCTTTTTTGACCATTGTGCCTTGACTTTTATTTTCCACACGCTTTTTGCCCGCTTGGCAACTGCTGTGCAAACATAAAATGCTTAAACAATTTTCATAGGTAAATATTGTGGCATAAACAGTGGGCTGGGGCCTCGAAGTTAAACTGATGCTGTGCTAATCGACGTACGTCAACTTTGACTGTAGTTTCATATGAAATATAGGCTCGGTGTTGGTGTGATTGATAAACTTACACTCAGCGTTCCCAATCAAGCTGACAATTAAGCGCAAACATTTTTTATCTTGTCAAAGTAGAGATAAAAATATTGGCTAACCAGCTGTTAGCTTGAGCTGTCAAGTGAGCTGAGGATTATTGATGCTCATATCCACAATGACTCACTGGAAAAGCCGTTGACAGAAATAAATATTAATTGAGATATATCGCTTAAGTAATTTGAGTTCGTGGACTTGGACTTTATTCTCTGTTGACATTTGGTTGCTGAGCAGCTAAACTAATTATTCTCTTTTGAAGCTTTGTTTATTGAAGAGAGAAAAAGGTTTGAAATTGTCTCTTATTTATGTTTATAACAATTAGCTTAAAATATTTAAATATTATTAAAATGTATTTAAATTTACAATACTACAAATGACAATAGTTTATTAAAATATTTAAATATGAATTTAATTAACCCAACAAAAGAATTTGAAGAAATTTGTACAAAATCTAATCTCAACAATGGCTTTAATATGCTTATTAAGTTTCCCTTGCTGTGCGTATCTTCAGCTTGAAAATTTCTAAATTTAAATTTCCATTTTCATTTTAAACGCAAAAATAAATAAGATCTTATCGAGTGTAGTTGTATAAATTTCCACTAAATCTACAAAATCTGTGAATATTGTTGAGCAAACAAATTTTCGACTGGTATAATAAATTTTCACTTTAGGCCATGCTAATTAAGTGACAAAGAAGTGGCCAGGCGGCAACAATATAAAAGTGTATCTATGTGTATCTATATGTGTGTGTGTGTGTGTGTGTTAGAGCCACTAAATAAACAAATATGCTCGCAATGGGCTTTAATTTATACAATAAACACACAAATTGGGGGTGTTTAATGAGCATTGAGAGAGACAAGAGACAACACATTATTGACCTGCCACAATGCACACTCACACACACCCACACACACTCGCACACACGCACACATACGTGACCAAATGGCAGTTGTTGCTGTGTGCGTGTGTATGCATTTGTTTACGTTACGACCAAATCAATTAAAAATTACGCATACGCACTGTAAATATTTGGCATAGAACGTAGCGAGGGGTGGAGCGGGCTAGCGCCATTTGCAACAAAATATTTGCTAATTTTTGAAGCATTCGATAATTAAAGCACTGTGCTCAGCATATGCCGTTACTCACACACATACACGCACACATAAATCAATTGTGCACACACACAAAGGAGAGAATAACAATGGAAGTTGACGCATAAATTTTGTGCTGCTCTCTCACATACACATTTATTATTGTGAAAATCAAAAGATTGATATTATGTTAATTAAAGGGAAATTGTTTGCACTGCTGAATGTGCGTAAATATTTTCCCTTTTTTTTTTTTGTTGTTGCAGTTTTCTGCCAGTGTTTTTTCAACTGTGACAAGTGAAATGAATCTGAGAGTAGCGTAACAGAAAACTTGCATCCACCTCTGTTTTCTCCTTTTTCCCTGTGTCTCTTTGGCAAAAGTAAACACAAAAGCATAGTCAAGTTTTGGTTGCAAGTAGCAAAAACTTTTCCCACTTTGCAACAACAACAACAACAACAACGACTCCATTTTACTCTCTAGGTGTTGGTGTGCGTTTTGTTTTGTGGGGTATGTCAGAAGTTTAGCATGTCTGTTTGTCTGACTGTACTCTGTCTGCTTGCATAACTATCTATCTCCTTGCCTCTCTCTCTCACTTTACCTCTCTCTCTTCTTATATCCTTCTCTTTCTGTGAGCATTGCTCGTGTGTCTGCCGCAAAAGTTGAAGGCAAATATGCAACGCGTTTGCCGTGCTCGTACCATGCAGCAAACATCAACAACATTTCTTACATTTTTTGCAGCCACTGTGCTTAAAACCAGCTGAAACAGGGCAGGCTAAGTTTGTGTACAATATTAAATTAAAATAAATAAATTTAAAGCATAGAAAAAATTCTTTTTTAATTGCATTTACTAAAATAAATAATTAAATGAACACAAAAGTTGGCATAAGAAATAAAATATTAAATAAAATCAATAAAAAATACTGCTTGATCCATTTTATTTATTTCAACATCCGGATTTGCAATTTTAGAATTTAAATAAAGTGTTGTTAGGTTTTTATGTTGCTTCCGACTGTTCCTGATATTTTTATTTTTTGTTTGGCAAGCTCCCGTATCTAAACGAGCATTATGAAAGCGAACTTCGACAGAGTGACTTTAAGAATACACTAAAAAGGCAGACCAGCTACTGAATAAAATGCAATAATATGAAAAAATGTAAAAAATATTTCCATTTTATTTAAATTTAATTAGTATTTAAAATGTTGTAACATCCTTCAAGAATTCACTTACCAAGAGTTTAAAAAAAAATATTTTACAATTTCATTGACGCTCTGGAGCTTTAACAATTTTGAGCAGCTGCATGATTAATGTAATGCATTTTGAACTCTCCACAGACTGCAAAAGACTCGATTATATTAGCTAAGTAGCCGCCATTTGGCGGTACTTATGGCACTATCGAGCATTGCGGTGCCCAAAATGAACTTGTGCATTTATCTTGAGGCAGACGCCAAGACAACTTTGGCTGATTGCAGTCACCGAGCACCAGGGAGAGAAATCTCGGTCACAGCAGGGACGGCGGCGGCATGAGACTGCGAGGGGGCGAAAGTCAAGAAAAAAAACTGTGTCAGATTATGATGAATTGTGCTAAATATTTAGCACCATAGGAGCGCTACAAAACCCCCTTGGTTGCGTCCATGACTTGGCCAGAGTGCGAGTGTCTTGCCATATTCTTAGTGACATTTATATCTGGCTAAAACTGTCGCTATGCGCCACCTTGCATCAGACATTTAAAAATGTTATGCCATAAAGTTATCGCATGTGTATGTGTGAGAGTCTAAGTGCATATATATGTCACAAGTTTTGGAACTCAAGGTCAAGTTGAAGTGTAGCTGCTTGAGTTTTAATTGTATGAGGTAAGAGAACAGTAAAAGAGACAGAATAAGAGAGGAGAGAGAGAGAGAGCAAGAGCTGTGCCATTTGTTGGCAGGCTTTTTGCTTGCTTCACTGGCAAATAAATCAGCAACACTTGACAGACGCACTGAAGTTACTAATTTAATTTACATTTTTAATTTATTTTTTGTGTTGTAGCGCTGCTTTTTTCCGCAGCGTCCGTCAAGTGAATAAGTAATGAATTTACAGCTTCTCAAGAATTTCAAATTAAAAACAATAACACAAAATGGGTGCGACCGAAGCCCAACTCCAAGTCCAGCTACAAGTCTTTGTCTAAGTGCTGTTGCTAGTCGGAGCTTCTCAAGTTGGGGCAGAACTTTTGCAAATTAGAGCTGGAACGAAACACGAAACAGGTGCGTTTGCATATTCATCTGCGTTTGGCTTGCTTTTCAACGCAAATGACTAATTAAAAACTGTTGTGGGCGTGGCAGTTACATAAAACAGGCAGCGAAATCACTCGGGCTGCTTGAGTTGCCTTTAATATTTGCGCCGAATAGTGTACTATGCTTTTTGGTTAATTTATAATTTTCTATTCATTTAATTTCATTTTATTTATTTATTTACAGCCAGTGAAATATCGAAAAATAAATTAAAGATTAAATTAAATCTACAAATAAAATAGGTTTTTTTTCGGAAATTTAAATTTATATTAAAGAATAAATTTACCTTAAGAAATAATCAAAAAGTCCTGTTTAAATGCCAGCGCTGAAGAGTATGCAATACTTTTTGCAGGGACTTGGCTTGGTGTTTAAATGCATGCGCCGAAGAGTATGCTATACTTTTGAGCTGCACTTGGCTGCTTGCTTCTGGCGCGCTCGTTCGCTTGGTGTTCGGCGCCTGCTCCCTGGTTACTGTCATTTGCACCTCTTACATTTGCAAAAATGTCGGCCACAGTCTCATGCATATGCAAATTGCATTTGCTGCTACCTGGGCAGCCCCAACTGCAGCTGAGATCAAGGCAGAGACAGCAACTAGCACAGGGACATTGGACTTCGGACATTGGACACACACACACACACACACACGCACATAGCATCAGTGATGCTTGACCAATGCAAGGGCAAGGCATTGCACTCTGCATCTCTCTTTCCAGCTCCCTTTTCCCTTCCTCTGACTCTCCATCTCGCCTTCAAACTGCTGCTCGCTGCGTGCCAAAAGTCACGCCGAATGACAAATCAGTGTGTGTGTTATGCATATGTTTGTGTGCTGCTGAGATTGCACACACACACACACACACACACACAAATACATATGCAGAAAAGCAGAGTTTGCTCTTTGGGGAGCACATGTGCCATGTGCCAGGGGATTTTGGGGGAGTACGGGAAATGTTGTGCTGTTTTCAACTTTGGCTAAATGCTGTTATTTCTTTGAGGCTCTGACTTGTTTTTGTTTCTACACATTTGCTTAAGCAACTAAACATTCACATTTAGTAATTAAGCCAGGGCTAAATGAATTAGGACCACAGCAAAGTTTTCCTCGGCAGGTTATGGAAGCAGCCCGAGCAGGGACATTTAAAGCAAGTGCTTTGATTTGTAAAGCCCCAAAAGTAATCAAAATAAATGCGTGCGGTTTAATAAAAGCACAACGCCAGCTATTTACAGCATATTTAGTAATTAGACGAAGTGTGTTTAAATATGTTCAAGGCGCATTTATTTCGCAAATTTAAAGACTAAACAAATATGAGCTCAACAAGTGAAAGCAAACATATATTTCCAGGGAATTTGATTTGTCATGCCTGAAAGTAAGCAAAGCACTGTGGGCTAAATTGAAAAAAAAGTCCCTTAATTTAATAATGTTATGTAAGTAAAACAATATTTAAAATTAAACTAAATAGTACATTTAGAAATAATCCATATTCATTAAACTATATCTTTTATCTTTAAGGTTCATTGCACGAGTTTTTTTTGCTATCTAGCCCACAGTCCAGTGTTAGCAAATTACAAAGTGTATTTCTGTCTGCATATGGAATTATTTATAATGGGCACTCTGATTAAATATGCCTGCTTGTTTGGCAGCAGTAAATAAATAACAACGTGTCTTAAAGCTCAATTGAAGCTTAAATCTGTTTGAAGGTCACAGAATCTGTCATACGCTTCAGTTCAAACGGCTGATTTCTTGAGCGTTAATAATTGCGCATACGCCACGTTGACTGCACGCTATCACAATTAGTTGAGGAAGAGGTCACTTGACCTTCTTGAGCATAATTAAACTGCTTTTTGCCTTTTGCCAGCCTAAAAAAACTCACGCACAACCCCTTGATACTTGTTAAACAGTTTTTATTTTTATTTTCTTAACTTTCTTCTTGTTTCCTTATTTTCACGAAAAAAAAACAACGAAAATGTGTAAAGCGAAGCGTAAAAATTAACTTTGTTAAAAAAAAGTACGCACTTTTGTGAGATTTTGTGTCCATTGAGCGCAAAAGGCACAGAAAAAAGTGTAAAAGTTACACAAAAATCCGAATGAGAAAAAAAGCGAGCAGAAATTTGCTACACAAAATGAAAATTAAACGATGCTTAAAATTACTTTTTCGTCAAACTCTTTACGCGCTTCTCAGCATTCGGCGTGTTATTGCGGGTTGGCCTTCATGAGCTTGTTTTATTTTGTATTTTGTTGTTTTAGTTGTTGTACTTGATTTGCTTTTGTTGCTGGGTCAGTGAAAAAATTTGTTCACGCTCTTGGCACTTTTACGCATTGTTGTTGGGATTAAAATAGATACAAAGGTAATAGGGTTTCAACAGATTTGAAGTGTGATGCCAAGAGATACTCTGTAAAATCATCAGTGATATGATTGATCAGTGATTACATTTAAATGCAAAATTCTCTGTTTAAATATTTTTAAAATATATTATGCAATATTTCTCAGTTTTATTCAGTGAAATTAAATTTATAACGGGAATTTAGAATTTAAGGATACATGGAACTTTTATTATTGTAAATATATTTTTAAACCAAGTTTACTTTTATTTCATTATTCTTTTTTTAATTTAATTTATTCAAACATTTTAAACAATTTTAAACAAATTCTATTAACTACATTTAATAAATAATTATAAAATTACAAATATTTTATTTTACCTGCTGACTTTATCGTGCATACCTTATCATCTCCTTTTAAGCGGCATTAAAAAAATCAGCTCAGTTTTTTCTAGCTGCTGCTGCAAATTATGTTATTTGGTTTTGATATTTACAGGTTTGTTTTTCTTTATTTAATTGCATTTTTTAATTAAGCGAAAGAGAGCCTTAACAGCCAGCGAGGGTGTGAGAGGCAGGGAAGCCATATTTAAGTGTGGGAGACTACGAATGCTGTTGGGGCTGCAGAACATTAAAATGTTAATGAAGCCGCATTAACATATGGCGGTCATAAAAAGGTATTAGCTGGCACACACACACACACACACACAGATGCCTAAAGCTCATGCATTTAGTTGTATGCGCAGTTAAGCCAAACACACACACACAGAGCTAAAACTCAGCAGGTCTCACCTGTCTGTGTGTGCTGACCGCACAGCAATGTTGCCGCTTTTGCCTTTTGTCGCATAATCCTGCTCAGGGAAAGGGAAGAGAAAGAGAGAACACACACACACATGCTGACAGACTTACTTATGTCTCTTTGAGGCCAAAATGCCATAAGGTTTAAATAAAAGTTGCCCAGCAGCCACAGCGTCGGCTGTTATCAGCAGCTATCACTTACACTCGAAACAAAATATGTTAAAACGAAAAGTTTTATATATTAAAATTGGTGTTTGAACGTGATATATACATATATAATTTATTAAAAGTATAGCAAGCCTAAAAAAAAGATGTGTAATTTAAATATTTTATTATTTTATCAATACATTAATATAACTAAAATAAAATGTATTAAATAAAATAAATTATTTTATTTTATATACATATTTTATTGTACTAGTACTAAATTTTATATGCCACTTAAGACACTCCTAATTTTATTAAATACTTAATTATATTTATTATTATTATATTAAGTATTTTTTTCTGAGTGTAAGCTCAACTCACAGGCTGAAATTTACTCTACAAAGCTCAGAGCAGAATTAAAGCACAAATTTGAATGGCTTGATATCACGATCAGCTAAAAGAGAAATAAACTTTATTGAATCTAAACAATAATTCAATTTTTATATTTTTGTTTATATTTATTTATTTATTTTATATCGTATTTCTATATTAAATTTGAATTCAAAACATAAATCTGCGCACATTAGATAAACTAAAATTGTTGTTCCTTCTGTTGTGTTTCGCTAAATTCACATATTTATTTTAATTATGTTGTGTTATGCATGAAACGCACCTCGTGCATATAAAACATTTATGTATTGAATTAGTTACCGTTAGTTCCCGTTGCCTGTTTTCCATATATTCATACATTTTTGTGGTGGTTTAGTTTTTTGTGGCTTTCGCCTAGCTGGAGGCTAAGTTAATTTGGTGTTTTCGCTAAGCCAAATATGTGAGGTAGTAAGAAAAGTGAGCACTAAAAACCAGCTTTAGTTATGCCTGGCTGCCTGCATGTATATTTATACAAGAACGCACATAAATTGGAAGAGACCGAGGAGTCCAGAGCTCGACTTGCCGGCATTTATATATTTTTATGCAAAGGAAAATAGAGAGCAGCTACGCTAATAAGTTGAAACAAAAGCTGCCTCCATGCCACATCCCACATTTCACGCATTCTGATATGCTAACAAATGCAGGTGCAGGTGCCCCAGCTGCATGCCACAAAAGGTGCCCAGGAACGGAGCCACAAAAACAGCAAACACAATAATAATACAGTACACTGAGCGAAAATATCAAGATTTTTCGTACTTGAATAATACAAAAAATTCTTATTTCAACAATAAAATTTCTCATTTAATGTATTTTTCAAAGTTTTTTCTACATTCACCAAGTTTTAAGATGAAAATACGATAAAAATCAATGAAATATAATAATAATTTTCATTTTTTAATATAATATAAATTAATTTAAAATATATGTACATAATTTAAATGATAACTTGAAAACAAAAAAATTACAATAACATAAGAAAAAATATAATGCATTTTAAAATTATGCCAATAATTCAATTTAATGAAAATTGTCAAACTAATTTCATTTAGGGATTATTTTTACTTAAAAAAATAGAAAATTTATCGGTTTATCGCTTTAATTAAACTGAATCCATAAAGAATCTGATCTAACTTATACTTAAATTCTAGCACACAACAAGCTATAATTATGAGCTATATTTAGCAGAAATTAAACTTTATTTTGTTAAGTGTTCGTATAACTATTTGTTATTTATATATAATGAAAATTCCGAAAATTTGCACGCTAAAACAAAGGGAAATTTAAAACAAAAAAAATATGCAAGGCTGAGACTGCAAAAAGGCAGAGAAGCAGAGAAGCAAACAGGTGCAACTGCAAACCGAAAATGTGAATCATCACAATACACCTACAGGCATACATAATGCACTCGAGTTGTTTATTAAAAGAGTCAACGGAGTAAGGGAGGGGAACAAAGTCGTGGGGAGGGGATGGAGCAGTTAGATTGTCGTAACAAAGACGTGAAAGCAGCTGCAACTTTTTAGTGCAAAAAATTGCATAATTTATGCTCGCAAATGTGCAGAGTGTATAAAAAACGCAAGCATACTTGATGGATACTTCGCTTCATACATACATGCATACATACATATATGTATTTATGTATGAGAAGGACGTGACAGGAAAACTCCCGAAACGACAGTGAGCAAATATTACAAGAGCGTAGAGTTATTTATGGAATGTTGAAACTAATACCAGTTGAAAACTCTACATAACTTTTGTTAAGACAAACAAAACTGCATTTTTATTGTTCTTCAATGATAAACACAAAGTTGGCAAATTATGCTAATTTTTATACCCTGTGCCCATTTGAAAAATGGGAAAAACAGGGTTAATAACTTTGTGCGAATGTATGTAACAGGCAGAAGGAGGCGTGGCAGACCCCACAAACTATATATATTCTTGATCAGGGAGACGAGCTGAGTCGATTTAGCCCTGTCCGTCTGTCTGTCTGTCTGTCCGTCTGTCCGTCTGTCCGTCTGTCCGTCTGTCTGTCTGTCTGTCTGTATGAACGCTGAGATTTTCTAAACTATAGAAGCTAGAGAAGCCGTTTTGGTCTCTTTTGAAAGGTGTGTACCATACGCCGATCAAGTTTATTTCAAATCTTGGATGCCACGCCCCTGTCGCCTACAATGAATGAAATAAAATACATTCGCCAATTTAAGACACACTGAGCTATTTACATAAATTCTGTCTTCAGTAGTTTGTAGGTCTATGCCATACGCAGATGAGGCTTTGTTCAAATTTTGGATGCCACGCCCCCTTTACGCCTTAATCGATAAAAACCGAATAACAAGCGTAAAATTGAACATAGAATGTTGTTATTTGGAATGTATACTCTCTTTCATTATATTTAACTATCCTGAAAAGCGCATTGAAATCGGTTAATAAATACAGGAGTTATTAGCGAAACAATATTGCAGGCGGCAACTCGCTCGCCCTCTAGCAGCGCGGCCGTTAAAACTGGCGCACATAACACAGTAAGAAGAAGAATTGCTGCTACGTTATGTATGACAGTTTTATATATTTATATTTAAAATATTTTATACTGTATTTGCGAGCGCGCAGCGCGAGCTTTGGCACAGGGTATAAGACAGTCGGGCCTGTCCGACTGATCTGCTCCGCCCATTCTGGTTTAAAATTATTTAAAATGAAAATTTTAGCTTTTGCTACTTATGCAAATTCTATAGAACTCAATTTTTTGTTTTTCTGATGATAAAGTTACCAAATAATGCAGATTTTATATAACTAATCCATAAAAGTGAACATTATACTTTTGGTTTTAGAAAATCTGACAAAACTTTTGTTAATGAAAACTTTACTGTATAATTTTACATAAAATTATACATGTTTAATAGATGTAGATTTAAGTAATAAATTAATCAATTGAAGTAAAAAATTTGTATATTGTCATTCTTGCCTAAAATTCAAAATTGATTTTTAACCATTTGCGTATTAAATTAATAAAAATAAAATTTAACAAAAATCGCTAGGAGAAAAAATACAACATATTTTTTTCCCTTAATCCAAAATTCAATTTAAACATTTCATTGATTTTCCAAAAATTTACTGAGGAAATTAAAAAAAAAAAATTAAGAAAAAAACTTTGAGGAAAAAACTAAAATTTTATTGATATATAATTTTGTAAAATAAAATACACTGATATAAATTTGACTTATTTTTAGCTCAAACACTAAATTATTTTCACAAGTTGATAGCCAAATTTGTAAAATATAAACTGTTGGAACAAAAAATATGAATTTAATGTTTTGTTTGGCTTTCGACTTTTTGCATTACATGGTGTTTTTTTTAGCTGGTCCTGCTGGGTCTTTGGAAATATTATTAGCTTGCGAGTTTGATTTCTGCGTCTCTCTCTTATCCACTCGCAATTACATTGCTTTTATTTGCGCCGGAGTATTCGGCATTGGCCAGTTGAGCTGAACTGCGCTGAATGATTTTCAATCAGGTGAGTTTCACCTGTTGACTCCGCAGTGCTTTGTGAGGCGTGGCACGTGCCTCCCACTCCAGTTTTGGCGCCACGTGGCACAGGCGGCAGGCAATCTCATTAGACCTGCGGAGTGTCGTCGAATTCATTAGAAAAACAAAGGCAAGAGCGAAGCAGGTAAAATAAATGACAGCAGGCATTCAAATAAAAAACCCAGAGACAAAAAAATAGAAGCGAGAGCGTGCAACGTGCTACATGCGACCTATGACCCCGAGAGCCTGGCACAACAAATTAAAAGCCATAAAAGGCATCAAATTATGTGAGGCACTTGGGTGTTGCGCTTAAATGCTTGCCACCACAGAGAACAGAGACAAACATAGTACAAGGAGATGGAGAAGGAGAAGGAGACAGGCAGTCGGTGAGTCAGGCCTATTTGTTAACCCCAGCGTGCCGGCAAAACAAAGTTTTTCAATTTCTGTCGCATAATAAGCAGCACAAAGTCCTTAATGCCTGACGCTCCTTAGTCCCCCCCTTGTCGCTCTCTACCCCCCAGAGTCCCGCCCCGGTGCCACGGGAAAATGAAATTATGAATGTGCGTTGACTCAACCGCACCCCAGACACCCACAGCCCCCGCTGCCCCTCTGTTCAGCGCCCACGCCACAATGCCAACTCACCTGGCACCGCTTGGTGTGCGCTCATTTTTCTGTCAAGGTGTCATAAATGACGCGGCAGAGCTGCAAGTAGGGGGTGGGAGGCGAGGCAGGAGACGCTGCGGCGTGGCATGCGTGTAAGTAAAATAAATGAGGCTCGGCACAATGGCAACGACTGTCAGGCCAACAAAAGCCAAATGAATGACACAAGCCACAGCGCAACAGCTACAAAAAATTCCCCAAAAAATAGCAATAACAAAAACAAACCAAAATACTGTGCAAACAACAAGAGGAATGTGTTGTCAAGCGACGAAGCTGAGATACCCTGTAACAAAAGCATAGTATATGCTTTAAGTCTTATTTAAAAAAGGAAAACCAATTCATGATTATATCATTTATATTAGCTTCAAGTATTATTAAAAAATGTAAAAGATTAATTTAAAATAACAATAAAATAAATCATTTTATTTTATATTTATACTGTTTTATACAACAAAAAAATAGATTGCCATCAAAAACTTTGGGTTTCATAAATAAAATTAAAATCTAAGTTTAAAACTACCATTTTATAAAAAATTTTAATCCGCAATTTTCAAACGTTTGAAACTACAGACATCAATTAAATATAATGGAAATGAAAAAACTAGAACAACAAAATTTAAAAAGAAGCATTTAAATAAATTGCAAAATTAAATTTAAAAATTATTTAAAAACTGTGGCTAAAATTGCAATAAAATAAAAAGCCTAATTTTACATAAAACCAAAATAAAGGATCAAACTTAAAATTAATTATAATTACCTGTAAATTCAAGTTTTAAAAAAATGTGTTAGCTTTTTATTTATTTTAAATAGAGAAACTAATTTATTTTACCTTAAAAATATTTAAAGCCCAAGCGACACTAAATAAAATTTCTTTGCTATGCTATAAAAAGCAACTTTCATGAACTTGTCTGCCCTTCCTGTCCTGTATCCATTTTATTTTTAAACAGCGACTAAAATAATTTTATATTTTAATTTTATATAAATGTACCAGCATATTGTATACGCCTAATTATGCGCTCTACCGTCAAATAATCCTGAGGATTAAACCGTTGTCCATTTGGGCATCGCATCACGTGTTTTGAGTCCTTTAAGACTGCCTGTGACTTTGTCTACAATTTAACTGACAATTCCAACTAATTTGCTCAACTGACGCCCAATAAATCTCCGCTCGCAAATCAACTGTGCAAGTGGGCGGGGCCACGCCCCTTATACCGAAATCAGGAAGCACAGGCCCACACACCGAGGACTTAACTACAAACTACAATGGCGTCTTTCTCTCGACAACTGCAAAGAAATGTAATTTGATGTAATTGAAACCATTTTCGTGTTAATTAAACTCTTCTGCTCGTCTTTACCATTCTCTCTCCTCCTTCTTCTCTCCCCTCGTTTTTTGTCTTTCTTGGTTCTTGCAGCATTCAGCATTCGCTTTTCGTTTTATTCCTTGGCTGTTGCGGGCTTAAAGCATTTTACACTTGCCATTTACGTTCCGTGCGCCCAAAGTGACAGCCGCAATGAAAACAAAGACGAGGGCCAAGCCAAGTCATCGCCCAGGGTGTGGGATTGGAAGTGGGAAGTTCGTGGGCAGAAGGAATTGCCCCGGGGCATCCCAGAGAGTTGGGTCCAAGTGCGGCGAGTGTACTATGGGCCAAATCGCAAAAAACTGTCATAAATTAAAAACATTCTATGGATACAAAAATATATTTAAATATATCATTCTTTAAGTCAAAAGTCAATTTACAAACAATATAAAAAAAATTACCGATATTAATGCTCCCTTTAATCATTAATCGATTTCTAACTATCTGTTTTATGTTTTTTTGATTTAAGGAGTGATTATCCAGCCATGATACCAATTAGGCTCTAAGATCTACATTTTTCGACCAAATGCTGCCATGTTTAGTTGTTTCTGCATTATTGGGCAGTACAATTTGTATGCCCATCAATTCTTATGAATAAAGAAAAATATTTTTTTTCTAAAAAATTGCATATCTTTTAAGGGGGACCCCTTAAAATTTTTTGGAAAATTTTCAAAATTTTTTTCTTTGATTTATCACTCAAATTTTGCTTTCCTACTGAAATGATTGAAAAAAATTCAAGCAGCTTGAAAATCGTTTGAGTCTTGGTTAAGTTATCCGATTTCAAAGGTAATCAAAAATGGAAATGTCGATTATTTTGCATCCCTATTTTATTCGGCAATTTTATGCCGCTTTTTGGCGATCCATCCCACTGTGTAGTGGACTGAGGGAGTGCAGTCATTAAATTGGATTTCTTTTTGAGCGCACTCCTTTGGCTCACTGTGCTTTGACGAAGGGTTCTCCGATGAAGGCGTGGCTGAAAAGGGGGCGAACGAGAAGTTGAAGTTAGTAAAAGGAAGGCAAGGAGAATACGCACTTGAACGCACTGTGATGCCATACTAAATGAGTAAGTATTTTGAATACTTAGAGCTCATTACACATTGTGTTCTGGCAAAGTTTCGAGTGCTTTGTCCTAACTTTGCTTTATGGCCAGCGATTTTTTCATTTTCATATTTCCAGCACAAGCTGGATATTTATATCTAGACTTTTCAGAAACTCCAAGTAAAAGTTCTTTTTGCAAGTGTTTTCAGATTGATTTTTATCCACAAAATGTTCAATAAATTTCTCTAATTAAAATCTTATTTATACTCTTTTTTTAATTCTTGAAGAATTGAAAATAAATTAATATAATTTCCAATATACACAAGTATATTTTTAATAATAAAATAAAATATTAAAAGTATATATTGTAAAATGTTTTATTATATTTTATAGCCTTTAGATACGAATTTAATTTATGTGCATGTGTATTAATATTTAATTAAAATTGATTCAGTGTGTAATCAGCTATGTAAAGTAATTAAATCTACTGGCTTCGCCATTGTTACGGTCTGCTGTTAATCACATAAATGCAAATGTCTTTGCTATTTAATATTAATGTGCTACAAAATTTAATTTCATTTATAATTGACAACTTTTTTGGGGCAAAGCTTAATTCTGCTGCATTAAAAATTTAAAATATAACGAACGAAGCTTTATAAATATGTTAATTAACATTCCCTTTAACATATTAATTATACAATAATTATTCTTTAT